>OY759221.1:17100026-18300026 GCA_963662175.1 Aradus depressus
TATAAAGAAAAACTAATGTTTTTTAAAAATATTGTCTATTTCACAAGATATATTAATTATATGGGAGTACTTTCGGTATTGCTACCATCTTCAGCCATGACACCGTGGGGCTGAAGGAAAGGTACCGTTTGGATTGTAAACTGGTTGACTTAGTGGCTGAAGATGATAGCAATGCCAAAAGTACTCCCATATAATTTATATATCTTATGAGATAGACAATATTTTTAAAAAACATTATTTTTTCTTTATATTTTTTTCCAAGTGAATAAACCTAGAAAGGCAAAATTTAGGACTCCTACAGTCGAGTCGTGCTCTAGTAGTAGGCAATATGATCTTTTAGTTAAAGCCCGGGCATGAGTTAAAATAACTAACTATACCTTATTCTTGATGTATACATTTTTAATACAAATGGTATAATGGGAATAGATACTTATTGTGATTCTAAGTGGGAGTCCTAATGTTTGCCTAGCCAGATTTAGTGACCTGCTCTTAACATCTCTTCCGAAGGACGGCGTGCTCAAGATTTTCTTTTTGCCTCGCAGACATAAAAAAAACTAAGGCCAGGTTAGGGAGGTGAGTTGGAAATAAATATTATTATTATTATTATACCCTAGGAGAAGACAATGCGAATAATAACACCACCATATATCAGCTGTGTATGTTACTAAACGAGTACCATATTTCTTTCAGCACCTTACTCATAGGTATAATATAAATAAGGTAAGAGGTACCCAACAGATATGATTAATATGGGAGATGGGAGGCGGTGAGACGAGAGCTTTGCAGGTTTGAGAGCTCGGGGGACTGAAGGAGTCTCTACATTTGTCATCCTCTCTTCAGCCACCTCCACATACAACTCCAGATCCATTAACTTTTATGAAAAGCTCAAGAGGGGAGTGTTGTGTTAGGTTCCAGGGTGCTACTTCCCAATGAAGTGGGTGCTACAACTTGCTAAAGGGGGAACTTGCTTCTTGGAATGATGAAAAATTACGTGAGGGTGGCCCCTCTGGGCCAGATGACGCCACCCCTTACATCCAGGTGGGGCCCCCTTCAATATGTGCCCCCCACCCCTCTTAAAGTCAACCCCTCGGAAAAAAACCGAAAAATTACAACATTGTCAAAAGTACAATATCTTTTTCTGTTTTTTTTTCTTCTTTTCTTTGTGGGAAGGGGGAAAGAATATACAACTTTTTTGACTTCCGTTTTTTTAAACATTTAAGTTTTTGTTGTACCACCAAAATTGACTTCTGAATTCTCATATTACATTTTGTATCGATACATTCATTACAATGGCAATTATTAGGTTTTTTAAATCGAGCCTTCCTCCGTAAATCCCCCTTCCTTTCTGTCGATTTCGCGGAAAAATAATACAGGCCGTCATTCTGAGTTTTTATATTTATATATTATATTTCATGTCCTTCTTATAGAGCTTTAAATTGACATGAAATTTCGTGTTACTACATTTATTACAATGGTAGTTATTTGAGTTTATGTATGTCCGAACATGAGGATTTATAACGCAACCAACCGAAAGCTCGTTGAATTTCCATAAATATTTTTTTATCCAAGTGTCTGAAGTCCTGAAACCTTTACATGTGTCTCAAAACAATTATTGAAAGATGAAAAATAGCTTCTTATCAATTTTTGGTTATTTTTCAAGTCACAAATTTACCATTAAATGTATACTGAGAATTTGTCAAATTTCATAATAACTTTTCCAATTAATAATCTTTAAAATGAGAGGGCGCCGGTAGCTCAGTGGTATGCGTGCTTGACTTCTGAGCTCAAGAACGTGGGTTCGTAACCCGATCGAGGCCCTTAGTTTATTTTATGGGGGAGGTAAAATAAACTTAAGCCCGCCGGATGGGACGTTAAGCGATGGTCCCGAGCCTGCACGATGTCAGGTACTCGTTAAAGACCCCAACCCTATATGAATAAAAATTTAGGGTAGGCAAAATTTAGGCCTCCCACAGTAGAGTCGTGTTAATGTCCACCAGAGTGACGAAAGAGCGCTCTGGTAGTAATAGGTAATATGACTTCGTAGTTAAAGCCCGGGCATGAGTCATAAAATCTAATTTAATCTAATCTTTAAAATGATATCCCCACATGCTCAATTACCTCAAGCGGTGAATTTAGAGTGAACAATTAAATTGAAAAAACGTGGTCTTATGAGAGGGGAGGAAAGAAGGAAAATTGGAAATTGTGAGGCACCATCTTCTGATGTTTGCTCAGTGAGTGTTATGTTGGATCTGGAGAGCACCCCCTACAACTACCCCTGGTGTTGTGATGTACAATTAAGGGAGGCTAGTACCTTGGAGGGTACTTTTATATTATACCGGTGCATACTCAGCTATTGGCTCCTGTATAATACAGAGAAGGGTGAGTTTTATTATCTTCAACGCCCCTCTAACCTGAAATGTGCGTCTTTTGGCTTTTTCTCTCCCCTGAAGACTTAAACTGATTAAACCCATTAATATGCTCGGTTCATTTCTGCAACATTTTAAATGAAGACATAATTTCTATATATATCTTTCTATTTTCTGATATTTTGCTTCAGGTTTGTTTTGCAAGAGAAATACAGCTGAAGAAAGATACGATAAAATACGAATAAAATACACCGAGTTGAGGGGTTATCCTAAAATTGACCAGCGGGTATCCTCACCAATAAAAAGTAAAATACATTCAAAAAATCATAATATTGTTATGTGGCAAAATCAAAATTAAATTCACAATAATAATGAAAACTTATGATTTTCATAGTATTTATTTTTACTTTCTTTTACCTATAGTATAAGGAATTATTGTAATCGTGCGAAAATCCGAAACCAAGGGTTCAACGGATATGTGTGTTTTAAGGTCCGCTGAATACGTTTTGATAATTTTTGCGATGATGTCTGTGCTCCTGTGTGATTGCAAAGTTGTGAGCGCTCGCAGAAACGATTGTAGCTGTACTAGAAATAAGGAGTAAAGGAGTCACGTGTGCTAACATAAATCTAATTAGATTTTGGCTGAAATCGATTGAAAAATGGGATCTAAAAAGTAAAGACTCTGGAGCCTAAGTACTTCAAGATAGCGTGTATGTTTATGAACTAATCACATATCTTTTCAGGTAATAGATGAAGAGAAAACTGCAGTAGGTACATATTTAATAGAAAATTTCCCCTTCTTAAAATCATTTCATATTGGCATTACTGAGCATAAGAATGTCACTCTCAGAATTAAGTTGAGGCCAGTGTGAAATGTTATTATTAAGCCAGTACGAAATTATTTTGAGAAGGGGGAAGGGGAGAGAGAGTGATCTGTATAAGAAAGTCCTGTTAATATAGGTAAATGAGCGTGAGTATATACATATAATCTAACATCATATATATTTTTACTTCGATTTAGTTCAAGAGTAGCGTAGTGTCCTACGCTCTTATATTTCTCAACAATCGGAGTATCGCCAGTACTTTCTGTAAGGGAAGCGTCAAGGAAGTCTATAGTTGAATATAACAAATATAGCAGAATAGTGTGAGTATTATAGAGTTCGTTGAGTCGAGACGAGTTAGACGATAGCGAAATGAGTGAGACGATTGGAGAATAAGACAATTAAGGCGAAGGGAGGGTGAGACAAATGAGACAAGTCGGGTGAGACGAACCGAGGCGAGTAAGACGATGGTAAAATGAGTGAGACGATAGGAGGGTGGGAGAAGTGAGACGATGCGTGGGACAAGTGAGGGTAGGAGAGAGAGGAGAGATAATGGGAGGTAAGACGAAAGAAAGATATCCTCACAAATATCAAAAAAATTAACAGAAAAATATTTATATTCTTTGAAAAATGAAATTTATTACGCATATCGCACCCCCAGTTCAAGACTATCGTAACTCAAAAAAGCTAGTTTGGGAAAACAAGATTTAAGATTTTTATTTCTTCTCCCTGTTTCTATATCTCTCCTTTTCTCTTCACGTGACATCACCTTCTCGGTGATGTCACCGATAGTCTTGCTCTTCATTCATGTGATACATAAATTCAAGACTAGCGTAAGTCAAAATCCGATAATATTGCACTAAACAATTTGAGAGAAATTTATTAATGCTATATTTTTTGTAAATAATAATAGTGAAATATTACATTTTGAGTTGCAATACTATAGCACCCTATAGAGTTTACAATGAAGAATCTTAACATGTGAGAATGTGTGAAAAAATGAATTTTTTTGAGTTACGATAGTCTTGAACTGGGGGTGCGATATATATAATTTGTTAATGATTTTTTAAAATTCATATTCTTAGAGTGAAAGGAGAGAAAATATCTTTGAGCATAAAAAATTAATGCACAAATTATAAAAAATTCGTTATATCTAAAGGATTACCAAATGAATAATAAATAAATCCGAGAGGTAAATAAAAATTTAAAAAGGTGCTTAAATATTTAGGAAGTCTCACCCCTTGGAGGGGAAGGACTGTGAGTCAGATTCATTAAGACGGGAGGAAGGACCCTCAACTAACCAGGTACCGGTGAGAATCACCCCCCAAGGTTATTTATTGAGCTGGGGAGGTAGGGTGAAGTTGGAATGGGCAGGGGTCCCCCAAGGAGACCACCAAGGGCTGCTACTCTTCACTCTTATTTACAGGGCAGACTCCTCCATCTTCTCTCTCCTCTCTCGACGGTAATTGGTTCAATCACATTTAAGTAGATTGGACTTCATCTTAACCTCAGTAATCAGTCTACTGGAGTTACTGGAACTTTATACCTATATATTTTAGCTATGTCCTCCAAAAATATATTGACATTCTTGTCGGATTTTCTACATTTCTTTTTAACTTAAATACAGGTTTCGTCATCTCAGAGTGTCAACATAGACAGATCCAACTTCTATAGCTTACCTTCTAGCCCACAATAAATATGAGCATGAATAATAAATTAATAACAAACTGTATCTACTTTCATTTCATATATTTATATCTCATATTTATTTATTCTCCACTCCATATTTATTTATTCTGCATGAACCTCTACAGAACAAATAATTCAACTAAGTTTTTGCTTTCTCTATTGAATTAATTTACCGATTTAGTCGGAATTTAACAAGTGTCTCCCTCAATTTCTGAATCGATCATACTAAATGGCATGTTGATATATTCGTTTATGAGTACCTCACCCCTTGTCTAGTCTCCCATTTTCCTTTGGTCGATTCGGCTGGAAATTAGTGAATAGCGTCCATTTGGGGTTTTGGAATTACGTCGATTTTGTGTCAACTTCGGGAGTTATTGGGGATTTTTTTGTTAAATTTCTTCAAAATCTTGTTACCCAAGTTGGAAAGTGATGGATTGGTCCTCCGGGGTTTTGTGCTCTGGGCTCTGGTGTGTCGTCTTCTGACGTCCGCTTTTTTGGTGGTCAGGGCAGCTCGCTAGTCACTTTCATGATTGTCCTGGCCCCATTCCTCTTCAGTGGCATTGCACGTCCGTATCTTGTTTTTTTGCAAAATGATTACCAATATTTATTTCAATTTTATTTTCAATTTCATCTACGTCATTTCTAATTTTACAACGCTAAATTCTTGGCTAGTTATCGTTAGCTTCAATTGTTTCCGCCAGTTGTATTCTCCTAAACCAATGTGACTGATTTGCCTCAGCGTAAGTTAATATATAAAACAAATCGGCCTATTTGACTGAAAATCGATGGGTATTGTCCTTACGGGTTTCTTTATAAATAAATGAAATTTCGTATCGATCGTATTCATTCTATCGGTAGTATCGTGTACACATGCACACGTAGACAGACATTTTAACATGACATTCTAGTGAAAATTCAACATTGAATTTCTGACAGATTATATAACTTTCCCTATACTTTGTATAGCTGGGACAGTAAAAAAATAAAAAACAAAGAAGGGTGTGAAGGAGGTGAGATGGAGAGAACTAATGAGTGGTTTGAAGAGGGAGAAACACTGAGCTAAGGATGTGCTTGGGGAGTATGATGAAAACAAGAGGGTGGGCCGTGGATGGGTCCGCCCTTAGGGCCCCGGCCGGAGGTTGTTTTAATTAAACAAGACCTTTGTACAAGGGCCAGAGCCCTTCTTACCGTGTCAACTATTTACACTTACATCATACTATCTGCCAGTCGTAGTAGTAGCTAACAAGACAATATAGGAAGTCCCTGGAGCTTCTGCTACGACGGCTGTAGATCGCGAGGGAAGAAGGAAGACGTTACTGCTCAATGGACGAATCCAATAACGAGTAATAGTATTGAAGAAAGAGGAAGACACTTACTGGTATTTATGTTTGACTGCTAAGTGATAGCTGAAGGCAGGAATCTCAGTGAGAGGAAACAATGGCAGTGAGATCCCTATTGACGACAATGAATCTGTGGATGATACACGGGCGTGCCATTGAGAACCCAGTTATGTGTTCAGTTTTTCCGGCGTTTTTTTTTCCAGAGGTGTATATTTGCTTTTATTTGCAATATTTCGGGACACTTCCAAGTCTTACTATGAGCTTCACTTTGTTCATAGTGACCAGAAGAAAGTACGTGGAAATGTCTCGAAAAAAAGACACCTCAGGAAAAAAATCAAAATAATAATTTCCTAGAGATGTTTAAGAAGCCCAGTTGTGATCATGTACCTAGAAATGGACAATAGGCACTTCAACGCCAAGCCCACGTGACGTAAGGACTCTCACTGCGTGTAGGACAATCTACACCGGAGTATTTGTGGCTGTAGCAAGTTACTCTGGTGAAAGCCCAGAGAGGAGTTACAAAGGCCTGTTGAGGCTTGGTCTTGAGTGGCATAATATGCCTTCAGAAGCATATTTAAAAGCCCTTATGCCTAACTATGGAAAAAGAAATGCGAGGACAGTTCAGACTAGAGCATTGCAAAAGAGTCTAGAAATGGAGGTCCCAGATATTATCAGGTCACGGAGATTTTAACTCCAATCTCTTCTTCTTTAAGAGGAAGAACAACCTGCAGAACAGATAGTCCTTGGATGTCCACTGTACGACCAGGGCAGGGTGAAGTTGATTCATGGGACCGGATCAGACATGGGACTGAACCTGCGGCAACTGGTGACGGAGACCGGATACCCAATATTCAGCCAATTTGTCTGCTCCTGGCGGGAGCGGTAGAAAGCAGTGACATGCTCAGATTAATCGGTCAACCCGCCATTTCTTCACTTAAATCCCACTATGATGCCGAGCTCCCTCGATGTTTGACGGACGGATGATGTTGCACACGTGGAGAGTGCACCAAAAACAGTTAATAATAAATAAATCAAATTGTGAATCTTGGTACGATCCCATCGCAAATATCCTGAGTCGATGGTGGTGGTTGTGCAGTACCTGAACAAAATCTAGCCGCAAAAATTCTCTGATCAGCCCACACAAGCGATGTTATTTTCTATGATTGCCGAATCGCAGTTGGCCTTAATTAAGCAGGGTGGCAGTCACATGCGGTAAGTATGAAGTTGTAAGTTGAGGAGGAAAACAAAGCTTGTCTATTTGAGTGTTTCAGGAGGAGTTTGGGAACATTGACAACTCATCAGTATGAAGTTGTAAGTTGCGGAGGAAAACATAGCTTGTCTATTTGAGTGTTTGAGGAGGAGTTTGGGAACATTGACAACTCATCAGTATGAAGTTGTAAGTTGAGGAGGAAAACATAGCTTGTCTATTTGAGTGTTTGAGGAGGAGTTTGGGAACATTGACAACTCATCAGTTGGCTGATGCTGCAAAGGCTGCTCTCTTAGCTATCCAACATCCCAATAATCATCATCAACATCTAACACATCCCAATAATTTCATTCGGAAGAAACCACTCCGAAAGCCTCCATAGTTCATACAAATAAGCAAAATAATAAAAACATGAAGACATATACGATTCAATCAAACCTAGCAGTAAGAAATTATGAGCCAAGGAGCATTTTAAGAAATGAAAATGAAGGTTTTCACAAAACTTTAGTCATTTGAAATGAGTACTCCAGAAAATTAGAATCAATATCTGAAGTTCATATAGAAGTCTTTCCGTACACAAGACACCTGTCAGCCATGGGGACAGACCCACGAAATAAATTATTATGACTAATTGAAAAAAGGAAAAGCAAATACGACAAGCCTTAATGTGTCTGCTCTAATATTGAATGATGAAGCGGTAAGAGAGAGTTGAATAAAATATGATAAAGAATACAATCGATTTTATAGTCCCTCCTTACTCATGATGCAAACATTAATGAAAATGTTACAACTTCCAAGTTGAAAAACCTGGACAGGTTTAGGTTCAGATTTTGAATATGGCGCTCAACAGCATGGTCATAAGCCTCATTGTTTCATTAAATAACCTACTTGTTAGGTAGAAGAAATAATATTGAAGAAAAAATAATAATAAAAATGAATAAAATAATAATTAATCGATTTTCGGACTCATTACAATAACTTATCCATATGCTGGGAAGTTAATAAATGAATCTTTGAAACACAACTCATTCAGCAAATTAAATAACCTACTCGTTAGGTAGAAGAAGTAATATTGAAGAAAAAATAATAATAAAAATGAATAAAATAATAATTCATCAATTTTCGGACTCATTACAATAACTTATCCATATGCTGGGAAGTTAATAAATGAATCTTTGAAACACAACTCATTCAGTAAATTAAATAACCTACTTGTTAGGTAGAAGAAGTAATATTGAAGAAAAAATAATAATAAAAATGAATAAAATAATAATTCATCGATTTTCGGACTCATTACAATAACTTATCCATATGCTGGGAAGTTAATAAATGAATCTTTGAAACACAACTCATTCAGTAAATTAAATAACCTACTTGTTAGGTAGAAGAAGTAATATTGAAGAAAAAATAATAATAAAAATGAATAAAATAATAATTCATCAATTTTCGGACTCATTACAATAACTTATCCATATGCTGGGAAGTTAATAAATGAATCTTTGAAACACAACTCATTCAGTAAATTAAATAACCTACTTGTTAGGTAGAAGAAATAATATTGAAGAAAAATTAATAATAAAAATGAATAAAATAATAATTCATCGATTTTCGGACTCATTACAATAACTTCCCCATTTGCTGGGAAGTTAATAAATGAATCTTTGAAACACAACTCATTCAGCAAATTAAATAATCTTCTTTTTATACTAATTAGGTAGATAAGATAAGATAGATAAGATAAACATTTATTGCACAAAAGATTACAATCCTCATGGCAATGAGTGGGTTTTTTTTTCACAAAATAAATAACAAAAGAAGTATAAATGAAACAATTCGAAAATTATATAAAACAAAATACCACATGAATAAATAAAAAAAATACCACATGAATAAACAAAAAAAAAAAAAATAATAAAAACAAAAAATATATATATCTCCATCTTACAAGCACAAATTAAATTAAATTATTCTTTATTTTCAAAGCAACCGAAAAAAATAAAAATAAATCGTTAATTTCTCTAACTTTTAAATTATTTAAAATATGTACAAATGTTTCTGAGTTATATTCTGGTCTATTGGTGAGATGATTGTGGAGAAATGCTTGCCTGGGGATACACAAGGAGGGACAATTGAGCAAAAAATGTATGAGGTCGTCCTTTTCGTCTAAGGTACAGAGCCTACAGAGACACTTTCAGGACAAAACTCATACCTAAGCCCTCCAAGTAATATTCTAAAATTTTTATTGGTATTGTGGAGACGGATTTGAGCTAGAAGTCAATTTCATTTCTAATTAGGTAGAACAAGTAATATTGAATTCTACCAAAATTACTTCTTATAAAATTTCTAATCGCTAATGAGTCCTCAGATCTTAGATAGGATCAATAGGACAAAAGTTACAGAACTCCGAAGAATGTAAGCTATATGTCTAATTATTAAATAGTAATTTTTTTTATTTTTTGGTAGTTTTTTTCAAAAATTATAAAAATTAAGATAAATATGTGATGTGGCCATTACAGGATTTTCTTATACCAACAACGCTTACAGATCACTCTCTCTCCTCCTCTCCTTCTGAAAATCATTTCATTTTGTGTCTTTGAACAGCATTATCTTGAGAGTAGACATTCTTATACCCAGTAATTCCAGTATGAAATCATTTTGAGAAGGGGGAAAGAGAGTGATCTGTAAGCGTTGTTGGTATAAGAAAGTCCTGTAATGGCCACCTCACCCAAGTGTACGAAGTATTGAGGAAGTTACGTTATCGACGTAAAAAATTCAATGTTGATTTTTCACCGGAAAAAACTGCCCTATGTACATGTCTATGAATACTATAACCCACCTCCCCCCTCGATAATAATGTGGTCTTAATGTTTGCCTGATTTCGGCCAAAAGCTAATCACATCTATGTTAGGACATGTGATATCGTAATTTCAAATTTCAAGTTGTTTGCTACAATCGTTTCTGAATTAGTTGAAAACTCGATGTCGGATTTTAGCACGATTAAAATACTTCCCTATACTAAAGATTTAAAATATGGGAAAGTAATAAATAGTAAAAAAAAAATATTAAAAAAATATGTTAAAGTTCAAAAAAAAAGGAATTCGCGTATGCAAAATAAATTTATATCTCTGGAAAAATATCTCTTGTGAATGTGTTTGAAACTTGGTAAGCGCTCTAATTTAGAAAAGATTGTAGCTTTGAACATAAAACTTTAAATAAAGATGTGACATGTGTTATATTAAGTTTGATTAGATTTTGGCGGAAATCAGACGAAAATTAAGAACGCTTCACATCGAGATTTTCGTTCTTGAGTTAGAGCAACTACACAATTTTCAAATTGCGTTGAAAACTTGAACTCTGATTTGCACCAAAGGTATAAGGCAGTAAAAATATTATAGCTCTGGTAAATTATCTAAATGATCTGAGTATAATTGTTTTATAATATTTTACTTACAGTAAACTCTCGATTATCCGCGGGCGGTTTATCCGCTTTTCGGATTATCCGCGGTGCCTGTGGGAGGCATTTTTTATAAAAAAGGAAGGTTTTGAAACCGAAAATTATTTCACAAAAATTGAAATAAAGTTACTAAATACATACTTAAACGTAATAAAAATCGTAAATCACAAATATACATACAGTACAGTACACTTAATAATGTATGTACAGTACAAAACGTTTATGTAGTTCAGTATTACTGTGCAGTACATATATCGGTATATACGTAGTGTGTGCTTGAGCAGTTTTGGACGCGACTAGCGGCACTGCAGATGTTTGCTTACTTAGCGTGCGAGTGAATCGCCTGACCAGTGAGTCATCTGCACGTGATGCAGCATTAGGACACATTGACAGCATTATTCAATACCTAGAAGAGCAAGACGACGCATCACTTTGTGACAAGATGGTGTTGAGAAAACTCAAATCACAAATAAAGATAAAGTGTTTCACTACGAAAAAGCAAAAGCAAATGACTGACTTTTTTGTTAAACAGTAAACATGACTTTTTAATAACCTACATGACATTGATTGAGTTTTGTTATCAGGTACGTCCTTTTATTGTATAATAAACTTATTTAAAGCACTACTTGTGTGTTGTTTTTTTAGTGCCTTCGGCCTTTGTTTAACCATTATCGGCAATTTTGCGGCTTATCCGCGAAATTCGATTATCCGCGGTATCCACGCCAGTCAATCCCGCGGATAATCGGGAGTTTACTGTATTCTAATATTTTAATTTATTTGGAATAAAAGAGAATTATAATGCTTTGTAAATAAATATAATTTTCTAAGGAATGTAAATCCGGGTGTTCTATTTGAGATGTTAGTTGGGTAAAGTGGTTAAAGCCAGGTTGGAAGGAACAGTGGAAAACCATTAAAATGGAAAACAGACGGGTGCAACATCTTGACGGTTCGCCTTTCCCAAAGATCCTCCCAAAGAGGGGGAGAGAAAAGCTGTCTTTTAGTATTTTCATTTGTATGATGAAATTCCCGTTTTCTACTCCTTTCCCGGTTTGTGAGTCTAGTCTGAGGAACGGAGTTTAGACAAAACGCCCCTCCCCTAACTGTAAAACAAAAAACCCACTCTTGCCTTATTGAAAAACCAAACTAATCGAATCTCGAGTTTTCTCGACTCCGCCTCTCTCGATTTATTGAGGTAATCAGCATTAAAATAAATCAGTGCTTTCCCTATTGGAAACACCCCTTCCTTGTCACCCCCTAATAGAACTTTATCCCCTCTCTACAGTCAGCCCATTTATTACTAATGAGCAATACTATACCCCGCCGTTACTCCAAGTTTTTTTGTTTTTTTTACTCTCTGGTTTAATTACAATATTTCCCACTGATTTTGGGGAAAGTCCGGATTAGCTATTTATCAAGAATTTTTTTTTATAAATGAATGCAAAAAACGGGGTGTGTATAATAATAATAATAAATTTATTTTCGTTAGACCAATACATGGTAATAGGATACGTCAAAAAAATTTATACATTAAGATAGCTTATAAATTAGATTTTTAATCAAAATATATGAGTATATAAACAAATTTATACAAGATATGTTTATAATAAGTAGACAGATTTTTCAATTTAGACTATTTTTCAAAAAAAATCTTCGGCAGTGTCTTTATTCCAATGATGTTTCGGGACGTTCATACCTCCCATCATCAGGTCCCAATGTGCGAGATACAGAAAAAAAAAATAAAACAATGTAACTATAACAATATATGAAAATATATATATATATAGATTAATCAATTATAAATGAATAAATAAAACAATAGTGTACATTCGACTGACCCTTAAGGTGTGGAGGAACTCTGGTCAAAAAAGAAAAATGAAAGCTATATATATATAGTAAAATCTCGATCATCCGGGGTAATGAGGGGGGGGGGGGAGGATGGCCGCACGGATAAATGAAAACCACGGTTAATAGAGACACTTTTTATTTAACGAATTACATATGTGTATACATTGTCATGTTATAACGTTATCAGGGCTTGAAATATGAAGTAATCCTTTGTTTTTTGCGGTTTGAAATGAGTTTCCTGAAATATATAATTGACAACCTGTGATTTTCTTTACTTAAGTTCTAAGTTTGAAGAATTCATATCAAATCATTCCTAGAACATTTTATTGAAGGTGCAGCTGCATTTTTTGTTCTCGGAAGTACCTTCATAGTGTTTCTTAAACTTCTCTGAGATGTTACATTGTTGGTTAATTCCGGCATTTCTTCCAGAGGTGTCTTCTTATTCTTTTTTCCGACAATATTTTGGGACTCTTACAAGTCCCTTCTTCTATGAACTCGTTCATAGTGACCAGAAGAAGGGACGTGTAAGAGTCCCGAAATATTGTCGGAAAAAAGAATAAGACACCTCTGGAAGAAATGCCGGAATTAACCAATAATGTACCTTCATAGCTGGAGGATCTCTGTCTTTACTCTCTACTCTGTCTCTAAGTTTCTAGAAACCTATACTTACTGCTTACACACTACGGTTAATAGCTAACACGGATAATGGAGACACGGTTAATCGAGGTTCTACTGTATATATATATATGTATATGTGTGTCGTTCTGGACTTGAGTAAGATATAAAAATACAGTTATAAGGGAGTAAACAAATTTTAAAAAATGAGTTGACTTAAGTAGGGTCTCATGATTCTAAATTTAAATCTGAAAATTTGTGTCGACGCAGTTATTACAACGGTATTATATGAAACTTTAGAAAGATCCTAGATTGACATGATATTCTCAAGACACACTGATAATCCAATGTAAGTTGTCATAGATTCCTCTCTTATTTCTCTTATCAAAAATCAATACTACAAACAATAGCAATAACAATTGACAGCAATAATACAGCTTATTCTACTTCCAGTTAAATTAATTAATAATCGATTATGATAGTTACCATGAATTGTATATACCATAAATTTATATGAAATATATAAAATAAGAAAGATTTCTTTTGTTTTAATTTGAAAAACTGAATATACTAGACGTAGTTTTTTTTTCATATTTGGATCTAGTGGTCGGAGAAAATGAAATTCCGTTGAAAACTTCGCATTAAATGTTTGACCGATTACATAACTTCTCCTATATACGAAGTGGGTAAAAATAAATAAAAAACTCGGTTAATCTGAGTTCTATTCCAGAAGACTGGTTCCAGATAGACATATTGGCCGATAGATAGAGGAATAAAGGGTTTGTGGCTGGGATGTAGCCCATTGGACGGTGTGGGAGACCGCAGTCTGTTGTATAATTAATAAATTCCAGGAGAGTGTAGAGAGCGCAATTAGGGCAGGTGTGGACGGGAGGCATCCACCAATATAGAGACGGGAGACCACTCACTGGGATAGGGCCCTTCGCCCTTCTGCACCGGGAGTCCACTATAGCTCCCCTAATAAGGATTCTGCAAGGCCCTTGCAGTGACCCTTGCTTTCTCCAAGTCCTACAAGAAATCAGGTTGGTTCGTTAATTTGGGGTACTTAGGTTATTATCGCCCTACCGCATTATATTTTTTGTCCTTAAGGGCACTCTTTATACAAATTACGAATAAAGGGACCATGAATTCACCAGGTCTATGATGGGATTCCACAGGCCAGGGAGACCGGGGAAGGGCAAAGCATAGGATTCAGAGGCACCCAACGAACAAGCAGGTCCTGGCAGGGGGTAAGCAACATCACCACCGGGCCACTCTCTCTAGTGTATAAGTCCGGGATTGTTTCAGTCCAGAGACCCCGGCGGAGCTGTCCCAGGCCCCCAACTCAGCCGCCCAAAGATTCCACAAGACCATCAAATACAAATTAAAAACCCTACAAAGACGATATCTATAATTTTTCCCCGAAATCGACCAAAGAGACCCCAATAACTGGCACAAAATTTAGAATTAGGATTCAAAAGTTCCTATAATAAGTTAACTATAGATTTGTAGCTCAAAGGTCGATTGGTTTTGGAAGGAGAGCGAAAACTTAAAGTATTAATTGGTGCTGAGGATGTACATTGTCGGTAATTTACGACTTTTTATTTTGAAACATGTCCATTCTTTGGTAAATAGGTCTCCACCTTCTCCTGTCATAAGGTTGTAGTTAATACAGAATTTCAAGTATGACATATATAAAAGCTTTCAGAAAAAAAAAAAAAAAAAAAATTGTATGAGCACATCTGTCGAAGGAGAGTATTGGTGATGAAACCCAAGCAAAAAGGTTATATTGTCTACTCTCATGCTACATTTAACTTATCCCAACATAACAGAGAGATCCAGGTTCTTTACAGGGATATGGGCGACAGTACAATACCCTGGAAAGACATCTGTCCCCATTACCAATCATCTGTGCAAAGCAAATTCGGGGAAGATCTACATCCATCATAGAAAAAATTAAATTTTCAATAAAATGTTAATAAGTTTTAAAATGTAATCCGAATTTCAGAGTTAGTAAAATAAAAAACGTATCCTGACCTCTCATAGCTTTTATTATTTTGTTCTAACCGGCTTTCGAGGATGCCCCCATCATTAGGCTATCTATGAAAACTCATAGTTTAATTAAAGTATAACAATTCTAAGCTAAAATAATTGAATAACAATATATGTGTGCTAAAATGAATTGTTCATAAAAAATAAATAAATCCAATAAATAACATAATGATAAATAATTTCATACTGACATTACTGGGTATATATGAAAGTAATGAGATGGCGTCAGCGCTATTTCTTTGCTTCATTGTTCTGAGAGTGACTTTCTTATACACTGTAATGGTAGTGTGAAACGATTTTGAGAAGTGGAAGGAAGAGAGAGAGTGATTTGTGAAAGTGAGTCAATATGTAAGTCCTGTATTGACCAAATCACATATATAAATATTTTTTATTTTATGTAATGTAAAGAATTTATGGTAGTTTTTATTATAAAAACTACCAATAATTCTTTTCATTTCATAACACACAAGCACCTACACAGACAGACATCGACAAAAATTTGTTGAAAACTCGATCTCGGATTTCCGCACGATTAAAATTTTTTTTTATACTATAGATATAAGAAAGTAAAAATTGTTTGTATATCTGTAAGCACGATAAATCCCGATAGATTGAATGTATCACACATTCATACAAAATAATATATGTGTATTCAAAACTCCGTAATGACGACATTTATTTTCAGCCAAATCAGCCAAAGAGGAAGAGGAAGGGGTGAGGAGGGGGGGGGGGTGAGGAGGGGCATAACCGAAAAAATCAAATAGCTTCAGTGATATATCACGTTGCAAGCGTTGCGAGCTGTCATCATAGATTCCAAAAATCCGTCCTGGAATGCCTTCAAGCACTGGAGTCCCTGACGGACTAAAATAGAGTGGAATTGAGATGGGTGCCAGGACATCAGGGGTTTGAGGAACAGATACAGGGACCAACACACACAGGGCACACAATAGGCCTACTCTGGCCGCAGTGACACAATCAGACCTCGGAAAAAAAAAAATAAATAAATAAAATACTTTGTTATACATCACATATCACATTATGTTATGTTTCTTTCTCATTATATTTATATAGAATTTATTTATTTTATGACCAATTCATTTTAGATCTACTAGTCAAAATCTGTGGGAAGTCAGAGTACGATATTGTTTTGTCTAAAAAATAATCACACCATTTTCACACTAATAAGTAATATATTATTTTATATATCAGCGTTATAGATTTATTTTAGTTCTTAGAATTTGTGTACTAGATGATGTGTTCTCTATAGGTACTCGTAGCCTGATGATGAAGGCAACCTCGAAAGCCGTAATATAATGAAATATGTAAGAGGTCAGACTACGTTATTATTTTGCCTGTGAAAAAATCACTTCTTACTAAATCAGATATCTCCACATTAATCCAGTTTGTTTAATGACAGCTTTTCAGTTTTTGTTTTTAGCGTTTAAATCATTTGTCGGAATACCAAAACATAATATTCGCTAAGAAGATAGAAAATTATTTAAGGTTCAAAATAATATTATTTATCAGTTAAACAAAAACAAAAACATAAGAGAACTATTTTTGAAAATTGTTGAAACTGTTATTCTATTCTCAACCCAACATAACATTCCCGATGTTTCCTGAAATAAAACTCTATCCTACTGAAGTCTAAACTAGTTCTTGTTTAAAAACTATTTTAAACTTCTTTTTTCATCTCTATGAGCTATGATATGAATCATATTTTCAGTTCACTGCCTACGACTAGACAAATTGAAATTTGTCTTGTAAATGTTTTTCTACATTAGCGATTGATGCTTAGGAAAAACGATGAAGGAATTTTTTTTTGTAAATCCGTCTTTGAGCACTAGAAGATTCGTCGTTAGTTAGTTATTAGCGTTACTCATGCCCGGGCTTTAACTATGAGGTCATATCGCCTACTACCAGAGCGCTCTTTCGTCACTCTGGTGGACATGAGCCCGATCCTATTATGGGAGTCCTAAATTTTGCCTACCCTAAATATTTATTCACCTAGGGTAGAGGGGTTTTTAAAAAGTACCTGCCATCGTACAGGCTTGAGACCATCGCTTAACGTCCCGCTTAGCATACCACTGAGTTGCCGGCGCCCTTAAGCTTCGTCCGTAACAAGTGAGGTTAAAACGATAACCATTATTAGTAGGTTTTGGCTTCAATAAGTCCCATTCACAAAAAGGGCTACACATCCTTTCCCCCTCAATTCAGGCAAGTGACCACAGCAGAATCATTCATTAAAAAAATTTAAAAAGTCAGTAAATTTTAAAAAATAATACATTTTCGCTCTTCCTCAAGAACCAATTCACCCAATTGGTTGAAAAATTCAGGGATATTAAATTACATGGCAAAACATTCATTATGACGGTAATTGTCTGGGTTTTTGTGTCAAGCCCCCATCCATCCTTTCCTTTGGCCGATTCAGCTGAAAACTGGTAGATGTCGTCTTCATGAGGTCTTGAATTAACATATGAAAATACATTCATTCAACATGAGTGGTTATAAGAATGTCTATGTTGAAGGGGATCAGAAGGGCAGTTCAACTGAAAAACCTTAATAATTGTCGACATTCGCCGGTAGCTCAGTGGTATGCGTGCTTGCCTTCTGAGCTGAAGATCGTGGGTTCGAAACCCGACTGAGACCTTTAGTTTATTTTATCTGAGAGGTAAAATAAACTTAAGCACGCCGTCCTTCGGATGGGACGTTAAGCGATGGTCCCGAGCCTGTACGATGTCAGGTACTCGTTAAAGATCCGTGCCCTAGGTGAATAAAAATTTAGGGTATGCAAAATTTAGGAATCCCGCAGTAGAGTCAGGCTCAAGTCCACCAGAGTGACGAAAGAGCACTCTGGTAGTAGGCGATATGACCTCGTAGTTAAAGCCCGGGCATGAGTCATAATAACTAACTATATTATTATTCATCCCATATGTGTTTGTATACTAAGGTTTAAAATCGTTGGGTGTATATAATTTATGAGTATTAGTTGTATGACGTATCCAATTATCATAATATGGTTTAATGGAAATAAATATATATATATATTTTTTTTTGGCCTTATGTACAATGCATATTAGCCAAAATACTACTATTATTATCATTATTATTATTATTTACCTAACCCTCCCTAAGTAATATAAGGCTTCAGAATACACGCTTCTGAACAATGTCTTGTTCCTTGTTCTGTCTCTGTCACGAATAGGAACATTTCGTGTTTTTCAGCCTCTCGTTTCTGGACTTGGTCTCATGGTCCCGGCTCATGTACCCCGCCAGGAGCCAGGTCGTATGTCCTCAGCCTGTGGAACGGTCTGACAAATGTTTTCGACACGTTCCTGGCTACCGACCAAACCCTTTCACATATGTTCTCATCTTCCCCCCTTCTAACCATCTCATTAGATCTCTTATATATCTAACCCTCAAAAAAAAAAAAAAAAAAAATGTGATGTGGCTATAACAAAGAACTTTCTTATACTAACCACATTTTTACAGATGATTCTTCCTCTCCCATCTCAAAAACATTTGATACTGGTGTTACTGAGTATTTGAAAGGGGCTATGTTAGACCGTCAGGGCGTAAGTCTCGATGAAGTGCATGCGTTAGTGTGTGTATCGGACGGTTGCGCGCGCAGCGCCCACGAACAACTACACACTTCTTTACCTTTGTGTCCAGTTGTGATAAAACATCTCTAAAAAACATGATTAGATATAACATTGTATTTTTACAACATTATTGATAATATTTACCGTTGTAGTGAATTTAACTAAAATATCAATATTACGAACTATAAAATGATCTTTCGGTAAGAAACTTTTAGGTTAAGATACTTCGATAGCTTAAATTTGTCACAATAAATAAATTTTTGGAAAATCCAGTGTAAATCCAGAAAAATATAATATATAATATTTCAATATATTATTATATAATATTGTTATTAATATATGATAATAATAACTGCAGAAAATTACGATCAAAAAATAATATATTTGTTGCCATATTGTCACAACAAATAATATAATGTTTTTACCAATTGCAGGAGATACCGAACAGCTTATTCCATTTTTAAAAGACAAAATTAATATTCAAATGAATACGAATCAGAGCATTTCAACAACAAATTCGAAAACTACCATCGACGCTATATTCTCGCGGTATTTAGAGACGCTACAATCACAGTTGTACATATTTAGCTATCACAAATCTATAATTTCATGTATAAAAGAAATTGAAGAACAATAAATTTGAAAGTTTAATTTCTCATATTACTTTCTTATTGTAAAATTATAAAACAAATTTTAATCAAAATCAGTGCACGACAGTAAGTTTTTGTCACTAAAGCAGATGTTTACATATCAATTCTCATGAGTACCGCCTCACTCACACCTTTTTTTTTCTTAATTTTTGTTTATACTTCTTAATTTAAAAAAACTATAAATAATTTTTTTTTTAAATCGTTTCTATGCATTATTATTTAGACATGAGTGTCTGTGTGTGTGTTTGTGCTGCGCTGAAGATAACCGCCGACGCCATCACACTTTAATGTCTTTAATACCAGTCTGAAATGAACTTGAAAGGATGGAGGAGGAGGGAGAATTTGAATAAAATCGGTTGGTATAAGAAAGTCCTGTTATGGCCATATTTTATACCACATATTGTTTCTTTTATGGATTTTAATATTATACTTTGGGATATATAACAGCACAAATTGTTTGGCTAATTTTATAAAATTCATGTCCGTTATTATACAATATTATTATTGTTTCTAAATTAATACATACGAATGTTATCTCTTTGACCGTCTAATTAATTTTCAAATTGTCAGTTCTTAGTTACAATGTTTTGTGATTCAAAACAAACCCCGAGGACCCTTGTTCTCGATTTCACCCTCGTACTCTGGGTATCTACCCTTAATTAGACCCAGATCGGGTATTAATATCGAGGGCTAATGGTTCATTTAAATTCTCCACTGGTACCTCGGGCACCCTCTGTAAGTCGAGATCTTCAGAAGGGTCCTCTTACTTCTTCCCTATTCGTCCCACGTACACCCTGGGATCAACTCCCAATGACATTAAACCTATTATAGTCGCAGCAAGCTCATTCACTTCCTACTGCACTTACACCATACAATTGTCTTCCTCTTTTTTACTCTGCAAGTCTATAAGTCTTGATTTTCCTTAACGTTCAGTTCCGTTGAGTCTTTTCCCCTTCTTCTGCCGAGGATTCTCCCCTCCGGAGGAAGCTGTACTAAACATTTTACGAGTTGTCTCACCCTCTGCTTCTGGAGCAGCAGCCATTCCCTTCTCTTGTTACGAATTAATGTTAAGTGCTCTGAGAAGACTGTCCAGAACTGCATTCAGCGCATTTGCAGCTAAATTGCCTCCTTTTTTAAAGCCTATAAAAGGAACAAATTCCTCCCCTCGTTGTGTCAATATTGAAGGATTATAACGCAAAAAAGAGAAATCTTCAAGTTAACTACAGCACATTTTTTTTAACAAAAAAATACTTAAGAATTTATTATTTTAAAAGTTAATTATTACATGAATATTTGAGTGGTGCCTTCCCATTTTTTTTTAAGATGTTGATAACAATAGCGACTATTTTTTACACTAAGACAAATGTCAACAAATTTAAATTTTCTTTGTGCTTTAAACAATTGACAACAGAAGTCTTGTTAAGGAAATTAGGAATCGTTAAAGCAACTCTATGAAATAAATGAATAGATCTGTAAAGTATTGGATACATAATTGAAAGGTTCAGTGGATATAATGTATTGTTTTGATCCTAGGATTCTAAAGTAGATATAGTTAGTTATTATGACTCATGTCCGGGCTTTAGCTACGAGGTGATATCGCCTACTACCAGAGCGCTCTTTCGTCACTCTGGTGGGCATGACCCCGGCTTTACTATGGGAGTCCTAAATTTTGCCTACCCTAAATTTTCATTCACCTATAGTAGAGAGATCTTTAACGAGTAACTGACATCGTACCGGCTCGGGACCATCTCTTAACGTCCCATCCGAAGGACAGCGTGCTTAAGTTTGTTTTACCTCCCAGATAATACAAACTAAGGGCCTCGGAAAGCAAGCTCGCTGCCTCTCCAAGGCACCGGCCCTCTCATAGTTGTTCACTTTTTTTAAATTCAATCTTGAATTGAGAAGACATCGGCATGGAAGGAGGGGGAGAAAGCTGGACTAGGGAAGGTGAAAAAACCATGAGTACGCCGTCCTTTGAATAAGACGTTAAGATGTTCTCGAGGCTGTACGATTTCAGGTACTCGTTAAAGATCTCTACTCAGGTAACTAAACTTGAGTAGGCAAAATTTAGAACTCCCAGAGTAGAGTAGGGCTCATGTCCACCAGAGCGACGAAAAACTGACCTGGTAGTAGGCGACATAACCTCTAGTTAAAGCTTGGGAATGAGTCACATTTTTTTTTTCTAAATTATTCACATTCTCAATGTAATGAGGGGTGAAATCACCCAGTGGTGACACTCCCTCTGATAAAAATAAACAAATAAATTATAACGAAATAAGAAAAGGGGAAAAAGTAACTTTGTTATAGTCACAGAAAGGAAGAGAGGTGAAACCGATGAAGATGTTAGCCAATCCCAGAAATAGGATGTTGTGGAAACGGATATGGAGAGGGTTGTTCTGGAATTTGATTTCCTAGCAGAGGCAGCCGGGGGTTGTCGTCTCACCCACTAATGTAACCCTCGTGTTTCACAACTTTTCACTTTCCCAGCTATACGAAGTATAGGAGAAGTTATGTAATCTCTCAAAAATTGAATCACTGTACTGTAAACAATGTACTTCCCCAGAACAAATTAACCAATTAACGTTTAGCTTCTCCTCCAAAACTAGTTGACAGTTTGTGCTAATCTTCAATTGACTTATATAGAGGCTCCTAAATTCTCAAACTAAATTTTGTATAAATTTATTACATCGGCAGTTATTAGGGTTTATGAATTGAGCCCCTTCTTCTTTTTTCGATGTCCTCATTGGGTTTTGACTTCACATATGAAATTTCATGTCGATACATTCATTCTATCGGCAGTTATTACAGTTTTTGAGTTGAACCTCTCCCCTAAACCCCCCTTCCCTTTGGCCGATTTGGCTCCAAATCGATAGGTGTCGTCGTTAGAGGATTCTGGATTCACATACAAAATTTCGTGTCGATACATTCATTGTATTGGGAGTTATCGTGTTAACAGTCCCACAGATAGACTGATTTTTTTTAATTTCTGGTGTCTGGAGGTCGGAAAACCGAGTTACCCCACACTTCATATAGTTGGTATGTGGGGGTTAAAAAAAATATATAAAAAGTAAATGAGAATTTTCAATAACCAAATAAAAGAAAAAAGGAAAGTTTACAATCCAGACACGATCCTATAACAGAGAGAATTATTAAATGAAAACACAATTCACTTTATCAAAATTTACTTACAGTAACACAACTTTAAGTGAACTCAAAAATGCAACCATATACAAGAGTAACCGACCGACAAAATTTATAATTAATAATATAAAAGATATATAGAAAGAATATAAAGGTGTTAGTAGGATGAAAAGGTATATAGAGATATGAATTTTGTCTGTTAGATGTAAAGCTTCTGTTTATTGTGGGAGGCGAGGTGATATCTACGGAAGTCCACGAGGCTGCTCAGAAGGGTTGTTGTGCCCTTCATGCTTAACACAATTCTGGTACAAACTCACTTTGTAACCAGCAAAGAGAGAGGCAAGAAGACCCAATCTCAAGCATACTTACTAATACCTTTAGTATAAGTAATCGTAATCGTGCAAAAATCTGAGATCGAGTTTTCAATGATTTTTTACGCTTCTAACTTCAGTTAGTTGTTATGACTCATGCCAGGGCTACGAGGTTGTGTTGTCTACTACCAGAGCACTCTTTCGTCGCTGAGTTGACATTAGCCCGACTCTACTCTTGGAATCAGAAAGTTTGCCTACACAGGCTAGGGTAGGGGTCTTGACTGACGTACAGACTCGGGACCATCGCTTAGCGTGCTCCAGGTTTTTACACATCAAAGATAGAAAACTAAAGAGCCTCGGCCGGGTTTCGAACTCGTAATCTTGAGCTCAGTAGACTAGCAGACTACCTCTGAGCTACCGGGGCTTTGTGAGCGCTCTAATTCAAAAAAATGAAATTGAAATTTGAAATGAAGATGTCATCTGTGCTAATGATTTTGGCCGAAATGGGACGAAAAAATAAGACTGGTTTACTTTTATCTAAATAAAGTTGTAGGTAATACTATAAATACAGTTGCTATGCGTTACTTTTTAAATATTACTTCGAAATAATTCCTACGAAATTTATAAGTTCAAATTGCTACAATCGTTTCCGTGTTAGTAGATAGAGTTTCTTCGTTCTGGGCCAGGAAGTGAAGGCGCAAGATGGCGGCCGTCTTAATACGATAGGGTGTCCTCAACATAGTCTTAACCACTCCTCACCACCTCCGACCCACCCCTTGAGGCGCAGTTCCCATCATCCACCGATGTACTTCCCCAGGTCTATCCGACCACCTATGACGTCACCCAAATCTATCTACTCATGTTAGAGCGTTGACAACGTTCCAATCATATTCTCACAACAAAGTGATCGCAAAAATGTAAAATTTCATTCAAAACTCGATCTTGGATTTTCGCAGATTACGATACTTCCTTTAACTAATGGCATAAGAAAGTAGTAAAAATATTTATGTGGTGAGGATGCAATTTTATGTTAGGTGGCATAATCCTGAAGCTTATGGGGATATATGCAGAGGCCTTCCTGGCGAAATCCGTGCAGGCAGCCCTCACAGAACCATCCTGAATAATACAGTCAGTAATACGAGGGGGTGGCCTCACTAATGCATGAGACTGCCCAGAGGACTACCCTCCGATTTTTGAAACATTTATAGTCGGGGGGGAGGGCAACTCAAAAGAGAGGGGAGGGGGCAGTAACCGGAGCGCACCCCCCACAACACGTCTTAGAATCTGAAGAACATGCTTACTGACGGGGAATCCTAAGTGGGTAGGAGGGGGAAAATACCGCAACTCTTTCCCTCCACACAAAAAAAAAAAAAAAAAGAAATCTCAACCTAAAATGTCTGTCGAATACATCAATAAATATTTTCTGACAAGCTCTGTGAGGGACAACCTCTGTTTGACAATGTGAGAAATATTTTACAAGAAAATAGTAATATTTAAAAAAAGTAATAACCGCCGAGCCGAAATTATCAAATTTCAAACCTTTGAAGTAATGACATTTTGAGGTGGTAAATTAAATATTTTCTTGAAGATCAGTTTAAAGTGCTGAACTTTATGTAAATTTGCAAACTTTCCGCAGTATCAGGGATCAGTCCTGGGCCTGGGGCTCCTCAATTGAGTATCCTCGGACTTATCCTGTATACACTTTACAATACCGATATCCTATCAATATATTGATGACAGCCATCATTATCCTGATCCCAATAACGCGTTCCAATAACGCGGACATCTAAATGAGATCATCTCCAGATCGTGTAAGCTATGGAGAAATAGGTTCAACTAAGATAAATGCGTACAAGTTACCTTCACTCTTCGAAAGCAAAACTGGCCACCCGCCATGAACAGTCCTCTCATTCTGACCGGGGGTTTGACTTGGCAGACTATTGTAGAACCCTTATACAAAACTCAAACAAGATTCAACAAACTGTTTGGTCTTTTAAGGTGAGAACAAACTAGATATGAACATAAGGACTGGGGCTCAGCTAAGAGTTCCAACATTATCACATCCTTTCAGACAAAAGTCTTCCAAAAAATTGTCAATGCTCCCTTTAAAGTCACCAACAAAGTTCTATACAAAAATCCTATTCTAAACTAAATACCCATTTTACATCCTTTCAATCTCATTCTACCCATTATTTTTGGGTGCACTGCGTACATGTGCAACATACTCGTCCGTTTTGGCAGCATTAAGCTTACGTTTCCACCATTTGTTGAACTATTACCACTTATGGTTTAAGGATAATTCTCTGCTACAGGTGCTGTGATATTAGCAAAGTATCATCAGCGTAGGTAACCAACAGCAATGTGGGACAGTAGATGTTAAATAGGATAGGACCAGGTATAGCATCTTGGGGAACACCCACTTGGATAAAACTTCATCTGTATTACTCTTTTCCAGCAAAATATCTGATACTAAACGAGCAACACAATATTGTAGATACAACTAGACTATAGCTGCTTTGTAAGGCGCAGTCCTCCTTTCCTCGTAAGAAGATGGTTTGAAATGGTTAATGTGTGAATTGTGAACACTGATCACTCATGACTCCAATATCGGTTTGTTGACAAAATTGAGTCCAATTTCAGATATGGGATAGAGTAAGGAAGGGGGTTGCGGTTTGAAGAGGTGAACAACAGACTTGGCTGGAGTCTGAAGGGCTGACTGGACAGAAGACAAATATTAACTGGAGCAGACAGACAGACTCGATGAAAGCAACTGTCATAAGTGTCTCAGTGTGAGTGTGCCCAGTCTGTGGACTTCCTTCTCTTTGGTAGTGGGGGGTACATTCAATTGATATCCAATCATGGGCGTGGGTGAGGGGCCCAACTCTATGTTTGTTCAAACTTTCTGAGGGGCCCCACCTGGAAAATAGGGAGTTGTCCCTGGCAACGACAAGTACCATTGGGAATTTGAGACAACACTGCGGAACAAGCACTTTCCAAGTAAGAGGTACTCTGGACTTTCAAGTCATGAGATGTATTAACCAGATCTTTGTACTTCTTTCGAAGTTAACCTTAACTTAAATTCCTACTTAAACGGGTTGGAACATCTTATACAACCATAAATCATTGAATTTGCAGCTTATATATAAATTATTCTTTATTCTACAAATAACACTCACCTAGGAATTTTAGTTTCAAAAAAATAATAAAGAAAAAAACCGTAGAGTCCAATTAATATTGTCATAGCTATGTGTAAACATTGTGAGTGTGTCTGTGTGTATAAAAAAAGGAAGAAAATAAATTTCAGTTGGAACATTTTTAATGTATCAATATTATATTCGTTCAATTTAATTAAACATATCCAATTCCGCCTGCCAGAGAGCACTTGTGTCGCTCTACATGTTTAGAAGCTCCCCCCAAGAGTGACGTATTATCAGATGAGTATCGAATGTTGTGGTGTACGAGTATTATAAACTTAGTTGAAAATTGTGTCTATAAATTTTGAAAAAAATATTTGTTGTGTAATACTTTTTGTTGTCAAGTTCATTAACAGTTTTTGCGATTTTCTCAAAACTTTAATTTTTGACAACTTCTAAGTAGATGAACGCGGACATATTGTGGAACTTGTAATAAATAAATAAAACAAACTAATTTTTGAAATATTGTCTATTCCACCAAAGATATTTACAAAACTACCGGTTTCGGCCTTACACCATCGTTAGGTCTAGTTATGAACTAAGTCAGTTTGTAGAGTGCGAACCGGTAGTTTTGGTGGAATAGACAATATTTCAAAAATTAGTTTGTTTTATTTATATGTTAATTTTTGACTTGTGTCACTTTAGAAATACGTGTGCGATATATACTTTTGTGAGAGGGCGCCGATGACTCGATAACGACGTAACATGCTAGCCTTGTCCGCGAGTTTGCCTGGAAGGTGAAATCCTTTAGCACGCCGTCCTTCGGATGGGACGTTACTTTGCTTTATACAAATCCAGAGAGTTATCGCTAACGCTCTATTTATTTGTCATTTATTTATGAAAAAAATAAAATGCCTGAAAATTTTAAATTCTATTTGAAAACAGGAGATACAGCTTAACTGCAACATCCTGCTGACAAGAAAATGTAGTCAAGTCACCGACTTATCATAGATTCGACTATGATAAATGATAGATCTAATCTTGTGGTAGTTGTTCAACAATTTGAGACACTTAGGATAACGATAGGACCCAATCAACATGTAACGTACAAACCCACATCCTGAATCATTTAAAATATTGTCTTCATTATATAACATGACGTAGCTACTTCATCGTGGAAAAGACTTTCGGAAGAGTTATAAAAAAAAGTATTCGGTAAATCACCGGCAATGTACTTCTCCAGAAGTTATTAGGGTTTTTGAATTCAACGTCCCGTGAACCCCCTTCCTTTCAGCCGACATCGCTGAAGTTTGACAGGTAATGTCCTTATTGCGTTTCGACTTTAAATATGAAATTTCATGTCGATATATTCATTTCATCGGCAGTTATTGGAGTTTTTGAGTTGAGCCCCTGCTGTTCCCCCTTCCTTTCTGACGATTCCGCTGAAAATGTATGTGTTCTTATGTTGTTTTGAACTCACATATGAACTTTTGTGTCGATTTTTTCATTACGTCAGCGGTTATTAGAGTTTTTCAGTTAAGCTCACCTAATCCCTCCTCCCCTTTGACCGATTTGGCTGAAAATCGATATGTGTGGTCCTTATGGGGGTTTTAGCCACACACATAAATGTTTGTGTCGATGCATTCTACCGGCAGTTATGTGTAGAGGAAAATGCTGCAATTGTACTTGAGTTGATGAGAGGATAGAGTTGCGATAGCCTGCTATGTGCTTGCGTGAGTTCTTTGTTTATGTGTTGATTCCATGTTAATTTTGTGTCCAAATGAATGCCCAGATATTTAATTGTTTCTTGGTTAATAATGTAGTTCATGTGGTAGTGTCTATTCTTGGAAGAGGGAAAATTTTGACCTCCGTTTTGGAAGCATTAACTTAAGCTCCATCTGTTGAACCAATACGCCAAAACTTCCACACATGGCTGAAAAATATCTCACAGCTCAAAACATGTCACATTGTTGTGATATTAGCAATAAAAAATAAAAAAATGTCTGATATATAGAACAAAACAATTTTTGATTCTTTCGATCCCGGAAAGTTACTCGTCCAACTATAAATAAAGGGATCGAAAATATCTTGTTTCCATATTGTTGCTTTTAGAGGGGGTCAGGTAATAAATGCCTTCTTCATCTTCTAACAAAATACGTTATGTAAGAGAAGACGAGAACAGCTGTCTTGGAGAAGAGACACATCCCACGGAGTCAAGGATGGCAACTGTTGCTCCCACTAAATCATCCAGTAATTACTTTATTTATCTAAAAGGGGAAATTCTTATTTTGGTCCTCATTGTATACTGAGGGCGCTGTCCCACTCAGTACCTCTGATGATGCTGTTGCTGTTTTAGGGACGAAACCAATCGACTATTTGTGCTAAAAGTCAATAGTTGACTTACATAATGCCTTCTGAGTCCTCAAACTAAATTTTATGTTTATACGTTCATTACATCTGTTAATTATTTGGGTTTTTTGGGTTGGGCCCCTCATTTCATCTCCTCCTTCCCATAGACCGATATCACGGAAAATTAATAGATGCCAACCTTATGGAATTTGAAATTTAAGTAAGGGTTTTTGAGTTGAGCCCCCGCATTGACCTTCCCCTTCATTTCGATCGATCTTGCTGATAATTAATAGGTGTAGACCGGTGTTAAATTAACATATGAAATTTGGTGTCAATACATTCATTACAACGGCAGTTATTCGAGTTTAACCCCCCGCCGCAGATCCTCCGATTGTTTAGTACAATTTACTATAAAACCAGATTCAACCCTTCATCGTTCATCCCTTAAATATGGCAGCATAAATACCAAACATTAGGCGAAATCGCGAATGATTGTGTCTCAACCGCCATCTATCCGTAATATACCAAACTTTTTACCGCCAGGCATCCTTCTCTTGGTAGAATATTTTGTATGTTTGTTTTGTTTGTGCCCAGCCAGATGAGTGCTGCATATGTGAATAGTGGTCTGGAGTATTGATGTGTAGAGGAGAATGTTGCATTTCTGAAGTTTTAATTTGAAAAACTGGTTATACTAGACGTATTTCTACGTCATCTTAGAAGTGCCCTTTGTATTCTTGGTATTTACATATTGGAATCTAGAGGTCGGAAAACATGAGAATCCGTTGAAAACTCCGCATGGAATTTTGGACATTAGCTACTATCATTTGTAATGAAAAGAAGATTGTACATTAGGATAAGAACATGTCAAAATGGTGTTCCTACAAAGGACTCTTCTGAGTGAAGTCTAATTTGAGTGGCTCTTTGATTTGAAATCCGTCTTAATTAAACCGTCTTGACCCTCTGGCACAGCTGTATAGGATCAGACCCCCCCAAAGTTGGACAAAACGCCAAAGCAAGACGAGGCCGCCCTAAGAGACAAACTTCGTCCGTACCCAAAGTTGGCAGAACTTGTTGGCCATATATATATATATATATATATATATATATATATAAGTTTTTGGGGGTTTGGGGCTTGGCTGGTCCTCTGACAGCGTGTACAACTTATGGACTTGGTTTCTTCTTCAGTCGACCATATTCTGTACTGAAAGATGAATTGTTCCTTGGAGAAATACCACAGTGTAGTGAGTGGATCACAAGATATTGCTAAACCAATCTTCAAACTTATCTGAAATATTCAAAAAAGACAAACGATTCAATCTGTGAGCATATTGGTCCCCATTTCTCGAGGCGGGGACCTCCAACATCCACAGCTCTCAGCGGGGTGCATATTCTATCATTTTTTAAATATGAAACAAGTTTGAATATAACATTTTTTCAATATTATTAGATGGAGAATTTTCTTCCCCAACTATACTAAGTATAGGGGAAGTTATGTAATCGGTAAAAAATTCGATGCAGAGTTTTCAACGGAATTTCAGTTTTTCCGACCTCATGATTCCAAAAATGAAAAAAAGTCTGATTGCGTGTGCCTCTGAACTAGATAGCTTCTTCCCATAGAATGAATCTATCGACACGAAATTTAATTTGTGTATCCAGATTACTCTAAGGACGACACTTTGATTTGAGGCAAAGGAAAGGAGGATTAGAGGGAGGGCTTAACAAATGTTTTCAACGGAATTTCATGGTTTCCGACCTCTTGATAACGAAAATGGAGAACAAATTCTGTGAGTGTCCGTAAACACGATAACTCCCGATAGAATGATTGTATTGGCACGAAATTTTACATGTAAATTTAAATCCCTCTAAAAAACACACCTTTGGATTCCCAGCCAAATCGTCCAAGGAGAAAAGGGAGAAAAAAGAGAAAAGGAAGCGGGAGGCTAAACACGAAAACTATAATAAGTGCCGTTGTAAAGCATGTATTGATACGAAATTTCTTATGTCAAAGCCCCTTCAAGAACAATAATTGATATTAATTAATAACTCAATAATTGATATGTATTGTCCTTATAATGAAAATTATTTTCAGTGGAATGAGACGAAAAGGCGGGGGGATCAGAATGGAGACTCAACTCAAAAATCCCAATAAATGCCGATTTTTTTACATTTAAATTCAAAACCCCATAAGGTATATAAAAAAAAATTACAAAAACAAAAATAAATACATAAAAAAGAAAAAGAAATTAGTATATAAATAATGAAAAATAATAATTCAAAACGTAGATTCGACAGACCTTAAAGGAGGATATTTATGGAGGAACTCGGCCAAAAAAAATTAAAATTAAAGCTATGTATCAAATAATACATAGGTATATAAAAACACGATTTTTTTATTATGGTTATTTCACTTTTTTGATTTGATTAATGAGAAAAAACATTTTTATAAAAATATTTTCTTATTGTTTTGTACTGTCTTCAAGAAGTAGGGTATATAATATATAAGTACAATACATACAATACAACATATAAAGAGAGTATACAGTACAGAATATATAATACAATACAGCTACTAACATACTGTGTATATAGACATTTTTTTATTCCTATCGGATATTGGACTGAGTGAGTGGCTGGAGAGAAGTGAAGAAGCAAGGCAGGAATGAAGAATGAAGACAGATAGCAAAAAAAAAGTAAAAAAAGAGCTCTTGAGGATTGGGTGACCTCGATTTGTTCTTTGTAGCCTATAACAAGGCTTCATTATCCGATTTCATTTTCTTCTTCAGGTTTGGAATTCGAACCACGTCCCTTTTTCTCCACCACTGACTTTATATTAAAAAAACAAAAAAGCAACTTGAAGAAAAATGTTTTATTACAGGATTTATTTTATTGGAAAGTATTTCTAATTATCTAGATATTGGTTTTTAACTCTGCTCTGTTTAGCTAAAAGATTGTAAAAAAAAGTGCGCTCGTAAATGTAATAGTAGTGGAGGTATGAGATTCAGTATTGACTAGTAATTGTGACTCATGCCCGGGCCTTAACTTCGATGTCATGTCGCTCGGGCTAGGTAGCTCAGAGCGTTGAAGCTTTTGTTCGCTATCGCTTGTGTTGTTTTTAAGCTGTTGTCCTATCCTTGATGGCAGCAGCATGGGGCGTGACGTTGAACCCTGCCTCGATCCCCACACCCAGGTACGTGATTACGGCCAGAAATTCAACGCGTCGGCCGTGTACTGCAAGAACCACGGGGTGGCGGGCGTCAGTTCTTCCTCTCATCAGCATGGCGGTAATATCCCTGACGGTACCACAGTTGTTACAGGTTAAGGAAGGTATGTTATAGTTGTTGAGTGAACCAATACTGACTTGAGCACAAATATAGCATGCAGACTCCATTGTTCGTGTTGAAAACAATCATTGGTAGCCCCAAGGATCTATTTCAGAGGTGGGATCATATTCAGTGTCGAGACTTGTCAGGAGCAGAGAGGCCTCCAACTCACCTCTCCAATCTAGTTTGCATATCATTATTCAGCCTACCTAACATCAGTCAAAGTCAAATTCAATTTAATTTTAATAATAATTAAATTAATTACTAAACACAATTTGAATCTATTTAATTTAGAAAATTTTTACAAGAAGCAGACAATGAGGAATAAAGAAAAAACGTATGTTTTTTTTTAAAATATTGTCTATTTCACAAAATATATACCTATAATATATGAAAGTACTTTCGGTATTGCTACCATCTTCACCCACGACAAAACAAATACAGTATTTTATTATATATATTTTATGAAATTATTCATTATTTTTTATTAAGTTTTTTACAATATCTCTGCAAAAAATGTTAAGTTTCATTAGAAAATGAGGCGCAAAATTAGTAATGAAATATTATAGAAAATGTCACCATATTTTGAGTGCAAATAGTGTGGAGAATGTATGAAATCTCCTCAAAATTGCATATTTATGTATATATAATGAATAGTTTTTGATTATTTCCAAGAGTTTTATGATGAAAGGAAAAAGGCAATTATATTTGGACCAATGCTACTGAGAATAAAAATAAAAAGTCGTCGATGGATCATCAATAACGTACTTCCCCAGCGTGAATTAATCTTTCGCTCTCCCTCTAACACACTTTTGTTATTAGGGCTTCTTGTGTTCAGCCCCGCTCTTCCAATTCCCCCTTCTATTCGGCTGATTTTGCTGAAAAGTAATAGTTATTATGACTGATGTCCGGGCTTTAACTGAAAAGTCATATCGTTCATTACCAGAGCCCTCTTTTGTCATTCTGGTAGACCCGACACTACTGTGAGAGTCCTAGATTTTGCTTACCTTAAATTTTTATTCATCTAGGGAATACCTGACAACGTACAGGCTCGGGACCATCGTTCAAAGTCCCATCCGAAGTGCTTTAGCTTATTTTACCTGCCAGATAAAATAAACTAAAGGCCTCGGCCAGGTTTCGAATTTGCGATCTTGAGCATAGTAGGCAAGCACACTACCTCTGAGCTGACGGCGCCCTCTGCGAGTAGTGTTTAGTGCGATTAGTTACTAGTGTTTTTGTGTTAAATTCTCCTTGAAAAGTTATATGTGTCGTCTTTATGGGTTTTTTAAATCAACATGTGAAATTTCGTATCAATATATTTGTGACATCGGCAGTTATTAGGTAGTTAATTGATTATTGTGACTCCTGGGCTGTAACTAGGAGTATCTCTGATCGACAAGAGCCCGACTCTACTGTGGATGTTCTAACTTTTGCCTACCCAGGTTTAGTTAACTGAGGGGTCTTTAACGAGTATCCATTGCTTTTCGTCCCTTTCGACGGACGGCTTGCTGACGGTTTCTTCACCTCCCAGATAAAAAACCTAAAGACCTCGACCGGGTTTTCGAACCCCGATCTTGAGCACAATAGGCAAGCGCAATTGCGATTAGTTATTACTGTTTTTGTGTAAAGCTCCCCTTCTCTTTGGCCGATTTGACTGTAAATCCATAGGTGTCGTCCTTATGGGCTTCTGGATACACTTACTGAATGTCGTGTCGATACATTGAGAGATACACTGAATGTTGTGTCGATACATTGAGAGATACACTGAATGTTGTGTCGATACATTCGTTACATAACTTCCTCCATAGCTGAGAAAGTAAAAAAAAATATGGAAATATGTAACTGAGCTACATGTCAGGCAAATTTTATATTTCAGTGAACAACAGTTAAATTCTCCAATGAAGGGTATTCCATGTTGTTGAAATATTGAATATCTCAAATGTCAATCATTTTTAAATAAACACGTATGTATCAAATGTATTTTATTTTGTTAGATATTCCCCAATCGATATCCAATTAGTAATTCTAAACAAACGGATAAATCCCATCTCTGGATATCCCGGATTATCTCTCTGTTTTATGGTATTTCAAACTTCTCCGGAATATTCCAGATATCACTGCTATATATTGTATTAATTAGACACTTGATTCTGAAATATTTTCCTAATTGAGAGCAATGAGTTAGTTATTGTGACTCATGCCCTGGCTTTAACTATGAGGTCATATCGCCTACTACCAGAGCGTTCTTTCATCGCTCTAGTGGACGTAAGCCCAACTCGGCTAGGTTGCGAACCCCCCATCTTGAGCTGAGTAGGCAAGCACGCTACCTCGTTGGTGTCTAGAGTTTATACTCGTACCTACGGTTTTATTGATATTATTTGCCCTTATTTTTTTTATTGGAGGAAAGGACGTAAGAAAATACTGAAATATGAAAGACACTTCCAGAAGAATTGTATCATAACTTAAATTATCATTAAAAACAATCTAATTTATTTTTTCTTTTTTTTCAATCTATATACAATATATACATAACAAGCAAATATGTGGTCAAAAAAATAACACATAACAATGTCACTTGATGGTAGAAGCCAGCCAGCGCTGACACTGCCTCGAAAGTTAATTATTATTATTCACTACCCTCAGAGAGAAGATTGCGAGGCCACCTCCTGTTCAAGCGGCGGGGAGGATTGTCAGGATGGGAATGTGAGGAAAGGTCTTGTGCGAGAGGATTTGAATAGCAAGAAAGGTTTCTGTGGAATTATTGGAATCGGGATGTGATTAATTCATTGACAGTGGGAATATTGAGATCTCTGTGTAGGACTTTATTAGTGACATAGAAAGGAGCGTTGACAATTCATCGGAAGAGTTTGAACTAGAATGCTTGGATACGATTGATGTTGGATTATTTAGCTGGGGGGTACCAAAGTTCGAGTCCGTAGGTCCAAATTGGACGTATAATGGACTATTTTTTATTGTTTTTCCTTTTCTTTTAATATATATTATTTAATACTATTTTAAATACATACCTATTATTTATGTGTTTCTTAAACTTCTCTGGGATGTTGAAATGTTGATTTTTTCCAGAGGTGTCTTCTTTTTTTTTTTTTTTGACAATATTTCGGGACACTTGTGTCCCGAAATATTGTCAGAAAAGAAAAAAGAAGACAACTTTGGAAAAAATACCGAAAAAAATCAATGTATTATTTACTACTATTTTTGGGCCTACAGATTTTTCACTAGGCCTTCATGTTTTCTATTAGTGCGCAAGGTTTCAATAATAGTTTCCCAAGCGGACAAACAGACAGACGGAATGACGTCAAACACTCGTTAATATAATATGCTAGGCAGTCACCGACTTATGAACACGAAGAAATGAGTTATTTTTATCAACAAGTACAAAGACTGGGGGCGTTTTAAGAAGACTACTCATCACTTCAGAGATAATGAGTGTTATCCTAAGTTAAGGATAGTGAAGATAGGCTTTTTTTTGTGGGTTGTTCCACATTAAGAAGTGGGTAAGACAAAAAAAATGGATGAAACCAAAAGAAAAAAAATATGTTATAAATCTGGTAACACATGTGATGGAAACAACGTCCCACATGAACCGCACCATAGGTCCGTATATCACTGTTATCTTTCTGGACTACCGATCTATCCTGGTTAGATCCGCTGTCCTTGCTCAATTTCCGCTCTTTTCCGCAGTTTTATTTTATTTTTTTTGCGGAATGATAAATTGAATGTATCTGCGCTCAACTTCATTAAAGGGATTTTCGAATGCAGTCATCCCTAAAATATTTTGTGAAAATGTAGAAAAAAAAAATGGATATTAATCATAAGAGTCCTAAATTTTGCCTAGCCAGGTTTAGTTAACTAGGAAAATGGGTTCCAGGACCCATCCGAAAACGTTTTTGCTTCACGGATTTATTATCACATGTGCTGACTTATAGATAGTCTCGTTATTCAAAGAAGATCGCGAGGCCAGCCTCGTCTTAGGCGGCGTGGAGGGTTGTTGGGTAGGACTGAGTGGTCTGAGCGACAGGATTGGGATGGCTATTCAACTTAAAATGGAATTTGTTGAAGCGGAGTTTGTTGCGACAATTTGTTGTAAGACTTTTGACTGAACACTTTGTATTCTGTTAATGTTGGAACTCTTGGCTGAGCCCAATAGTTCTACTTCATAAGTCCATATTGTTTTGTAGCTTTTCAAATCTAAATTCACTTTTACAAAGGGGGGGGGGGGGGGGGTATAGTATTCTTCGGTAGTCCCTTGATAAAAAAAGAGGAGGCCAAAGTTTTTGGTTCTTTCGAAACGTTTCAAAAATTAACATTTGTCTCGAGTAGTCGGGATCTTCTTCAGAATAGTCAATCAGATACTTTCGACTTATTTAGAAAACAAATGAGTTCTCAGAGAAATAACTAGAGAAAAAAACCCAGAAAATTAACAAGAGAATAGGTGATTAGGAGGCAATTGAGAATTTTTTAGGTAAACAATCATGATATACATTTATGTATGTAGTCCGCTTACATGCGTTATGTGTATCTACAGCGGTATGAGCAGCCTTTAATTGTATAATAGAACATATGTGGCTATCTACTGAGTGGTCTCATAGGCAACACAGAACGAAAGTGATAAAGGAGAGTGAGGCTAGGGATGGAAGAGACCTTGGGAGGGAAAGGGTGCGGCCTTACTTGACTAATATTACATTATGAATAGATTGACTAAATTTGGTGAAACGTTAAAAAACACAATTACGATAAAAAAAACGGATTTTCCTTTTTTTCCACACCATAAGTGGCGATTTTATTTCTATATATCAGGAAATTTATTTAATCGGTCAAAAATTTTATGTACAATGTTTTCTGAAATTTTTTGTTTTCCAAACCCCTAATTAAGTGGTTTTTGTTTGATTAGGTGTTTGTGAGCGCTCTAAATCAAAAACGGTTAGTCCTACCCAAAAATGATCTTTATAAAATTTCCAACAATCCAAATGCTCTCAGAGTTGAGATTGAGGCAATATGACCGAGGCAATATCGCCCCAAATATATTTTATATACAATAAATTTTCATAGAAAATATTTCGAAGTAATATTTAAATTGTAACACATAGCAATGAATTTAAAAATATTAGTTAGAGGTTTAGGTTTAGATTAGGTTTTATTATGACTCATGCCCGGGCTTTAACTACGAGGTCTTATATCGCCTACTACCAGAGCGCTCTTTCGTCACTCTGGTGGACATGAGCCCGACTCTACTGTGAGAGTCCTAAATTTTGCCTACCCTAAATTTTTATTCACCTAGGGCAGGGATCTTTAACGAGTAGCTGACATCGTACAGGATCGGGACCATCGCTTAACGTCCCATCCGAAGGACGGCGTGCTTAAGTTTATTTGATCTCCCAGATAAAATAAACCAAGGGCCTCGGTCGGGTTTCGAACCCACGACCTTCAGCTCAGAAGACAAGCACGCATACCACTGAGCTACGGGCGCCCTCAATATTAGTTAGATATAGAGACTATTAGGTCATATCGCCTACTACCGTCGCTCCGGTGGACATGAGCCCGACTCTACTAAATTTTGCTTTCCCCAGATTCTTATTCACTTAGAGTAGGGGGTCTTTAACGTGTACCTGACATCCTACAGGCTCAAAACCATCTCTTAACGTGCTTAAGTTTATTTTACCTTTCAGATAAAAAGTGCAAGTACGCTATGAGCTACAGGACTTATTTATACCCCCTCCAAACTCTCAAATTCATTTCGTACTGGTATTACTGTCAGAACTCTCAGAATTACGCTGAAGCTTGATTTTGATTGGTGATTTTCTTATATTCGAATGCATTTGTTATAAGAAAAACAAGTTATAGCCACATCATTTTTTCTTTACGAGAATTCGTTATATGATTAATCTTAAATTAATCAATTTAGAAATTGGTTCTTGTTCTATAATCCAAGTAATAAGAACATTTTATTTTTGAATATTCAGAAGAAAAGGCAAATATACCTGCGGAATGTTTATTACGGTTTGGGTTATGTGAGGTACTAACTAGGGGAGTTGAAAAACTGGTGTCTCCTTGGTGGAATCTAAATAAGTGTCGTCCTAGAAGACAGGCCATCGTCTCCGCATTCCGTTCTACAGAAGGGCTCTGGAGGAATGCTCCCGACAAGACTGTAATTAACGTGTTCTACAACACTTCTTAATTGCTCATCACTACCACTGTTATTCTGTTTAATGGAGATAAAGATGTTGAACATGCCTGGGTATGGTTGGATGCCGCGGGAAGCTACCATAGAAGAATGTAAAAAGTGGTCGGTGCATCATTGGCAATGCACTTCCCTAGCATGCATTTATGTAATATATATATATATATATATATATATATATATATATATATATATATATATATATACAGTAGACTCTCCCTTATCCGGCGTTGCCAGGACCGACGTGATGCCGGATAACGGAAATCATCAATTAAAGAGAAAATATATATCAATTAAAGCATAACAAAAAGTGTTTTTAAGTGAGCTAAGGAATAAAGCACGTATGTATTTTGTTGATAACATTTATTAAATTGACAAATATGTACATACTAAACATTGATTTATTATATGTACATACATACGTATATTTATTCAAGCATTAAAAAAATATTTTTTAATCTGCTTAATTACATACACATTTAAAACAAAATCTAAAATTCTAAAAATATTATTCGTTAAAAAAATCGGTAATTTTCTTCTGTTTTCCTAACAGAACACTGTTCCGTGCTGCATAGTCCCACCACTTCTTTAGTGTTAAGACTAAGGAAAAACCATCTAACGATTCTTTTCACAACGAGAAACAAATGAAAACTGAGAAAAATTGAACTGGTGTAAAGGAAAAATAAATAGGAGGAAAGGGGTTGGGGGGAAAAAAATTAAACTTTGACTTTACTAGTTAAGTGTTCTTTTCCCGATAAGACGATATTGTTGTGCCACGGACGGGACGGTACTTTTGTTTTTCTAGTCTAGGAAACATTTTTTATAAATGTTTATTTTCAACTATGTATTTATTATAATTTATTTATAGGATATTAGTGAAGTAATAAAATATTGTATTAGCGTTCCCTTCATTATAAATTCAGTGAACATATGTATGTATGTACAATAAAAATACATGAAAGATTCGTGAGTTACGGAATTATTATGTGCTCGCAAATACACGTGGCTCTATATGTATATAATTGATAATCTAATAATTGAATGTTAATTTTAGTTTAACAAATTTGATATTATTTTGCGAGCGCGCCGGTTAACAGATCGCCGGATAAGGGAGAGTCTACTATATATGACTACTATGTATGAATGCCACATCTACAGGAAACAAAAAATGATAATATCTGAATCATTTAAGCTTCCATGGTGTGTAGAAAGAAAAAAAATGTTTCTAAGAGAAAAGTTGGTATTTCCTTGCTGAGAGACTCCTTTGAAGGTAAGTTATTCGGGCATTTCCGATGGGATTAACTTTTCAAGGTAGAGGCCGGGCGACACTTGTTGCTGCTCAGAGTCGAGACAGTGGCTCTATAGAACAAAGGCTAACTGAAGACACAGTTTATCGAAATAATAAGATCTATCGATCAGCTGTACAATTAAATCCAAATCAAATATCGATTTTGACCGAGCAACAATGGCGTTCCCAGAATTTTCAGTGTACCCAGCTATATGAAGTATAGAGGTAGTTATGCAATCGGTCAAAAATTCGATACGGAGTTTTCAACAGAATTTCTTGTTTTCCAACCTCTAGATTAGTCAAATCGACGAAAGGAAAAGGGGGAATTAGGGGGAGGCTTAACACAAAAACTCTAATAATTACTAATTATTAATCATGATTACGATACAAGGAAGAAAGACCATTTTTTATTAACTATACATTGTTCCTCTAGTTTATAGAAAAATATTCCTCAAAAATGCTGATAAGATAACTCCCGCCTATTCTGATGTTTTTCAACCCTTACTCAAAATTGTAAAGGATTGTTTAATCAGAAAAATAGCACCATCGGAAGAGAGTAGTGGAAGGGGGGGGGGGGGGGGGGGGGGGAGTGAAGTTTTACAGAATCATAATTTGCATTACACTACCGAAACAGTACTTTTTGAAGAAATAAATTATATAGAGTGTTTAGCCATATATTGTTAACAAATAACCAATGTTTATGAAGTTCGATACTGTTTGATGTACCTACAAAAAGTACACACATTATAAATATAAAAATACTTTTAAAATAAATAATTTTTTTTAAAGAAGAGAGGCACCAACATGTTGAATATTTTTATTTAAAAAAAATGCTTTTTATGATATTACTAATTAATTATGTAATTATAAATATAAAAATAATAATTAGATTCGCTTTTATTAAAAGTGAAAAACGACAAAAGGTCGAAGCAACAAAAGACGGCCGTGCCATATGGTGGACATCTAGTCATCGAAGAGTGTTAAGAGAGACATGATCCAAGTGACATCACAATGATGATAAAGACAGTGTATATAGAGGTAGCCCACTGGTATGCATGCTTACCTTTAGTTACCCATAGTTTATTTTATCTGTGAGGTAAAATAAACTTAAGCACGCCGTCCTTCCAACGTTAAGCGATGGTCCCGAACCTGCACAATGTCAGGTACTCGTTAAAGAACCCTACCCTAGGTGAATAAAAATTTAGGACTCCCATAGTAAAGTCGGGCTCATGTCCACCGGAGTGACGAAAGAGCTGGTAGTATGCGATATGACCAATGTAGTTAAAGCCCGGGCATGAGTCATAATAACGAACTAACTAACTATAGTGTATACACGGAAAATAAATATAATTTAATCGAGAACAAAATGTTGGGTTTATTAACACAACCTAAATTATAAAGAAAAAAAAATCAATTATATTCAAAAATGTATACTACTAATTCCTAAAACTACATCAGTCTTTTCTCTGTGGCCTCTCTTCTTTGGGCATATCTAATTTAGTAAAAAAAAAATTATATATACATATAAAATTATGACTTGGGATTTTTTTTGATGAAGTAGCCATCAATATATTGTATATAATAAGAAATGGTATGTTATAGAAGACAGACAATCGTGAGTGAGCTCCAGAAAGAAGGTACAATTTTTTTTTTACTAAATTAGATATGCCCAAAGAAGAGAGGCCACAGAGAAAAGACTGATGTAGTTTTAGGAATTAGTAGTATAAATTTTGAATATAATTGATTTTTTTTTCTTTATAATTTAGGTTGTGTTAATAAACCCAACATTTTGTTCTCGATTAAATTATATTTATTTTCCGTGTCAACCAACTAAAAAATAACTTTGAATTAAATTGGACATTTTTTGAAATTTAGAAAAATTTGCTGGCATCTCAGAATTATATTTCAGAAGAAATCCAAATGAAGTAAATATAAATTAATTTTTTTTTTATGCACGAGCACTTTCCCCAAAATTGCACGACGTAACGCTTATATTTTTTTTATTAGGACCCTTTTCGGAATCTACTGTAGAAATCAAAATTTAATATAAGACCAGTCAATTTCTTCAAGAATTTTATTATTTATTAAATTATTTTATTTTTTTTTTATTATCCCTTCTGATTTTTGAATCCTCTAAATTGTTTGAGATTTTTGTATACAGTGTGCGCATTGTACATTTCGTAATACATTAAGTATATCATGAAATCAATCAGTAATTGCTTTGAAAATTAATTATTAAAAAATATTTTAATGCTAGCCTAATAGGCTGGAAATTGAAAAAGTTGGTGTTGAAAGTTCAAAAGTAAATAAGTGGTAAAGAAATAGATTATTTAATAAAGGGTAAGAAGATTAATAGAGTTGAAGGCGGATTAAACTGAAAACAAGAACACTCGGAAAGCTAATGAAGATACACGAGCTGTCTTACCTGACAAGCCATTATTTATTTTGAACAGAACACTACTTGATAAGTACACCTTGTAAGAAGGTATTAAAAACAAATTTATTTTGTGAGTAAATTAATAGAAGGGTACGAAGCAGAGGCACTTCAAACGAATATTTTAAACGCCTTTACACTCTTCCAAGTAAATTAAGGAGCTGCCTAAATTTTTTCGATTAGTTGATAGTTATCTAAGGAGTGTTTTCACTGAATAAGGAAGTTTTGTACTGGTGAAAAAATCCGAGATTGAGTTTTCAATGGAATTTAATGTTTCAAGGTAAATACGTCTTGAACCTATTTTTTTTTTTTTTTTTTTTTTTGTCTGTGTGTATGTGATTGGAACATTGTGATGTATATATATTTTTAATTAGTTATAATAATGGTACAGTAGTATTGTAACTGAAAATCGGGATGGGCCGAAGGGGGGCGAGAAGGCGTCCTCAGGTTTGGGGTTGCTGGTCTAGCTGATGTCCTGCGGATGGCACCGTCAGTGCACTGGACTTGAAAAATAAAATAAAACTTGTTTATTTAATATATTGTCTAATTTCACTAACTATATATACATGGGAGTACTTTCGGTATTTCTACCATCCTCAGCCAAAAGCATAAGAGATAAGATCAGTCTTATCTCTTATGCTTTTGGCTGAGGATGGTAGAAATACCGAAAGTACTCCCATGTATATATAGTTAGTGAAATTAGACAATATATTAAATAAACAAGTTTTATTTTATTTTTCAAGTCCATTTGAATTATTTCACAATATCTCTGCAATAATGTCAGTTGTCAGTGCACTGGTCTGCAGACCCAGGAGCTCTGAGGATCTAGGCAGGCCTTCAGGGATCTCTTCACCACTCACTAGCATATCGACCGTATCAACCTAGAGGTGGTCCGGCACACAGTGTGCAATTTATGACTTTTTGATTTTCAAATTCGCTCAATTTTTGATCATTTTGGATGAAAGTAGGTGCAAAATATTTGTGGAAGCTGGCTTTTTATGAGGTAACTGCGGGTTTCACAATCAAGGTATTATATGCCAATTGACAGCTGCCAAAACCCCGCGAAAATTTTAAAAAATTTTAATTTTATTTTGTCTAAGTTTTTGTTAACGGATTTTTACGACTTAAATCAATGTTTTTGGGTCGCTGATTACGAATTCAATTCACAAATAATTTGCACCTAGTTTCATCCAAATTGATCAAAAATTGAGCGGAGGCTCGAATTTTGAAAATAAAAACTCATGAATTTGACACTGTGCGGCGGTGTCTCTTGCTGACCCCCGACTTGACTGGGGCCGCTGCCCGTGGCCACCTCCAGACGGAGACCTTCAGGAGTCTCTTCACCTCTCACTAGCATATCGGCCCTCTCAACCTAGAAGTGGTCCAGCGCGCGTCGGTGTCTCTTGCTGACCCCGAAATCATCTCGGATTTTCTCACGATTACAACACTTTCTTATACTATAGGTAAGAAATAGAAAAAAAATATACTATATTTATAAGAAAGTGATAAAATAATAATAATAATAAAACGGAGTTATACATTGATTCAGCCATCAAACACATTTTTACTAATTCCAACTTAAGATTTCTGCTATCGGTTATAATTACCGATCGGTATGAATATGCTATATCCCCCAGGTAACTAGAGTTGTCTGGTTCTGATTTACTGGTGATTAAGTTGAAGCTGGTTCAATGTTGGCTCCAGTATTTGATGGATGGGACTCCCTGGAACCGAGGTGATCCATACTTGCCAAGATGAAATAGGGCTAACGTAACCCATTCTCTCTGTGGCAATACGGCCGATAGATGGTATCTATATACAGTCCTACTAGTAGCTTCCCTAACCAACACAAATGGGAAATATAGGACGATGAAGGGGTCCCAACAAACAGAGGATCCCTTCCGACTATCCATCCCCGACGAACTTGAAACAATGTCCATCAAAAAGTCACCAGATCACGTCCCACCGTTCTTTACCTCCCTTCCCACTGGACTACAACCTATCACATCCAGGCTACCTCCCTCTGGAACTCTCTCCCTCCCCAGATTCGCCATGCTCCTAGTCTTATTTCCTTTGAATCCCTGCTCTTCCAGCACCTCCAAACTCATCAAACGTCTGATTCCCAAGGCTAGCATCCCATGGGATAGTTCTCGTCTTCCCATAAGTCTCTACAGCTGGACTGATGTTACTCTACAGTTTCATCGTCCCAGTTGGATCCCATGTTCTTTTTAGTCACTATATATTTTTATTTTATAAGTATTCATTCCTTTCTTTTTATTTTTATTTATTTCTTTCAGTTCCATGCCGAATAACTGTGTGTTATTTTGGATATATAACTGTAAATAAATGTATTTATGAGGGTATGTGACACATTGTTTATTTATTTATTTTATTTTATTAATGTTTTTCTCTCTCTCTCTCACTCAGTGATCCTTCCTCTCATCTATATTTATTTTTGCTATTACTTTTTACTTTATAATTTTAACTTTGTTCCTCATTTATTTTAATATGATTTGTTTATCCTTATTTCTAACTGTCTTTGTTTCTTTAGTTGCTATAGGCCCTTATTTTTCATCTTTTATTTTAACTTTGTTGATACTTGTATCTCTTTTGTTTATTTCTTATGTTGTTATTCTTAGGGGATGTATGTCCAAGAATAAAAATTGTTTTTTCATTTCATCTCATTTCAATGTATTTATTTTTGATGTATAAACATCTTAGCTCTCGTTAGAGGCTATGTCAGACCGTCACAGCGTAAATCTCGTTGATGTAAGTGTGTCTATGTTGGACGGTTGCGCTCGGACGGTTGTCGGGCGGGTGAATAATAGATAAGTACGGAGTAAACAACTGTCGTAATGAAAATTAATGATGAGATAAAACAGAAGAGAGGAGTGGTATGGAATCTGGGAGAATGAGATAGGTCGGCTGGAAAGATCAAACGGACTGGAGAGTCCAAAGAGAAACCTATCTACTGCTCTACATAATACGTGGAAATCCTGGAAAATCTCTGTCAAAAGATAACTTCCAGGAAAAAATAGTCCATCTTTTTCCAGATAATGTTTTCCTTCTTTAGAATTTTTCTTTTAGCAGACTGTTAACGAAAACTCCCGATAGACTGCATGTATCGACATAACATTTTATATGTGTTGTGATGTATAAAAAATACACACATTTAAATTATTAATATAAAAAAATTAATTATATTTATTTTTCTATAAAATCCATGAAGCAACTGAATTAGTAAATAAATAATATGAATGAATTTTCTTTTAAAACAAATGAGTAGAAAACAAAACACGGCCATCAGCTGTTTTTGAATTAGTGTGTAGAAAACGAATCGAGGTCTGGGTTGAGTGGAGACGGTCTTTACCTCCCAGATAAAATAAACTAAGGGCCTCGGTCGGGTTACGAACTAAATATAAATATATTATATATTTATATATAATATTATATATTTATTTTATTTTACAACCTGTGAAAAAAAAATAATAAATTAAAAAGATACGTCGCTAATGTGCTTTTTTAGCTTGTGATATTTTTCATAAATTAAGTTTCAACGTTCCCTCCAGACCCTTCTTCACATGTGACTCATTAATGGATTTGCAAATATTCAGAAAGAAGGTAGCGTTTCGCCGCCAAATAATTTTCAAAAAGGCGAGTTACCATACTTCTATTTACTTAACAGTGACAAATTGAGGCTTTTGGACCTCTACCGATTTTAATATGCATAATAAAAAAAAAATACTTTACAAAAAAAAGATTTCTGTATGAACAAACTTGAGGAAAAGTTTTATTGTTCAACCTTCCGAGCGGTTATCCAAGTTAGGTTATATTACCTTCATTTCGTCATATAGGTTCAATAATAATGTCTTATGAAAAAAAATTTAAAAAAAATACTATGACAGTTATATTACGTAACCTTCGGGATGGTTATCCATGTCAGGTTATTAATTCTCTCTTATGTCTTTTATGGTCGATATTGGAGTCAGATGAATGATAATTAAGAAATGGAAGAGAACTTTCTTATAATCCCAATGAAAGTCAAACGTCTTAAGATTGGCTGAATAGATTATAAAACTAACAAGATACTAAAAAATGCAGTACTTTCAGAAGAGAGGTTTCTTCAGTGGTTATATCTGATTGATCCATAACTTCCCCTATACTACGTATAGAAGAGGAAGTAAGAAATTCAAATAATCGTAATGAAATTTCAATAATCTGACCAAGGGTTAGAGAAGAAATCGAGGCTCGAAAAGGGCGCTTCAAGAGACTCATGATCCTTTTTTAAATTCGATTCGAATATCTTCCCCTTAGGGGGTTGGAAATTCAAATTGGTGACAGATAGAATTGTTTGAGAAATCAATTTCATTTTGGGGCTGATTCAATTTCGTACAACACAAGGGAGGGGAAAACAATGTCTAAAGCATCTTCACTCAGAATATAACGCAACGCCTCATACATAAAAATAAATAATACTAGACAGTGTCCCGAGTTCCAGGGATTTTTAAATTCGATCATTGAGAATGCGGTCTAAATATTCTGGTCAAAGATAATCACATCCAAACCAATGGACTTCCGACACAACAAAACTTTAGATTCTGGATTCAATCAAGCATGCTTAAAAAATTTCGACTTTTTGCTGAGACTTTCTGCCACCTAATTCGAATAATAATAATATCTATATTATCATCATCTATGATGTTTTCTTCAATAAAAATAAAACGTTCAGTACCTAAGGAGAATAATATATTATGCAACAAGGGGTTGCATGGTTTTGGATAAGGGCAATTCAAAAATAATATTTTTGAGTAGATAAACTAGCTATGGTATCCCCTCCCCCACTAGAGATAACTATAGTCAGGCCAATGAATCATGACCTTTGAACCGAAGTGGGGTAACTTTCGTCTGGCACAACCCCTGAATTACCTGTTTATCGTTTTCGGTAAATTACGTTATTTTCTCAGCTTATAAGAAATAATAGTGAAAAGGAAAAAAATTAGAATTGAAAATTTAAAAAAAAACTGACAAATAACCCTATATGAAGGGGGGGGGGGGGGGGGGGGAGAGAGGCTTGGCCTTATATACATTTGAACTCAAACTCCAAGCCTCTAGCTGTAATAGAGGCTGAGATCCCTACACAGGCTCTCATGAAACCTGAAGATCTTGGAAACAATATACCCGATTTCCACCAAACATGGTTAGCCATCTTCTTAGGAACCATCTCGCAAATACCTGCATTTGGAACGAAAAAACCGCTTTGAAATCGTTTCAGCCAGCAGACAGACACACACACACACACACAGACAGAGGCTTCAAACTTATAACACCCCTTCTTTTGCGTCGGGGGTTAAAAACTAAAAAATTAGGCGAGACAGGAGTGCAATGCTACTACTGAGCTGGAAGGATTGTCAAGGCAACATCATACTCTCGCCGCTCTTCTATTGGCCACAAGGGGCCTGTCATTCCCGTTCCACTTCCAAACGGCCTAGAGCCCCAAAGGACATGATTCACCATTCTCACTATATGGTACTCTCTCATTTCTTTTCCCTCTAAATGAATTTCATTATATAGATAAGATAAACTTTTATTGCACAAAAGATTACAATCCTCATTGCAATGAGTGTTTTTTTTTTTCTCACAAAATAAATAAAAGAAACAATTCGAAAATTATATAAAACAAAATACCACATGAATAAATAAAAAAAAAATAATAATAAAAACAAAATACATATATATATTTAATTTAGATATATATATATATATATATATATATATCTAAATTAAATCTGTGCTGTTTGGGTAAAGGGGTATATGTCAATTTTTTGTGAAAATGGGTAACACACTCTATGTTGGGGTAAAGAAAAATAAGTCAGAATCTTATGATATCATTGAAAAAAAAGGAAGTGAAAAGGGGGACAACTGAGAAACATGGGAGTTCTCTGAAAACTGAAAACAGAAAAACTGACATATACCCCTTTACTCCAACACCACAGAAATTATCCTTTATTTTCAAAGCAACAGAAAAAAATAAAAATAAATCGTTAATTTCTCTAACTTTTAAATTATTTAAAATATGTACAAATGTTTCTGAGTTATATTCTGGTCTATTGGTGAGATGATTGTGGAGAGATGCTTGCCTGGGGATACACAAGGAGGGACAATTGAGCAAAAAGTGTATGAGATCGTCCTTCTCATCTAAGGTACAGAGCCTGCAGACACTTTTAGGACAAAACTTATGCCTAAGCCCTCCAAGTAATATTCTAAAATTTCTATTGCTATTGTGGAGACGGATTTGAGAATGAATTTCATTATTCAACGTCTTATGAGCCTAAAAGTGTAAAACTAAAATTAATTTTTAAAAAATAGAAACATTTAATATTGATGAATTATATATTTTTTTTATTTATTTAAAATTATTGTAGTTTTTTATATACTGACATTTAATAAAGAAACTCATTTAGAGGAAAAATAAATTATAAAAAAACACTGTTTCACTATTATTTCTAATAAAACTGAGAAAATAACGTCATATACCGACATCTGGTAATTCAATTTTTTTTTTTTTTTTTTTTTCATTTAGTTCAAGGTAATTCAAGGGTTGTGCGAGGCGGGGGTTGGTAAGAGTAAGCGGTAACGTTCTCACTGTAGTTATCTTTGTTGATAAGCCATTCACTTGCATTCATGCCCATCACTAGTAACTTCTTCTCTCGAACATTATTTCTATAGAAATTCGAGTGTATTGAACCCTTAATCCACTGGTTATTGCCTATTAGCAATGATACGCGTGACCTCAGAAAAGCCGCATCTCAGTATCGCATGTTAGCTGCGTGTGAACCCTTATGAAAAGTGTCCTGTTAGAAGACAGGCAAAGTTACTGTTATTGGCAGCCTCCGAGTCCCAGGAATGAAAGGATACAGTATCTCTGGTATTGAACAGCCAAAGGCCCAGTTCTAGATGCACCAGGTGCAGACTTGCCCCTCACACAATAGCCTTCTTTTTCCGTTCTCTCTTACTTAGATTGAGTACTTGGGGGACCCTTCCCAAACCCCTGTCCTTCTGTCCTCAAGGAATATAGGACCTTCTTAACATTACCCTCTTCGTGAGTATCCTCAAGACAACACCGCCACATGAATATAGACACAACTACACCAGAACTCCACATTTCAATTCCATCAATCAACTTCGTCTTAATTTCGTCTCTCAACTCCACATCTCAACTTCTACCATCTAATCTCCTGTAAAATATATATATATATATATATATATATATATATATATATATATATATATCTTTCCCCACTGATCTAAAAGTTCGTCAAATTTTAAATCCAAATTTACCCCACTATCTTTCAAGTAGGACAAGAACAGAAAACAAATAAATAAATAAAAAATAATAAATAAAAAGGAATTAAAAGACAAATTTGATGGATGGGTAAGAGAGATGATAAAAGTAAAGGAAAATTATGTAAAAAAAAATAAATTATTAAATAGGATTTAAGGTGGCAGTAAGTTGCGGTTCCATCTTCTCTTCAACCTTCGTGGGGGTTTTGTGGTAAGTGTTGTGAAGATAAAGTACGTATTTCTGGGTTTGTATGTGTGTAAAGTTTTCTAAAACAACGTATGTAAGTAGTTTGTATTGTGTCGAGTACTGTGCGTTAAAATTTAAACATTAATTCAAAATATTTCTTATGGAAATTTATTGTTCATTCTTTTGAGTGTTATAACCTTGATCATATTTATCCTAGAGGCATTTTGATAGCTGTAAATCGAATAAGGGGCACTTTTGTTAAGGACCAATATTTTGATAGAATTAACCGCGTTAATCAAGGGAACGACTAAAATATTTAAAAGTGGTGTCATTTTAAGAAGGCATTCGGCATGTATCTCATAAACCGAACTGCCTTCAAAAAAATGTCCCTTTCAGTTTTCTCTACAACTTCTATTTGTTGAGATTTTTGATTAGTTCATAAATATAAGCACTTAGGCCCCTTAATCTTAATTTTCGTTTGATTTCGGCCAATATCTCATCAGATCTCAAGTTAGCGCATGTGACATCGTGATCTCCAATTTCAAGTCCATTGCTTTTGTGTTGCCTATGACAGACATCATGGCAAAAATGGTCGTATTCAGGAGATATTTGGAAAATTAATTGGTGCCGTCCTTATGAGGTTTTGAAAATAAATATCGAATTTCATATCGATGCATTCATTTCATAGGCAGTGAAAGTAAATAGAAAAGTCGAAAATATTGAATTAAAAATGTAAAAAACCATCGACACAAAAAATAAACATTCAAAAAGGGAGGGCGGGCTTGAAGGGCTTAGGGTTGAGGACCTTGGCCTTATAATCATTTGAGCTCAAACTCCAAGTCTCTAGCTGTAATAGAGGCCGAGATACCTATACAGGCTATGATGAAACCTAAAGATCCTGGAAACAGCATACCCAATTTCCACCAAACATGGCTAAGAACAATCTCGCCAATACCAGCTTTTGAAACAAAAAAAAAAACTTTGAAATCGGTCCAGCCGTCTTGGAGCTACGATGCCACAGATAGACAGACACAGACAGACAAAAGCTTCAATTTCGATTTCGTATTTTCTTACGTTTGCAATACTTCTTTATACTGTAAATATAATAAATTAATAATGATGCAATATTTAGTGGGCAGCTTTAAGTATCACAGATTAAGGAGAATGGTGTTATCTCTGGTGAAAAGATCGGGTTGGATAAACTTGTTGTGGGGGAGGATTACCTGGTTATGAAGACGTTGGCCCGGAGTACGTGAGCTAAATATTTACCAAGGAGGTGGTTAGGGCAACACAACAGTAGTACCATTCTGTTTATAGTAGCTACCTCCCCAACTCAAAGGTTCATAATTAAATAAAATGCCAAAAGATGGCCCCTAGTACAAAATTTAATACATATGTAGATGTCGCTAATCAAATTGAAAGCAACATGCTGCCAAGACTGAATATATAAAGGCACATTGACTTCTTGTGGACCAATGTAGTAATTTTTTTTTTTTTTTTTTTTTTTTTCAACCCCCGACGCAAAAGAAGGGGTATTACAAGTTTGAAGCTTTTGTCTGTCTGTGGCATCGTAGCTCCAAGATGGTTAACCGATTTCAATGTTTTTTTTTTGTTTCAAAAGCTGGTAGTTGCGAGACTGTTCTTAGCCAAGTTTGATGGAAATCGGGTATGCCGTCTCCAAGATCTTCAGGTTTCATCAGAGCCTGTGTAGGGATCTCGGCCTCTATTACAGCTAAAGACTTGGAGTTTGAGCTCAAATGTTTATAAGGCCAAACCCCTCCACCCCTTTTAAAGGTTTTTTTAACATTTTTGATTCAATATTTTCGACTTTTCTATTTACTTTCACTGCCTATGTAATGAATGCATCGATATGAAATTTGATATTTAATTTCAAAACCTCATAAGGACGGCACCAATTAATTGTCCACGAAATGGGCAGAAAATAATGGGAATCAGTGGAGAGAGACTGGACTCAAAAACCCTAATAATTGCCCGGTATAATAATGGAAAACGAAAATCTATATCGTCATCCTAATTAGCAAACCTCGTAACTCCAAAGTAACACATTTTTCAGGAGACACCTAAATATTTGTATTGTTTTTGTTTTATTCGATATTATGGAGTTACGAGGTTTTGTTTCTGAGCTTACTTGATCTTAAGAACAATAGTGGAGTTACGAGGCTTTCTCGTATGATAGACTCCAAGGTGGCGTAACAGATGGCACAAATATTCAAAATTACACTGAAAATGGAGTTACGAGGTTTGCTATTTAGGGTAACGATATGCTAAATACGATTGTAGGATGAGGTAGTATGTGTGTGAAAGTTGCCTCAATTCGTGGGTGCCATGCTCGGTCAAAAGCCTAACTTACTTAAAGAAAGGCCCCTGTTGCATACAATTTTCATTCCAGGGCAGAAGATTTAAAATCCACAATCCATGTGTCGAGTGAAATAAAGCCAAACTGATGATCTCACTTCAAAAATAAAAATTCATTTTTGGATATAATGAAGAACGAAAAATGTAATAAAAGAATTACAAGACATAAACTACTTACTGGTGAGGTGGCATTGAACAAAGTCTAGAATCGTAATAATTACCTGAAACAGATGGAAAGTCAAAATTAATTATTTAAATGAATTTGAATATTTAAGTCCCACAGGAGGATAAAATCAAATAATAGTGCGTAGAAAAGGCATCAGAAACGATACATTATTTATTTATTTTTGTTTTAATTATTAAATTTTAAAAAAATGTCAAAAATAGTTAATTTTATAGTTTATAAATTGAATTAACATTTTTTTTTCAATTAAAAAATTTAAAAAAAGAAATATAATTAAAATGAATAAAATATCGATGTATAAAAAATAATGGTATTAGAGTAGGATATATCATAGTTACAGTGGTTTATTTATAGTATTGGAATTTGAAAGATGTAAAGGTGAAATTGACAAATGTGAATTTATTATAAAATTTGACGACAATTGATGTTACATAATACATAACTGGAATAATAATTTTATATATCAATCCGTGTTTAGGTGAGTCCTGATCTGTCTTTTTAATAATATGTGAAATAATAGTTATGGGAATTGTAATTATAATGGTTATTGTTATTAAAATAATTTTGTTTTTTAGAATTGATCATGACTAGAGTGTCGAAACGTCTGAAATGAAATAAAGAAAATATTCTTTAAAATATAAATATTTACCTTGATTGCCTCAATTACCAATATTGAAAGATGCATTATTCTTTTCTTTACTTTATTATACCTGTTGGGTTTGGGTACAGGTTAAATGAGAACTTCGAGTAGAACAAGAGATATATTTATTTGGACAACACCCTTATTACAGAACCGCGTGGTAACGAACACAAAGTCAGTTGTTCAATAATAAGTCCCATACCGCGTGGGAACTACACAAGTCACTCACTTACTGTGCTTGGTAACAGACGACTCACTTTATACCCGCGTGGTAATAACCAACTCACTTCCGCATGGTAACTAACGACTCACCTTATACCCGCGTGGTAATAAGGACGAATCCATTCCGCACACCGCGTGCTGGCTCGACCCAGACTCTCAGTCCACCCCGCGTGGTGACCAACTGGTCCCTCTCGTTGTTAAGAGACGACTCACTTTATACCCGCGTGGTAACAGCCAACTCAACCAACTCAGTCCACCCCGCGTGGTGCCCAACTGCTTACTCACTCATGTAGTTCAAGAGTCCCGCCGACTCCTATCGATTGTCTCGGCGTGTTCCCGAATTCACCCACACTCAACTGGCGACTTAACATCCCGCCCCCCATGAAGGCTCGGCTTCATTATTGGGTTGGGAGCGGGCATAGTCGCGAAAGGGGTCTGCGCACAACCCCGGTGGTCGTTGCGACATCCGCGACTCGCGTGATCGCGTCTTGCCCCGGGTAGAGCTAGGTGATCCGTCCCAGCTTCCAGGATTGCGGCGGAGCGTTGTCGTCCCCGTAGGTCTCCTTCAAGAGCACTTCTGACGCGAGCGGGTACCGCTGCAGCTCCCGATCAGCCAGCTCATGCAGCGTGCGAATCGCGAGAAAAGGCGCGGAAGTCGTCCATGAACGGAGCGGAGGCGACATGCATCAGTGTAGCGAATGGTGTGCGAGTGGTGATCTCAGTGCCGCGTGGAATGGAAGGCGGCTGTCCGAGCCGACTTTTGCGTCCAGGCATACGATGAGTAGGCCAATTGGTGCGTTGAGGTCGTGGGTTGCAGGCTTCATCCAAAGAGGCTGGAGGCGCTGAAGTCGCGGGTCTCGGCTCAGTTTGCGCAGAAGAGGCGTCGCAGCTGGATTCGTTCGCGGTAGCGGGAGGTGCAGTTTTCTCAGCAGCAGAAGATCTACGGCGTCGGCGCTGGTGCCGCGGGGTCTTGTTTTTTCTAAGTCGACTAATTTGACTTTCTTCGCGACATTTTTCAAATGAAAATAATAAAATAAGATGGACTGTATTACTTACTTTAATCCGGCCCGGTAAAAACCATGTTGGGTTTGGGTACAGGTTAATGAGAACTTAGAGTAGAGCAACAGATATATTTATTTGGTCAACACCCTTATTACAAAACCGCGTGGTAACGAACACAAAGTCAGTTGTTCAATAATAAGTCCCATACCGCGTGGGAACTACACAAGTCACTCACTTACTGTGCTTGGTAACAGACGACTCACTTTATACCCGCGTGGTAATAACCAACTCACTTCCGCATGGTAACTAACGACTCACCTTATACCGCGTGGTAATAAGGACGAATCCATTCCGCACACCGCGTGCTGGCTCGACCCAGACTCTCAGTCCACCCCGCGTGGCGACCAACTGGTCCCTCTCGTTGTTAAGAGACGACTCACTTTATACCCGCGTGGTAACAGCCAACTCAACCAACTCAGTCCACCCCGCGTGGTGCCCAACTGCTTACTCACTCATGTAGTTCAAGAGTCCCGCCGACTCCTATCGATTGTCTCGGCGTGTTCCCGAATTCACCCACACTCAACTCGCGACTTAACAATACCTATAGCATAAGGAAATATTGTAATCGTGCGAAAATCCATAGTCAACAGAAAGAGAATTCCAATTTTGCTGTAGATATGTATTTCAAAAATCCTACCTGGTAACTCCCAAATTAGTCAACTATTTCATTTTCTGCACTTCAAAATATAAATTATAAAACAAAATTTTCTAATATCTTTATTTAATTTATTTAATCCGCTATTCATACAGCAATCTCAACCTTACTTATAAACACAGACAGGTCTTCCATGGCCTTTCTGAGGATCATACGTTATCAGGCTTCCATCCTGTGGTCGAAATGTCTTAAAGAAGAGAAAACAAAGAGGCACAGCTACGACTGATGACATAGAACTACGTCTAGTATAGTCAGTTTTTCAAATTAAAACAAAAGAAATTTTTCTTATTTTATTTATTTCATATAAATTTATGCTATAAACAATTCATGGTAACTATCATAATCGATTATTAATTAATTTCACTAGAAGTAGAATGAGCTGTATTATCTCTCTTTCAAGAGAAGGATGCCTGTCGGTAAAAAGTTTGGTATATTACGGATAGGTGGCGGTTCGCGACACTTCTACTAACTTTGAGACACTGTCATTCGGGATTTCGCCTAATATTTTGTTTTTATGCTGCCGTATTTAAGGGATGAAGGGTTGACACATGTTTTATAATAAATCGTACTACGCAAGCTTTATACCGGCGTTTGGTTCATTATTCTACGATTATTATTTTAGGAGATATAAGATCTCAAAGTGTGACACATTTTCGTGACGCTCTTTAACCCCCCATACCGCCGGGAAAGACGTACTTCTACGTCATAAACTTGAAAGTAGCGTTATTTTATCGAAATATCAACAAGTTGAAATGAAACAGATCCATGACGCAAGAGAGCGCCTTCTCCAGACCAAATACTAAATGGCGTTGGTGTATCCCGTGTCTCTAGATAAACATTGTGAAGGGAGAAGTTAAAAGGATGGGACCCACTCGAGACACCAGGGTAAATACAAACATAGAGAGGCGTAGGGTGGGGAAGGGCACTTTTCAGGGTTTGTTGGCTCCTTTGTGCAGAAGGGGCTTAGCAGCATGAGCCAGGTAAAGGGACATACATGGCGGACAAACACTTTTCAGGGATTAGTTGCAGGATCTTGATAAAAGAAGTGGTTTGGAAGAGATCTTTGTATGTTTCCATATAAAAAAACTATCATAACTAAATATCACAACATGTATCTTGAAGCCATTTTCGATAGAACTACAAAAAAACAGGTGTCTGACACATGGGGAAAGACAGTAAGAGAACGTATAAGCACAAACTATCACGAGCACTGGCATAACTTCAATTTTAATATGTAAACTTAGTTATTAGTTGTTATGACCCATGCCCGGGCTTTAACTACTAGGTCATATCGCCTACTACCAGAGATGTCCTTCGTCACTCTGGTGGAAATGAGCCCGACTCTACTACGGGAGTCCTAAAATTTGCCTACCTTAAATTACCTACCAAGCCAGCCTTCTATCGAGGGTTAATCCTAAATATTTTACAGAAGAGATATGAGGTATTGATTATTAGCCCAAAAGGTTGACAGGGTTTGAGGGGAAGCGAAAAGTTAATTGCTTAATTCGTTCTGGGGAAGTACATTCAACATGATTTATGACAACCTGATATCCAGCTGTTTTATAAATGCATAGCATCAAAACTAGATCCCCAAGTTAGGAATGATTTGCAGCATTTAGTCTTCTAGAGGGAGAGTAAACCTCTTCAAGGGTGACAGTAACAAAATGCTCACTTTGGGATATTTATATGGTCCATTTCTGTATTTTGCCAATACATATATTTCTTTTTCCCGTATCTTTTCTTGGACGCTGGTCACGAGCCGCGGTGATGTGGAGACTTTGTCCCATCCCTCTGTCCTATAAATCCCGAGCAGATCCCCATCTCTGTTTACAGGAATCTTGCCAAAAAATATGGAAAATAAGAAGAAAAAACTGTTTACCGAGAGAACCGCACTGTTTAACAACGTTTAGGGGAGTCTGTTCTCTCAAGAGTAGGGTTTGGGGTTTTCGAAAATGTCTATGGACAGCAAGAGAAGTTCAGCTTGAGAAAATCAGGCGAAAAATGAGCAAACTAATTCACAAATATTATATGACGTGAAAAAGAAAGTTCCTAGTGATTCACTGGCTGTACATCCCCAGTGCGAAATAATCAACTATGTTTTCGTGTTGACATGAACCCAAATCCACTATGGGAGTTCTAAATATTACCTACCCATGTTTAGTTACCCAGGGACCCATCGCTTAACGTCTCATCGAAAGGACGGCGTGCTCGGAAAGGTTTTCATATCTTCCCTATAAAACAAGGACCTTCCAGATACATCGGCAGTTATTGAGTATTTGTGTTTCTTAAACTTCTCCGGGATGTTACATTGTTGGTTAATTCCAGCATTTCTTCCAGAGGTATCTTCTTATTCTTTTTTCCGACAATATTCCGGTGACCGGAAGAAGGGACTAAGAAGACACTTCTGGAAGAAATGCCGGAATTAACCAACAATTATTGAGTCTTTTCAGTTATGACATCATAATCCCCACTTCCGCGTCGTCCCTATGTGGTTCTTCTGATGACACATAACGAGGGAAGAAAATAAATAAATTTGAATTTATTTTCGTGGTCATATGACATCCTAGGTCAACATACCATTCCTCTTATCACACCATGATAAGAGGAACAGTTTGTTCTACATGTTGTTTATTGAAAATAGTCTGCAAACAATGATAGAAAGAAAAATTGGATCTCATGGCACGTGAAAACAGGAGATATGTTTATTAGTTATTGTGACTTATTCCCGGGCATTAACTCTTATCGCCTACTACCAGGGAGTCCTAAATTTTGCCTACCTAGGTTTATTCACGTAGGATAGGTTCTTTAACGAGTACCTGACATCGTACAGGCTCAAGACCCATACGAAAGGCCTTTTTAAATAAGATAAAAAGGCCGGTGTGAATAGATCCCCAATTAACTGAGGGGGATCATTTAATTGGTTAATTTTGTTTTTATTTTAAAGGCACAAGTTATCGCCGTAAAAAGAATAACAGAATTAAATTTAATTCATTCTGTTATACTTTTTATTATGATAAAAGTGTGACTTTAAAATAAGAAAAAAATTGTTTCATTTCGGTGAATAAACGATTTGGCGCAATTCAATACCGGCCAAGTTGTACATATTCGATCGCCTAGTCAAAATTGTATTTATTTTTATTAATAAATTATTTGTAAATATTAATAATATATTATTGTAAATATTATATATGTATATTTTTCTCTTTAGCCTTTCAGTAAAAGCCCATGCTACGCCTTTGATTACATACATGTTTCACAATTCATAATCTATTGAAGGACATCTTTTGAAGTAATATCCATCTTTAGATAGAATGCAATTTTAATATGTGAAAGCTCAAAAGAGGATTCTTTCAAAAGACTACATCAAAGATAAAATCAAATATTTTATACAACTCTTTGACAACTATTAAAAAGAAAATATGAATAAAGGTTATCGTTTGAAATCGATCAAAGACGGGATGATCTTTATAAAGAAAAGAAAATTAAACTAAAAGAAAAATATTTTTAATATCTATGACTAATATCCGACTCAATACGTCATATCAAGAATTTTTTTATTGCAAAAAAATAAATAAAATTTACAAGTGATAAGAAAACATGGTAGTAAAACTGTATTGTCTGAGTATGAAGATATGAATAGAAAGTTTCATATTTTATCAATAATTGTATTAGTTACTAGCAGTATTACCCGGCGTTGCCAGGGGAATTTTGAATTTTTTTCATAATATCTCTCATCCTATTTCTAAACATCTCTTAGACAGTATAGTAGATTGAAGACGTTGCAATTTTCTATTATTCACATGCAATTAGGCATATAGTCAAATCCCGAAAAAAGGTCACAATAAACATTAATTGTTTTGGTATGAAAACAAATTTGGGGGCGAACAGCGGTGGTCGTCTTGGCGACCCAGCTAGTATGTGCGCCTTGCAGCGGCGGACGAATATAATAAAGTGGTTAGCAGCGCTAATGACCACAGCAAGTATTTGAAGTGCCAAATTGGTCACCCAGGTGTTTATATGAGGTAACATCGGTGACCAGCCAGGTAGTACGCACTTAGGAACGCTGGGCGCCACAGCTAGTATGTTCCTTGCAACGGCGGACGCCCTAGCTAGTTTGTGCTTAATAACGCTGGTGATCACAGCTAGTATTAACAGTGAACGGGAGGACCACCTATGTAACTATATAATACTTGCTAAGGAAAGCCTCCCTTTTAAAATTAGAGGCGCCATTTAGCCCATATTTAGGAAAGCTACATGCGAAATTTCTTCAGCATTAATGAACCCTTCTTGCCGTCTAGAAATTTGAGACATCACATAGTCTATAGTTCAATTTGGCTTTTAAAAATGCTGCATATTAAATTCCATAACAATCTATCTGTTAATGATTTAGCACCTTTATGCACAGGGCGTTCGACAACCTCCCTCCTTTTCAACATTTTGAGACGTCACATAGTTGAGTAGTTTTTGAGATTACCTCAAATACACGAACACACTATCTCAATATATTAGTATAGATTATACATTAAACTACAATAGAACTATAACAGTAAAATATTGGGTAATAAAGTGAAAAGTAATTTAAAGTCATACTAATATTAAGTAGTTTAAGCTCGGGACTCAGGCCTTTAACGAGTACCTGACATCGTACAGGCTCGAGTTCATCGCTTAACTTCCCATCCGAAGGACGGCATGCTCAACTTTTTTTTACCTCCCAGATAAAAACTAAGAGCCTCGGCCGGATTTCGAACTGTCGTTCTTGAGTTCTATTATTACTTAACGGAAAAATTCAATGAAAATGAATTGGTTTGAAAAAAAAAAACTTCCTTGCATATTTTTTTAGCCATACTCCTAGTAACTGCACAAATCATGAAACATATCTTTAGTTGATGTTCGATGTTTGTAAGAACACAGCGCCGATATTTACTTAAACGTGCTTACGACGATACTATGTGCATTCGAAAAGGCTAGCTATTTGCGTATATTTTTCAGCTGTTTATCTGTATTTTGTGATAAAATGTACCATTTCGGCAAAAAATTGTTTTTTCAAAAAAAAAGTTTCAGCATCAAAATGAAGCTGAGCCGTAATGGTAAAAGAGAAGCAAGGAAGAACAGAAACGGCCTTCCAGGCGCCATTTATTACATATGCTGCATAAACCAATAAAATGATGTATTAAGGGATTGTTGGCAATAAAAAGTTATACAAAAAAGTTCACGACGGCATAAACCGTTCTATAACAGAGAGGCTTTAATAATGTTATTTAAAGGCCTTAGAGACTATCAGTTCAATTTAAAGAAACGGCTAAACCGAAATTTAATAAATTCTCAGGCCCTTTTAAAGCCTCCATTTGGCTATGTGACATCTCAAATTTTTGAATGCTAGAACAGATTTTCATAAAATTCCACACGTATCATTCTTATAATAGCGGTCATAGTTACTACTATCGTCCGGTAACGTGATAATATTGGATATAAGGCAAAAAAATGTAAATAATAATTCATTTAATGCAACTTAAAAAAATAATAATTAATATATTCAAATACACTTACACAAGTAATTAAAATATTCATCGTAGTCCAGTTAAGAGTCACATTAATATAAAACTTTAAAAATCCAACCGCACATTACTTAATGAAATGTCAAATTTCCAAGAATAACAAAGTGAAAAGATCGATGTTTGTAGGGAGGGAGAGACTGGTGAAGTTGACGAGGCACACGGCACGAACCCAGGACGGCAACTGAAGGGGATCTCTCGAGAATCCCCACTCTACCTTGTGGCAGGACACATCTGGGGAGGCCAGGTAGTCACAGGGAGGGTGTACGCTCGTCCAATGTAGCGTCCTTGGCTACTGTGCTTAAGATCAGCCGATTTCACTTCCCCAGTTATACGAAGTATAGAGAAAGTTATATGATCGGTCAGAATTCCAAATTTTTTTAAAAAAAAGTCTTCGGTGAATCACCGACAAAGATACTTCCCCAAAATTAATCAATTAACTTTTCGCTCCCTCTCCAAAATTTTTGCACCAAAATTCAACAGTTGACCACATCATCAAATTGGCTGTTTGTTATTAAGGTTTTTGAATTGAGCCTCCTCTGAACCCTCTCTTCAGCTGATATTGCTGACACTTGACAGGTTATGTCCTCCATTGAGTTTTGCCTTCAAATATGAAACTCATGTCGATACATTCATTATTATTGGGGTTTATGAGTTGACCCCCCCTTTGCTCCCTCCCATCCTTTATGCCGATTCCTCTGAAAATTGATGTCTCGTCCTTATGGGATTTTGAAATAACATGAAATATTGTGTCGATACATTAGTTCTATTGGTAGTTATTATAGTTGTTAGATTAAGTCTCCCCTCTTATCCCCTCCTTCCCTTTGGTCGATGAGACTGAAAAGCAATAGGTGTCGTCCTTAGAGGGTTATGGATTCACATATAAAATTTCGTGTTGATACATTCATTCTATCGGGAGTTGTGTGTTCCCACAGACATTTTTTTCTCATATTTGGAATCTAGAGGTCGGAAAACATGAAATTCCGTTGAAAACTTCACATCGAATTTTTCACTGATTACATAACTTCCCCTAAACTTCGTATAGCTGGAAAAGTAAAAATGATGTAGTAAAGCTCTATACGGACGACACCTACTAATTTTCAGCGGAATCAACCGATGAGGAGGGGGAGCGTTGGGGGGCTCAACTCAAAAATCCGAATAACTGCCAATGTAATGAATCGACATGAAATTTTATATTTAAATCCAAGACCCCATATGTATATCCTTATAACTGCCGATTTATTGAATATTGTCAAATATTGAATTTTAACCCAAACTGTCTATTGACTTTGGAAGGATAGCGAAAACGTAATTGATTAATTTGTGCTGAGGATGTACATATCCTGTGGATTCACCGACAACTTTTAATATTCATAACATATTTTCAATTTGATGTGCAGCTAAAATTTGAATTTACGCCACTGTTAATACTGTCCAACATGGAATACCAGGTTGAATGAACAGATCTATTTTCCACAATTGATTGCTGAAGGGAGAGAGAAAATTGGGAAACTGGCCATAATATATTTGAAGGTGGGACTGTCCGTGGATTTATAGTTGGGGGCAGACTCGTGGTCCCGGTGGATGCTGTTCTGTTCTGTTTTAGCCAGGTAGGAGGCGGTATATCAGACTGGGTACAATGGTCCTGGCAATGACAATTGGGACATATTTTGTCAATTGGGAACCCACCAGGGGACATAATTTTATTAACATTGACTAGACAATTGGCAATAGCCTTGAGCCAACGATATTCCGAATTACCAATCATAGAGTATTTAATAGGAGCAAGAAGTGTAGACCTATTATTATAGAGGGAACATACATACAAATTTTCACATATATTGGGTGGGAGTCCTCAGAAAGAAATAGCTGTGTGTGTAGATAAATTTTCCCCTTTATATGGGCAATCAGGAAAGGATAGACCAACGATCGAAAGATCAAGTCGAGAAAAACAAGCTTGTGGAATTTCTGTCAAGCTTTCGGCACTGAGTGTGCCTTCTTCAGGGCCTGTATGAACGGACTCATCCACTTTCTTAAAGCCAAAACTCTACGAGGACATTTAGGCACAATAGTCGTCGCTAATAATCCTGAAGTCGATGCGATTATAAATCGTTTACGAATCGATTATAATTGCAATTATAGATACAAACGTATATCATGTGTAAATATTTAAAATAAATACTAATGATATCTAAATAAAGGCAACACCCTGAGCGAACAGAAGTTTTAAAATAAATAATATATTTAAACAAAACAAACCAAAATATGATGTCACACATAAAATAAAGTAATCTCAAAAACAACCTACAACATTCGCGAATAAAATATTTTCACTCATGATATACATTTGTATGTAGTTTATAATTGTTTTGTTTAGAAAAAAAAACTCCCATAAAGCGCTGGTAGCCCAGTGGTATGCTAACTTGCTGAGCTCGAGATCGCGGGTTCGAAACTTGGCCGAGGCCCTTAGTTTATTTTATCTGGGAGGTAAAATAAACTCGTTAAAGACCCCGTTAGAGGTGAGTAAAAATTAAGGACTCCCATAGTAGAGTCGGGCTCATTTCCACTAGAGTGACGAAAGAAAGCTCTGGTAGTAGGCAATATAACCACGCATTCAACTCATTAATAATGTATATATCTCAGAGGCCGTGAAGAAGGCACTCTCAGTACCGAAAAATTGACAGAAATTTCACAAGTTTGTTTTCATCGACCACAAGCCTGATCTCTCCTCCATATAAATATTAGCTCAAATTTCAATCCATCATTCTTTTGACTAATGCCTCATTTTCTCTTTACATTTTTATCTACTTGTTACCTCTATAAACATTGCATTTTGTTATATAAATATAAATTAAACTCCTACATAATACAATAAATCATTTTCACAACTTAATCAAGACACACCTCGAATTATATGTTCAAAACAGTAGGAGTGTGTGTATATATTTTTTTTTTCTCTTGGTCATAAATTATATCAAAAAGTTAATAATTCCGATCTAACCATCTCATTATCTCTGTATTTATATGTATAACTTTTTACAATAAGTCAAGTGGCTCTCCCACCATAGATTGTTAATTCAAAACCTACTTCATTCGTATTCTACTTATACAGATACGAGTATGCTCCATTATCATATTGCAAAACATTTATATATCTTTATTTTATTGGCGCCTATTCATTACAGTGTATGGGCCATGCGCTAAATTTGATTACCGACTATGTTTCTCCAGCACGAATTATGTTTTTGCCCTCCCTTCAAATCCAATCAACAGTTTGGCCTAAAGCCCCATATTTCACTTAGATAGGGACTCCTGAATCGCAGATATTTCAGTTGAACCACTCAACCCCCCCCCCCCCCCCCCCCGTCCCCCCCCCACTACTTTTCGACCGATTTTGCGCCCCTCTGATCCCCCTTTCTTTCGGCTGATTCCTCAGAAAAGTTTTAGGTTTCGCCCTTATAGAGATTTGAATTTACATATGAAATTTCGTGTCAATACATTCATTACACGGCATTTATTAAAGTTTTCGTGTTAAGTCTCTCCTTTCCTTTGGTCGATTTGACTGAAAATCAGGTGTCATCTTTGAGGGTTCTGAAAACACATATAAAATTTTCGTGTCGATACACGTTTCAAGTTCTCCTGAACATGTCTATGTCTTTGTGTGAATGTAATTGAAACTTTGTGAGTGTTCTATCAAAAAATGTTTATAGCAATGAACTTGAAATTTGTAATGTCACAAATGCTAACTTCAGGTCTGATAAAATTTTGGCCGAAATCAGACGAAATGTAGAACCACTTTACATTTCACAAGATATGCCTGTCATATTTATGATCTAATCGAAAATCTCTACAAATTAAATTTGTAGAGAAAACTAGATTTATATAGAGTACGATTTTTAACAGGTTTGCCCGGTTTGCGAGACGTGCCGAAAACTCTTAAAATAACATAGAAAATTGGAAAAACGTATACCAACCACTTTAGTACAGATAACTCTTCCTCCCCCTCTCAAATTATTTTTATACTGAGAATAAGAAAGTAATGTGTTACTCTGTAAATCAAACAAAAAAATCCGCTTATGTCAACACATCACTTTCATATACACAGTAATGAAAGTACAAAATTAATTTGAAAAGAGACTGGGTGAGGGAGAATGTTCTGTAAATAGTTGTTGGTATAAGAAAGTCTTGTTATGGCCATCTCACATTATTCAAAGAGAAAGAAAAAAAAAGACAAATTATTCTTAAAATAATTCTTTCTCATACGTCAGGATTCTATTTTTCTTTTTTTTCTTTTTTTTTTGTTTTAATCAGAAGAAAAGAAAAAGAGTAAAATGACAACTAAATCCATGAAAATTTACTGTGAACATTTACGAATTTTTTTCCATATTTTAAGGCGAAAAAAAAAGAAAACACCGATCAAAAAATAGGTTCATAAATAATTTCTGTTTAATACCTGTAGACACACTGAAAGATGAGAGGTAAAAATGGGATATATTTAGATGGTAGATCTTCCACAAATCTGGCAAGAAGACTAAACAACCGCTTGTGCTCTTTGTTACAAACAAGTATCCTACCAAATGTCTCTTGTCCGAATACACTATTGTGCATATACATTCCTTATATCGACAGTATTAGGGTCTTTGTGTCAAACCCTTCCTTCTGATGAAAATTATTAGGTGTTGTCCTTAGGAAGTTTTGAATTCACATACTGAATGTCGTATCGATACATTCATTACATCGGCATTTATTACGGTATTTTGAGTTCAGCTATCCTCTGATCCCCTTTGAGAAGTTCTTATATGCACAATGAAAATGTCGAAACCACTGGGCGTTTTAAATGCCCTAGTGTAATATCCAAAATTATCGATATTTATTGTTTAATATATTTAAAATAATTATAATTAGCAAGATGGAAATATTTGAATTGGAATGCAGGAAGTCAACAGAAAGTCTGTTAGAAGACCCTCAGCAGTCCTGAGTATGTAAGGGTGGGGGATTGGGCAAACCAATAGGCACTCAAAAGAGTCCCGGGCGGAAAAAATGGAGCGAGCCCCACCCAGCTTCGTGCACTTCGTCAAACGCCACCGAAGAGAGAGGTCCACCTCTGGAACCAGCCCTTGTCCATCCAACATCCCAGGGCCAGGGCTCAGCCACCGGACCAAAGAAGAAGATGTATTGGAGCTCACTACTATTTTGAGAAATACAGCGGAGACTGATAATTGAAGAACTCCAGAACCCAACATCAATCGCAACAGCAAAGGCTACATGGTACCTTTAGACAAAAAACAATTATACCAATAGATTTTAGGAGTATTATTATTTTTTTTTTTTGAGGATTCTGATGAACAATTATAAAGTTTTAAAAATGTTTATAACGAATATATTTAATCAAATAAGAATGGCGTAGTTTTTATTTTATGTATTTTGCATCTCATGTCATTTTGATTTTTCAAAACTGTTTAGTCTTGGTGAACCCACGCAACCAAAGAAAGGTAAGAATTAGAAGCATATAGAAGCATTATTATTTATCAAGAACAACATTAATTTTACAGACCAACAATACTTTCAATTACACTAGATTAAATATTGTATATGTACGAAACCAACGAGCCTAATGAGAAGTTCTGATATATACAATGAAAATGTATAAAACCCCAGAGCCTAATAAAAAAATACTGAGATATTAATCGAAACGATATCCTTGAACATAATCTTGCGAGGATTTTGAAACTTTTCTCTTGAGTTCTGTCTTACGATGATTATAACTAAAGCCCGGATTCCCGTGCAATAGCTTTTTTTTTTCGCTTACTTGAAATCATTAAATAACAATTTATCATTACGAAAATAGATTATTAGCAATCAATGGAAGTTAGTTGTTGGGCAAAAAAAGTTACCATGAGTTAGGGAATAATTCAGAGGATTAGTTTGAGAAGAGCCAAGCAGACAAGAGAAGGAATGGGCTGTGATTTGTTGAGTCTTTGTACCCTTCTGGGCCTTTTGTACTGGAAATAGCTGCTTTACCAGAACAAAGCGTCTTGAACAGAGAAACTGTTGTAGTCTTCAGAGGACATTCTACGTAACTGTCAGCTATAATACATTCAAACCAGTCGTTTCATAGAAAAATTATTGTGGATTTAAACATCAGAACATACAGAACGCACTTTTGTATTAAGCCTTCCCCTAATCCCATTTTTCTTTTGACCGATTTGATTGAAAATATACAGGTTTTATTTGCGGGCTTCTGGATACAAATAAAATCTCATGTTACAAAAAGTTCCAATTACATAAACACAAACACAACAACAGTAAAAGAGGGCACAGGTAGCTCGGAGGAAACTTCCTAAGCCTACTGGGCTCAAGATCGCGGGTTCGAAACCCGGCCGAGAGCACACCGTCGTTCTGTAGGAACGTTAAAAGATGAGAGGCTATGCGAGTCTCGTCAAAGTCCCCTAAGTAACTAAACCTGAGTATGCAAAATTTAGGACATTCACAGTAGAGTCAGACTCCACCAGAGTGACGAAAGAGCGCTCTCGAGCGGTAGTAGGTGATATGAACTCGTAGTTTAAGCACGGGCATGAGTCATAACAAATAACTAATAACAGTAAAAATGACACAATCAGAATTTTAAAAACAAAAATAATATGATTTTTTTGATGTTTAAACATCTTAGCTCTCGGTAGGGGCTATGTCAGAGCGTAAGTCTCATTGATGTGCATATGTAAGTGTGTCCGTGTAGGACGGTTGCGCGCGAAGCGCACATACGCAACTACACACTTCTTTATCTGTTTTTGGGCATTTCTACGTTCTTGGAATAAGGAAGTGCGTAATATATTTCGAATGCATTATCGTGTAATATATTTCGTCACATATGAATGAATTTAAAAGTTAATATATACTTCGTATATATTTCGTAATATATTTTATTATATAATATTTCGTAATATATTTTATTATATAATAAAATCAATAACAATAAAACAATTTTTACATTAATGATCATATTTACCGTTGTAGTTAATTTAAATAAGATATCAATCCTAGAAAATTTATTTTAACCACAACTAGTTTCGTCAGTCAAGATTACATCATCATTACTTATTTAACAAGTCCACTCACTACATCTGCCTATCACCAAGAAAGATATCAATATTACGAAGTATAAAATGATCTTTCGGTAAGAAACTTTTAGGTAAAGATGCTTCGATAGCTTTTTGTCACAATAAATAAAATTTGTGGTAAAAGAAAATAATATAGCAGTGTAGATCTAAAAAAATATAATTATTTTAGCTATCCCAAACCTATAATTTCATGTATAAAAGAAATTGAAGAACAATAAATTTGAAAGTTTAATTCCTCATACTACTTTTCTTATTATAACATTATAAAACAAATTTTAATCAAAATCAGTGCACGACAGTAAATTTTTGAAACTGAAGCAGATGTTTACAAATCAATTCTCGTGAGTACCGAGTCACTCGCACATGTTAGAAAGTTCTAAATACAGTTGACTCTTCGCACGCATCGACAAGGGACAATGTTGCAATTCAAATCGTACAATCTTTGATTTCATGCCTACTCGTTAGTGCTTAAACAATAACCATTAACTTTTAAAATATAATGCTTTAAAATCTTAACATAAATTAATAGGAGTGGAGTCTATAAGATAAGATAGATCTGAGTATTACGGAAGCTAAGAAGGATTTGAATGGAAGCATTCAATGCAACCGTTTCTCACTCCGCCAATCCCATTTCACACTTCTCGAACTTCAATAACCATCTGTAAGCTAATTAGCTTTCACATTTCCTAGCGAGTCCTCAAGGGTAGCCCGAGTCTCTAAAGGCTACCTCGCAGACGCGTCTCGACGCTTAAATGCTGAAGAGATTCCTCCTTTCTAGCATTAAAAGATAACTTATGTCATTAGAATGTCACAGACTTAACTTGTCACTTACGAATGAGGGTATGCGTGCTTGGTTACTGAGCTCAAGATCCCGGGTTCGAAACCCGACCGAAGCCCTTAAGCCGTCCTTCGGATGGGACGTTAAGCGATAGTCCCGAGTCTGTACGATGTCAGTTAGTCGTTAAAAACTCCTACCCTAGGTGAATAAAAATTTAGGGTAGATAACATTTAGGACTCCCATAGTAGAGTCTGGCTCATGTCCACCAGAGTGACGAAAGATTGCTCTGGCAGTAGACGATATAAGCCCGGGCATGAGTCATAATAACTATCTAAATTACGAATAATTCACATGACAGTGAGTTATCCTTAACGAAATTCGAGCTTTCAACGGTTTTTCATGTTTCAAGATCCCCTGAGGACGTTTTGTTCATTTTCCCAATGATATCTGCCTGTGAGTCTGTTTCTCTTTTTATTATTCGATTTGTGTGCCTACCATATAACACGCGAAAATAAAAAATGAAAACGCGAATAATTTATTTACGCGAAAACGGTTGGTTCTATCGAAAATATGGTTCTTACCAAAAGTGTTCTCAGTTTTGAGATAGAACCATTACGAACAAAGTTATTGCTCCTCAAAGATAATACAATACAATATATGCACGCAAATCGTTTCACAATTCATCCCTATTGTATGTATTAAGATGACCCTGATTAAAAATAAAAAAAGTTTTTTGCAAACTGAGATTTTAGCGTTTTGTCAAAATACGATGTTGACGGTTGTTTAAAACTCACAAGGAGTTTTTTTTTTGTTTTTTTTTCAACAGAAAAGTTTCTTAGAGTGGAGGGGGGTTAAAACTTTAAGAAACCATTTTTCGTAAGTTGTCCCCTCGTCCAAAGTCTGTATAAATTATTCCGAGTTTCATCAGCACAGTCCAGTAAGAAACAGTTTTCCTGACTAGACGAATATTGTTCTTAATTCAAAAACTAAATGAAACTATACAAATAGAGTAGATTTATTTGTCGAACTTCGATGGCAAGATCTTTTACACCACGCAATCATGTATTAGATGGTTTCGATGAGGTTGCTTTCTTTTATATATTGTTTCTGTAGTCAAGCCGTCGTCTCCCAGCATTGTTCGAATGGGTCTTCTATGGATCCCCTTGGCCGTTAGTATGTCTTTGTATCCGGGGCTTTCCTCCAGGATGTGGTTTACAATGAGAGTAATTGAACAAACATTGTAATTAAGAAAATCGTCATCAATGACCAGCAAACTGGATTAAAAAGAGGAATGATGGGACTGAAGTTGTAAGTCGCAGGAATAGTATGATCATTGTAAATCGTTTTCTTGCCCTTCTCCCCTCCTCTCCTGTAAAAAGGCAAATTTAATGTATTTATTTACATATTTACAACGGCCTAATATTTGCCATTAGCAATTGCGATAACTAGTGCAGTGTCAAGTTCGTGGCTGTACTGCTGAGGTATGTTACCGAAGAGGAGTCCAGGCTATTCCTGGAGCAGGTCCCTCTGCCATGCCCGCTTAAGGCGTCGGGATGGATTTGTGAGGAGAGTGTTTGTGGATAATTGTCGAATAAGTGGATTGGCGTGATGATGAAGTTTGTCGTGAAAATTTTGATAGCATGTCCTTGATAACAATGGGTATAAATGAGATATTAAGGCAATGTGGCGTAATATAATGGATTGTATTGACTGAAGACGTTGTATTTTCGATTTTTTGGCTGATCCCCATATCTCGAAACCGTAAGTCCAGATGGGTTTTAGTATGGTGTTGTATTTGCGAAGTTTGTTTTCAAGAGATAATGTCGATCGTCATCCAATGATTGATGTCAATCGTTCAAATCGTCTAAAAGGGTAAAAAGAACGTTTTGTTCTAATAGCATTAAAAGTTAGACAACGTTATCAAATTAATTAGGACTATCTGGCGTGGTGGGGAAGATTGGCTGGGAAGCAATTCATGCGGTTATGCAAATCCAGCCCCCCCCCCCCCCCCCCCCTACCCTTCAAAGTGCATTTACATAAATGCGTTTGTTTTCCCTTCTGCTAGTTTGCCGAGCTCCAACGTCAAAGTCAAAACTGATCCCTTGGGGTAATTCAACCAAGAATGGGCAAACTTTTCAACCATCCTCGTGAGGGGAAGCAGTTCAGTTCCACCACACGGGCAAACACACGACACGTGAAATATGTTTTGAGGGTAGATGCCTCAATACTCAGTTATGAGACGTTTTGTAAACAATCTCAATTAAAGATCACAAGAATTTCTAGTCTGAAAATGTTTACCTAAAATTGTAATCAAATGCGATTCTCAAAGACTGAATGTAAATACCTTTTACTTTCTGACACCTTTATTATAAAGAACTGCAGTACGAAAATCCGAGATCATGTTTTCAACGGAATTTCACGTTTCAAGGTCCCGTGAATATATTTTGACCATTTTCGTTGTGAGTCACTCAGAAACTATTGCAGTCATTACTTTAGAATTTAAGATAATGTCAAGTGTGCTAACTCAGATCTTTTCAAAATGTAAAAACGATTAATCCTATCAAAAAATTGGACCGTTTTTTATACTTTTTTTACAGACTCTCATTCTCAGAATTATGCTATACAATAAAACAAAGAAAACCACTGATGTCAACATATTACTTTCTTAAATCAAGTAATACCAGTTAAGAAATGAATTTGGGAGGGTGGAGTAAAAACGTGGTTGGTATAAGAAAGTCCTGTTATGGTCGTATCACATACTACTTCTAGAGGGCTACGTGAAGGACCTATGCGATGAGATGAGGGAGAGAAATAGAGTTTACTAAAGCAAACACAGACAGATGAACGAAATCTAATAAGCGTGCCCCACAGAGGTACCTCGAACTGTTTTGTTTGAGCATTCAGTTCTGACTGACCATAAAATCCCCACGGGACCAGCGTTTGGCTCCATAGCTAATTTCCTACAACACTCCAGACTGGATTAGACAACAAAGACTTGCCCTCAACCCTTCCCTTTGATTGCCCAATAAATTATTCCTTTTTGTTAAGGGTTGGAAGGTAGACCTGGAGCACTGTACAGCCGCCCTCTCCATGGATTTATGGAGCCTCATACTCCATCCTCCACAATAGTGAAACACTTCCATTTCCACAAACGCACCTCATAACCGTGGCGGCGGATCCTTACATTCTCATTAAATTGAAGAGATAAGGCATTTAATGAAACTGTTCTATCCTCCGGAATCGCAGAATTTCACAAAAAAATGAGTTCACAACCGCACCTTATAACTTCTTCGTTGGGGGAATCTTCACCCTTTTCCTGCCATTCTCATTGGATTGAAGAGATAATGCTTTCTTTGCTTCCTTATATCATCCGGAATCGCAGAAGTTCACAAAGAATGAGTTCACAACCGCACCTCATAACCTCTTCGTTAGAGGAATCGTCACCCTTTTCCTGACATTCTCATTGGATTGAAGAGATAATGCTTTCTTTGCTTCCTTATATCATCCGGAATCGCAGAAGTTCACAAAGAATGAGTTCACAACCGCACCTCATAATCTCTTCGTTAGAGGAATCGTCACCCTTTTCCTGCCATTCTCATTAGATTGAAGAGATAATGCTTTCTTTGCTTCCTTATATCATCCGGAATCGCAGAAGTTCACAAAGAATGAGTTCACAACCGCACCTCATAACCTCTTCGTTAGAGGAATTTTCACTCTTTTCTTGCCATTCTCATTGGATTGAAGAAATGAGACTTTCTTTGTTTCCTTCTATCATCCGGAATCGCAGAAATTCACAACCGCACCTCATAACCGCATCGTTAGAGGAAGGGGGAACAGATGGGGGCTCAACAACCCCCAAAACTGGCGATGGTGTCTTATCTTCTGAATTTCTATTTTTTTTTTTTTTTTTATTAACGTTTCATTTGAAACAATACATTTTATGTATTTATTTTAGCCATAATAACATTAATAATTATTTTTTTACTAAATGATGGGTTTTTGTAGATTGCTTATGATGACGGTAACCTGGAAAGCAGTCTTGCAAATAATAAAATCTATCAGAGGTCAATCTGTCAAATAATCACTTCTCACGTCAGCCTACTTCACATTATATTCATTAATGCAAAATTGTCATTCAACAATTTTTTTTTAAAATGTAAACACCGTGTGACCTTATTTTTTCGTTTTTTTGACAATCTCACCATTCTTAAATTCCTTTATAATTTTTCCTTTTTTTTTTTTTTTTTATCTAATCAACCTATAAATACCCTTCAAGCTAGACGCCTCCCCAAACAGCCCTAATTTGAACCTTATAAAGGTGTTTGTTGAACTATTATAAATTCTAAGTGCCATAATTCGAGTGAAGGGTGCCTCATTACTCGCGGTGTACGCCCTTCTGAACGTCTTCTAAATCATTCTAATTTATTCAAATTCCCACAACTCTCATATATCAATGTACACTGCTGGATATAAAATTATTTAAAAAACCGTTGTCTTGAAGCCCTCTGGAGAAAAACAAGTCTTCAACATTAATTTGAATATCTTTTATCAGACATTACATTTTTTTTTTTTTTTAAATATAAATTTATTCAGAAAAAGGAGCAAAATATTTAAAATATGGCCTCAATTACATTTCATAAAAAAAAAAAAAAAAAGTTAATAAGAGAACAATATTGTCTTGGGGGGTATAATATATTCAGTGGTGAAATTGCTACATTTATGGAATTAGATAAATAAAATGTAACGCTATCAGAGGGCGCCGGTAGCTGCCCCGGCCAAGGCCCTTAGTTTATTTTATCTGGGGTGCAAAATAAATTTAAGCAAACCGTCTTTTGGATGGGACGTTAAGCGATGGTCCCGAGTTCATTCGATGTGGTACTCCTTAAAGACCAATATTCTTGGTGAATAAATATTTAGGGTAGGCAAAATTTAGGACTCCCTTAGTAGAGTCGGGCTCATGTCCACCAGAGTGACGAAAGAGCGCATTGGTAGTAGGCGATGAACTAACTGTAACGGTATCATACTATCTTCAAAGCATTATAATGATTCAGAAGTCCCTTACCTGCTGATTTTAAATCAAATCAAATCGGGTTCAGAGGGAGAGCAATAACTTAATCATTTATTGCCGGTGATTCACATACATATTAAATATAACTATCAATAATATTCGATGGTCAAATCCAATCGATTGAGTGTACTAACGATAGTTCGACACCAATAATTAAAATCTTATTACATCAATTGTTTTTCGAATATAATAACAATGTTCACGAAAGTTGTGTTGAATTAGTCCTTACACAAAGGAGGAGAAGGATTCCCATCGTTCTTGTTAGAAAGAGAACCTGGGGATAAGATGTGGAGGTTAGAAGGTGGCGAGTAAGGAGTAAAGAGCAATTAGCAGGTAGAGTGAGGGATATTAACGGTTGGCATTAATCAAAGACAGACAGACAGACAGGGAAGGGAGCAGGAGAAGATGGGGTAATCTGGGAATGGAGGAATACCCTGGATGTCATTAAGGAAGGAGACAGAAGGGCATTATCATACGGGAACAGGAGGTACCTCGGAACATGGGTGGAAACCTCAAAGGGAGGTACATCTCTGGAGCAGGCGGGATTAGCAGGGATTCTGTGTAGAGCAGCAGAGGATGTGCAATAAATCACAGGAACCTTTACATTTACAGAAGTATAATATGTAGGGGCTTTAACTACAAGGTCATATCGCCTACTATCAGAGCGCTCTTTCGTCACTCTGTTGGACAACTAAAAGTGTCCTAAATTTTTATTCAACTAGGCTAGGGGTCTTTAACGAGTACCTAACATCGTACAGGCTCGGGACCATCGCTTACCTCCTAGATAAAATAAATTAAGGGCCTCGGTCGGGTTACGAACCCGCATCTTTAACTCAGTAGGCAAGCAGACATACCACTAAGCTACCGGCGCCCTCCAGAAGTATAATATAAGTAGCAGAGAGTACAGTGCGCGATATCCCTATCGACAGTGTCCGCATCATATTTTTTAAAAATGTTTATCCTTATTCAAGTATCTTTGGTAGGAATCGTGTGAATGAAAAGAGTCTTTGTGGGAGTCTTTCTTTACGTTACTCAAAGTTTACAATTCAAGTGGAATGAGACATCGTCCGGGTGTAAGAGGACAATGGCTGTTGACTCGGGTGGCCGATCCTCAAAGGAGTCCCTCTCTCACCCAGGGGGTTCTGCAGCCTCTGGCTTCAAGAACAATGAACCAAAAGGAGGATGAAAGAAGAAGCAGGTGTCCATCCTATACCTGAAGTCAAGGGACTTGGGAAAACTTTGTAAACTTAAACTGTAACCTAGTCGATGTTCTCAGAAACAGTGTTCAGTGTGTCATGTCCACCAGAATGACAAAGAAGCTCTCTGGTAGTAGGCGATATGACCTTGTAGTTAAAATGGGCATGAGTCATAATAACTAAATATTTACGCTCATAAGCTTCAGAAAGAAAGACATACCTCCATCAAAACATTTAATTATTGACACTTTATACTTTCCCAGCTTCACGATGCAAATGGGAAGTTATGTAATCGGTAAGAAATTCGATGTTGAGTTTTCACCGAAATTTCATTTGTGTGTGTGTCTGTGAAGAGGATAACTCCCGAATGAATTATTGAAATTGTCTATGTGTACCAAGATACTCATAAGTACACCTAGCGATTTACTGCCAAATTGATCAATCCGAAGGGATGGATTAGGAGAGCGCTTAACAGAAAAAACTTTGGGTGACCGGCTACCCAGGGTTTTGCAGGATTGTCGGCTCTTATCTAGCTGGAGCGGTTGAAAGCCCTGTGACGCGCTGGCGACGAGAGTCGCTTATTTCAGTCCTGAGAAGGCGTTGCTAGCTCAGAGGCAGTGTGCTTGTTGAGCTGAGTTTACGAAGCTCTTTCTTAGGCGACTCATGTATTTCGTTGTACTCCTATACCCCTTTACCGATCACATTGAAATTTGCCACGATGGTAGTGGACACGATGACGATGGTTTACTACTAAAAAAATCTGAAATCGAAAATACCACGGAGGAATAATCACCGAAAAACGAAATCCCCATTGAAATCAATTGAGAGACAAAATTCTCGCGCAAAATAAAATTTTTCGATTTCAAATGTAAAAATCCGGGCGAAGCCCTTTTCGGTTTACCATCGGACACCACTTTTTTTGAGCCGTTTTTTTCAGTGTTCTAACATATAAACTTCGACTTTTTTCCGATAAAAATATTCACAACTGACAACAACATTCCCAACAATGTCTACAAAAAGACTAGAAAAAGTCCATTAAATTCAATTGAAATCTATTTAAAGTATTCCATGTGAAGACAAAGCTGACGGAAGCACATGCCAGATTGGCTATGCTGTATCCTATCCTCAACAGGAAATCTCATCTACATCAAAAATGTTCCCTCCTTCTTTATACGGCTATTCTAAGACCATTACTCATATGGTGTCTAACTTTCTAACGAGTACAGTTGTGTTAAGGTTAGAAAAAACAAAACAAAAAAATTTTTTTTTTTTTTTTTTTTTTTTTTTTCATTCTAAATAATTTTCAAATATTTTACTAGTTCAATTTAAATTTGGAGTTCAGTTGGTTCTTTCGTTAGTTTGTGTTCTTATATCTTCATTCCTTTAAAATCATTTATTCTTATCATTAATTTCCTTTAAATCTTTAACTTTTTCGTAAGTATTATTTAGTGAGTTAGGGATGAACGCTTCAAGCGGGGGTGAGGAGCCCCTGGGGAGTAGTGGTGAAGTGGACGATGGTCCATTAATGGAGCAGGAGGCAGCAGGAGGAGCAGGGATGGACTTGAGCCCGGGCCCGGTAGCTCCCAAGGCGGGGGGCAAGAGGCAGGCCGCAGAGGATATCCACAGGGGCTCGGCCAAGGTTCTCGTGAGCCAGCGAGTGGTCGAGTCTTCCAGCAGCGCAGCGGACCAATTACAGGTTGCCAATAAAATATCTAAATTACAATCAGGTAAGTTTAAGGACACTGATGTTGGTCCTTTCTGTGTTTATGTGGAAGGTTTGCAGGGAACTCTAGGTTCCATTCACCCGATGGGTTTTGGAAAGTGGATGTTCTCCAATAACTTTAAATATGTGAAAGACATCTCAAATATAGCGGTGGCAGGGAAAAATAGGTTCCGTGTAACCTTCAGTTCATCTGTGGCCGCTAATAGTTTTATAACGTGGGAATTTTTGAAGGAAAAACATGCATATGCGTTCATTCCGCGCCATTTAATTAATAAGAGGGGTGTCATTCGCGGGGTGGACACTTCCTTGGATGATGATGAAATTTTGCAGGTTGTGAAATCCCCATCCAAAATAGTGGAAATTAAACGAATGACAAGAGGCAAGAAAGAGGATCCGTCTCAGCGCATTAAACTAGGTACATGCGTTCTAACATTCGACAGCCAAAGACTGCCAGAATACGTTTATATCTACGGAGCTAGGTGTCCGGTGGCCCCCTACGTGCCCCCCCTTCTTCAGTGTTACTCATGTCTGAACTTTGGTCATGTCAAGGCGCAGTGCCGAGGCTCTGTGCGATGCGAGATCTGTGGGGACAAGCATGCCTCCTCCGAATGTACCTTCACCCTCCCCGTCTGTGTCCATTGCAAAGGTCCCCATAAGGCCACCTATCGGGAGTGTCCCGTCTATGTCGCAAACCTCGAAAAGAAAAAACAGTCTGTTATTTCCACAACCCTCTATTCGACCGTTACTAAAAATAAATTTAACCTATTAGAAAATATGTCGGAATTTCCTGTCTTGGACAGTAATTCACATAGTTCCCCCGAAAACAAAAATAATACTGTTAATATGCTTAGCAAAAAAACTAAAATTAAAGTGAGACGATTTTCCCCTTACGCTGCACCTAAAGGCTCGCAGTGGCCTGTCCTTTCGACCCCTTCCTTACCTCTCCAGCCGATCGAGTCCAACCCTCAGGCGGCCTCCTTCATGGAGAGGTTCGTGGAATCTCTGTCTAACCTAATTAGTAAGATCCAGAACTCCTCACTGTCCAAGGACCAGATCGTTGAGTTGCTGGCAATGACCCTGCACAATTTGGTAAGCGACGGTTCAGAAAATGTGGAAAAATTTAAAGTAAATGATGATAGGTCCGTATCCAATTAATTTAATGAGTTCATTTCCAAAATCGTTTCAAGGAATGCTCAATTCACTGAAGCCTCTTTTCTTATTTGTAAATAATAATTCAATTTCCTGCGTTTATGGTTTTAGTTGTGAATTCCCTCTGGTTCTCGTGTTTACGTGCGCCTTTTTGGGTGTACTTACATACAAATCCATTTACATACTATTTAATAGAATTCCCATTCTTTGCATACTTCCATATTTAGTCTGTTCTCTTCTCAGTCCAGTTGGGCGATTTAATAAAAAATTAAATATTTATTATGGACAGAACTCTTAAGCTCCTTCAATGGAACGCTCGTTCTGCTGTAGCCAACAAAGCCAGTTTGGAGTGGATGTTGCACAAGCACGGTATCGACGTGGCCCTTGTGTCTGAGACGTGGTTCAGGCCAGGAGTGTATGTCGGGTTCCCGGGGTACAATGTGCTGAGAGAGGACAGGGCAGACGCCAGGTCCGGGGTAGCGCTCCTCATTAGGAGTATCATCCCCTACACCCAGATCACCAATTTTTACAAGGTAAGGAATGTGCTGATGGTAGGAGCGGAGATTAGGTTAGTCTCCAATTCTGCCATCAGTATCATCTCTATTTACAATGAGCCCAACAACCAAGTGGCAGAGGCAGACTGGGACCGGTTGTTGCGAGGCATTCCAAAACCTACTTTGGTTGGAGGTGATTTCAATTCTCACCACTATTCTTGGGGTTGCGATAGATGTGACAAGAAGGGCAAAAATCTTTTAGCGGCTGTTGAAAACAGCAATATGATAGTTGTTAATGATGGCAGCCCTACTTATGTTAATAACGTTGCCCAGAAATGCAACTCGGCGGTGGATGTCACTTTTTGTTCTTCAGGTTTGGCCAGTAAAGTGGATTGGGAGACATTGTCTGACCCTCACGGCTCTAACCACTTCCCCATTGTAATCACTTTAAATAATATTTCTATTAACAAAATCCTCGTCACACCCTTTCGAAGGTGGAACATTAGAAAAGCTGATTGGGAAAAATTTAGTTATTCCATGAATGATAAATTCAGGAGTTCAGACAGTAATCTAAATGAAGGGTATGACCATTGCATTAACGTTATAAATGAAGCAGCTGCAGAAGCAATCCCGAAATTTAGAAAATATATAAATCCCAAATTTAATCGTCCCTGGTGGAATGAAAACCTCAGCGATTTGTTAAACAAAAGGAAAGCCAACTTCAATAATTATAAAAAGAATTCGGATTTGGGGAATCTCATGAAATATAAACGAGCGGATGCGGAATTTAAGAAGGCGATAAAAGAAAGTAAAATTAATAGTTGGCGCGAATTTTGTGGTAGTTTGAACAGATGTACGCCTGTAAAAGAAATTTGGGACAAAATAAAAAAACTATCAAACAGGAAGAAAAGTAATAAGCCCCCTTTAGAGACGGGAGAGTGGTGTGTGGACTTCATGGAACGTTTGGCCCCTCCCTTCGTTCCGGCATGGGTGGGAGCAATGGACAGGATATCAGAGAGACACTTCCTAACAGACAGGTTCGAACTGGCCGAACTGAACATGGCGATCAAATCCAACAGTAAGAATACGGCTCCAGGGATGGACGGGATCCATTATGACATGATCAGGAATTTGCTGGTCACAACCAAACTCCACCTGTTGCAGGCATTTAATGAGATCTGGCTTTCTGGGGTCTTCCCGGAGGATTGGAAGGATTATTTGGTTATCCCATTGCTAAAACCGGGTAGATCGCACAGTGATGGAGCTTCATACAGACCGATAGCCCTGTCATCTTGCATGTTGAAGACCTTCGAAAGAATGGTGAAGAACAGGCTTGAGTGGTGGCTGGAGTCGCAGGACAAGATCCCATCTTACCAGTTCGGGTTTCGGAAGGGCAGGTCCACTTATGACAGTTTAGCATCCCTCACCTTAGATATCCACACTGGGTTTACTAATCGTCATCAGACATTGGGACTGTTCCTGGATCTCACAGGGGCCTATGACTCTGTTCAACTTCCTGTTCTAGCGAACAAGATGCTAAATTTGGACTTGCCAGCCAGTTTTACTCACAGGATCATTAACTTACTCTCGAATAGACGCCTTCATCTATGGATAAACAGCTCACTGCATAGTTCCAGGGTTACAAATCTGGGTTTGGCGCAGGGGGGAATTCTCTCTCCCCTTCTATTCGTTATCTACTCCTTGGATTTGTGTCGATGTATTCCTCGCAACATAAGTATATTGCAGTATGCAGATGATATCTGTCTGTATACCCAACACAAGACCGTGGATTCTTGCAAGGCAGGCTTGAACCAGGCCGTAACATCGCTGCTCCCGTGGCTGGTCGACAATGGTCTCAGCATCTCTCAGTCAAAATCTGCCGTTTGTCCTTTCTCGCGACAACATAGGTTCCCACTCGGGGAGAATTTAGCTTTAGGGGGATTGGTCTTCCCTTGCGTGGCCAAGGTTAAATTCTTAGGCTTGGTTCTAGACCGGAAGTTAAACTGGAACAGCCATATCTCCTCCATAATCCAGAAAGTAGAAAAATATATTAATATCCTTAGACTAATAACAAACAGAAATTGGGGGGCAGATCCTAATATTGCATTACTATTTTATAGAAACGTAATTAGGGCAGTTGTGGACTACGGCTCAGTGTTCTATGGTGAAGCGGCCAAGACCAGTCTACATGGGCTGGATGTCCTTCACAACAAATGTCTGCGTCTGGCACTGGGCTTCCTGAACAGCACACCTGTAGATGTGGTACTGTGTGAGGCGGGGGAGATGCCGCTAGACCTTAGAAGGAGAATGTTGGCTGGCAGGTACCTCTGCAAGTTACTGGCCTCCGATAGTCCTGTCTATAGCAAAGTTCGGCAACTAACTGTACTTAACCTCACCTCATCTTACTGGGTTAGAAAGAATTATTATCCTCTTTTGCTTGATAGTTTCCCGGAATACGCTAAGTTTGCCCCTTTCGTATACAGTTCTCACATTCTACCAAATTTCAATATTAATTTTCGTAATCTTCTTCATCACATTAATATAACATATTTACCGGATCTCTCTGGTGTCCCTCCTTCCATGGTTAATGCGGTGTTCCAAGGGATCAAAAGGAAATGGTGGTCGTCATATGTACCAATATTTACAGACGGATCAAAAACGACGAATGGTACAGGTTGCGCCTTTCTTGATGACGACAAAAATTTCAGTCGGAGTTTCAAACTTCCGAAATTTGCTTCTAGTTACACTGCTGAATTAGTAGCAATAAATGAAGCTTTGAAGTATGTCTCCCTACTCGATAGTGAACACTTTCTTTTAGTTACAGATTCATTGAGTGCCCTAACTAAGTTAAATTCCTGTTGCACAAACAAGTTATCTATCTATGATAACATAATAGCCGACATACTAGAAAACTATGCCGTGGTTATTGGCCAAAAGAAAAAAGTTGTGTTAATGTGGGTGAAAGCTCACGCGGGAATTAAAGGGAACGAGAGGGTGGACGGATTGGCAAAACTGGCGGTGGAGAGGGGGGAGCCTATAGGCAACATCCCGGCTAGCGATCTGAAGGAGGGTATCCTGACCTCCGTTCTGACAATGTGGCAGGACAGGTACCAGGCCTCTCGCAAAGGCAATTTCTTTAAGTCGATTCAACCCCATGTAGGAACCAGACCGTGGTTTAGAGACAAAGCAACATCTAAATTTGAGTGTAAGACCATATGCCGTTTAAGAAGCAACCACGGACTGTGCAATGCCTACCTGAATAGGATTGGTCTGAGTGAGAGTTCTAGCTGCCGCCACTGCGGGGGCTACGAGGATCTGGAGCATATAGTGATGCAGTGTCCACATTACAGTGCAGAAAGAGATCTCCTTATGGAGAACCTAGAGAGAACAGTTGCAGCTCCTCGAACATACCTGGCTATTTTATCTGCTTGCAACAGCCCTCTTGTCAGAGAGGCGCTGTTAGCTTTTTTAAATTATGCTGGCCGCAGGGTCTGAACTTCGTATATATTCATATGTCACTAGCTATTTATATGTTTTTGCCGCCCTTCGGTCTACCGTGCGCCGGTTGGCTGCGCGGTGGGTGGGTTGGGGTGCCGGCATCGGCTGGGGCTTCTCGGGGTTTCGAGTCGGTCGGGCACACATGGAGAACGGTGTACTGTATTGGTAACAACGGTATGAGTGATGGTCACTGGCGCGGGATTAAGTTCCCTCAAAACCTGAATCAGTGTATGAGAGATGGTCACTGGCGCGGGATTAAGTTCCCTCAAAACTTGAATCAGTGTATGAGTGATGGTCACTGGCGCGGGATTAAGTTCCCTCAAAACCTGAATGGAGTTATGTTACCCAAGTTGGAAAGTGATGGTTTTGTATTTCGGGGTTGTGTGCTCGACGGGTTTGGGACCCTGGTGGGTCGCGGCCGGTTCGGTGCCTCCGCTCCTCTGCTGTGTTGTCTTCTGGCGTCCTGCTCGCCTTCTGGCTTCCTGCTCGCCTTCATGACTGTGTTGTGTGGTGGCCCCATTCCTCTTCAGGGGCATTGCGCGTCCGTATCTTGCTTCTTTACAAAATTATTGCTATAAATTTAAGTTTTTTCTTATGATTGTTCTTCTTTAATTGCTTTGTCCTTAAACCAAGGTACCTGTAAAAATTTTTCCAAAATGATCATCATGGTAGCTGGCCGATATGCCTCAGTATAAGGCCATAACTGAAATAAAAAAAAAAAAAAAAAAAAAAAAAAAAAAAAAAAAAAAAAAAAAAAGACCATTACTGACATACGGCAGCAAAGTCTGGGGTGGACTCTCAAAGACGAATGGGAAGCGGATCCAAGCGTTTCAGAATAAAGAATTGAGGATTGCAACGAACGCTCCATGGTTTGTTAGAAATTCGCAGCTCCACCGTGACCTCAAGTTTCCCACCATTGCTGAATTTATAAAATCCAAATTTCTAAACTATAAAGCCCGCCTAGCAGACACGAAAGGAGCAGTTGCTTTCAACCTGGGAAGACCTACCGAGCACCCACGACTTAAGCCCAGACTTCTTCAGGACCTCTTCCAAGAAGATTCCTTATAAATTAATATTTTACTTAGTTATTATGGATTTACTTGGGCATTACCATTGATTGATAGAGGACATTTAATTTCATTTTTCCTTCTAAAATTGATTATACATTACATCTATATTATTTTACAAACGCTCTGACTCAACATGTATTAAGTAAGGGTAATATTACCCATGAATAATAGTGATTAAGCTTCATGTTAAAAACACCATGGATAACATGAATTTGTTGATCTGGTGAAATAAAGAATTTACACAATTTAAAGTATTAATATATTCATAAAGAACATACAAGGTGAGAAGTTACTGATAATTATTGAAAAACATTAACTGAGTTTTTTATACAGATATGCCTGACTCAGCTCAGTTTTTGCAAACAGCAGAATGTATTGCACACCTAGTCTATTTAGCTCAACATCTCCCGTTCATAGCCCTTATGTTTTTCATCGGGAAGATGTAAAAATCTTGAGCACACTATCCTTCGGGTGGGACGTTAACCGATGATCCCGACCCTGTGCGATGTCAGGTCTTTAAAGCGACCTACACTGAGTGTAGGCCTTCCACAGTAGTCAGGCTCTTGTCCTGATATGACCTCTTAGCCCGGGCATGAGTCACTATAACTAACAACTCTTGAGTTCTCTCCAAAATGTTAATAATAAATAAGTTTAAATTATGAGTTATTCTGAAACATTTTGTTTTTCTTTATCTGATATTATTGAATCTTTGTATTTTTATTCATTGTACATATGAATTCTAATAGTGAGATATTAAATCTTCAAAAGATAAGGTTGATGCTAAAATACGATTTACGATTGAATATTCAACTAAGATACGAATAGTTCAAATTTCTATCTAGAATTGTTCAATTAAATCTGTTGTTTCTTTTATAGTTCATCTGGATATTAATGGGAGCCATTACCTCTTATCTTGTCTTGGGTCTGCTAACTAAATGGATATCACAATTAGAATATGACGAATTGGCTGGCCCATATCGGCATTCCCAGAGGAGATCCGCTTGGATTGAGAGATAGGGTTGGAGTTGGGGGGGATCCCTATTACAGGGACCGATTTGTGTTTTAGTGATCCAATTTGTCATTCAGTGGGGGAAATTGGCGCCAGGTTCATTGGCAAATTGGCAATTATTTCATGTATAAATATTGTTTTACTTCCCTCAGCTGCATGAAGTATAGGCAAGTTATATAATCGGAATTTGTAATTTCATGTTTCGACCCTTTGATTCCAAAAATCTAAAAACAAATTCTATTTGTGTGCGTTTGTCAACACTATAACTACCAATATAATTGATCTATTGACACCAAATTTTATAAGTGTATTCACAATCTTATAAGGATGATAGCTATAGTTTTACAGCCAAATTGGCAGAATGGAAGGGATGATCACAGGGAGGGCTTAAGAAAAAAACCTAACAACTACACTGAATTAGACCGGAGGGAAGACAGGGATCAGAGGAGGTTCACCTGTATATTGTCTATATTTTGTGAAATAGACAATATTTTTATAAATATACGTTTTACTTTCCCTACTATACAAAGTATAGAGGATGTTATGTAATCGGTCAAAAATTCGATGCGGAGTTTTCAACGGAATATCATGTTTTCCGACCTCTAGATTCCAAATGTGAAAACAAAACTGTATGTTTGTGAACACGATTACTCCCGATAGAATGAATGTATCGACATGAAATTTCATATTTAAAGTCAAAATCCAATGAGGGCATAACATGACAAACTTCAGCGATATAGACTGAAGAGAGGGGGGTTTAGGGGAGTGGGCTAAATTCAAAAACCCTAATATCTTCCGACATAATGAATTTATCGAAACAAAATTTAGTATGAGGATTTATTGTAAGTTAACTGTTCAATATAAGCGCAAATGGTTGACTGCTTTTGGAGGGGGAGGGGGGCAAAACGTTAATTGATTAATTCTTTCTGGGGAAGTTCATTGCTAGTGATTCACCGACGATTTTTTTTATCAAATGTTTCACATCTCTGCAGAAAATTTTAAATATCACCTCAATAATTGCTCATGTATCAATACGAAATTTATTGTGACGATTCAGAAGTCCCTGAGTTTAACAACTATTGACTTTCAACAAAATCGTTTGAAAACTCATTGTTAATTCTATCCGGGTAAGTATACTGCCGGACATTCACCATCAAAGTTAAGGATGGCAATATTTCAAAATATATTGATACATCGAACAACTGATACATCGCTACAAATAAGCGGCCAAGTATAAATATTTCGGTATTTTACCCAAACATATCGATTCATTGAATATATAAATATATCGTTGATATCACTAATCATAGTAACCTGATTGACGTAATGCTTTTTGGGCTTCGGTATTATCCATGGCGAGTGCCCACTTCCTTGTCATGTCCTAACCTCAATTCAGCTAGGGTAGACCCATGTCTCATCAAGCCACACGATTTTATTGAAATCACAGGTCAAGATTTATCTTAAAAATCTGGCTCTCCAGAAGTAGTCTTCTGTTGTCCGTTAACTTAATTTCAGAAAACAGTTCTGCTTCTTTGAGGGATTTTAGCAGTCTATATCGAGTAGGGTATTCCTTTCTTTGATAATTATCAAATACCCTACTCGAAATAGACTGCTAAAATCTCCCTGAGTACCTGACATAGTACCAGCGTAGGCTCGGGACCATCGCTTAACTTCACATCCGAAGGACGGCATGCTTATATTAATTTTACCTCCCAGATGAAATAAACTAAGGGCCTCGGCCGGTCTATGAACCCGCTATTTTTAGCTCAGTAACGTAATCATGGGCGTAAATATATTAATTCAATATTCAGAATGAAGCTAAAAAGGCGCTTGCAGAATCTCAAGTTAGTTTCCAACATTTTGAAAACTACCTCCCAAAACAAAAGGAATGTGTAGAAGTGATCTGTTCTCTGTGATCTCCGTTATCCGACATTATGACATGACAATTAGTGAGAACAATGCGGCACCTCCTGAGGCCTGAGTGCCACTCTAGGGTCAATGTTTGAAGTTTCACATCGATCCATCATCTCTCAACATATTCAGATCATAATGATGGCACCATCTGGCCTCAAGCGTCTACATCCCAGCCCAGATAACCCTAATTAGACTCATAAATAATATATACAGCTGTAATCCAATTATTTCTAAACATCATTGAGTCTCCTACCTAAACTTAATTAAACATAATAACTATATCTGTTGTCTTCAACTTACCGATAAAACCTGTGCTTGAAACCAGTAACTTTCAATGAGGACTTCGCGCATGGAGGACTGTCGGAAAATTAATTTTACAAATAAAGAGTAGGGGTGCAGTTTAATGTTAACCTTTCATCGGAATTGATTCTGGTCAAAAATTAAAAAAAACATTGAGGCGTAGTCAAGGTCCACGCCGTAGATTTTCCGTGAAAACGTCGAAATAAAATAATAACAAGTGTTTTGTTTTTTCATTTTCTTTTCGATGCTGCCGTAGCTCTTGCATTTGCTCGGCACTAGACTTTTTAGGTTTTTTAAATTCCTTTTGATGCGAGCTTTCCTCCGCCGGCGCCCACACTATCTCGATAACGTCACAGGCAAAACAAACACTGCACAACAAACACGTACAGACATGCTCTATCCATTGTGACCTCAACCGTTGTTATCGCATTATTAGTCTCGTAGTTATTATCGATTGAAATCTGACGGTGTTATGTAACACAAGAAAGTTTGACCGGCTATCACTGTGCTTAACGAGCGATTAGACGTTTTCACGATTCTGGTCAAAAATAAAATAATAGGATGACAACCTATTTTATTTCTATGAGAAATCTTGTCGTCCCACAAGATCTTACTAGTGAAAGAAAAATATATTTTTTCTAATTTGCTTAGGGTTCCGAAGTCTATGGGTTCTAGGATTCCTATCGAACTTTACGCTTCCATTGTAACTGAAAAAATCTTTTGGATGGGTTGTTAAGCGATGGTCCCGAGCCTGTACAATGTCAGGTCATTAAAGACCCCATCTCCGATAACTAAACCTGAGTAGGCAAAATTTGGCGATATGATCTCGTAATTAAAGCCCGGGTATATCACACTAACTAAATAACTGAAATTACCAACACTTTCTAAACGCTAAGGAGTCTTCATTGCTTTGAGGAATTCGAAGAGCTTTTTTACCCAAAGGAGTAAGTCGAACTGACATTGAAATATGAAAATGGCTGATGTAGTGAGAAGTGATTATTTCACAGGTTGTCAAATTAAATGTAGTATGACCTCTCACAGATTTGTATTACAAGCTAGCCGGCTTTCAAGGTTTCCCTCATCATGAGGCAGTCTACAAAAGAAACCATCCTTAATATAATATAAAGGCAACATAGATAAATATATTAAATTGAAAAAATTAAAAAAAATTTCGAAATAACCATACCTGTTGGTTGTTTCCGGCATTTCTTCCAGAGGTGTCTTCTTATTTTTTGGACAATATTTCGGGACACTTACACGTCCCTTCTTCTGGTCACTAAGAACGACTATTCGTTCATAGTGACGAGAAGAAGGGACGTGTAAGTGTCCGGAAATATTGTCCAAAAAATAAGAAGACACCTCTGGAAGAAATGCCGGAAACAACCAACAGTGGAACATCCCAGAGAAGTTTAAGAAACACATAACCATACCTGATAAAAAATTTAAGAAAGTAAATAATTTTTTAATAAAATAAATAAATAAAACAATGTAAAAACGTTAATAATTTAAAATATCATGGATGGGGACAGACGAGTTATTCCTGTCCCCCATCTGAGTCACAACTGGGAGAACGGAGTACGTGAGACTGGATAAACCTGCCATCCCCTCTCTAGAGTTTATTTCATTATAAAATTATTTAGTTTTTTTAAATTTTTTATCAGGTATGGTTATTTAAAAAAAAATTCAATTTTTTCAATTTAATATATTTATCTATGTTGCCTTTAAATTATATTAAGGATGATTTCTTTTGTAGACTGTCTGATGATGAGGGAAACCTCGAAAGCCGGCTAGCTACTTGTAATAAAAATCTGTGAGAGGTCATACTATATTTTATTTGACAACCTGTGAACTGACATTGAATTTTAAACAATTTATATTTAAGACTAATGTGATGTAGAAGAAACGGATAAAAAACATTTAGGATTCAGATGTTAGAGAAGTCCAACAAGAGAACATCATTCATTTCAATTTCCTGCGGAAGTTTCAGCACCTCCCTCCACTTCATCAGCAATAAATCACCCCTCACTCTGACAACCCGGGTTCCTCCTGAAAAATACACTTCAACATGTTGGGATTTGGTCCTTTTCTTTTTTTAACCCATGTTACTATTATGTATTTTTACACATAACTAATGGACATTGTGAAGTTATAGACAGTAGACGTTTCTTGCCTAATGCTGTACTTTTCCCTAGCATTTCGTTGGCCGAAGACCTAAGTTTATGTTTAAATATTTACTTTCTCACCAAGTATATGGAAAGTTGTGTAATTCCTCAAAAATTTGATCTTATTGTTCACTGTATGTGACGACAAGAAGCGCAAGTTGAGACGCAGTTCGATGAGGTGACGCGAGTGACTGTGTGTGACGATAAGGAGAGCGCAAGTTGAGGCGCAGTTCGGCGAGGTGACGCGAGTAACTATGTGTGACGATAAGGAGAGCGCAACTTGAGACACAGATCGGCGAGGTGACGCGAGTGACTACGTGTGACTATAAGGAGAGCGCAAGTTGAGGCGCAGTTCGGCGAGGTGACTGTGTGTGACGATAAGGAGAGCGCAAGTTGAGACGCAGTTCAGCGAGGTGACGCGAGTGACTGTGGAACACAGAAATGAATACAACCGCGATTGTTCATACGCAGCGTGAAGTGACTCAGTTTCTGCCTGCCATGAGTCTGCGAAGATCTGTGTTCGTTCAATGTTTGCGATTGGTGTCGTTTATATATGGTTCTGGACATACATATGAAATGTCGTGTGTTATCCGAAAAAATACACGTATTAACACACCAACAGACAGAAAAATATATAAACTAGACTATAACTGTTGAAAGATATATCAAGGTGTATATAATGAACAATAATCTGTGTATTAACTAGAATATAGCTGTTGAAAACTATATCGTGTTGTATATAATGAACAATAATCTGTGTATTAACTAGATTATAGCTGTTGAAAAGTATATCGTGTTGTATATAATGAACAATAATCTGTGTATTAACTAGATTCTAGCTGTTGAAAAGTATATCGTGTTGTACATAATGAACAATAATCTGTGTGTAAACAGAATCACTACATTTCTTCACCCAAAAGCTCCTTACATTCAACTGAACCAGCCAGCTGTCAAACATTTAAAAATATCTACCGCTCAGGACGTCATAACTATTTATTTTGACAACCAATTTCAATGAGCCCACTCAAAAAGCCTGGGTATTTTTAGTTATGAAACCTAATAGAATGTACATTAGCTCTCATCTGTTTGTTGTCTCTTCTCATATTTACTCTTATTTCAAAGTCTAAAAATGAAAAAAAGCATCTGTAAGCAACCAAGAGTCTCTGTTCCTCCGTAGAACTTAGGATGCGGTTCACACATATATATATATACCTATATATATATAGATATAGTGAGCGATACTGCAAAATACGCTAGACTATGACCCTGGCTGTTGCGTGCCAAACAAAAACCCAAATACTACTACTACTTAGGATGCGGTTTTATCAAAAAATTACTTATATGTATATTCGGAACCTAGTAATTTCAATTGACGAAATGCTTAGCTGTAAAACATGAAAAAAATTTTTAAAAATTATTTTACAATTTTTACTTCTCCAGCTACGAAGTATAGGGGAAGTTATGTAATCGGTCAGGAATTCCATAAGGAGTTTTTAACGCGATTTCCTGTTTAACTACTTTCTGATTCCAAAAATGAAAAAAAAAAAGTCTGTGTGTCTGTGAACAAGATAACTCCCAATAGGATGAACCTATCGACGTGAAATTTTATATGTGTATACAGAACCCTCTAAGGATAACACCTATTCATTAGTATAACTAAACATTGCTTTACTCTTTTTGAAAATAGTATAACTCAAAAAGGAATTAATTTTTTCAATGCCCTTCCCCACTTCTTGAAGACAATAGAAACAATAAAAAAAATTAAATTTCAACTAAAAATGTTTATGTTAGAGGAAACCCTTTACACGGAAACGGAATTTTATTCTCACAATTCAAAAAGAATAAAATAACCACAATAAAAAATTGTGTTTCATATCCAAAAACATTATTTGATACAAATCTTTCATTTTTATTTTTTGGACAAAGCTCTTCCACATTTCAAAGGTCAGTCCAATGTACGTTATTGTTTTATTTATTTATTTATAATTGATTAATATATATATTTTTATTATATATATTGTTACAGTTAAATTGTTTTCTTTTTTTTTTCTAGATCTCGCCCATTGGGACCTGATGATGGAACGTAAGAACGTCCCGAAACATCGTTGGGATAAAGACACTACCGAAGAGTTTTTTTAAAAAATAGTTATCTTAATTCTTATTAAATGGAAAAATGTGTCTACTTATTATAAATGTATCTATGAATTAAGTTTTTTGTATACTCATATATTTTTAAGTATTTATTTGTTCAGTTTTTATTAATTTCATTTTACTTTTTTTAATAGTTTTGTTATTACTACTAATCATAGATGTGTTAGACTCAAGTAGTTATAAATCTAATTTATAAGCTACCTTAATGTATAAATTCTTTTGACGTATCCTATTACCATGTATTGGTGTACGGGAATAAATTTTTTTTTAAATTATTATTATTAATTTTCAGCCGAATTTCCCAAAGGGAATAGGAGGCTTAGGGTGAGGAATAACACAGAAACTCTAATGACTGCTGTAATATAAACAAGCCCGTTGCCAAGGCAACGGATTTAAAAGCAATGATATATTTTTTTTTAAAACCAATTTAGAAAAGGACAAAGAAAATAAAGAAGAAAGAAACCTAAGGATGAAGAAAATAAAATAGAAAATCAACAGGAAGAAAGTAAGAATAACTTTAAAAGGAAGAAAAGGTGGCTGTAGGCCTAACCTTACAGTTATCAACTAACATTCTGAACATCAATTACCAGATCCACCGACTTTAAAATGAAACCAAATTTTCAGAAGGGACTATTTTAACACCCAGGAACAAAATGAAACAGCTAAAAGAAGAAGGAATGAAGAAAATTTCAGGAAATTATAAGCAAAATTAAGAAAAGGTCAATAATTAAAAAACGAGTCGGTAGAAGGTTGTGAAAATTTTTAGGAAAAGACAGTTAATTATTAAGAAGAATTTGAAAAAGGAAAAGAAGAGAAAAACTACCCACATCAGATGGAAAAGCCAGCTCAAAATTTCAAAAAGGAAGCAAGTTCCAAAAATGATCCAATTATAGAGGACGGATCCAATCCAAAGCAGTATAAATGATCTGAAGGTGTATATCACAAAATTTACATGCTATTTTCGAGAAATGAAGAAGCCAAAATTAAAAAGAAAAGTTACAGAAAATTAAGATGACAATTTAGAAGAAAGAAGAAATGGAAGAAAGGAGAGAAAACACCAAAAATTTTTAATATTTAGAAGTAAAACAAGAGACAACAGGAAAAAGAAACTCGAATCTGCTACCCATAATTCAGTGCGGAGGCAGATAGGCAGTCTATGTTGGGTTCTGGTAGAGGTGGAACCTATGAGAGACTAGTCTCTATATTTTTTGACAATTTCAGAGTGTGAAAAGAGTGAGTTAACATGTTAAAGTGAGTACTAAGTGAATAGTGAAGGGTAGAGAGGATGCGGGAAGAACGTGCACCTCATAATTTATGTTAAAGGAGTAGAATTTGTAAATATATTTCAAGGTGACGTCACGAGGTAGGATTCATTTTATTTTTTGCATACATTTCAATGGCCAATTTTCAAGTTCGAAGTTTTTTTTTTATTAAAATAGTTTTCATTGTAAATATGTTTTGATTTTTTTTGATTCCACATATGCTCTCTCAATGAAATTCAAATTTCAGAACTCATAGGCCTTGCGGACCCCAATAATACCTTTGGAGGTGGGTACCAATTATTCAGGACACAATAGTTGTAATTAATATTTTATTTAGAATCATACCGGGAAATAATTTTGATTTTTATTGGTACTGGTAACGTAAATTCCAAGAATGAAAAGAGTTATTTATGACATAGTTTTTTCCTTGGGAGCCTCACTCCATTAATCAATTTATAATTCATTTTTTTTATCTATTCAATTTAATATAACTATAGTCACCCCATTTTAAAAATAACTAGCACTGCCGTTGTAATGATTGTATTGACACGAAATGATTGATTTCCAACCAAGACAGCCAAAGTGGAAGATGGATCAGAGCAGGCACGACTCAATAATACCAATAACTGCCAATGTAATGAATGTATCGACATGAAATTTTTTATTTATGCTCAAATCCCCATAAGGATTAATGTTCTATTAATGTTTCAAGAAATCGGTAGAAGGACAGAGGGGATAACTACAGATGTAATGATGTATCTATACAAAATTCAGTATGAGGATTTCAGAAGCCACTAGATAGATATATAAACTTTTATTGTAAAAAAGATTACAACCGCTTGGCAATGAGTGGGTTTTTTTTTTTACAAAAAAAATATTCTTATAGTTAAGTATATAAAATAAAAAATATCTATATAAAGAATTGTACATAATAAGCAATATAACAACTAAATAAGAAGATACCAATAATATTGAAATAGTAAAAATGGACAACATGCTCTTTAAACATGAATAAACAAAAATAAAGAATAATATAAAGAATATATATATCCGTCTTATTCTTTATTTTCAAGGCAACAGGAGCCACTATGTAAGTCAATTTTGAATTTTAGGTCAAATAGTTCCATTGGCTTTGAAGGAAAAGTGAAAATGAAGATGGCTGATGCAGTGAGAAGTGATTATTTCACAGATTGTAAAATAAAATATAGTCTGACCGCTCACATATTTTTATTTGTAGTCGCTAGCCGGCTTTCGAGGTTGCCCACATCATCAGGAATAACTTATCTGTCCCCATCCACGACATTTAATTTTCCATTGCTAAACTTGTTCGTTTTTCAGATGGTTTTATATATTTATTTACTAGAATATTTTAATTACGTTAATTTCAAATTTATTTTATCTGACTTCCTGATGATGAGGGCAACCTCGAAAGACAGCTAGCGAATACAAATAAAAATCTGTGAGAGGTCAGTCTATATCCTGGGAAAGCAAAAGCTTAATTGATTATTATTGTTTCTATTTTTTTTTATTTTTAAGTAAATACGTACATATATAGGCTTTTGTGGTTTTCATGAATTAGGAGACAGACAGATTTTGAAAGAGGTCTGTATTGCAATATATGCCCCCCAAAATGTATCCTTAAACCAAGGGTGAAATATATTTTCAAGACTAAACGGTAAAGTTGTCGTGAATGGAAGCGGCATCTAATCGAAGTGATAAATAAGGGAGAGATGATAGCTACAGGGCCTTTATTACCTAAACGATATCCAATATAGCATCTTTTATAGAGGATCAGCAAAGTTGTACGGCCTCTTTCAGCTGGATAACACCTTGCCAGCTACCGTAGAAGGTAAATATGTTAGTACAGTATGCTCCCGGTTAACTGGCGCTCTTTGGTTGAAGTACCGCAGGCGAAAAGAGCAAGAGGGAGTATATTCCCGGTTAACTAGCGCTCTTTGATCGAAGTACCGTGGGCGAAGAGAGCAAGAGGGAGTATATTCCCGGTTAACTGGCGCTCTTTGGTCGAAGTACCGCAGGCAAAAAGAGTAAGAAGGAGTATATTCCCGGTTAACTGGCGCTCTTTCGGATTTCAAGATGATTCCACTCTCGCAAAGCACACATGGACCCGTACATAAATTGTGATAGAATGACTGCTGGCGCGCCGAACAAAAGAGCGCCAGATAACAGGGATTCGACTCTGTGCATCACTCAAATCCAATCAATTATTAAATTTTTATATCTATTGTAGAAGGAAGTATTGTAATAGTGTAAAAAACCGAAATCGAGTCTTCAACGGACTTTGACGTTTCAAGGTCCATCGAATACGTTTTGAAATTTTTCGTGACGATGTCTGTCTGACTGTTATAATTTCCTCATTCAATATCCCTTACTCCCTGGCAACCCATATCCTGCCTTATGACCGATATCGCTCATTGACGGACTGGGGTGCCTTCTGACTGAGGCAAGAGAACCCACCTGCTCTGGAAGCACGCTTCAACCTAGGATAGACTAAACAAACCCAAAAACCACTTATCCCACCCAGTCTGGAGCCTCAAGTAGATTCTAGATGAGATACATCAATCTTCAGCATTTGGGAACAGGACACATAAATAGACATCGTGTTCGCGACATCCCCTTCTTTACTAAAAACCCCGGCTTTTAGAGGACAGAAAAAAAAAAATTACATGTGTGAGAAATTAAAAAAAACGAAATGCCCTAATTTTATGGTCGGAAATTTCCTCAGGAAACAGTTCAAAGTAATGTTTAAATTGTAACACATGGCAATGTTTGTTAATTTTTCTATTAATTAGTTATTTTGACTCATGGCCATCCTTTAACTACGAGGTCATATCGCCTACTACCAGAACACTTTTACGTTGCTCTGGTGGACATGAGCCCGACTCCAGTATGTTAGTCTTAAATGTTACCTACCCTAAATTTTTATTACAGGCTCATTAACGTCCCATTCGAAGGAAGGCGTGCTCAAGGGTTTTCACCTCCCAAATCAAAATCTAAGAGACTCGGCATCTAGAGACTCGAACCCGCGATCTTGAGCTCGGAGGGCAAGCAATCTACCCCTGGGCTGCCGCCGCCCTTGTTCTTTCTAAATATTCATATTATTTAGTGGAAATTAAATAATTTATATTTCCCCAACTGAAAATGATAGATAGAGATCTTTATTTAAAAAATATACAACGTAAAGAAAAAGAAAACACTACATCATTAGACAGGTTGGGCCATAATGTTTCCTCGCTTGTGTCAATATGGTTGGTATAGTGTAATTTTGATTTTAATACTTATGAGGTTAATAAAACAAATAATAAAGAAATAAAGTATAAAAATAAATAAACTGTTTCCCCTAATTTTTCAAATAAAATTTAATTCATTTACAATTAATTTGTCTACTTGCGATGCACACATAGAGATCTAAAGAATACATCCCAGTTCTCCCCATTCAAAAAGGCTAAACAATCATTGTACTCGTATGTCAAGGGAAAATAGTTAGTTATTATGACTCATGCCCGGGCTTTAACTACGAGGTCATATCGCCCACTAACAGAGCGCTCTTTCGTCACTCTGTTGGACATGAGCCCGACTCTACTGTGGGAGTCCTAAATTTTGCCTACCCTAAATTTTTATTCACCTAGGGTAGGGGTATTTAACGAGTACCTGACATCGTACAGGCTCAGAACCATCGCTTAACGTCCCCATCCGAGAGACGGCGTGCTTAAGTTTATTTTGCCTCTCAGATAAATTAAACTAAAGTTTCGAGCTCAGAAGGCAAGCACGCATAACACTGAGCTACCGGCGCCCTCAGTGTAAAGGGAAGTATAGGGAAACTTATGTAATCGATCAGAAATTCGATGTTGAATTTTCACCAGAATTTCTGTGAACACGATAGTTCCTGATTGAATGAATATATCAAGATGAAATTTTATATGTGTATCCAGAACCCCAGGACGCCTATTGATTTGCCGAATGGGCCAAAATGAAGGGAGAATTACGGGAGAGTAACAAAAATCTCCAATAACTGTCGATGTATTTACATGAAATTTTTTATTTAAGTTCAAGATCCCATAAGGACGAAACCTATCAATTTTCCGAGAAATCAACAGAAGGGTGGGACAAGTTGAAAACCTTGATAAAAACCGATTTTATGAATCTATCGAAACAAAATTTAGTTTGAGGATTTAGTAAATCAACTATCGATTTTTATACAGCAACAAATTAGTTGATTCGTCCTGGGGAAGTATACTGTCAATGATTTTAAAAATCAACTCCTAGTAGGTAGCATAGATTTTTGATTACTGTTATTTTCAAAAACCTCTCAGAAAAGTGTCCTTATGTGGAAGGTATGGTCCTTGGGAAGAAATATCTATACAAAAAAAAAATGATTTTGCCTCCCGGTGGAGAGTCCAGGACCCCCTGAAACATCCCTTATTGTCCTGGGGATGTAGAAGGGATATATACAAAGGACGCTAGTCTATGAATGGACAGGTCCCACTGCATAAATCACATGCAATACAATGCCATCTCCCTCAGTCAATTCTGTTTATCTCCTCTATTTTTTTTTTTTTTTTTTTTTATCATAGTGGATACTCCTAGCTTCTTCCCTGACGGAGGGGCTTAACAGGGCGTATCTAGTGCCTCCATTGACAAGCGAACGAGTGGATTTATGGATGTTAATGAAAAAAGATACCTGGAGAGGACCACACCACAACACATCAAGCTACCGTGGCAAGAGAGAACTGCAACCAACAAAAAAAAAAAAACATCGACATTGTGGAATAGACACTATAGAACTTTACAAAATGACGTCGATGAATCATGGACCAAGTATCTTCCTAGCACCAATTTATCAATTAAGTTTTCGCTCTCGCTCCGAAACCGGAGCTAAAAATCATACATTACACATCAGCAGGTTTTTGACATTTGCAGGATAATTAGCTGGTGTCGTCCTTATAGTTTTGAAGTTAAATATAAAATTTCATGTCATTATATATTCATTACGTCAGCAATTATTAGAGTTTTTGAGTTAAGCCTCCTCCTAATCTCCCCCTTCTATTTGGCCGAATGGCTGAAAATCCATAGTCCTGAGTTTCTGGATATACATAAATAATTTTAAGTCGATATCTTTTTTCTATCAGGATAGCGTGTTCACAAACACCCTCACATATACGAATTTTTTTCTTTTGAAAACATGAACATGAAATTCCTATGAAATTGGTGGGCTGGTGGACCTAGGGACCTAAGCATCCAGTGCTCTTATCCCTTCCCTGGAAGCTCTGGGCTTCCTCCTTATTTTGTTACACGTATTATACTAGCTAAACCAAGTCCTTCATGACGGACTCAGTTTTTTTAATGAACCTGAGAATGCTCCCGTGGTCCAATCTTCTAAAATCCTCTTCTGTGATTACATCTTTACCAAAGATGTGGAATCTCGTTCGCGCGTATCCCGAGCAAATGCCCAGGAAGTATGCCGCCGTCTCGTCTTCTTCCTCACATCTATCACAGGTAGGACTGTCCTTGACTCCTACGGTGTGTAGGTGTCTATTGAACGGACCGTGTCCTGTGAGAACTCCAGTTGGTTGCTTAAGCTCGTTCCTTTTGAGGTTCAGGATCCCATCCTTCAACACCTTGGACTCCCCTCCCAGGAACATCTTAGACTGTCTCCATGTGATCTTTTCTCTCCATGTACTCTTCAAAAGATCCTTAGTCCATTTTTTAATCCGGGTTCGGTATGCCTTCCGAAGAACCTTCTTTGGCTAGTCGGTCTGCCTCCTCGATTCCCTGAATCCCCAAGTGTCCGGGAACCCAGTAAAGTTTTGCAGTTTCCTAGGAAATTCCGATGAAAACTCAACAAAAAAACAATGCAAAATTTGTCCGGAAAATTTTTTTGAATTTCAGCCCAAAACCTTCCTGGCGTACAAAGCTTCTTTTAGATCATATCTCCAAAAATATACTCGTACCTACTTGTAGATAAATTTTGAGTTTTCTGTTTCTGTGAGGGAGAGGCAATGTAATTTATGTATCGAATTGGCAACTGGAATATATGTAAAAGATTCGATAATACAGAAGGTATATTTCAAAGATTGAAGATAAAGATAAGAAATAGGGAATTGCCTTATTTTATTGACTAGAAGAATTGCAATACGACAAGAATAATAATATTAAAAAAAGATTTGGGGCCAGGAGACAATGTCAAATCGGTGATATTCCGAGTGAATGAGTTTTGATCAACAGCCAAGATCCCAACAGACAACGGTGAATGTAGTCTTGGCAACGGTTCTCTCACAATGTATGCTAGTCGGCTGATATTCCACATGAGCAAACCTGCAGCGGGAGTATTGTGGGGGAGAGTCTACATGTCAATAGTAGTATGATGCGCTTGCAGACTGCAACTTTACTGCACTTTGTTACTGCAACATGGGAAAAAAGTTGCCCGGCAAGCATTAATCAACAAAAGCCAATCGATTATATAGGTTATGTCCTCATTAGTTTTTGACATGAGTAGAGCCCCCTCTGCTCGCTCGATTCCCTTTTGCTGATTCAGCTAAAAATTAATAATGCGTCCTTATGGGGTTTTGAAAACACATATGAAATTTTGTGTCGATACATTCATTACAACGGAACTTAATAGAGTTTTTGAGTTAAACCTCCCCCCTAACCCCCTCATTCTCTTTAGTCGATTTGGCGGAAAATCAATTGGTGTCGTCGTTAGAGGGTTCTGGATTCACATATAAAATTTCTTGGTGATACATTCATACTCGTACTATTGGGAGTTATCGTGTTCACAGACACACAGACGGACAACGTTTTTACTTTCTTATACCTATAGTATAAGGAAGTATTGTAATCGTGCGAAAATCCGAAATCGAGGTTTCAATTATTGAGGCTTCAACGTGAAGTTTCAAGGTCTCCTGAATACGTGAAGCGTTGGCCAGACCCTGTATCATGTCAGGTACTCTAAAGAACCCTACCCTAAGTTTAATTTTCGTTTCATTTCGGCCAAAATATAATCAGACCTAAGTTAGAACAGTCCACGGAGGTGGAATGACCTGGTGAAGAAGGATGCTGTGGAACACCACATGGTGAACTGGCGACCGGTGGCGCACGACAGATGGCGGTGGAGAAGGCTAGTGTGGGTGGCTAAGGATCTTCAGGGTTCATCGCCAACGGAGTAAGAGTAAGTAAGTAAGTAAATTTCAAGTTCATAGCTACAATCGTTTTTGCGGTAGAGAGCTCACAACTTTTCAATCACATACACACATAGACACCTACACACAGAGACACACGCACTATAGCGAAAATGGTCAAAACGGATTCAGGCAACGAGGAAATCCGTTGAAACCTCGATCTCGATTGCAGTACTTCCTTATATTATAGGTAAATAAGAAATTAATAATGTTTTTCTGAACGAATATAATACAATAGGATTATTCTATCGAAGGATTTAAGGGCGAAGGGAAGGGGAAGGATATGAAGAAAGGAAGGAGTAATATCATTGGTCGGTTACAGCCTATTTGGGGTAGGAAATCATTAGCTGTGTAAAGGGGTTGTGAGTCGGTACATCATCCAATCAGAGGGGACTCGTGTGCAAGTGTATGTGTGTCTCAAGACCTTACTTCGTGGCTTTAAGTCTCTCAATCACGTAAAAAGTCTTCTCCCTCGTGGCCTCCGGGAACCTGAAAGCCCACACAACCAAAGGACCCCCCCCCCCCCCCCCTTCCCTTCTGTTGTCATGACAACTCGCCCTGGATTACAACGTGCTCTGTATGACAATGCTAGCTGGTTCTCTCTGTGTAGTCTCTCAAGGCCCATTTTTTGTGTCTCGCTTCAATCTCAAAACAGGATTTGCATCTCTTACATTTCTCACCGGGGTCTCCTGTGTCACCCACAAACAATACTTAGATATGTTGTTAGGTAATCCAATGGTCAGCAAGAGAACAGGAAGTCCCCATAAAGTCATATCGCCTACTACCAGAGCGCTTTAGACATGAGCTCGACTCGACTATGGGAGTCCTACATTTTGGCTAACCGAAATTTTTATTCACCTAGGGTCTTAGAGTACCTGATCGCACAAGCTCGGGACCATCACATAAAGTCCCATCCCAAAGACTGCGTGCTTAAGTTTATTTAATAATGTTTAATTCCATTAAACCATAACATGATAATAAGATATTAACATTATAAACAGATATTAACTCTTACGAGTCTGACACACTGGGTATATACCAACTAACAATACTACAAAAAAATAAAATGATTACTTGAAAATTTAAGCACAAAAATAATAATATTAATAAATACAGTAGGTAATTTTTTTATTTAATTAAAATTAAGATAATAATTTTTTTAAACTTTTCCGGTTTCTTTCACTAAGACATTTCAAGACGTTTTTATGTCACAATGTGCGAAATATAAAAAAGAGAAAATAACAATAACAATTATATAAAAAATTTATAAATAAGTAAATAAAAAATCAATAAAATGATAATAAACTTACATAAATTAAAAAGCTAAGAGAAATAAAATAAACTAGTAGTGTGATGATCTGATGATTACTATATTATTTTATTTGCGACCAGAAACGGTTTTCCTATTGATTTTCATCCAAATCGGCCAAATGGAAGGGATTGAAGAAGAGACTTACTACAAAAACTAATAACTGCCGTTGCAATGGATGTACTGAAAAGAAATTTCATATGTATATTCAAAGCCCTATAATGACCTAATAACTGACGATGTAATGAATGCATCGGCATAAAATTTAGAATAAGGATTCGGAAGCCACTACTGGAAGTAGTAGTTTAGACTTTGGACCAATCTTCCAATGCCCATATTTTTCTGTCAATGTTTCATGTCGGTTTCTGCCTGGCTGTTTATCCCTTAATTTTTGCAGATAAATCTGATTTTTTGCTTGAATCAAATACGGTTAAGAATTGTTGACGAGCCGCAAAAAAGGAGCTTCGAACCCCTGGACTAATCGAATGGTCTTCACCTATCGACATAAGTTTTGAAACTAAATTCTCTGGTACCCAAATAAATTCACTTTCGATAATTTTCCTCATACATCATTTAATATGAATCTATTCATAACTTAAAATGGACCCTTTCTATGATGGACGTTCTGCGGAAGTTTACTTTCCCACTGAACTTGAATGATGTATCTTCCGAAGTCTTCTTCAGGTAAGTGAAGAATTTGTGAGGTGTTTGGCCGATCATGGGGAAAAGTGAAGGGAGAAGATTGTGAAGGAAGGGATTATGCAAAGAGGAAAGTTTGACTGAGGAGAGACGCAGATGTTCTCACAAGTTGGCTACCTGATAGATGTGAACTTGCCGGTATTCTCTTCTCTGACAGTTTTCGCAACTCTCTCTCCCCAGGACGGAAAATCGAATAGGAGATCCAATCGCTACTTCCAAACGCCTAACTTCATCAACTAAATAATAAACAATATTTATATATATATATATATATATATATATATATATATATATATATATATATATATATATATATATATATATATATATTAAACCATAAGATAGCCAAATTGGATCTCATTCAAACACTAGCTTCAAAACCCCACCTACAAACCGTCCTCTCTGACTCAAGCGAACGTGGTAGGGATGTAGCCTGGCTGCGCTTCAAAACTCCAGGCACCTCTGCAGTCAGGAGCCAGGGAAGGACAGGGGGAGGGAGGCGCGTGCCCCCCCCTGGCCAGAGCCAAAAACCAAGATAACAATTAAATAAACTAAAAAAATAGTTTTTATTAAAAATGGATTGCTTGCAAGTTATCAATAGGATCTTCAAATTTCCCGTGCGTCTGATTCCTAAACCAGCAATCAGCTGTTACATAAATGTACATGTACAAAACGAGTCATATTACATTTATTTAAATATATATGAATTCGATCATTTCATTTCCTCGCTCAAAATCGTAATTTATGTTATACTTTATACTTTAAAGCTGATTTTACATGCGCATTAAAAATGCAAAGCGCAGCAGCAGTAATGCACGCTATTGGCTGTGATTCATTTAATTATAAAAGCACAAAAACCACAGCGTGCATTTGCTGTTGCTGCGCTTTGCATTTCTGCTGCTCATGTAAAGTCAACTTAAGCATTACAGTCAGTGGTTACCTCAAGGGAGCTTCTAGAGGACCGCGTCTCCCAAATCAATAACAAAAAGTCAGCAACGCTATCCACGGAAACTGTGGGCTGTGCCCCCGGGAGTCTATACCCCCACCCTCGTAGCGAACGTGGTAGGGATGTAGCCTCGCTGCGGTTCAAAACGCAATGCACTTCTGCAGTCAGGAGCCAGGAGAGGACAGGGGGAGGGGGGCCCGTGCCCCCCCCCCCCCTGGCCAGAGCAAAAAACATTAGGCAAAATTTAGGATTCCCAGTTCGTTACATGCTCCCTGGGGCGAAGATGATAGTTTGCCGAAAGTTCGCTCTGGTAGAAGAAGCTCGGTAATAATTAACAATATTTTAAAATAAATATTTTAAATATATCTTATTTTATATTTCTTTAAGATAAATCTGCTTTCAATACGATATTTTGGTGAATCAAGGGCCGCTTCTTCAGGTCACAAAAATACTAGTATTCTTGTAAATAAAAAAAAAAAAATGTTTGAATAATAAAAATGTTATTGACATATTGAATTAATTAATTTATGACGATACGACGTTGTTTGTATAAAAAAGAATATGTTTAGTACTGATGATGGGAGTACTGATGAAACGTCTATATATTCTGAGTTGTAAAAACCAAAAACATAAAGGAGAGAAAAATATAGCTGCAGAAAAGTATATTATACATTATTGTGCATATTTCTTTGTATAATTCATAATAATAATATTACGATGAATGCTAAGAGTTCTCTTTAATCACAAGCCTGGTAAATCTATGCACGAACCGCTCCAGCTATCACCCAATCCGCTTGCTGAGGACCATAACTTGCTACTGCTTTCGGCGCGCACCTGTACTCACAAGCTATCCCCAAGCACTAGTTTGGATTCCGTCGGTACCTCTCGAACCTTCATCAGCTTCAAGAGCTCACTGAAGCTATCATCCAACTGTTCGAAAAGCAGCAGCATCCCCCTGTACATAGCAGCAGCGTTCGACTCCATCTGGCAAGAGGGACTGCTATACCAGAGTCTGATGTCATCTTCTTCCAGGTCAGGATCAAGGCAGAAGTCAACAGAGGAGGACGATATGTGCAGGTGTCTTTTTTAACTTATACTGCCATGACATGCCAGTCCTGCAGATCATGGTGCATGCCACCTATGCAGACGACACTTTAATACTTGCACACAACCCCAACATTCATATCGCCACACAAACACTCTTCAATCATCTCAACCAAGCTAGGGAAGTACTCTACGGTGATTCGCCGACGTCATTTTGGGTTTTTATTTCAAGCCAGAGTGCAGAAAACTTCGGTTTGACAGTTTCCTCCTGAATGTTAGTCTCACATTGTCCTTTGTCAAGTGGGAGCCTGGTAGGTGGAGTTAAGACATTTCAAGTGGGTTTGTGTGCTAAAGGTGTAAAGTGATCTCTTGAGTTGAGATGTGGCGGCTCTTTAGAGTGGAGGATCCAGGTGGGTACTTATTACACCTCAGGTAGCCGTCATCCCAGGTATGCCACGACACCACCTCAACACCCTGTCCTTCGTCACCCATTCCAGGTATGTCCGTTTGCTTCTCTGTTCATAACTTCATTGTCAGAAAAATGCATGTAATTAATGTACCAATTTTAACATTCGTGGGTGAGAATTTGAAGGACTAGTGATCAAAATTTACAAATACGTGTACTTGATAATATTTTCACTTACCCAGAAGTACAGGGGAAATTATATTTCGATGTTTTCTCACCGGAATTTCATGTTTTCCGACTCAATGATGTCTGTCTAGATATTTGAGTCTGTAAACACGATATCTCCCGATAGAATACATCGATAAGAAAGTTATGTGTACCCAGAACCCTATAAGAACGGCACCGATTGATTTTCAGCTAAATCACCCGAAGAGAAGGCTGGCTTATCACAAAACTCCGTATTAACCGCTGATGTAATGAATAAATCGACCTGAAACTTTATATATAACTTATACCTTTTTTCGCGAAATCCGCCGAAGAGTGAGGATCAGAGGGACCATCACAGAACTTTCTTATACCAACCACTTTTATACAGATCACTTTCCCCTCAAATTCATTTCATTTCACATTAACCAGTCTTTGTTTCAGTATACAGCGTAATTGCGAGAGTGGTATTCTTATGTCCAATAATGCCAATGTAAAGGGAGGGAGAATGATCCGTAAGTCGTTAGAATAAGAAATTCATATAATGACTACATCATTTTTGCATAGGATGAGAATATGAATGAGAATTTTTCAATCGATCTCTAGTCGGAACGAATTTTACAAAATTTAAACAAAATCCTTCAAATTATGGAGATAATGTTGCATTCTTGGTTGGCTATCATCTCGCCTAAGTTTTTACAACGTTAAAAACATATGCAAGAAGAAAAATATATAACAAAAAATATCTAAAAGTAAATACATTTAAAGGAAGATAATTATGTATCTGTTACAAATACAAAGAAATAATAATTTTAATAAATAGAACTGTGAAAATGAGGACCAAAGTACACTCACGTTAGTAGAAATACTCAACTTATTATTGTTATTTTTTAAAAATAAAAACAAAAAAAAGGTATACCCATTATTATACTAAAATGCAAATCTACAGAATTTTTTTTCTTTTTTACAGTGAATGTAAAAACAGCAATTTTTTAGTAAAAGAAGAAAGAGTAAAAGAATACAATGAAAAAATAATAAAAATTAATACCATAAAGAAGAAACCAAAAGAGACCCTTAGGAAAAATTTAAATTAAAAAAAAAAAAAAAAAAAATGGGGAGAAAAGAGGAAGTGGTAGGGAGCCGAGAACTGACCAAATGGAGCTAAAGAGGGCTTTAATTGTTTAGAATTGTGTGCATGGGGGAGGGGGGGGGGGGGCGGTCTGAATTATGCAATAGAGACCATTTTAATATTCATGAAAGCTAAACAGTCGGGAGTATTATTCCAGAAAACCCTGGAAAAATCGTATATGTCCATTGTTTTGATTTGATGTCCAGAGAAAAGGTCGTCGGTGAACCAACAGCAATGGTGGAACCACCCCCTCAACTAATTCACCAATTAACTTTTCGCTTCCCCTCCAAAATCAGTTGACCAATTGGGCTAATATTTAATAGCTGACTTACATAGGGGCTCCTAAATCTCCATATTAAATTTTGTGTAATTTTGCGATAAATTCATTATATCGGTAGATATTAAGGTTTTTGAATTGAGGCACTATTTCTGAAATGTGACAGGTCATGTCCTCATTGGGTTTTGACTTGAATATGAAATTTCAACGTGATACATTCATTACATCGGTGGTTATTGAGGTTTTTGTGTTGAGATGATCCATTTATAAAATTTCGTGTCGCTACATTCGTTCTATCGGCAGTTATCGTGTTCACAGACACATAGACAAGTAGACATTTGTTTATCATATATGGTATCTGGAGGTCGGTAAACATGAAATTTTGGTAAAAACAACATTTCTGACCAATTACATAACTTCTCCTATCCTTTTTATATCAGGGGAAGTAAAAAACTAACCAAAAATAATTTAGAACTAGGTACCAAGTTTGATGTAGGCATGTAGCCATATGGTAAATCCAGGGAATTCAGAATGAGGGCTGCTGAGGCCACTGCGGGTTTGACTGTACACTTAATAGAAGGCGGTAACATCGGGAGGCTACTGTTTTAATTGCAATGTAAATTGAAGGCTCAGAGAGGAATTAAAGGAAGCCGAGGAAGGGCTCAGGATATTGCAAAGATAACGACCTCAATATACACAATCATGGAATATTGGGCTTTCACGAATTACCTATCAAATCCCTTCCTGAATTGGCTCTCATAACGAACTTGCTTGCGAATGGAGGAAGAACACTAGAACTAGAATTCGCTTAGCCATGACATAAAAAGAGTTTCACATACAAAAACATTTTTTGATACATAATTTTAATTTTTATTTACTTGGCAGAGTTCATCCATAAATATCCTTTTTCTCCCTATTTCTACTATATTTTGCACATTGTGGCAAAAAGAAGGCAAGTAAGAATCTTGAAATCGCTGAATACGTTTTATTTTCGCGATGTCTGTCTGGGCGTATGTGATTAGAACGTTGTGAACTCTCCTTTGAACTTGTATTTTGGAATGAAGGGGTTACATGTACTAACTTAGATCTGATCAGATTTTGACTACAATCGGACGAAAATTGTGACCACTTTACTAGGGGGCCCAAGTACATTTTACAAGATGCCTTTTAATAAATAGTTGTAGAGAAAACTGAAATACAATTTTCGTAAGTCGCCCGGTTTTTGCGATACATGCCGAAAGCTGTCCTGAAATTTATTTTTGAAACACATATTTTTAGACGTTCTCTTGATTTACCCGAAAACGCTTACTCCTATCGAAAAGTTGTTTCCAACCAAAATTATTCCTTATTAAATTTCCAATTCTCAGATTTGAGAAAGGATCAATATGACTAAAGTTATAGCGCCTCTAAGAATGAAAATATATTATTACTAATCTCATGTGTCCGACTCTTAACAGTTAAGAACTGCTTATGAATCTAATTCATAAACTATCTGAATCTACACATTTTTATAACGTATCCTATTATAATGTTAAGTTTAAAATAAAAAGCTTTATTGACATTATTTTAGAACAAAAGCCTCTCCTTTTGGAAGTTTTGAGTCTACTGCTCTTTCAACAGAAGAAATCAGAAAAGAAATCCGAAAGGAAATCAGAAAAGAAATTTCAAAATTAATGAAAAAAATAGGAAAATGACTAGTTGATATTGAATTTTAACGATTGTTCCTAAATTAAATGTTTTCTTAAGTAAAACTGTTACTTCTTGAATAAAGATAAAATAAAAACAAAAGTAAAAAGTAAAAATGAAAGTTATTTCCTAAATAATACTGTTACACATTTGTTCCATCTTTCTATCTCTGTTATGGTTTATTGGAAATTAAAACTATTGTTATTGAACACAAAATCATGAACAAACATGAAAAAATTAGTGCATGAGGGGAGTGAAGAAAGTCCAAGGCCACAATTGATACTTGTTTTCTACAGAATTAAATGCAGGGTAGTACGTTAAATTTGTAAAAAAACATTCTCTTATCTTTCTTGAAACATAAAAAGAATAATATGAGACAAGTTATCTTTAAAAGAAGCTTAAATAAAAAGGGACAAACTGTAATAGCTCTTTAGGGTTTTTTTCCCCCCTTATGATCCACGGAAGAGATACAGAAATTGCTGTTGGTCCAGAAGTTTTATCGGAGTTTCCTCAAGGGGAAAGACAAGAAACCCATCTAGGAGAAAGAGGCTATCGTTTAGCAGAGGCATGTGACACCGACCAGGGGGTGGGCTGGACATATGCCCGCAATTCAATAAGGGAAGTTTCCTCCCCCTGGCGAGAAGTAAAAGATGACCAAGAGGGTGGTCAGCCGAGGAGCGGGGAGTAATGACACGGAACAGGGCGCATTGGGGGGATTAGGAACAAGATGGGATAATCAAAACAGGATATATCCATAAGCAATAATCCTAAATATCTCTCTCCATATCAGTATATGATACGTGATGTATAAAAATAATACACACATTGAAATATTTACATTATAAACATTAAAAAATTAATTATATTTATTTTTATATAAAAAACAAGTTTCTTTTTAAAACAAATGAATAAAAAAACAAAACACGGTCATCAGCTATTTTAATGAGTGTGTATAGTGAAGAGGTCGAGGCCTAGCTATGGCGGCGGGTCTCAGTAAAAAAATGTAGAGTGGTGTTTTAGGCTTATGTTGTGATGAGCTAAATAGAGGTGTAATGACGGCGAAACTGATCCGAAAAGAAGGTACTTTTATTTGTTTATATGTGCGGAATATATGCCCAGATATATATAACAATTTTAGAGAATGGCCCAAAATATAAAACAAAATATTGAATTGGTTTAAGAATTTCGTTTTTAAGATTTTTTCCTTTCATTTTTTTGTTTGTTTTAATGTTTAGTTTTCTTTATTTTATAATGTAGTTGATAAGAAAATAAACCCAATATTTGTTATCGAAAATTCTATTCTATTCATTTTCCCTGTTGGCACAGTAATATTATTTGAAAACCTTTGGATTAGATTTTATATATTTTGCAAAATTTAGAAGACAAGACTCTTTAGAAATCAAAATGAAAAGTTTGTTAATTGAAATTTTTTTAAAATATACATGCACTTTCTTAAAAATTGCACGTCTTGAACTTTTGATACTTTTTTTGGGCCCCTTTTCGAAAAACTACTGTAGAAATCAAAATTTAGTAAAAGAAAAGAGATAAAATTTCTACAGGAAATGTAGTAATTCTTGTTTATTTAATTATTATTATTATTTCATTATTATTAATTATATATTTTTATTATTTATCATTTATTTAGGTTTAACACTTAGATCTTTTCAAGTTTTTTTTTTTTATTAACACAGATAATTATGAATGAATAAGGCTTTATTGTAATCGAGTTACATCTTATTACAATAGTCAAGTACTTCAATTATTATTATGAATGTTATTACTTCCCCAGCTATATAGGGGAAGTTACGTAATCGGTTAAAAATGTCATGTTGTTTTCGACCTCATTTCATGTTCTCTGATCCGCTGATTCCAAAAATAAAAAAAAAAGTCGGTGAATCACCGGCAATGTCTTCTTCAAAACGAATTAATCAATTAACTTTTCGCCCCCCCCCCCCCCCCCTTTGTGCTAGTAATCAATAAAGTTGTCTTATACAGGGGCTCCTAAATCCTCATACTAAATTTTGTATCGATAAATCCATTATAACGACAGTTATTGGGGTTTTTGAGTTGAGGCCTCCACTGATGCCTCCTTCGCTCCTTTTCGCTGAAAATTGTGTCATCATAGGGTTTTGAATTTACATACGAAATCATGTCAATATATTCATTCCATCGGCAGTTATCACACAGACATTTTGACGTGAAAAACATCTATTCGCTCGTTAAGCACAGTGATAGCCGGTCAAACTTTCTTGTGATACAAAATACCGTCAGATTTCAATCGCTTATAACTACGAGACTAATAATGCGATAACAACGGTTGAGGTCACAATGGATAGAACATGTCTGTACGTGTTTGTTTTGCCTGTGACGTTATCGGGCGAGTGTAGGCGCCGGCGGATGATTGTTGCGAATTAGCATTGTGTAAAATTAGAAATTAGTGTAGATAGTGTGATAACGCGTTTAGATAGGACGTTTAATTCGGGTGTCATTGTAAAGAGCTTGAGGAGCACTACTAGGACTCAAAGTGGAACAATAAAAATATTTGCCGAAATATATGTAAAAATCGGTATTAAATAAAAAATTGCAAAAAAATTAAAGATGTCTCATATGTATCGTAAATATGCGCAGAATTAAAGAAAACGCAAATCAGAGGAAAGCTCGCATCAAAAGGAATTTAAAAAACCTAAAAAGTCTAGTGCCGAGCAAATGCAAGAGCAACGGCAGCATCGAAAAGAAAATGGAAAAACGTTTTCATGGAAAATCTACGGCGTGGACCTTGATTACGCTTTAATGTTTTATTTTTTCACATTTCGGCTCTGAAGGTCGGAAAACATGAAATTCTGTTGAAAACTACGCATATAATTTTTGACAGATTACATAACTTTCCCTATACATCGTTTAGCTGGGGAAGTAAAACTTGAGGCCTCAGCCAACTTGGAATCTTGAGCTTAGTAGGTTAACAAGCGTACGACGCAAAAAACAAAATATACTAATGGGGTATGAATCCATCGATTACAGATAATATCAAGATTTTTTTTTCTTATGATGAATAATAGACGATTAAAAACACGATAAGATACAAAGTTATACCATAAGTTATAAATACGATAACTTCCTAAGTCCAATTTCCTCTTCCCTAAGGGTTGAACTTGCGGAAATTATTGGTTTCAAGTAGGTATTTGACTTAATGGCTACAAGAATTCCAGTAGGATACTCGGAAGAGAGGGAACCCAGAACTTATTGAAGACTGGTTAAGTTAAGGGGAAGCAGAAAGTTTACAGCCGGGACAACTTTGTATTGTTTACAACTTAAGGATGTTCTGTAAAACAATATCTTGGATCCGTTGGATAGTCTTGAGTCGTTCTGGTACGAATGAAACTGTTAATCTATGGAATGCTGATATTTCGGGAATCTGGGTACTATTCAAAAAACTAATTCTCATGTCTTGTATGTCTTTAAGTGATTTCGATGCGAATAACAGATAGTTTTATTATTATTTGTGTCAGCAGCAGTAAACTGGCTTTTGAATCCTCTGATCTCCAATTTTCCTTCGGCCAAGTTGGCTGAAAATTAATAAGTTAAAAAAAACCGTCTGTGAATCACCGAGAATGTACTTCCGCAGCGCGAATACATAAATTGTCTGCTATTCCTCTGAAACCAATTTAGCGAAACTATAGATGACTTACTCAGGGACTTCTGAATTATTAATTTTCAGCCAAATCGGCCGAAGGAAAATTGATGATCAGAGGAGGGGACCCAATTTAAAAGCCTTTATAACTGTCGATAAAGACATGAAAATATAGGAGGGCGCCGGTAGCTCAGTGGTATGCGTGCTTGTCTTCTGAGCTCAAGATCGTGGGTTCGCAACCCGACCGAGGCCCTTAGTTTATTTTATCTGGGAGGTAAAATAAACTTAAGCACGCCGTCCTTCGGATGGGACGTTAAGCGATGGTCTCGAGCCTGTACGATGTCAGGTACTCGTTAAAGACCCCTGCCCTAGATGAATAAAAATTTAGGGTAGGCAAAATTTAGGACTCCCACAGTAGAGTCAGGCTCATGTATGTTCAGATTCACTACCTGAGGATGGCAGTTAGTTGCCGAAACTAGCTGTGGTATGAATAAAATATATAGTTGGACTCATACATCTATACTAATTATTATAACAAGGAAATCCTACATCCGCCAAGAAACACGTGTTGCATTGACGTCGTGTGTGCCTGACATTTCGAGACCATCGCTTAACGAATCGTCCGAAGGACGGCAGGCTCAAGGTTATTCAACCTCCCAGGGTTAGGAACCCGCGATCTTGATCAGAGAACACTCTACCTCTGAGCTACCAACACCCACATATTTCACTCATACTAGTCATCCCTTTCCTGTTACAATTTGTAGAATTTGACTCTGTCCTCTTTTTCCCCGAATGACTAACGAGGGGTGACAATTTTCAGGAAACTGTGTTCGGGGACCTCTCGCATCCAAATAGGGTCAGGTCTGGTCGGGAAAACTGCTGAGGTGGCCTGGTTCCCCCGGTAGTCGAGCTACGGTCCTTCCGTTAAGGGCAACATTTGCATAGACTATGAGGCAATTTCAGGGCCATCTCCTCAGACTGGCTTCACCAATCAGGGTCCTTGTTCCGCACTATCAACCTGTACGATGAAAGGGCCTATCCACTTGGTTCCAGATGACTAAGGAGTTCTTCAACTACCTCTGCACTGCAGGTACATTATCTGAAATTTTCGATTAAGGATTTTATTATTCACAAATTAAAATAAAATAAATATATATATATAGTTTACTGGGTTCAGCTTCGGCATCGTCAGACAAAGTTCAACAATAACATATATATATTCTTAAAGGATCATTAAATTATTATATAATATATTATATATTATATTTCACATTTTATCGATTTTTTAAAACATTAATTCTCAAACAAAATTTCTAACATTTCTATTATTCATCTTCATAGTGACCAGAAGAAGGGACGTGGAAATTTCTCGATATATTGTCAAAAAAAGAAGACACCTCTGGAAAATAAAATGCAGGAAAAAATCAACATAGTAACATCCCAGAGAAGTTTAAGAAACACTACTTTTTTTATGTATGGGGGAACATAACAAAAATATCTAGTTCCTAAAAAAAATATCTAGATCATTAAAAAAATGTATTTTTCAATAAAAACTATATAATTTTTCAATTAGATATATTTTTTTTTTGTCTATCAGGAAAACCTGGACTGTTTAACTAAAAGGACCGATGGGAGGGTCTACATCATATTTCATTTTTGAAATTATTGCTGTGATTTACAGTTTTATGCTCTAATCCAAGATTATTTCATTCAATAATGACTAAAATATGAAGAATAGTTGACACATTATATCGTTTATATTAAGAAATACATTTTTTTTATGAACTATATAAAACATTTCGGGAAGTCGGTATCTCCATCGGGAAGTCGGTACCTCCACCATCATCGGTATCTATAATTTATTTGCTGATCTTTATGTAAATAATTTTTTTATGTTGAACATTATATACATGTTGTAAAAACATATTTTATAAGTCGGCCTCAGAGTTAAACCCTTAGTCTAGACTGACTGTCTATGAATGAATATTAATTTGGCTGTTTGTCGCGATATTAATTTTATATTATTGCATAGATATTAATTTTTTTATTGTGTATATCATATTATTTCGAATGAATGTCTAAATATTTATTTGTATGTATGTAGAGTGCGTGAATGAACCCCGTATTCCCTACCCTTTGAACTAAAAGTCAGTGTTCGGTTAGTCACCACACTATGAAAAATCTCGTTCCACATCTTACTATCACATACGTAAGATAAGTTTGTGTATATAAAAAAAATGGTTACGTTTTTGATGTATACTATATGTCCTTTTTAAGGGTCTGAGGGTGGAGTAACAACCGAAAGTACTCAACCTAAATATTATCTTGTGCGAAAAAGGACTATGTTTTATTTTTCATAATCCTTTATGGGTGTTCAAAACACACTGAAATTTCAAGTTTTTCGCCAAAAATTATTTTCAAGAGCAAAACCCAAGTTGGACACACCCATATGATCCGCAGGGTGTTTGAACAGCCAGAGAGGGGAGAAGAAATATTTATTTTGACAACTTTTCTTCACCTTTGGAGTGACACAATGTTTGTTTTGAAGAGGTTGGGAGGGGCGACCAGGGTCCTAACCCCTCAGACTGACTAACAAAGTAAGATAAGACAAGGCCGGGTAAACAGAGGGAGCGACCGAAGGGGATGAGATCTTGTTAGGGTAGCTCTGATGAAGGGAGGGGGTCTTCGGGATCACTACCGCTCCAACCGGACCCCACCTGAAACAAAACATACCGAGTCTGATCATGTCTACAATGTCCGCCGCCCCTCTCTGAATATAAATGTATAAATATATAAAAAAAAATATCAAAATTGTGGCAAAACTTTTTTTTTGTTTGAGTGCCTAAAACTTTTCCAAAAAACTTCAAAAGAAACTAAATTTTAACATAACATGGTTTGAAACATTCCTCTCAAAAGCGTTCCTCCACCCCCACAACATCCCCAGGATTAAAACTTGCCTCTCTCCCTTAAGCCATGAACAAAAGACTTTATATATGCAAAATCTTTGGAAGAAAAATGAATATAGAAGTTAAATATATTTTTCTTTATAACATGTGAGGCTTAAGAAGGAGGATATAAACAGAATATATTCAAGATCAATAATGCAATGTAGAAAAGTTAAGTTAAATATCAGAAATTATTGCAAGCTATTAATTTTCAGTAAATAGAAAAACAAACTTTATGTAATTATTGCACGAATTAAACAAAACATTGTCCTTATCTGTATATACTTATTCATAAGGTGCAGCCTATTTTCAATGTTCGGTCCATGTGTGTAGTTTTGATAGTTCTCCAGTATAGAACTATTTTCTAACTTCAAAAGAAGGCACTAAAAATAATAAATAATATTAATCTAAGAACAAATTGCACAGAAATATTTTTTTAAAACGTTTGCAATAACGTACACTGAAGCATTAATGGTCATTAGAAAAAAAAAAAAAAATATTTTCTCTCAATACTAGTCTTTATTTTGATACCAGGAAGAAACTAGATATTCGAATAACTAAACATTGTTCCTCTTTTCGAAAAAAAAAAAAAAAAAAATCTTAAGGTAAACGTATAAATATTTAAAAGATTTAGTACTCATTTTTGCTTAAATCTTTATTCACTTGGCAGAGGTCCTCCAACATACATCCTATAAGTTTTATTTATTTTTGTTTAGTATTATTATAATCAATAATTTTATTAGTAATTCACTACTTACTTATTATAATTTATGATTCAACGTATTAAAATATCCAAGTGCTAAAACGTTTTCTTTTGTAGGTAATGATAGTTAGCGCGCAATGTAAGTTTCCAATGGTGCATTTTGATCTAAGTGTCGCACAATAATTCGTATATCAGCTGTTCACTTTCAGTGTAGGTTGTGATTGATTATTATATGAGAAAATAACCTAATTGAAGAGGATTTTTCTTCAACTTCAAGTAGCCTGTAGATAACTTCTGGTTCTCCGCAGAACCTCGCTGCAAATAAGCAAAGCCTTATCCACAAGAAGTTCTACGAAGAGCTAATTGCCTCATGAAGTTCAAGTTTGTTTCGAAAACAGAAAAATAATTTAATAAGACTTATTGTATATGTTGTAAAAATGTATATAAACTAAATCATTTAGTTTATATGTTGTAAAAATACAAATAGATTCATTTTCTGAAAATAAAATGTTATTTTTAATTTTTTAATACCTGAAATCCTGAGTCTCCTAATCTACACAAATGTCATTGGAACTTAGGTCATTTTTGACGTTTGGACAGTTGGCACGTAGGACATACAAAATATTTATACTTACAAGCAGTTTCGTACAAAATGTTAAAATCATATTAATATCTTGAGTTTAACTGTTGAAGTAAGAAAAAAATGCAAGCACAACAGAGTGATATCTTAATGTAAATGTACATTATTTTATATTGAAAAAAATTCCAACTAAGAGAATGGTTAGAGAATAATTCTAGTCTTGAATTGAAAATAACAAATAACACAAACGTAGATAACAGTACTTAATAACACAACCTTCCAAAATACACGTCACTATTTTATTTATATTTATATATGTATATATATATTTTTTTTTCATTTATTAACATTATTAGTAATTATATAAATGCTAAAACAATTATTATATCCATAGAACTCATATTTTTATCGACAGTAAGTTATTAAGTTAATTTGGCTACACTGTTAAGCAATCCATTGCAATCATTAAACATATTTTCAATTTTTTCATAAACTTTTTCGGTTTTCTCATAGAATTAATTGTCAGTTCAATTTCAATTTATTATTTATTAATGTTATTCTCCTTTCTTTATACATTTTTACTTATTAATTAAACATATAATGGAAATAACCTTATGATAACCTCACATACTTTTTTTTTTTTTTTTTATAGGGATGACGGTGTTTTTCCCTAGGTAAAATATACTAATGTTCATCATAGTTTGTCTATTACATTTCTGAGTACTCTAATGTACATACTTGTTTTACAGGTCTTTTAAATAACAACAATGTCTAAAGACATATTATTCAGACTTACTTCTTATTCAGAAGTTCTCTTCGATCTTATGTTTATGAAGACCAAAGGAAATGTTATAAATGTTTGATTATTTAACAAAAAATGGTAGCATTTGAGGTAAATTTATTTTTAACTATTAAGTGGTGGTGATAACCACATCCTTGTGACCAGTTACTTGATGTATTATTATTACCTTGAGCTCGCCATCCTTCGGAAGGGACACAAGCGATGATCCAGAGCCTGTACGATGTCAGGTACTCGTTTAAAGACCCTTACCCTATGTGAATAAAAATTTAGGATAGGCGCTCGTTTAGAAGCGTTCTGGTAGTAGGCAATATGACCTCGTAGTTAAAGCCCTGACATGAGTCACAACTAACTTAATGTATTTCTCCTTTACAAATGTTTCAGAATGGACTGGTGGTGATCTTAGACTTGGAGTGTTAGATACTAAATTTGGAAGAAGTAATACCTGCATCCATCCACATCTTCAGAAAGGATCTCTGATAAGTATCAAGTCCATTATAAAACATTATATAGAAGGTGCTGGTAGCTCAGAGGCAGCCTGCTTGCCTTCTCAGTTCAAAATCGCTGGTTCGAAACCCGGTCGAGGCTCATCAGTTTTTTTATCTAGGAGGTGAAAAAAACTTGATCATGCCATCCCTCGGATGGGACTTTAAACGATGGTCCCGAGCCATCAGGTAGGTACTCGTTAAAAACTCAATATAAAGTCGGGCGCATGTCCACCAGATCGACGAAAGAGCGCTCTGGTAGTAGGTGATATGACCTCGTTAAAACCCGGACATGAGTCACAATAACTTACTATATAACATTTATGAGCTTTCGCCAACTCAATCATAATTTATCGTCTATAACTTATACAAACAATATATAAAAAAAATGCTGACCTTAGGTAAAAAGAAAATTGAAGAAATATGGCCAAATTTTTGCAGGATATGAACTTAAGTGTGCGTCTTTTCCTCAAATTCTACAGGTTGAGAAACCACTTATAACTAATTAAGAGCTCACTTACAAAAAAATATAAATGTGTTGACTTTTTTGCAAACTAAATTTTATGAAAACTGACATTATTGCAGAGATATTGTGAAATAATTCAAATGGACTTGTTTATTTAAGATATTGTCTAATTTCACTAACTATATATACATGGGAGTACTTTCGGTATTTCTACCATCCTCAGCCAAAAGCATAAGAGATAAGACTCTATAAGACTCAGTCTTAGCTCTTATGCTTTTGGCTGAGGATGGTAGAAATACCGAAAGTACTCCCATGTATATATAGTTAGTGAAATTAGACAATATCTTAAATAAACAAGTTTTATTTTATTTTTTCAAGTCCAACTAAATTTTATTTTTCATTTTCTAAAATGCTACAGAAAGATCTCTTTTCGACAGCACTAGGATAAATTCCAAAGAACAACATTTCTTGAGGGGCCCGGTAGCTCAGAGGTAGCGTGCCAGTCTTCTCAGCTCAAGATCGCGGGTTCGTGCGTTAAAGACCCCTACCCTAAATAAAATTTTTGAGTTGAAAAACTAGCTGCGGTACCCGGTGTTGGCTGGGAAAGTCACTACTTTTAATCTAAACATTCAATTTTTTTTTTATATCAATCGTGGTCTCGGTCTGTTTGTTTTTGTTGTACATGCGTACAATTTGAATTTTACGGTCAGTCAATGGTGAAATTGTCAATTTGGGAAGGTAAACATGGGTGGAGAGGGACACAGACCTGTGCAAATATTGTGATACCATGAGAATTAAAACATTTTTAGGAAACCTTCGTATGAAATGTTTTTCTTCATTTTGTATTTTGTTTTATGCAAACGACAAGATGGAGGCTATAGCGAAGGTATAATATTAAATGTTATTCAAATTCGTGAAAACTATGAATTTCTCTGTTCGAACTGAAAGTTCTATGTCGAGGAACGCGGATATATTTTGGAAATGAATAAATAAACAACAATTTTTTTCGAAATTTCTAGTTCACAAAAAAAAAAAAAAAGTCATCGGTGAATCATCGGCACTGAACTCTCCCAGCGCGTATTAATTGATTTTGTTTGCGCACTCCCTCCAAAACCTAGGTAAAAGTCAATATTTGACTACTGAATCCTTATACTAAAATTTGTGTTGTAGCATTCATTACATCGGTAGTTATTAGAGTTTTTGAGTTCGGTCCCCCATCTTCTGATCCCCTTTCCTTTCGGCCGATTTTGCTCAAAAATAATAGGAATTTAATAGAAAATTGTCGAAACATTCATTATATCGGCAGTTTTAATCGTTTTTGTGTTAAGCCACCTCTCCCCCTCCACCACAAACCCCCTTTCACTTTTGGCCAATTTAGCTGAAAATAGATATAGATTTTCGAGGGATTTAAATATAAAATTACAATGCATCTACAGTTATTAGAGTTTTTGAGTTAATCCTCCCCCAATGCCTCTCTTACATTTGGCCGATTTCACTGAAAATCAATAGGTGTTTTCTTTTATTCGTTTTTAGATACGTATACAAGATTTTTTATCAATACATTCATTGCATCTGAATTCATTTTTGAAATGAAAGTTGGAGATTCCGGAGAAAACTACACTTATTAACTTCCTGGCGATGATAACCGTTGCAGTTTTTCGCTCTAAAACCACAATCTTCAGTGCCGGATTAAGACTATTCGATGCTCTAAGCATTCTGAGCTTATGGTGCCCCCGCTTCACTATTGATATGATTAATGTTTTACGTATGTTGTAACGAAACAAAGACAAAATTAATTAAACGAGAAAATAAGAAAATCAATTTTCTCAAAATTAATTTATTAAAACACTAAATTTCTCTTTCGTCGAAGTACGACATTCGTTCATCGTAAAATACTTCTTCTTCCTCAATATCATCATAATCAGGATTTGATATTTGGTCTTCCATCCGAAGTTTACGGCAGGGTATTGAAAAAAAATATGCGACCTATAAATGTTTTTATATTTAACATATTAATTCCATTTATCAGTCCAACATATTTTATTTTTATTTTTACCACAACTAGTTTCGGCAATTTGCCATCTTCAGGTGGTGAGTCTTTTTAGAGAAGAGAGGTCAAGGGACACGTTCGATTATGAGGGACCAGCTGGACACTGACGTATGTTGTGTGTCCAGCTGGTCCCTGATACTCCAGCGTGTCCCTTGAACTCTTCTCTAGAAAGATTCACCACCTGAAGATGGCAAATGGCCGAAACTAGTTGTGGTAAAAATAAAAATAAAATAAGTTGGACTGATATATCTAATTACTTATTTAACAAGTTAGTCCACTACATCTGCCAAGTAGGTAATTAATATAATTATTCCATTATTATTTATTAATAATTAATTCCATTTTTAATTTTAAATGATAGCAGATTACGAAAAAATAAAAATAAAAATTGAGAAATAATTAGCTATTTAAATAAATAACTATTCCAAAAAAAACATTTCGGACTTGGAGCCCCCGAGACGTGATGCCATAAACAATTGCTTAGTTTGCTTATAGAATAATCTGGTACTGACAATCTCTCTCTCTCTCTCTCTCTCTCTCTTACTAACTTCACTTATACTTAACGTTCACACACAATTTTTTCAGTTTTTTCAATGAACGCACTTGGGTTTTCTCTTGACTTTTTTCGATTCCCAGACCTTAAAGCAGATAATAAAATATTTATATTTTCTATGACAGCCACAATTTTTTTTTTTTTTAAATGTTTTTCCAAAAGGCAGTAAAATAAAACGTTAAAATATAAATAAAGCTACAAAGTGTGGAAACGAAAAGGCTATAAAAGAGTATTTGGAATCTAGAAGGCTGAAGTGTTTTACAGGATGTGGTCAGTAGAGAGACGTAACGAATAACGTTGTGGTAGTGGTAGGCCTCAGCAACCCAAACCAAGCTTGGAGGCTTACATCCGCTTTAATAAGCCATTATGCCCCTTTTAAAGTATAATAACCAACAAACAATTGTTATTTATTTTATTTTTACTTATTTTGTTTTATAATAGATCTTCTAAGTTGAGAAACGCTGACATATTGTGGAAACTTGTAATAAATAAATAAAACAATCTTATTTTTGAAATATTGTCTATTCCACTAAAGATATATATACATATATAACTACCGGTTTCGGCTTTATACCATCGTCAGGTCTAGTTATGAACTAAGACTTAGTTCATAACTAGACCTGACGATGGTATAAAGCCGAAACCGGTAGTTATATATGTATATATATCTTTAGTGGAATAGACAATATTTCAAAAATAAGTTTGTTTTATTTATTTATAATAGATCATTCAGCATTATTGTCAACTTCTATAAATTTTATGTATATCGTATGGTTAATGTAATTGAACCGATTTTATTTGTCATCAATTACTTGCACCCTATGTGTAATTACTGGACCTTGGAAAATCCTTTATCATCTTTAAATCAATACATATATATATAATCCGCCGGTGAATTGAAGACAGACAGACTTACAGACAACAAAGCAAGTTAAATGAAAGCTTGTAAAAACATTTCGTCATTAGATGCTGTGATATTTTAGCACAAACTGCAGTGGAATGATCGAAAAGGGAATGCGTGGATCCATTCGGCTTCAGACAGTCGATTCGAGCCAGTCAACCTTTATTAGTGTTTCGTAGACATTGTAACCATAGATTAAAACCTAATAATGCACAACATGATTTGTTTCAACTTTTTGTTACACTACTCACAGGAAGGACACTTAAACGAAGTACGAGATTACCAAAAGAAAAAAAATGAAAAAGTTTAAAGTCTCCCAACTTTCAAAATATGAATGACCATTCGTAGGACTCCCATGAATAATGCAGGATCCTCTAACTTTTTATAATCCCTAATCCCTGGATATATTATATATCCCTGGTAATTATACATCGGGGCTTCGGTGGGTTTAAGGATGGTACTGACTGCTTTAGACGATAATGCAAATTAGATTTAGAAATCATATTTCCTGAGTGAAACTCAGCATTCAACTTCGGACGTAGGTACTCTCCTGGTTTCTTTTTAGAACCGCCAGTGTCAGCAGATACAGGATATTGAACACGGAAAGACGTTATTTTATCAGCTAGACACCGCCATTTCTTAATAAATCAACTGCGTAGGAGTAGTTAGTTATGACTCATGCCCGAGCTCTAACTACGAGGTTATATCGCCTACCACCAGAGCGCTGTTTCGTGACATTGGTGGACAAGAGCCCGACTCTACTATTGGAATTGTAAATTTTGTCTACCTAGATTTATTCACCTAGGGTAGGGGCCGTTAACGAGTGCATGACATCGCACAGGCCCGGGACCATCACTTGACGTCCCATCCGAAGGGCGGCATGCTCAAGGTTTTTTAGCTCCATCATAAAAAACTTAGGGCTTCGGCCGGGTTTTGAACCCACGATCTTGAGCTCAGTAAGCAAGCACGCATTCCACTGAGCTACCGGCGCTCTCAAATATGAGTAGCTGTTATTAGACAATTTTAGTATATTTATTAATTTAAAAAGCTTAAGAGAGAAAGAAAATTATTAGCCTGATGATGAGGGCAGCCACGAAAGCCGGCTATCACAAAATAATAAATGACATAATAATGAATGTATCGGCATGAAATTTCATATGTGAATTAAAAACTTCTTAGAACGACACTATTCAATTTTCAGCGGAATCGGCAGAAGAAAAGGAGGATCAGAGGATCAGAAATTCAAAAACCCCAATAACTGCCGATGTAATGAATGTATCGACATGAAATTTAGTGTGAGCATTTAGGAGCCCCTATGTAAGTCAACTGTTGAATATTAGCGCTAATGGTCGACTGTTTTTTGGAGGGGGAGCGAAAAGTTAATTGATTAATTCTTCTGGGGAAGTACCTACATTGTGATTCACCTATTTTTTTTTTTTTGGTATCGGGTCGGAAAACGTTATTTACCCAAAAATTAACAATTTAAAATTTAATTGATGTGGACAAATACTTAAGATAGTTTTTTTTTTTTTTTTTTTTTTTTTTTTGTTCAAAGGACATAGATGTCTCAATAGGTTGGCAATGGTTCTACTTATTGTGAACTACGTTGGTAATAAATTGTTCACTTTGCACATTCCAGAGGACACACAAAGGAGAGAGAGAGAGAGAGATTCCAGGCGGTAATGGCCTCGAGTACCTCAATAGTCAATGGATGGTTAATGACTGTTTTGTTAAGCTGGTTTAATGGTCTTTAAACAATTCACATCTCCCTGTCTCCCATAAGGAGGATGAGCAATTATGGACACTATGTCTACTGACACAAATATCAATGGGCAAGATTAATTACATAATTTTACAATTTTCTAAATTAGAAAAAAATATGAAGGAAAATGTAAAAATAAGATTATTATTTTATTATAGACTTTTTTTATTAAAAATTTTTGCTAATCAACTAATAAATGTGGTTTGAAAAAGAAAAATGAGGACAACTTACTTACTAAATTTTGCACTAGTTGTGGTTTCCGCCGTTAAAAGGCGCATACTAGCTGTGATGCCCAGCGTTCCTAACTACATACTAGCTGTGTGGTCCGCCGTTGCAAGGCTCACATTAGCTGTGATGCCCAGCGTTCCTAACTACATACTAGCTGTGGGGTTCGCCGTTGCAAGGCACATACTAGCTGTGGTCACAAGCGTTCTTAAGTACGCACTGGCTAGGATGTCCAGCGATGCTAAATATTCACTAGCTGTTGTGTCCGCCGTTGAAGGATATAAGCCTTATTCCATATGAATAATTGAAAATTATAACATCATGAATGTAGTGTCGAAAAATTGAATAGGATTCGAACGAGAGATATTAGAAGAAAAGTCAAACTTCCCCGGGCAACGCCGGGTGTTACTGCTTCATTACATCGGCTGTTATTAGAGTATTGAGTCGATCTCCTTCTCTCAGGTCACTTCACTTCGACCAATTTCGTGGAAAATTAATATTTGTCATCTTTATGAGATTTTTTAATTTATATATAAAATTTCATGTCAAAATATTCTCATCGGAAACAAGATTTCAAAGCATGAAATCGTTAAATTTCCTTTACTCAATAAAGTGACGTAATTAATTATAATTATTTAATGTGTATTAATTGATACATCAACCCAATGTTCGGCCCTTTCTTCAGTTAGTGTCCGCATGACACTTCTTTGTAATATTTTAAAAATTCTCTTTACGCTAACAACAAACGGTCTTTCGTTACAACTCCCTTGTTGAATATGTAGGCACCCACGGGAAATACCAAAGGGAAATATTCCTAAAATTCATATGGAATAATAAACGTTTCTTCTTTCAATGGTAGTTCCTGGAAATAAAGGACCCCCCAAAAAAAAATCCCGGCAATACCTGATCAATCTCATGACATGAGTTATGCATTACCCGAAGTATCAAGACTGGAATACGATAGGGGGTTTTGGAAAATTGAAAAAAAAAATACCCTCAGTCCCCACGTCATCTTATTAAGAATTCAAGGAGTTGGAAGTCTCACATGAAAGAGGGGAACGTAGAGAGTTTGGTCCTTGAGGAAATCAAGGATACGTGATTGTCATTTGTGGCAGAGGTTTGGGAAAATGGATTGCAAGGCAAACATGACTGAGTTCAATTCAATTTCAGAAAATATAATAAAGAGCCAAGAAATTGGATAATCTGGCACGGGGACACTTAGCCAAGACTTTAGTTATTGTGTCTCATGCCCGGGCTTTAACTACAAGGTCATATCTACTACTACCAGAGCTCTCATTTGTCGCTCTGGTAGGTATGAGTCCGACTCTATTAAAATATAACAATAAAAACATAAATAATTATTTTCTGTTGCTGTGGTAGGCTAGGTGTGACCGCTGCCGACCATCTGCAGTCGTCCCTGGCGGGCGCAGGGTCATAGTGCTTTCTTCTTTCTCCGTCAGGAGGCGAAAAATCGGGTGAACATTAATGTTGCGTATGTATCTTAAGAGGGGTATTTTTTTTTTTTCCCTGCGTCGCTACGATCCTGGAAGAACCCCGGCCTCCGCCACAATCCTCCTGCATTCGTCTAGATCTAAAACCTTCTCTCTCTATCCTCTGATGCCCAACACTCGTAGATCCGCCTCGATATCGTCCAACCAACGGTGTCTAGATCTTCCTCTTCTGGCACCGCCTGGCCTACCGTAGAGGGCTTGTTTAGGGAGTCTTCCTCCTTCCATTCTCTCTACGTGGCCCAACCAATGTAATCTCGCCTGCTTGATCATGGATACCAGATCGGAATCCCCGTAGAAGTCTCTCAATTATCTGTTCTTCTGGATACGCCATCTACAGTTCTCAGCAGTAGAGTCTCTTCATTTTCTTTTGACAACACCCAAGTTTCACCACTATGTCACAATTAGACAGACAATTATTTTATATACAATTAGCTTGGCCGTCCTTGTTAACGTGCAGAACTTGATTATTCTTTGGACAGCAAATATACATCTGTTTCCTCAGCAATTCGTGCTCTTATTTTGTGGCTAACTTCATTATCTTCTGGGATCAGAGCCCCAAGATATTTGAATTCCCTGACTACTAGACATTGGTGCTCATTGATAGAAATGATTTCAGGAGCGTATTGCACAGGGTTCCGTGAGATCTTCATGACACGGTCTTATCTACATTCAAATGAAGACCACGTTATAATAAAAAACCAAGAGGTCTTTAACGATAAGTTAAGTCAGCCATATCTGTTGGTCGTGTTGATAGAAGCTAGAATTACGTCTTTAGTTTAATTAAAGCGTTAGTATAGTGAACCTTTTTGTTAAATCCTCACTTCAGTCACTACTCAAAATCAATGCAAGTGACCAATGAAAGGGAGTAATACATTAGTAGTCCGAGGAGAGGGATCCATCTGGTTTGTCCCGTTGTGCCCACCAATCTGCTTAATAGGACCTATCATTAGCCAACCCTAGGGACCGGCTAATTAGGGAATTAGTCAAACAGGACTAGGGTTTTGGTCAACTTGCCCCCTCCCAAAACCATCCCCACCCCAGTATACTCTGTCATTACTTTCTTATACCTACAGTGTAAGAGAAGTGTAACGTTGACTTTTTCCGGCATTTTTTTCCAGAGGTGTCTTCTTTATTTCGGGACACTTCCGCGTCCCTTCTTTCGGTCACGTTCAAATCATGTTCAAAAAAATGCCGGAAAAAGTCAACATAGTAACATCCCAGAGAAGTTTAAGAAACCAAAAAATTAATGATGCGAAAATCCGAGTCTGAAACCATTAATATGTTTTGACCATTTTCTCTACGATGTCTGTCTTTGCGTCTTTCCTTCAGAGCGTACGAACATTTTACAAGATATAGCTTATATTTATAACCTAATCAAAAATTTCATCAAAAAAAAGTTGTAAAGAAAACTGAAAGGCACATTTTTTATGAAATACGATTTTTCGAAGGACTTTTAGTTTGCGAGATACATGGCGAAAACCAACTGACAACTCGAAACCTTACTGAAAAAAATTCCATCGCAAAATTTAGGGCTCCCTCATTAGAATCGGGCTCATATCCACCAGAGTGACGAAAGAGCGCTCTGGTAGTAGGCGATATGACCTTAGTAGTTAAAGCCCGGGCATGAGTCATAATAACTAACTATATATATTCATTTTATACTGGCTATAAGAATTACAATGTTCAATGAAACAAATAAAAATGCTGACGTCAACAGATTACTTTTTATACCCAGTAATGCCAGTATGAAATAAATTTGAGAGGGGGAAGGGGGATAGAGAGAGTGATCTGTACTTAGGTAGTTGGTATAAATAAGTCCTGCTATGCTCACATTTTATTAATGTTTTTCTTAAATATTCAAAACCCGTGTGAGTAATTATTCTAAAGTTTTAGTAGATCTATCTTGGCTGATGCTCTCTTGCAAAAACTAATATGGCGCCTAAACTGTTTTGCGGCTAGCAAATTGATAAATGGGTTTTTCTTGTTTACAAAAAACATAAGTGAAATATAGGAGATAATGTTTTTGTTCGATAGACAAAACAGAGCACTGTTGCTTCTTTGTTTTAGTTATCTTGTCTGAAATTGATAACAAAGAGACAGTAAATGGACCTGAACTGTTTTGAGCCTTTCTTCTGCCCATTGGTCCTACGCCTTTCAGTTTGTGGGCCTATGGTTTTAACTTTAAAGGGACCATGTGCTCTCCATTCTAAAGGAAGTTGTTTACAGGCGTAGGGCATGGAAGGGAGGGAAAGGAAAGACCTCACAAAAACTACCCTCTCAGCTAATTTACGATCACCACGGGGGTTGTTTTGCTCCCACCTAAATCTCGAAGGGCACGCGCTACATCCCATGTTCCACCGCCGTCAACTTTTAATTGCCACTCAAGCGCAGTCGAAGAAATAGAAAAAAAAAGTTGTCGGCGAATCACCGTCATTGTACTTCTCCAGAACGAATTAATCAATTATCTTTTCGCTCCCCCTTCATATCCAGTCGACCTTTGCGCTAATATTTTTTGATTTACTAGATAGGAGATCTTAAATACTCATGCTAAATTTTGTGTAGATAAATTAATTTTGGAATTGAGCCCCTGAACCCCCATCCCTTCAGCCGATATCGCTGAAATTAGACAGGTAATATCTTCATTGAATTTTGACTTCAAATATGAAATTTCATGTCAATACATTCATGACAACGGTAGTTTGAGTTAAGCCTCCCCCCCCCCCCCCCCCCCCCTCCTCTTTGACTGAAAATCGATAGGTGTTGTCCTTTCTTGTCTATACATTCATTCTATAGGGGATTATTAGGGTTTTTATGTTAAGCTTCCTCCCTAATCCCCCTTTTCCTTTGGTCGATTTGGCTAAAAAACAATAGGTGTCTTCGTTAGAGGATTCTGGTTTCACATATAAAAATTTCTTGTCGATATATTCATTTTATCGGGAGTTATCGTGTTCACACACACTCATATACACATTTTTTTTTTCATAATTGGAATCTAGAGGTCGGAAAACATGAAATTCCGTTGAAAACTTTACATCGAATTTTTCACCGATTACATAACCTAAAACAATATTCTGATAAGGTAATGGCAAAGTTATCATAACAGAGGAACGCATGGGGATCCCCACAGAAGCTGAGGACTAGAGTGGGGGAACATTTTAGGCTGGCTCGGCCTTGTTGTCACACAACACCAAAAACAAGTAGAGAGATAGATATTATTGTAAGTATATGATTGAATTGAAAGGGAGAGTCCCCCCTCCTCAATTCTAGAGAGGGGATAATTCTGAATGCTCTCACACATTCCGTGCTGCCAGTTGTGACACATGGAGAACAAGAAAATGTAATTTTTGAATAGATTATATAGGGTTAGGGAAGGTTTTTATGACTCATGCCCGGGCTTTAACTACGAGGTTATATCGCCTACTATCAGAGCGCTCTATCGTCACTCTGGTGGACATGAGCCCGACTCTACTATGGGAGTCCTAAATTTTGCCTAACCTTAATTTTTATTCACCTAGGGCAGGGGTCTTTAACGAGTACCTGACATCGTACAGGCTCGGGACCATCGCTTAACGTCCCATCCGAAGGACGGCGTGCTTAAGTTTATTTTACCTCCCAGATAAAATAAACTAAGGGCCTCGGTTGGGCTACGAACCCACGACCTTGAGCTCAGAAGTCAAGCACGCATACCACTGAGCTACCGGCGCACTCTATATATATATAGGTATTTTTATATAGATATTTTTTATTTATTGAACAGTTTTATTTTATTTATTCGTTTCCTTTTTAAACTCTCGTTTTAAAAAAATGTTCTATCACGTATGTTAATTTTTAATGCTTTTTATAACCCTTTGTTTTATGTTATTAATTGAATTTATTTACTTTAGCACATATAACCAATATTTGTATGTACTTATTTTAGCCATTAGATACCTTTGCTTTAAATAATTTTTTTTTTTTTGTAGACTGCATGATGATGAGGGCAACCTCGAAAGTCTGCTAGCATATAATAATGAAAACTGTGAGATGTGAGACTACGTTTTTATTTTGCAACCAGTGATTGAAGGAACGCATCCAGAGATAAAACTATTTAAGAAGGAATGCTCCCGGAACAAATCCTTTATCCTCACTCCGACAGAATCAAATCATTCTTCTCCCACCTAACTTTCTGATTTAATTTTTACTGATATTAGTTTTTAAACTTTTCGTATTTTCCATTTTTTCTCAATAATAAAACTTTTTTTTTTTGTTTCAGAATGCTTGGTATATGAAACTGTTCATATGACAGTTTAGAAAAACAATTCTCAAACTTAGTTTGTGAATCATTTTCCTTTTTTCTCCCTTGAGACTATACAATCTTTTCATTTCCTGTTTCAATAGCCTCTCATAAACAGAAACATAGGAACTTCTGGCTTATCGGGCCTTTTTTTTTTGTGCATACCTTAGTTGATTGCTTTTATGGTTTTGTTTTTTTGTTTGCTCACATAATATTTTTTTTTAATTTAAAGCGTAAGAAATCGTGCCAGTGTCCGGGTTTTAATTACAAGGTCATTTCGCCTACTACCAGAGCGCTCATTCGTCACTCTGGTGGACATGAGCCCGACTCTACAATAAAGACATTGTACAGGCTCGGGATCATCGCTTAACGTTCCATCCGAATTAAGGCGTGCTTAAGGTTTTTCAACTCCCAGATAAAAAATCTAAGGGTCTCTGCAGGGTTTATAAAAAGCTATCTTGAGCTAAGTAAGCACCTATTTCGTGATGATGCTGTGTCATGTGACGGAAAGTTGTGAGCGCTCTTACGCAGAGAACGTGGTAGTTATGAATTTGAAATTTGGAATGAAGATGTCACAATTACTAAATTTTGTGCCGATAAATTCATTACATCGGTAGTTATTAAGGTTTTTGAATTGAGCCCCCCTACCTAAACCTAATCTCTTTGAATTATTTACGTATGGATTTAAAAAATTGAAACTCTCAAATTCACCTAACTAAAAATATTGGGATAAGGCTTGGTATAAAAATAGAAAATTTAGATTTTACTTATTAATAAACTAAAGAAGAGCGACCAATCAAAATTTTAGAGACAGTAATGACTAAATTCAACTTGTTCCTCAATATTGGGATATTCTTAGAAGAAAATTTGAAGGGGAGGGTAAAATACGTTTTGAGAATATTAAAATGGGAAGTAAAGGCAAGGGATAACAAGGCAGGAGTACTACCCCCTCATCATTTAAATAATTTGAGGACTACCCTCTGGTAACGAGCTAATATGGGAAACATCGTTAGCCTTCCGATGTTCTGGGGGTAATAATAATGAAGGAGCTTCCAAGGAGGGGTTACAACAACTCTAACAATACTACTGAATGTAAGGCCGAATCCTCAACAAGTTGACAAAAGATGGTTCCAAAATGAAGGAGCTTCCAAGGTGGTTATAACAACTCCAACAATACTGAATATAAGACCGAATCTTCAACAAGTTGACGAAAGATGGTTTCAAAATTAAGGAGCTTCCAAGGTGGTTACAACAACTCCAACAATACTGAATGTAAGACCGAATCCTCAACAAGTTGACAAAAGATGGTTCCAAAATGAAGGAGCTTCCAAGGTGGTTATAACAACTCCAACAATACTGAATGTAAGACCGAATCCTCAACAAGTGGACAAAAGATGGTTCCAACTTGAGGAACGCGGACATATTGTGGAATTTGTAATAAATAAATAAAACAAACTTACTTTTTTGAAATATTATAGACAATATTTCAAAAAATAAGTTTGTTTTATTAATTTTTTTTTGTTACAGATAAAGTTACAGATAAGTTTTACCCTTTTTTTGGGCTCCATTAGGTGACATCTTAATACAGCTAGGTAAAAAGATTACTAAAAAAAATGTGTTCCCTGTCCGTGTGGGTGGCCCAACCCCCATGTAATATATCATTAAGGGGTGAGTATTTATCGTATTACACATAATCCTATTACTGCTACATAACTTGATGGAATGATGAGTTATATATCAATAATATACTATTTTATTTTTGTAAATATTGATAATTGATAAATTATGTACGAGATATTCTCATATGTAAATCTTTTATTTACATATTCTCATATGTAAATAAAAGAATTAAGGAGGCATTATGACCTTGTTCGAAACAGAATAATTAAAGTGGTATGCGTGCTTCCTTATTGAGCTCAAGTTCGCAGGTGCAAACCCGGCCGCTCTACGGATGGGACGTTAAGTGATGGTTCCGAGCCTGTACGATGTCAGGTACTTTGTTAAAGAGCCCTACCTTGAGTGAATACAAATTTAGGGTTGGCAACATTTAGCCTCCAATAGTAGTCGGGCTCATGTCCAATAGAGTGACGAAAGACTGTTCTGGTAGTAGGCGGTATGACCTTATAGTCATACTAACTGATAACAACTTCAAAACAAAATATCTAAAAGCGTTAAATTATTAAATATATCAAAATATCTCATAAACTATTGTTGGTAAATGCATACACAAATGTATGTACCTACCTATATGAGGTATGATTTGCAGACAAAGGGGTAATACAGAAATATATATATATATATATATCCATACATGAATGTATAAAGTATATTCGAGATGAAAAATGATGCTTCTCAATTGAACTTTTCATTTGGTCTTTCAGAGGAGAAAAAAATAAATAAAAGAAATTCATAACTGACAGGCTTTTACCACTGCATTGAAACCTGGGGAGTAGATTCCGGGAAACTGAAATATATATATATATATATAGATATTATATAGAAAAATGATGAGAGAGGCCGTGCGTGAAAAAGACAAAGATGAATAGAAAATACAGGGAAAATACATTACCAGTAGAGACAACAGTTTGGAGACGGGGCTGCTCACCTGAAAACAGAAGAAAAGCGAAATCAGTGGCTGCTGGCTGGGTAGCTCAGACATTTTTTTTCAACGTGTGGTATAACACATTTTTAAAAATAATGATATTCTCTTCGTCATTCGAATAAAATTTGTTATTGGCATGTCTCAGATTGTAAAATAAAATCGAAGTCTGACCTGTCACATGTATTATTTTGTGCTAGCCGGCTTTCAATTTGAAGTTGGGTGTGCCCTGAAAAAAGCAACAATTTTCTGAAGAAAAAAAATAATAATTCCCCAGAAAAAAGTTGTTTTGTATTTTTTTTTCAGTACACAGAGGAAGTAATATATAAAAAAAATCCTTTATGAATGATATTCCTCTAATTAATTAAAAGTTTTTAATTCACTTTTTCTTTTTAATGGAGGCTCTTTCAATTAATAAATCATATACAATATAGTGTATTAAATGAGACCAAATGAAGCCGTGGACGCCCGAAGCATCTCTTGAAATTAGATAATTAAATACGACATTTTAGTTTAATTAATTAATAATTTCATATACTGTTGTCTTCATTAAAGTTATGTATTGAATATATTCTAATGAATTTTAGTTATTGTGAGTCATGGCTGGGCTATAAGTAAGAGGTCATATCGTCTACTACCAGAGCGCTCTTTCGTCACTGGTGGACATGAGCTCGACTCTTCTATTGGAGTCCTAAATTTGTATTCACCTAGGGTAGGGTTTTTAACGAGTACCTGACATCGAATTGGGGACCATCGGTTAACGTCCTAACGACTCTAGTATGGGAGTCCCTGTTGCCTACCCTAAATTGTTATTCCTTCAGTCCTCTATTGCGAGGGAAGAAGGATTTCCGAGACAAAGAACTAGGGTAAAATTCGAAATTTGCGGTGGAAAAAAAATAAGTCAAAAATGCTTTGGCATAATATAAAAAAACTTTCACGAGAGTGGAAGTCCAATTTTGCCTACCTAGGTTCATTTTACCTAGGGTAGGGGTCTTTAACAGGACGGCGTGCTCTAGACGTGCGATCTTGAGCTCAGTAGTCATCGATCACGGTACCTCTGAGCTATGAGCACCCTCACTTCTTAATTATAGTTAGTTTATTAATATGTCTCATGCCCGGACTTTAACTACAAGGTCATATCGCCTACTACCAGAGCGCTTTTTCGTCACTTTGGTGGTCATGAGCCCCACTCCACTGTAGGAGTACTAAATGTTGCCTATCTCGGTTTATTCACCTAGGAAAAGGGATCTTTAACGAGAGACATCTAACAGGCTCGGGACCATCGCTTAACGTCCCGCCCGAAAGGTTTTGAACCCGCGATCTTGAGCTCAGTAACTAAGCACGCATACCACTGAGTTACCGTCGTCCTCTAAACTTTCTTAATTATATATTTTGATTATAATAATCATAATTTGTCGGTAAACTCAAGTAATGTTAAAGTTTCAAGAAACAACGAGAAACAAGAAGTAACGACAGCGGAATAATGGTTTAACAATAAACTTTGGAGTACAGCAAGAAGGTATTCATATCACTGCATATTCATTTTGCAAAGGTTTCAACAATTTGCATACTTTTACACCTGGGATGAGTTGGTATGTTGTTAAGTTGTGTGCGTTTCTGTGAAGTATTTTAACAACTTCTTGTAAGACAACTTTGGTATTTCTGCTCTTTGTGAAGTGTTCACTTCGTGTCCTGGAATAAATACCTCCTGACAGGAAGAAATATGCTCATTTGCATTGATGACAGTTTTTTTTTCTTGGAATTCCAACTCGCATGTATACAGAGATCAAAAATATGTCAAGAAGACCTTGAAGATTTCCGAAGGTAACCTTTTGGTTGCTCGGAATAATAATATTAATTTCCGTTAAACAATAATATAATAGGATATGTCATATGGAAAATGTATATGGTTGCCATGTGGAATCAGAGGTGATAAATATGCGTACCTACATCAATCGGTGATATAAGAAAAAAATTTAAATAAACGTCATTCATTAGCTACTGTATACCAGAGATTTGAGGTGGCCAGGATCCAGGAACTACACGTTTCCCATTGTTCAATCGTCTGCAAACGATGCCGACGATTCTATTGAACATAAGTGAACGTATAAGATGTCATTCTCTTTAAGGCGAAGCTATCTACAAAAGACCATCAGCTATTTTTGATTCAAACTTTTTTATACGATTTATTGCATTCTGAGCACAGGAAAAAAGTATTTACAACAGCCTGACTTTCTGCATTCCAAAAATTGATTCTTAATCCAATGCATTTTTCAGAATTAAAAACAAAAATTCTGGGTAGCTTTACTTTTACTTGAAACGATTTTTGATTCGGCCATTAATATAAGTGGTGTCATGTAAAACGTTCTTCAGCCCCAAAGTAAAGGTTCAATTTTCATCCGGTTTCGGGCAAAACCTAATTCAGGTTTGAAAGTTAACGTATGTGACTTCTTTATTCCCCATTTCAAGTTCATAATCGTTTTTGAGTCAGAGCGTTCACAGAGTTCTAATCACATACATATAAACACGCACAGACATCATTGAAAAATTCAGGAGACCTTGAAACGTGAATCTCGGATTTTCAGATTTAAGAATACAATACTTCTTAAGATTACAATACTTTCTTATACTGTAGGCAGAGCCGTGCTGACCCTATGGTGAAGGCGTGCGAGGCACACGGGCGGCCAAATTTAAGTCCATAATAAGGGCGCCTTAATTTTCTTTTTCTTATTTTAAATCTATCATTGACAAAGCCAAATATAGACAAAAACAAAAAAAAAAACCGAAACCAAGGGGAAAAGCAAGATAAATACATTTGAAGAGACGGGGAAATATGGGTAATCAAATGTACCTACGGCAGTTGGCTCCCTGCGAGAGACGGGCCTTTCGTTATCCATCGAAAGTGATCTCTTGAATTTTATTGACAAAAAACGTGCTGTAGAAAATTTTGCTTCCATCAAGGCCAGAAGAGCCATGCTTTGATTACAATTTACTTTTATTTAATAAATGACTATTTGTGATAAATGTTTCTTGTTTTATTTGAAAAAAAAAAAATTGACTCATGTTCCTTAAAAACTACTTTACTAAACTAAAAAAAAAATCTATTATTATGTTTTTTAATATTACCTATATCAAAGTTTATTATATAAAGAAAATTTTGTATGACATAAATGTAAATTGTATTACCTATATTTATTATGTACATAGGTAATATTTATGTTTAGTAGTTCATAAAATAATGATTGAAAATAAAATATTGTTGTTAAACATATTATTAATTTCCTTGCTCGAGTATTTATTTGGAAAATAAAAATCATTACCTTGAAGGGGGGGCGGTGTTAACGTTATTTGCACACGGGCGGCCGATACTCGTTGCACGGCCCTGACTGTAGGTATAAGAAGATAGAAAAAAAAATATCAAATTTGTATTTTTTAATAATACTTAAGTTAATATACGAAGAATCCAGTATACCTAAAAAACTGAGGGCAAAAAGCGTAAATCAAATTAATGTTGGCTATCCAGGACCCAAACCCATAAATATTGTTGGCGGGGAGGAAGGGGGGGGCAGAAATTGAATTGCCCGTGTCACTATAGCCGTACTGTGTATAACCTATTTACGTAGGTTGGGGATCAAAACCGCGCCGCTCTTTGCGAACACACAATTTTAATACGAATTATTTGACCATGGGTCAAAAGTATACACCCCTTGATAAAAGTCACTTTGTAAATATTATATATTATAACCTTGTTTACAATTTTTTTTTTTTTACTTATTCACGTTACCCGTCTTGTTCAGACTTTTCAGGTAGGTAATACATTTAGACGTACCTACTGTATATCTGCTGTGGTATCCAGTAACATACATAATACAAATATTTTTTGGGAAACTCAGGTGTGGGGAAAATGGTAAATATGGAAATAGGATATTTGGTTTCTCATTAATTAAACAAAAGCTTTCAACGTTAATAGAATATCTTTTACAGTGTCGTTCTTTATAAGGTGAGGACAGTCCGGCTAGGTTATGTGATGTTCAGTTTTTTTTTTTAGTTCATGTGCTATTAAGAGTATAGGGGAAGTAATATAATCCGATTTTTAATGTTTTCCAACTCTCTGTTTCTAAAAATTGGGAAAAACATGACGGTTTTCCGCATGTATTATGAAAACCGGACGATCTGCGAAAAATAGTGGGTATCATATATATAAAGCTGAAAATGTCTGTGCGTTGTACCGCTTATAACTCACGAACGGCTTGATGGATTTGATTAATTTTTTTTTAAATTTGTTCGTCATCGTCTGTGGAAGGTTATAGGCGTATTAGTACCTCAATATCTGGTCCATCCCAGCATCCACCCACGCAATCTTTGTAACTCAAAAACCACTGCAATGATTAATGAGAAATCTTTTTGAATAGATAAGTTTTATCTACCGGAAGGTTAAGGTATATTTTTTAATTAACCCCTGGTCCATCCCAGCATCCACTCACGCAATCTTTGTAACTCGAAAACCACTGCAACGATTAATGAGAAATCTTTTTGAATAAATTAGTTTTAGCTCCAAAGCTAGCGTTACTACAGTTGAAGGACTATAAGCCTTATTCCGTATGAATAATTGAAAATTATAACATCATGAATGTACTGTCGAGGAACTGAATAGCCTTATAGGAGATATTGGGAGAAAAGTCAAAGTTGCCCGGGCAACGCCGGGTATTACTGCTAGTATAATATAAAATGTCTCTTTTTTTTTTTGTTTGTTTTTTGGCTTTATGTACGATGCATATTAGACATGTCACTGTGTTTACGCCATCCATGGCCCCAGGAGGGAGTTCTGTTCTATCTACGAAATAAAACTCACTCCCTGACGGGATTCGAACTCGCAAACCATAGTGAGACCATGGTATCAAAGCCCCTACGCTCTAGCCCGCACCCACCAATACCACCCCACATATGGATGAAACCTATTGATTTTCAGTCAAAGGAAAAGGGAGTATTATGAGGAGGCTTAAATCTTTAATAGCGCCGTAATGATGAATGAATCATCACAGAATTTAATTTGTAAATTCAAAATCCTATCAGGACGACACCTATTAATTTTCCGTTGAATTGACCGGAGGGAATGGGGGCGATTATCGTCATCTTAAAGACAGACATGTTTAAACATGAATTTACTCCCATGCAAAATTACTTCAGTAGGTGCAGATTCTTCAACGTAACTCATTTCCTCCTTTGTTACATCAGTGGATTCTTTGACAAACCTAAATCGTATTGGTCAAATTATTTGTTTGCCTTCTTTGCCACAAATTATTTGAAGTGGTACAAAAGAAGTGTTCTAAACTGCTTAGATTATCTGGTGTGTCACCATAACAGGACAACAGGTGATTTTCCAGATATTTCATTTTTTCATCCAAATTAGGCAAATCTTGCTGTGTCATTTAGCTTTCACTTTACTTCGTTTTTTTTTTTTTTCATTGTCTCATCTTATTATTCATCTGGATATTTTTATTGTTTATTTTGTACTTTTTTTTTTTTGTAAATAATTAGTTTTTTGTTCGGGCAATGATAACCATGGCAGTTTTTCGCCCTAAAACCACAATCTCTCTCTCTTTAGTAAACATTAGAGAATGTAGGCTTAATAGGAAGGAGACCATAAACAGTCCGACTTCAGTCCAATAAACAATATAATAATAAAAAAACTAAAATGGAAGAAATGTTAAAATTTAAAATTAATGCCAAAACAACGTAACTTCATACAGCTGGGTAAGATAAAATGAGAAGCCCTCAAAGTTAGGTTCATGAACAGAACTGTCAACCCACATCCGAACGAATCTATAGTTAATTTTACTAAAAGAGAGATGGAATTGTAAATAAATATTCCACCAAATCTGAACTTTCTTCCTGCCCTCTCCCCTTCTCCTAACTCCTTGAGTTGAACTGAAAAGACGAGTTTACTGAAAATTACAAGAAACAATCTCGAGTGAGGGGGGGGGGGGGGGTATAATGAACGAAATGGGAGGGAAAACAGAGCCGTCCAGAATGGCTAATTAAGATACTCCTCCTCTCATTAATTCCCTTAACTTTTCTCTCACTTCAGATGACTTTTTCCCCAATTCTCTCTTGTTTTTCCCATTTTATTTTCCTCTTTCCTTGCCAGAATTTCTTTTATTAATAAATATACCTACATCACCCAATACAATATGATTTAATTTATTTATTTTTGCTCAGGATTATTTATGTGTAAACATTTTAAATCGCACTCCGCCAAAAAAAAAAACTGGTTGAACATTCATTTAGTATTTGTTAAGTCATGGCTGAAGATGGTAACAATACCGAAAGTAATTTATATATTTTTTTTAAAACTGTAATTTCCAAAAATATGGATATTAATTGTTCTAATATATTTAAATAAATATAATCATCAATCAGAATTGGAAGGCAGGAATTTAGGAGGAAGTCGCGAGAAAACCATCAGCAGTCCCAAGTAAGAAAGGGTGTGGCCTGGGCAGCCAATAGCTGCACAGGAAAGTTCCGGCGGGGAAAAAAGTAGGGAGCACTGTGCCAGCCAACATCGCAGAAGGAGTCACCATCGAGGAGGTAGGTTCACACTCTGGAAGCAGCCCTTGGTCATTCAACATCCCAGAGCTAGGACTTAGCCGGTCACCTTACTAGAGAAGAAGATGCTCCCTATTGTAGGAGACAGTCAGCAAAGGTTGAACAGTGAAGAAATCCGAAGACCAGCAGAAATCGCGACAGACAACGAAAAGCAATAAGGTACCTTAAGACCATAAGCAATATACCAATATATTTTAAGATAATAATATTGCATTTTAGAAAGGATTCTGAGAAATAGTTATAAAGTTTTTCACAAATATATTTAGTCAAATAAGCATGGAGTAAGTTTCCTTTTATAAATTTTGCACCTCATGTCATCTTAATTTATCAAAACTGTTAAGTCTTGGCGAACCCACGCAACAAACCGAAATAGGTAAGAATTATCATCATTTTATACAGATGATTTTATTTCACATATCAATAATAATTAACAATTACAAAACAGACGTTTTTCTTTATTTTTTATAGTGAACAAGACATCAAGAGCGTCGGAGACTTTTTGGAAAAAAATTCTGTTCTGAATTTTGATAAAATTATGGAGGTAAAATTCAAAATAAAATAAAGGAGGTTAGGGGGAGTGAGTTCATTTCCTTTGAGGGTGTGTCTATTGTCCTGACAGAACTTCTCTTTATTCCATTCATACCTGGATTATCCATCCCTTTTCATAAATCTTCTCTTTTATTCACTTTATATTAGTAGGTATAATATATGATTTTTAATATTAACTTCAAAAAATTTAATTAAATCCAAAAATTTAAAAATTCAAAATTAGACATGACACGAAAAATGAACTGTTACACTTACTTACTTAGACCATTATGAACATACGGATCTCAGATATACGGTTCAGCAAAAACATCCAACATCAAACGAATTCAGGCGTTTCAGTCAAAAACCCTCAGACTGATAACACAGTGCTCCCCGTACATAAACAACATAACACTTCATAACGATCTTATGATATACACAGTACCTGACACAATAAAAACTACTTACATACGTTTTTTTAGAAAACTTTACACATGTACAAACCCAGAAATACGTACTTTATCTTCACAACACTTACCACAAAACCCCCCACGAAGGTTGAAGAGAAGATGGAACCGCGACTTACTGCCACCTTAAATCATATTTGTTCTTAATATTTTTTATTTTATTTTTTACATTATTTTCATTTACTTTTATTATCTCTCTTACCAAAAAATCAAAATTGTCTTTCAATTACTTTTTTTTTTCTTTATTTTTTTACTTTCTTGTCCTAATAATTAATATAAATTTTCGTCCCGAGGACCTATCAATGGGTGGCCTTCCTCTCACATGCCATTCACGCCAACATCTCCATACCTACCATCATTCTGGAAGTGTGTGTCAGGTGATGGCAAAGCTGAACATTGATCGTACATTCAATTTAAACCTAACCTACCATCATAGATACTGGTTGTTGCACCCTAGCAACAGTTCCATCTTTCTAAATAAAATACAAAAAAAAATTTAACAGGTTGTAGGAAGAGAATATAGCAACTATTACACTTTCAGTGAAATATTTAAGACTAGCAGGTTACCCGGGTAGGCTAGTAACTATAAACAGGTTACTAACTTTAACCCGTAACGTCACAGGCTAGTCAACTATGAATTTGGTCACAGTTTGGTCCCCAAGACCACCATGTGGTTTGCGCTAACTATTTCAAGTTTATTACGTGTTTTTCTTAATGGTATTGTACCCATTGTAAGCAAAAGTTATACTGCCTAATTTGTATACCATTTTCCTCATTTGAATGCTCCTATTTTTAGGGAATGATAGCAAAAAACTAGGTAAACAACATAGTTTATAAATTTATTTTGAGAACTAACTTTACAAAACGCATTCTTTTCATAATCATCAATCACTTCAACAATAAGAACTAAAATCAAACTACAGTAGTAAATTTTCTTTTTTTTCCTTTTTAGAAAATCATCCGTGGCTTTTCTGAACTCCATACAGTCCCATCCTTACCAGCATAAAAAGGCGAAGGATCCTGGACTACTTCATCTTCTTCGCCTTCTTCTGCATCACTAGCTTCTCTGAGATCTGCATCAAAATGATTAGGGGCTGATCTAGGGTTCACTGTTTCTCTTACTTCGTTGCTATCTTCATCCTCTTCATGATCAGAAAAGTCTTCTGCTAAAAAACGTTGAATTTTTTCTGAAAAGTCTGGGTCATTTACCCTGAGGAATGTCTTCTCTTTCCGACTAGACCCTGATGGTCCAGGACGAGCCATTCCATGGTATAAAAAAAAAAAAAAAGGAAACTGATTCTGCAGCTATCACCAAAACCTTGATAGTCTATCACAGGATGGTCTAAGTGACCACTATAAACGTCACTCGTTTGTTACAGGATGGTCTATCAGACCACCATTCCGTACAGAAAAACAAAACACTGTAGAACCGGGGAACTGAGAAGGTAATATCGCACTGTGCACCTGTTATCATAGAACTGATTGAGGAATACAAGAAAGCCGCATCACTTTTGGAGTCCCAGGGCGGCCAACATAAGTACAAAAAAATTCCCTCCTGGTCTGGTAGACCAACCTGTGACGAAACGGGTTAAGAATATTAGTGAAGTTATCTAACCTGTTAGTAACTTTATGTTATATGATTTTAGAAATAAGTTGAATGATAAAGTTCTGATGCTTCACGACCTAGTAAGACCTTAAAACTCCCCTCTATCCCCTCCTTCCCTTCCATCGATTCCCTCTCACTCCAAAGCCAATTGACCCTTTGTGTTAAAACTTAATATTTTACTTAATTCTACTTTTGAATTCTCATACTAAATATTGTGACGATACATTCATTACATCGGCTGATTGCATGATTATTACATTGAACTGATTCCAGGTCTACTTTGTGAAAATGCATAATGAACAGGATAAAGGAATATACACACACTAAAGGAAATATAAACTCCAAACACTACTTGTCAATATTTTCACTATATCGTCGATACAAATGCAAAGTATCGAATATGAAAAAACTCATTTTTCGTTTTCGGTCTAAAGCGATAGCTTTAGGACGGATGAATGTTGTAGCGAACTCTCGAATCTGAATTCACGTTGTAAAGGGGCGGAATAACCCTGGCAAAGGGTCAAATATCCAAACTACTTATGTAATGATGTCCAAAATCAAAGTGACAAATAAAAAATTCGTTATTGTGAACAAAGTTTTTGAACTGGGATGTTTCAAAGTCTCGAATGTACCACATTCGCGTTTTTGATCTTGTTCGAATAGGAACAAAATCAAATTCTCTGCACGGCAAAGTATTGAATATGTCATGTTCGTGTGTTTGCTGTTGCAATTTTTTGTAAAAACAATGAGCTGTTTTAAAGCAGACTAACGATTGTGACATATTCAATACCTAGTTTGCAATGTAAATATTCAAATATTATACAATGCAAACTAACGAAAATGCCACATTCGGTAGTTTGCGTTGTAAATTATAGAAAAATAATCATCAATTGAAGCGGTCATTGTTGAAAGGGGATATGTAACAAAAATAAAAATGTTGGGAAGCTCAATAAAACTTCCTAAAGAATTGCGTCACATACCTCCTTTCAACAGTGACTCAGATATTCTCAGCTCCACCACAACCAAAGAGCGTACTGCACATGTCTCATTTCAACACAGAAGATGTGTTCAGTCCTCAAGATTATAAAAATGTAAAAAAGTCATTTTAACATTTCATGTCACATATCCCCTTTTAACAATGACCGCTTCAATTATAGATAATCAAACTAACGAATGTGCGTTTTGACTAATTAAGATATATAATTCGATAAAATTCTTATAGGGTCATCTATAAGGCATAACACCACGTATAATGACATCGGTAAAAAATGTTTGGCAATAAGCACTGATTTTGAATGAACCATGAAACAGTTTATTCACTTTCCTGAAAAGTGGTGTTTATCACATTCGATATTTAGCATTTGTATCGACGATATTGGTCAAAATAACACGACTATAGTTTCGCCTCTTACGTCATTATCAAGTGAACTAAACAGAGGGTACTGCTGAACTAACACAAGGTCATAAATTAGACATGCGGCAAGAAAGTAAATGTAAACAATAATGTACAAAATGGAGACATTACAACATTCAAGTCAACAGAAATATGCAACAAAACTTAATTGAATAGTTAACAATATAGTCTTAATCATTATTATTATGTAAAACCTCTCTTTAAATAAAGTTTGACTACATGTACTTAAGGTTTAATGTATTTAAGGTTCAAAATTGTGTTAAAAATTCAGGTTTAATAACGGCGAAGGGTTAAGTTATATTGTTCATTGAGCATAATAAAGTTTTGGTTTTTGTTAAGTTTATTAATTTCTAGAGCTTCTAATAGGTTAAAGGACTGGCCTTTATGGCATATGTGTAGAATTTTCATATTGTCCTCTGAGAAAGGTAGGTGATTGGATTCAATCCCATGTCTAAAGACAGCAGATTTCAGAGTGGAATGTTCCTATTCAATTAAGTTTTGTTTCATATTTCTGTTGACTTGAATGTTGTAATGTCTCCATTTTGTACATTATTGTTTACATTTACTTTCTTGTCGCAGGTCTAATTTATGACTTTGTTTGTCCTGCCTTGTGTTAGTTCAGCAGTACTCTCTGTTTAGTTCACTTGATAATGCCGTAAGAGGCGAAACTATAGTTGTGTAATTTTGACCAATATAGTGAAAATATTGACAAGTAGTGTGTGGAGTGTATATTCTTTTAGTGTGTGTATATTCCTTTATCCTGTTGATATTAGAATGATATTTAATTTTTTTTTTTTTTGCAAAAATATTGTGAAACAATAAAAAATAAATGTTTTTTTAAAAATATATTGTCTATTTCACAAAATGTATAAAATATACATAAGTACTTTCGGTATTTGCATTGTATCATCTTCAGCCACGACTCAAGTAGTATTTTGTTAAGTCGTGGCTGAAGATGGTAACATAAGTTTTTCTCCATTATTTAACGTCCTACAGGTTTGGGATCCCGACGCTCCATCCTCCAGATAAAAAACCGAAGAGTCTCAGCCGGGTTTCGAACCCGTGATCATATACAATGAAGGCAAGAACGCTACCTCTTAGGTATCGGTTTTATATATAGTTATGCCCATTTATATTTAGATATACAGTTATATAGTGAATAAACCTATGTAGGTAACATTTAGGACTCCCACAGTCGGGCTCATCTCCACCATAGCGACAAAAAGGTGGTAGTAGGCGATATGACCTCAAAATTAATAGCCTGTGCATGAGTCACAATATTTACAATTGTTCTATAGTTATATTTTTGTATTGATAGTTTATATTTGGTTCCATCTACACATCATAGCATATTTTCGATTATGTTCTAATATCTTCTCATTTCCAGTGATTTCCAGGTAAGTCTACTGTCCAGAGGTAGAACCGCAGATAACGAACTTGGATGGAACAGGGGAACAAGTTTGGCAGCGAAGAGTAAATACGAGTATAACGTGAACGCACTCCTTTATTGATATTACTAAATTTATGAATCTCAAGATATTCCAGGAGATGTAAGAACGCAATGATTGGATCAGGATCTGGGGAAAGGATAGATGTGAAAATATTTTAAATATAAAAATAAAATCTTCTTTAAAAAGATTATTCTGTATAAATTCACATCGTAGGGTGGAACTCCATTGTTCTGTGACCAGGCTGGTCATTTTTTTTTTTTTTTCATTTTACTTTACAAACTCCATTATTTTGACATTAGGGGTTTTCTCATTTTTTTTTGTTTTTTCATGTGTGTATTAGAAAGGGGTTGGAAATGGAAGGTTTTTTTTTTTTATTAAATATTTTATTTCACTTTAATATTTTTCATATATAAAAAAAATTCATAACCACAGGATGGTAGACGTTACCGGTCAAACCATAATATTTCGTACAATCAATAACATTAACAGTTCACGCCACATTGCCTACTTATTCAAAGACAATAGGCAATATTATTTCATAATATTATCTATTAAATTATTTAATAAAAATTACCTTTTATAGGAAGACATACATAGCCAGGAAATTTTGTTTTTCATAGTTGACTTACAATCTTCATAGTGCATTGTATAGCTGAGAAATTTCTAAATCGGCCGAACTTAATCTCTTTTACCTTAAACCTCCTGTAATCTTATATATACCATTTCTTCCAAATAAATGGTTCTTTCTGCCCTTGCTTGAGAACAAATGGATATGAAAACTCAAGAAAATATTTACAAACAACCGACATTTTGATGAATTGTTTTCGTTAGTTGTTCAGCTTATGTTGTACAATTATCTGAGAAATGCCTCTCCCGACCTGCTCCAATCAGCCCAACTAACTATCCAAGGTAGGCTGATCGTTATGTACGGATGGTCGGCAGAGAATAAGAGAAAAAAAAAACTTAAGTCCTTCTTTTGAACTATTCAAATCCGAAGGCGTGAAGAAACAATTCGAATGACTTATGAGGTTCTGTGTCTGACGAGCACTCGAGTAGATGAGAGTCTTAAACACTCACTAACTAGCTTTTGGAAATTAAAGTCAAAACTGAATATTTTAAATGTTGTCTACCGTGTTCTTTTGAGCAATCATTGAAACAAAGTTTGCCTCCCAAAGTAGAGTCGGGCTCATGTCCACCAGAGCGACGAAAGAGCGCTATGGTCATGGGCGTAGCCAGGGGGGGGGGGGGGGGGGGGGGCACGTGCCCCCCCTGGCCAGAGCAAAAAAACAAGATAAACATTAAATAAACCAAAAAAAATTGTTTTTATTAAAAATGGATTGCTTGCAAGTTACCAATAGGATCTTCAAATTACCCGTGCTTCTGATTCCTAAATCAGCAATCAGCTGTTACATAAATGTACATATACAAAACAAGTCATATTACATTTATTTAAATATACATGAATTCCATCATTTCATTTCCTCGCTCAAAATCGTCATTTATGTTATACTTTATACTCTTAAAGCTGATTTTATATGCGAAGTAAAAATGCAAAGAGCAGCAGCAGCAAATGCACGCTATTGGATATGAGTCATTTAATTCTAAAAGCACAGAAACCACAGAGTGCATTTGCTGCTGCTGCGCTTTGCATTTTTGCTGTTATATGTAAAGTCAACTTAAATATTACAGTCAGTGGTTATTTCAGGGGGAGCTTCTAGAGGTCCGAGTCTTCCAAATTAATAACAAAAAGTCTGCAACGCTAACCACGGAAACTGCGGGCTGTGCCCCCGGGTGTCTATACACCCCACCCTCGTAGCCTAACTTTGCCCCCACCTGCTCAAAATCCTGGCTACGCCCCTGGCTATGGTAGTAGGCGATATGACCTCGTAGGCCTCGGCCGGGCATGAGTCACAATAACTAAATAAAACATGAACTCTAGGGCTTCGTCGAAAATTCCAACATCAATAGAATCCAATTATTTCAATTCAAAGTTTTCAGACGTATCGCAATAGCTCCTTTCTACTTCCTTAAATAAATCCTTCATAAAAATCTCAACATCCCTTTAAGAAATGAATGTATGGCCACAAAATTTAGTATTAGGCTTCAGAAGCTACTACGTAAGTCAAATATTGAATATGAGCCCAAATGATTGGTTTTGGAGAGAGACCGAAAACTGAATTGATTAATTCATATTGATATATTGCTGGTGATATACCGACGACTTTTTTTACGCTCATTTACTTTCTATTATTTATTTTTTCATTTTTTATTTACTTTATTTAATTTTTTACTATTATATATTACTAGGTACTAATCTGTGTGTCCGAGTCTAAGATTTAATACTTGTTTATCTAATTCATAAGCTATCTAGATGTATACATTTTTATGACGTATCTATTACCTTGTTACGACAACGTAAATAAATAAATATTATTTTTATGGCTTTATTAAAACATGAGCTTATATGAGCCCGACTCCTCTGTGATGAGATTTCTTATGATTGTGTATAATTATCTGTGTTAAGATCGACAGATAATCCATTGATTTTCGCAGTTCCTCTGAATTTAATAAAAAAAAATCTTTACCTTCTTTTTAAAATTTTAATAATTCAAATTATTTAAAAAAAAGGAATGCCATTCTTTGATTTAAAGTGAAATCCCTTTTAGTTTGCACGGTAAAGCCCCCTCAAACTAAAGAGATACTTAGTCATTAAAACTTGATAAAGCCGAGGGAGAGCAGTAATGGGGCCTAAGTACTCCCCCCCCCACCCTCCCTTCCCAGGCCTAAGCCCAAAGTCCTAATATCCACAACAGAATCAGGCACCAATCAATATACAGTTTGGGTTCATCCGCTCTCGGGGTAAAACAGGTTGCTCTCATACCCCGTTCATGAGGGAAAAATAAGGGGGAAAAAACCAGTCCTGCCCCCGCAAAAAAAAAAAAAAAAACATTTCCCGGCTTTATACCTTGGGTAAACATGACCGTGGTACAGCAGCTAATGGAATGAAAACCTGTGGTCACAAAAACTAAACAATGTCCTCAAATAATATACGTGAGTCAAGATTGGTTTTTGATCAAGTGATACAATTTTGGTAAAGTGTATGGCTTAGTAAATGTATTCAGCAATAGGTTATTGCTTTCAGAATGATTAACCTTCCGGAAGTATATATCAAATGAATGTATCGAAAACATAGTTTACTCTCATACCGATGGCGTAACAATACGTAAGCTAAACTTCAATATATTTGTATTGTTTGAGTCGATTGTGGCTTAATAAATAATCAACACTTAATTCTTTATTTATTAATCTCCAATTGTAGTTGCTTAATGACTCGGCCAGTTCAAAAGAAAATTTGGCAAACTCAAAATGTGAGGAGAAAATCTACTACATGTCTTTACACGACTAATAAAAATTACCATTGTCAAAAAAAACCATTAGATTTTAAAAAGTAAATTCACAACCAAATATTTAAATAATGGCTTAAATAAACACTAAAAAAACTATTTACATCTAAATGGTCACTGTGCACTAACTTAACCTATAAAACAGCTGACTGATTGTTTCTGACTCTCTTACCCGATATATATAGAATTACTATATATACCTTTGGCAGAGCATATACAAAACTTAGGAATCAGGTTATTTGAATAAAGATAAACAGATGTACATATGAGCAAACTCAATAAAATGAATGGTAAGTTCAAATTTCAAGGTTACAAAATAGATCAACAACGAATCCATGCAATTGAATGACCTGCTGATATAGATAAGTGATTTAGTTCGTAACTATTTTTTTTAACACCTAAAAGAACCGTCTTAGATTTTATGGAGAGTGGATTTAGTATAGGATCAGGCCTCCTGATATTGAAGACTACTCGAGTGTACCTTACCAAAGCAGCTAAGAAAGTCTCCAGGCCACTGGCGCTTAAGGCGTCGTTGGGTGTATTGGAGGAATGGACTAGAAGGTTATTGTAGGATCTAAGAGCTATAACTTGTGGGACGCCAGTATTTTGTGGTGACACTCGAGAAAGAGCAAAACCCTAGCTTACATGTATGAATGGGACGGCCGAATGCGTAGTGGATTCGTAAACTCCTGGCTGTAGTTTGAACAGGAATTCTTAGCACTGAACTCTGTGCTCATGCGTCTTTCAAACATGATCCAACACTTGACTGTTTTGCGATACAAACATAAGGAGAAGATACTAGATGCCCAGGAAGCATGGTTCCTTAAAGAGAGGTGATAAATAGACGCGGGAATGAGATCGGAAGGAGGTCGGACCACAAACTCACTTTAATAGCACCATTCTCCGGGGCCTCCGGCACCCCTAACTCCGTGATTGATTGTTTTAATTATCGTACCCACGGGATATGGGCCGGGCCAAAATTTGCATCCTACCTAATGTTTTACCGCTAATAGCCATCCACTTGTCTTCCACCCACTCTCCAAGAATGAAATTTTAAATTTCCAGGTCTAGGAAGACAGTAAAAGAATTTTGACATTACGATATTGTTAGTTGCCGTTTCATTTCGGCGTAGGGTCAACGTAAGTCGTCGCTTTTTAGCAACCATTACCCACCACGTACCCAGCCGTAGCCTTTACCATGGTGGACACCCATCGAGAGGGATGACAAGGACGCTTATTATCCCGCGCTCATCCCGGTGACCGGTGTTTCCCAGATTCCTGAACGAACAACTGTCCCATTTACCCAACCACGACGAATTCAACCTCAGTTGCTGGTGCCGCTTGGATAGCAGCCACCCCCGTAGTACCATTTTTGGTTCTGAAACCCCATAGGGTTTCCTGCCCACTCTTCCCCGGGAGCCCGACTCTACTGTGGAAGTCCTTTCCGCAATCTTGCATTATTAGGCTAGCACGCTGCCTGCGAGCTACCGACACCCTTTCATTATTCGTCAAAACTCGATTTTTTATCAAAACTGACTTTAGACTAGTGAAATTAATACACTTTAATAGTAGAGAGATATAATAATATTATAATACATAATTCATTCATCACAGCAATTCTTCCAATTGACTTGTTTCAATACACAAGTTGACTCAATAAATATGTTCTATAAAAGAAAGATTCTGATTTATAGAAGGAACAGTTAACCTAAAGAACATATTAATTATATTCCAGAATATTCTATAAGTGCTATTTTTTAATTAATAAATGGGAGAAATAATTCTGTGATAAATATATTATCTGGAAATGTATTTTTCTCTTTCTTTATAAGTTTCTTTAACGACATTAATATGTTTTGTTATGATATGTTTCAGATTCCTATTACAGCTATGAGGTCTGTAAATGATTTTTTTAATGGAAAATAATATATGTAATTAGTACTAGAAGAACTCCTGTGATGATGGAAGAAAAAAAAGTTTTTTATATATTTTTCAATACAAGACGTATACTGAAAGCACTTATGTATGTTGATACTTATTAAAATAAAATATAATTTTCCCCTATTTCCTTTTTTTTTAATTTTACATTATTTACAAATGAAAATTGTTTACCTACTCATGTTTATTAACAGTAACGTATAATTAAATTGAAATTATTACATTTTGTTGTATTGGATATATTTATTGTTAAGACACTCATGAAAATTCTACTTATATAGTTGAGTCATCCAAATTTTAAAAAATTGTATTTTCACTAACAATAAGAATCGAAATTACTGATTTACGTCCTTTTCCTGAACTGCTCATCTATATGTATATATTTGTTAGGAATATAGCTCTGTTATGCATAAGCTGACATAAAGCTAGGAGAACCTGACCAACTGTCCCTATGGTTCTCTTTCCACTGTACAGAGGGATGAAGGTTCCCGTACCTTTAACCTTAGTGAAACAGCAAAATTTAGTATAATGATTTTCTATACCGAAGTAATGATATATGGTCTAGGGACGCCATATATATTTTTTCAGCCGGATCGATCTAAAAAAAAGGAAGGAAAAATTAGAGTGAATTAACTGTCGAAATAAATAATTTATCGACACGAAATTTTGTGTGAGAATGCAGAAGTCCCTATAAGGACTACATTAGATAAATGAAATCATGTCCTCAGTACATAGTTGAGTTACTTACGTAATACTAAAACTCCAGGTTTCAACTCCTATCTTTTTCTTCAGTTTATATAATCTAGTATATACACTTGTATATAATTAGTATAACAAGAAGTATGAATAATTGATTTACAAGTTGATTTGTTGTATAAACTGCCCACTTTCAGGAAGTGGCTGACATGGGCGACACCCCATTAATTCTACAGTAACTCCCCCAGACAAGGGTCTGTGGAACAGTTATCGTCTCGTTATTCCCTGGCTTCCTGCACACTTCACAAACCCCTGTGTAATCTTTACTCTTTAACCCAATTCGTTTGAATTTAAAATGAATCCGCCGTTGAAGGGGACGACTCTTCCCATCCTCCCAACTCAAACTAAACTGTAAAATAATGTAAAACATGGAGACAAATCTTATTTACAACTCTCAAAAGTAAAGTTTTCAATTTTCCATTAGAATAAATTGGCAGTTTCATTATTTACTTTAAAAGTTGAATAAACAAACCATTTACATTTGAGGGCGCTGGTAGCTCAGAGTTTGACTACTAAGCTCAAGATCGCGGGTTCGAAACCCGCCCGAAGCCCTTAGGTTCTTTATCTGGAAGGTGAAAGAACCTTAAGCCCTTAAGAGATAGCCCCGTGCCTCTACTTTGAAGATCTCTGTCCTAGGTGAATAAACCTGTATAGAGCTCATGTCAGCCAGAGCGACGAAAGAGCGCTCTGGTAGTAGGCGATATGACCTCGTAGTTAAAGCCCGGGATGAATCACAGTGTGTAAATGATAAAAAATGATGTGGTCAATACAGGACTTTCTTATACCAACCACGCTTACAGATCACTTTCTCTCCCATCTCAGAATCATTTCATACTGGCATTAATGGTAATATGAAAATAATGAGTTGGCATCAGCAGTATTTTTTATTTTTACTTCCCCAGCTATACGAAGTATAGGAGAAGTTATGTAATCGGTCAAAAATTCGATGCCATGTTTTCAAACGAATTTCATGTTTTTCGACCTCTAGATTCCAAATTCTGTCTGTCTGTATGTCTGAGAACATGATAACCCCTCAATAGAATGAATGTATCGGCACGAAATTTTATATGTGTGACTAAAACCCATAAGGGCAACACCCATCGAGTTCAGTCAAAGAGGAGGGGGATTAGAAGGAGGCTCAACTCAAATACTCTAAAAACTGCCGTTGTAATGAATGTATCGACATGAAATTTCATTTTTATGTTTAGTCAAATGAATGTATCGACATGAAACTTCATTTTTATGTTTCGTCAAAACCCAGTGAGGGCATAACCTGTCAAGTTTCATCGATATCGGCTGAAGGAAAGGGGGGGTTCAGGGGAGGGAGCTCAATTCAAAAATACTAATAACTGCCGATGTAATGAAATTATTGAAACAAAATTTAGTATGAGGATTTAGGAGCCTCTGTAAGTCAACTGTTGAATATTAGCGCAAACAACCGACTGGTTTTGGAGGAGGAGCGAAAAGTTAGTAGATTAATTCGTTCTGGGAAGTACATTGCGTACATGGCGATGATTCACCGACGACTTTATTTTTTTCATGAACAGAGTGACTTTCTTATTCCCAGTAATGCCAGTATGTAATAATTTTTAGAGGGGGATAGAGAGTGGATCTGTACATGTGGTTAGTATAAGAAAATCCTGTTATTTTCTAATGCGTTTTCACCTGTTCAATGTTCCAGCGAAGCCGGAAATTACATAACCAAATATACATGTGCCAAATAAAGATCCTTGGGTGAGTGTCAGTGATAAAGTGTGGGTGTAACAGTCCATATCAATGTATGAGATGCGAACCCTCCACCACGATATATCACAACACATCCCCCATCCAAGGTATCGGGGATCAGAGAACCCACATACACCCCTCATGGAGATCTCAATTTCTTTTTTCCCAAAATGTATATGTAAAGCCGGTGTCCCATCTATCACTGCCCTGTCCCCGTATCATCACGTCTTCACAACACTCTGCTGACGCTCACACCTCAACTATATCATCAACTCGCTCATATATCATCAACAGAGGATAAATGGCAAATCAGTAAGGGTAGAAGTAATTAGTATATTTTTCTTCAATGCTGAAAAATAGTGCAAAATCCAGTTTTCGAGAAAGATTTTAACGAATATATATCTGTTGATGAATAAAACTTCTAAGTTGAGAATTATATTGAGCCGATATATTGAGAAAACTTACTATAAAACATTTATTTATTTTTATTGGGAATATTTACAATCGGTAAAAACCATAACCTTTAGCGTAGCTAAGGGGAGGAGGGCAAGGGTTGGGAGGGGGGGGGGGGGAAGCCAGGAGTGTACCTAATTAAAAAAATTATAATATATAACAACAATTCCACCACAGACAAAGATTACAGTCAAGACGAGAATGAACTAGTAAAAAATTAATTTCAGCTAAAAAAGTATTGGACCGATTTGCTGAAAAAAAAGTTTATTGTAGGTACCTGATCGTTAATTATTAAGTTTAATTAAACTTAAACTAAAAATATGATTGTGAAATGTAAACTATTGTTTTATTATCTCGGTCGTGTTGACGTAATAGCTGCTACTTACATAAGAGCTAACAGGTCTCCCGGCCAATACCACCTCAGCCTTCGGGAAGGGTTGTTGGGATGACAGGGATTGGCAAAGGATTTTTATGTTATTTAGAAAACCGAAATTGATGAGATCGTTGACAGAAGAATTATAAGGTCATTGTTAGATGGCTTAGCATAACCCCATTATTCAAGTCCGTATGTCCGTATAGTTTTTTTTATCAACTCTTTTATTATTTAATATGATTCACTTTTGAACAGGGCTTTACAGGTATGTGTGTCAAATCTAGCTCTATTAAAAAAAAAAAAAAAAAAAATATATATATATAGATATATATACATGGAAAACTGAATTATTTGGTAAAATACCGTATTAAAAATAATAGGCACCCAGTTTTCAGAGGGAATGAGACAAAATAATGAAAAATCCCAAACCCCAATCTACTTTATTATTCTGTGACAATGTGTTGACATAAAATTTAACAACTTTGAGTCTACGGCTTTTTTAAAATTGCCTACACATCTTGTCACTTTTAGCAATACAGGGAAATGAATGAAGTCAATAAACACATGAAAACATCCTGATTTAATTAAAAAGGACGGCATTTCATGGTTTAATTCTCCAGCTATACGAAGTATAGGGGAAGTTATGTAATTGGTGTAATTTCACAACTTTTCCAACTTGATTCCAAAAGTGAAAAAAAAGGCCCCTTGGTCGTTGTGTTCCCATCTCAAGTCTGAGGACTTCATAGTGATTGAAAATTGAATAAGAAATAGCTTTTTATTTTATAGATTTAATTTTACGAGGGTAGTCCCATAAGTACCCAACCTGACGTATAGATGGCGGTTGTTGTTTGAAAAAAATTACTATGGTACAAAGTACGAACATTATAAAGCTTAAGTTTGAAGACGCTACGGTGTTTAGTATTTGTTAGGCAGCCATCAGTAGTGAACGCTCTCATAGAATTTGTAAACATAGAAAAAATTGGTCATCGTTATGTGATACAATACTTTCATTTGAAGGTCTCATCAATATCAAAGCGGAGCTAGATTCTACTCTGGGAGAGTCTGCTCCTTCGTTTACAACAGTAAAATATTGGTTGGTAGAGTTTCAACGAGGACGTACGAGCTGCCAAGACGAACATCACAGTGGTCCACCAAATGAGGTGACCACGCCAGAAATGGTGAAGAAAATCCACAAAATGGTATTGGATGACCGTCGACTGAAAGTGTGCGAGCTAGCAGACATGGTAGGCATTTCAAAAAGTGCTGTACATCGCATATTGACTGAAAATTTGGACATGAGAAAGCAATGCGCAAGATTGGTGCCGCGTTTGCTCACAATGGAACAAAAGCACCATCGTGAGGATGTTGCCATCGAGTATTTGGCGATGTTTCACACCAATAAAGCCGAGTTTTTGCGTCGATTCATAACCATGGATGGACCATTGGACGTCCCAGATACTATCTGGTCATGGCGACTTCAATGCCAAGCTTTTCTTTTTTAAAAGAAAAGACAGCCCGAACTGTGCGTGCGGTGGCGTCGAGACTGCGGAGCACGTAGTCATCGAATGTCCGCTGTACGACGGGCCTAGGGCGGCGTTGATACGCTCGACCGGATCGTACCTGGGGCTGACCCTGCAGCAGCTGGTGGCCGAGTCTTGTTACCCGGCATTCACCCAATTTGTAGCGGAGAGGAGGAGGCGAAAAAACGCCTCCTAACCTCGAGCCTCGGCGGACCGCCGGTGTCAATAACACCTGGCGGGCCTAACCCGGCGTGAACTTTCCGAGAGACAGCGCACTCCAGAAAGCTACAACCATGGTTCCTCATCGGGAGGACGAAGAGGGTGTTATGTTCCCACACCAGGGACGAAAGCACCCAGGAGCTCTAGGCGGAGGTTTTAGTGGGTGCGATTCCCACACTGTTGGGAAGCTCGATACTTCCCTTCGTCCGTTAGGGATTTCCTCCTCCCAGAGAGAATATAAAAAAAAAAAAAAAAAAAAAAAAAAAAAAACATGGATGAAACGTGGGTCCATCACTTCACACCTGAAACGAAGGAACAGTCAAAACAATGGACTTAAAGGGGAGAAGCTCGAAGAAGTTCGGATTGCTTCTTCACGCATCCTATTTGCCAGATTTAGCCCCCTCAGGTTATTTTCTCTTTCCAAACTTGTTGAAAAATTAAGGTATTTTTTCTCAAATTTTTTGTGTTTTCTTTGTTAGGTCAGGTACTTCTGGACTACCCTCGTAAACCCTAATTTTATGCTGAAAAAAGAGTTATTTAATTTACAAATTTAATCCAATTTTTTTTTTCGCAGAAAAGCAGTTAATGGCAGGATTTTATTTTTTGTTGCTCACTTTTGCATGTTTTGGCCTTTTTATTGCAGGTTTTTTAATTTTTTGACTGCACGAAATCCGGGCTCTAATCATTACCATCATAATTTATTCCGTTGGTAACAATATATTCGGTTATACGTGGAATTCCAACAAAAACCCACTTTTCGTTGCGCATTATACACCTACGACTTAGATCAAATAGAGGCTTTCTTCTTTTTTTTTTTTTTTTTTCTTTTTATTTCGCCACGCAAATTCGCTGGATTCGACAAAGGGAGAACGTGACACAGTATGCAGGCGGCCCCTTGGGTACCTGCACATGATGACACTCCCCTAATGAGCGGGACGTGGCCCCATCAGCCCCACAACCAGTCTGCCAAGGGGGTCCCATAAATCCCTGAATCCTGTCCCCCAGGTCCCACAGGAACACTCGGAAGGAAGGGCTACGATATATTGTGCTACATGCTCCGAGTTCCTCAATCTAAACTGCCTCTTATGTATTCCACTGTCTATACACGAATCAGTCCTTATTTTGAGTTCCATAGATCGAAGACCATCTATGAAAGTCTTTCAATGAATGTTTGACGTCTGTCTGTCCCCTCCCCTCTCCCCGATTTCTATGAAACTATTTGAAATATAATACTAATCTATTGAAATATTACATTTTTTAGATTTACACTGCTATATTAATTTCTTTCACCACAAATTTTTTTTATTGTGACAAATTTAAGTTATCGACACATCTTAAACTAAAAGTTTCTTAACGAAAGATCATTTTATAGTTCGTAATATAAATTAAATATTATTAAATTAAATTTCGTAGATCGTATATGATGACGTAAATATGATCAATAATGTTGTAAAAATACAATGTTATATCAAATCATCTTTTCTCTTCTTGGGAAGGAGTTCTATCCACGAAATAAAACTCTCCCGGACGGGATTCGAACCCGCAAACAATGGTGAGACCTACGCTCTAGCCCGCACGGCCACCATGGTTCCCTTTTCTAGAATTGTTTTATTGTTATTGGTTTTATATATATTTACCTTCTTGAATGAACGTAGAAATGCTCAAAAACAGCTGACATCACAGATAAAGAAGTGTGTACATAGTTGTGTGCGTGCGCTGCCCGCGCAACCGTCCGACAGACAAACACACTTATATAGTACCCCTACCGAAAGCTAAGATGTTTCCACATTAGAAACGTTATAAACCAATTGACATTGCCAAACATTTGTAATGTATGACCTGAGATTGACACCATGTTAGCATTCGGTGATCTGGAAATGCATTTGGTTCAGGTTCGGTTTTGAGTGGATAGCTGTGATAATGGCGGTAGGGAATATATACCTACAGTGAGAGCCTTCCAGCTAACTCATTAGGGAATGGGGAATGTGAGAGGAATGGTTTGGGGGGCAATGCTTTCAACCAAATTGACAAATCCCTGGGACACAGGTTTGGAGGGCGTCTGTTTGAAGCCTGTTGCACAGACGATAAGCGGACCCATGCTTGTTGACAAGTTCCATTGGACATTGTCCATCCATGGTGTCCCGTGTAGGACAAAGGCCCACATCTGCTCTATAGGCCCAATCAATCCTCAACAATTCTTTGTGGTCTTACCAGACTTTTGTGTTACTCAATAGTGTTTATTGATCAATAGTCGGAATACATTCTTGCGCTATTGGACTTTCTTTGAAAAAAGTAATCAAAATACGTTAAAATTACATGTTTATTTATTTTATTCGATTTTCACTATAACAACATAGAGCGCAGAAATTTATTCGAACATTAAAGATCAATACACTTACATTGGAGATTCTGAATCCTCACCAAATTTTGTGTGGATATGCATTACATCGGCAATTATTCGAATTTTTGTGTTGAGTTCCCTCTGATCCCCTAAAAAAAAGTTATTTTTGTGAAATTAGACAATATATAAGTTAAATAGTTAAATTATGTAATCGGTCAAAAATTTCGATGCTGAGTTTTCAACATGTCTTACGACCTTCAGATCCAAAAATGAAAAAAAAAAAAATGTCTGTATGTCAGTGTCTTCTTTTGTGTGTGTGTGTGCCTGTGTGATAACTCTCGATAGAATGAACCTATCGACACGAAATTTTATATGTGTATCCAGAACCCTCTAAGGTCGACACCAATTAATTTTCAGACAAATCGACAGAAAGGAAAGGGGCGATTAGGGGGAAGGCTTAACACAAAAACTTTGATAACTGTCATTGTAATGAATGTATTGTCATCAAATTACATAAAATAGTTATCTTAATTTTTACTAAATTGGAAAATATGTCTACTTATTATAAATGTATCTATGTTTTATTTTAATTTTTTTATACATTCCTATATTTTTAAGTACTTATTTATTCAGTTTTTATTAATTTGATTTAAATTTTTTTAATAGTTTTGTTATTACTAATAATAATATGTGTGTTTGACTCAAGTAGTTATAAATCTAATTTATAAACTGTCTTAATGTATACATTTTTTTGACGTACCCTATTACCATGTATTGGATTAATGGATATAAATTTATTATTATTATTATCTCTATTATAAGTGTCTAAAAAGAGAAGATATCATCAAACCGAATTAATATAAGGTGGAATGTATGGTCAAAAATAATGATCGTTAATGTTTAATATATCTAATCAAATAATATGAAGATGGCTGATGTAGTGAGAAGTGATTATTTCACAGGTTGTCAAATAAGATGTATGGACTTGAAAATAAAATAAAACTGGTTTATTTAATATGTTGTCTAATTTCACTAACTATATATACATGGGAGTACTTTCGGTATTTCTACCATCCTCAGCCAAAAGCATAAGAGATAAGACTAAGTTAATTTTCAGAATGTCAGCCTCTCGAGGAACCCATTACCCTCCCTACTGGTGTTCCCCATGACGTCAGACATTCCTAACTAAGCTAAATTGTCAAGCTGTGAGATATTTTATGACAAGGCGGTCCCCATATTTCAAATGTGTGACCCCTTCTAAGATCTAGGTATAAAGCATTAACAATGAACAGGCGAATAATATAACATTAACAAATCAAAAATAATTGGTTCCAGTTACAACTTAATTAAAATTATTATACTGTAAATTATATAAATATATCTATTGGCAAGATTCAGATAAATCATATATCTATATATATATATATATATATATATATATTGGTAAATTCTATGTATATTTAAACGTACCTGTGCACATCGACTGGAGGGTCATATTATTGGTGACAGTAAAGGGGAATATTTTAGATTGGTTTGGTCGTTCATACAATTTCCATTTTTTAAAGTTCTGTTTATTTCTAATATTTCTAATGAGTTGAGCAATGTGCTTTTTTCGCAGAAATGAAGGTATTTTATGCCTGTGTCTTTATCAAACGTATGTTTGTGTTGGTTGATGTGTTGTGCAAATGTTGATTTTGTTATGTTGTGTGTTGTGTCCATGTTAGTATCTATTTCTGATATATGTTCTTTGAGTCTTTGTTTGAATTGTCTCCCAGTTTGTCCTGTATAGATTAGGTTGCAAGAGTTGCAATTTAATTGATAAACCCCACTCTTTTCTTCTGTTTTTATTCGGTCTTTCGTATTGTTAAGGTGTTTGTAAAGTGTCCTATTTGTTCTGAAACTAACTTTGAAGTTTTCTTTTTTAAGAATATTGCCTATTTGTTCAGAAATTTTCCCGTAATAGGGTAAGCTTACCCATTTCTTTGTTTCTGTTGTGTTTATTATGTCTAGTTTGGAGATATCTTTCAAATTGATTTTGTTGGTTACTTTTTTTCTAATTTTTTCTATTGTATGTTGTTTGTATCCGTTTTTTATGGCTATGTTGTTGATTATATCTATTTCTTTGTTTCTGTCTGTCACGTTTAGTGGTATTGTGTAAGCTCTATGGAAGAATGAGTAAAATGTCGCATGTTTATGTGATATAGGAGCGTTCGATGTATTGTGTATAATTGAATCTGTGGTTGTCGGTTTTCTGTAGATGTTGTATTCAAGTTTATTATTATTTATTTTTAAATTTAAGTCTAGAAAAAATAAATAATAATAAACTTGAATACAACATCTACAGAAAACCGACAACCACAGATTCAATTATACACAATACATCGAACGCTCCTATATCACATAAACATGCGACATTTTACTCATTCTTCCATAGAGCTTACACAATACCACTAAACGTGACAGACAGAAACAAAGAAATAGATATAATCAACAACATAGCCATAAAAAACGGATACAAACAACATACAATAGAAAAAATTAGAAAAAAAGTAACCAACAAAATCAATTTGAAAGATATCTCCAAACTAGACATAATAAACACAACAGAAACAAAGAAATGGGTAAGCTTACCCTATTACGGGAAAATTTCTGAACAAATAGGCAATATTCTTAAAAAAGAAAACTTCAAAGTTAGTTTCAGAACAAATAGGACACTTTACAAACACCTTAACAATACGAAAGACCGAATAAAAACAGAAGAAAAGAGTGGGGTTTATCAATTAAATTGCAACTCTTGCAACCTAATCTATACAGGACAAACTGGGAGACAATTCAAACAAAGACTCAAAGAACATATATCAGAAATAGATACTAACATGGACACAACACACAACATAACAAAATCAACATTTGCACAACACATCAACCAACACAAACATACGTTTGATAAAGACACAGGCATAAAATACCTTCATTTCTGCGAAAAAAGCACATTGCTCAACTCATTAGAAATATTAGAAATAAACAGAACTTTAAAAAATGGAAATTGTATGAACGACCAAACCAATCTAAAATATTCCCCTTTACTGTCACCAATAATATGACCCTCCAGTCGATGTGCACAGGTACGTTTAAATATACATAGAATTTACCAATATATATATATATATATATATATAGATATATGATTTATCTGAATCTTGCCAATAGATATATTTATATAATTTACAGTATAATAATTTTAATTAAGTTGTAACTGGAACCAATTATTTTTGATTTGTTAATGTTATATTATTCGCCTGTTCATTGTTAATGCTTTATACCTAGATCTTAGAAGGGGTCACACATTTGAAATATGGGGACCGCCCTGTCATAAAATATCTCACAGCTTGACAATTTAGCTTAGTTAGGAATGTCTGACGTCATGGGGAACACCAGTAGGGAGGGTAATGGGTTCCTCGAGAGGCTGACATTCTGAAAATTAACTTAGTCTTATCTCTTATGCTTTTGGCTGAGGATGGTAGAAATACCGAAAGTACTCCCATGTATATATAGTTAGTGAAATTAGACAACATATTAAATAAACCAGTTTTATTTTATTTTCAAGTCCATTTGAATTATTTCACAATATCTCTGCAATTATGTCAGTTTTCATAAATAAGATGTAGTCTGACCTCCCACATATTTTTATTAGTAGTAGTAGCTAGCCGGCTTTCGAGGTTTCCCTCATCATCAGGCAGTCTGATAAATTTTTTGAATAAAACTAGATAATTTTATAATAAAAATAAATAAATAAAACAATCTAAAACTTTAACAATTTAAAATATCATGGATGGGGACAGACGAGTTATTCCTGTCCACCATCTGAGTCACAACAATAGAGTTGTAAATAACTCGTCTGTCCCCATCCATGATATTTTAAATTGTTAAAGTTTTAGATTGTTTTATTTATTTATTTTTATTATAAAATTATTTAGTTTTATTAAATTTTTTTTTAATTTTTATCAGACTGCCTGATGATGAGGGAAACCTCGAAAGTCGGCTAGCTACTACTACTAATAAAAATCTGTGAGAGGTCAGATTATATTTTATTTGACAATCTGTGATCTAATCAAATAAATGAAGTCTTTGCGTTGGAGTGTCCCCGCGTCGAAACGGCTGATCCAACATGTTAAGGACCATGTTAAGGACCTATCAGAGAGAGAGTGGAAACTTAGTTGATTAATTTGTTGTGAGGAAGTACATGACGGGTGATTGAGAGACTATTAATACAGAAGTGAATGGAATGGGCCGAGACACAGAATAGAGCACGCCTGGTTTGCAGATCCAAGATTGAGACTGTTATTGACTAGCTGTGATGTATGCTGCCTCCTTAGCTTAATGGTGTTTGTCTTTACCCACTTGAAGACGCTATTAAACAGATAAACCACCCCCCGCGTCTCATCCAAACTCTACCTAAGCCACCCCATCTCACCTCTACTTCTATTGTTACACACAGTTCACCCTCCAAACAATGAAATCTAATAGATTATCAGTATTTGCATTAATATATTTCCCTCCCCTCTATTCATTTTTTAACATTACATTTTCCAAATGTAAACATTATCACTTCCTCAGCTATACGAAGTATAAGGGAAGTTATGTAATCGGGCAACAATTCTATGTTAATTTTTCAACGGAATTTCAGTCGGTGAATCACCGGCAAAGTACTTTCCCAGAACGAAATAATCAATTAATTTGTCGCTCTCACTCCAAAATTAGTCATCTGTTTGCTAGCGCAATATTAGCATATTCAATAGTTGATTTACAAAGTCTCCGAAATCCTCATACTAAATTTTGTGTCGATACATCCGTAGTTATTAGAGTTTTTGAATCGAGCCCTTCCCCTGAACCTCCCCTTTACTTTAGGCGATATCGCTGAAATTTGACAGGTTATGTTATCATTGATTTTTCGCTGTATATATGAAATTTCATGTCGATACATTCATTATATCGGCAGTTATTGAGGTTTATGTGTTGAGCTCACTCTGATCCCCCTTCCATGATAGAAAATTTCATTTGTGAATTCAAAAGCCCCATAAGGACTACACTTAATAATTTTCAGTGGAATCTGCAGAAAGAAAGGAGATAACAGGGGAGGCTCAACTCAAAAACCAATGTAATAAATGTATAGACATGAAATTTCATAATTAAAGTCAAAACCCAATGAGGACATAACCAGTCATATTTAAGCTATGTTGGCAGAAGTGAGGTGGGGTTCAGGGGTGGGGTCTCAATACAAATACACTAATAACTGCCGATGTTATGTGTTACGACACAAAATTTTGTATGATGTAGGTCAAATTAGCCAGGGGAAACGAAAATTTAATTGATTAATTTCACAGGTTGTCAAATATAAGGTAGTCTGACCTCTCACAGATTTTTATTTAAGTGATAGCTAGCCGGCTATCGAGGTTTCCCTCATCATCAGGCAGTCTACAAAAGAACCATCCTTAATAATATGTAATATAAATAGCAAATAAATAATTAAAAACACAATTTTTGATAAAACATACCTGATAAAAATTTTTGAATAAAACTAAATAATAAAAACAAATAAAATAACAATCTACAACAACAAACATTAACAATTTAAAATATCATGGATGGGGACAGACAAGTTATTCCTGTCCACCATCTGAGTCACAACTGGGAGAACGGTGTACGTGAGACTGGACAAACCTCCCATCCCCTCTCTAGAGTTGAGGAGGGGGGACTCTCTCTTCCTCCTTTCCAATTTGATTTCGATACTTTCCAACGTATCCATCTTTCTACTTTTTTGGACATGATGCAGTAACGAGACTGAACCGGCCTCATGTCCTGTGTTCTGGAGGTGTTGGAAAAATTCAGAGTCGCCCCTCCTCAAATGTTCCCTCACTCTAGTCCTCAGCTTCCGAATTGATTAATTCGTTCTGGGGAAGTATATTGCTGGTGTTTCACCGACGAATTTTTTAACTTCAATTTTATTTTTACTTTCAGCATGAGAAAATATTGTAATCGTGCGAAAATTCGAGTTAGATTTTTCAACGAAATTTCACGTTTCAAGTTCCCCATTTTGACTATTATAAAATAAATATATAAAATTAAGACTACTTTACTTCGGGGCCTAAGTATATTTTCAATGTATCGCATATATTTATGACGGCTCTTCATGTTTTACTTTCCCAGCTAAACGATGTATAGAGGAAGTTATGAAATAAGTCAGAAATTCAAAGGTGAGTTATCATCGGAATTTCATAATTTCCGAATACATAACTTCCGATAGAATGAATGTATCGACATTATATTTTACATGTATATCCAGAAGGACCGACCTAGATTTTCAGCCAAATCGGCCAAAATGAAGGGGAGGTTCCGGGGATAGGCTTAACACATATAATAACTGTAGTTGTAATAAATGTATTGACATAAATTTTCAAAATCTCATAAGGACAACTTAAGGACTATTATTTTTCAGAGGAATCAGCGGAATGGAAGAGGGTGATCAGTAATAACTGCGGATGTAATGAATGTATCGACATAAAATTTATTTTCAGGATTCAGAAATCCTTATGTCAGTGCCGGCTTAAGACTATTTGATGCCTTAAGCATTCTGAGCTTTTGGTGCCCCCGTTTCACTATTGATATGATTAACGTCTTACTTATTTTGGCAAGTTCAATACTAAAGCTCGATTGAACAAAACCAAGACAAAATTAATTAAGCGAGAACATTTTTTAAATTAATTCATTAAAACACTAAATTTCTCTCTCATCCAAATACGCCATTCGTTCGTCATATACGTGCACTTCTTCGTCAGATCCTTCTTCTTCCTCAATATCATTATAATCAGGATTTGATATTTGGTCTTCCATCCGAAGTTTACGGCAGGCTATGAAAACAATTATACGACCTATAAATGTTTTTTTTTTTATATGTATTTAACATATTAGTTTCATTTTTATTAAGAATGATAGCAGATTTACGAAAAAAATAAAAATAAAAATTGTGAAATAACTAACTATTTGAATTTCATAAAAAATAACTCTTTCAAAAATAGCATTGTGGACTTGGTGCCCCCGAGAAGTGATGCCATAAACAGTTGCTTAGTTTGCTTATAGGTTAATCCTTCACTGATGTGAAGTATCGACTTTTAGCTCATGCGGTCGAATGAAATCAGGTCGGTAAACATGACATTCCGTTGAAAACAACATAGAATTCCATATACTTCGTATAGCTGGAAAGTAAAAACAGAGAATAATTGTGGACAAGATAAGATAGGTACCAAATAGGGTTCTATGGGCGATCTACCCCACTACTGCACCCCCTTCAACCATTAATATAAAAAGGATTTTTATTCAGGGGGCTATGCTGGTAGGTGGGATAAACTACCTGCGTTGGTAGGGGTTGCAGTGGGTTAAATATTGAAGAGGCAGGCTTAGCATAGGGTGATACCCCGGGGTCATTATGTGGCCAGAGATAAAATGTAAACAAACCTAATTTGCATCCGATCTCCATGCTAATGTGAAAATGGGGAGAGATCATTTGGAGGGGGTAAGCTGACTGGGGCTATTGTGTTTCCAGGGTTTTGTCCACTCGTCTGTCGAGTCAAATTCTGTTGAAAAGTCCATTCTGAAGAGCGAAATTTTGACTGAATATTCCCTCTGATGGTTTAAAGTTTCAAATTCTAAAAGAGCCCCTTCTTACCAGCTAGAGTAGAATTACTTTTCGTAAATTCGATGTTGATTTATCATCAGAATTTCATATTTCACCATAAAAATCAATAGTTGACTTACATAGGATTATAGCGGTAGTTATTAGGGTTTTTGAGTTCATCCCCCTCCCTTCCGATACACCCTTCCCTTCGGTTGATTTGGCTGAAAACCAACAGAGTTCATTTCTGGGGTGAAACAGACAATTAATGATGTTGTTAAAATAATTGTTGACTGTAAAATGATGATAATTCTTACCTATTTCTATTTCGTTGCGTGGGTTCGCCTAGACTCAACAGTTTTGATATATTAAGATGACATGAGGTGCAAAATACATTAAAGGAAACTTACTCCATGCTTATTTGACTAAATATATTTGTTAAAAACTTTATAATTATTTATTACTCAGAATCCTTTCTAAAATTTACTAGTATCCTAAAATATATTGATATTATTGCTAATGGTCTTAAGGTACCTTGTTGCTTTTCAATGTCTGTCGCGATTTCTGCTGTCTTCGGATTTCTTTACTGTTCAACCTCTGCTGACTGTCTCAAAACAATAGGGAGCATCTTCTTCTCTAGTAACGTGACCGGCTGAGTCCTAGCTCTGGGATGTTGAAGGACCAAGGGCTAGTTCCAGAGTGTGAACTCCTCGATGGTGACTCCAGAAGTTGACGATCCTCCCTCCATGGAGCTAACTGACGAAGTGTGTCCTATCTGGGTGCGGTTAGCTCGCATCCATTTTTCCCGCCGGGACCTTTCTGAGCCCCTATTGGTTGGCCAGGTCATCCCTTGACATAGTTTTCTCCCTTCATCCAGCCAAGTTCTTGGTTGGCCTCCAATTCTTATATTTCCATTTTCATTATTTTATTTATTTAAATATGTTAGAACAATTAATATCCATAATTTTATGTATTACAAGGGACGTAAAATTTCCTGTCTGTCTGTTTGTCAACACGATAACCCTGATAGAGTAAATAAATTGACACATAATTTTATATGTATATCCAAAAGCTCATAAGAACCCATATTGATTTTTAGCCAAATCGGCCAAAGGGAAGGGGGGATTAGGGAGGAGGCATGACAAAAAAAACTCTATTAATTGCCCTTGTAATGAATTTATTGACACGGAATTTAATATGTGAACTCAAATTTCTTAGGGACGACATCAACACAAAAACTCAACTTTCGTTGTAATGTCACAAAATTTGATATGAAAGGGGTTCAAATCAAAAACCTTTTAATCTCTCGATGTAATGAAATACATACGACATGAAATTACAGATTTTTAACAGAAATGGTAAATTGTTTTTAGTGGGAGAGAAAAAATTGAGTTGATTAATTAACGCTGGAGAATTGTCTGTGATTCACTGTTATCATGTGTTCTTACACACAGACAAAAAAAAATGTATTTTTGGAATCTGGGTTTCGAAAAACATCAAATTTTTGACCGATTATATAACATCCCCTATACCTTGTATACCTGAGGAAGAGGAACTCCTGAATAGCCTGCTGGATCCTTAAGTCCGTTACTAATAATCACAGTAGCTGTGAAAAAAAACAAACAACTAAACAGTTCCGGAAACAAACTGTAAACGTGGCTAACAGAACAAGAAACATATTTGTACATCTGCTTTAGGGCGGGACCATTTCAGTTAACCCGCCATGACGGAGACTGCATCTGGAGCTGTCATCACCAGAGAAAAAACCAAGATAATAGCTCGAAAAAAGTTCGTCGGTGAATCACCGACAATTTGGGCTGATAATCAATAGTTGACTTTCATAGGGACTTTTGTACACTTTATATTGTCGATATTTTTATTAAATCGGCAGTTATTAGTGTTTTTGAGTTGAGCCCTCTCCCTGATCCCCTTCGGCCGATTCAGCGAAAAAATAATATATTACGTCCTTATTGGCTTTTGAAATTACATATGAAATTTTATATCGCTACATTCATTACAACAATTGTTAGAGTGAATCTGTTAAGCCTCCCTCTAAACCCCCTCCCTTTTGGCCGATTTAATTGAAAATCGATAGGTGTTGTCCTTATGGGGTTTTGGTCCCACATGTAAAATTATGTGACGATACATTCATTCTATCGGTAGTTATTAGTTTTTATGCTATGCCCCCATAATCCCATCGGTCGATTTGGCAGAAAAACAATAGGTGTCATCGTTAGACACACAGACTTTTTTTTTCTTTTTCATATTTAGAATCTAGATATCGGAAAACTCCGCATCGAATTTTTGCCCGATTATATCCCCCCCCCCCCCCCCCCCCCCTCTTTAGGCTAAAAATCAGTAGTTGTAGTCCTTACATAAGGACTTGTGAATTCTCATTACATCGGCAGTTATTGGGATTTTTCAGTTGAGCCCTCTCTCTGATCCCCCGGTTACCTTCGGCCGATTCCGTGAAAATTAATCCATATCGACTTATTGGGCTTTGAATTTAGATATGAAATTTTGTGTCGATAGGTTCATTACAACGGCAGTTATTAGAGTGTATTTGTTAAGCCTCCCGGTAATCCCTCCCCAATAACATTACAACACGGATTCCAGTTTCTCAGAATGACATATTTTATTTTTCTCTCAAAACAGAAGAGAAATAGCCAATAAGAGTCATGTTATTAATGATTCCTTCTTAATTGGAAACAGACAGAGAATCAGGATTTCTTCTAACTTAGATCTGGAAAAATATCTTCTTCTTGAGGTTCAAATGTAATTGTGTTAGTTATTGTGACTCATGCCCGGGCTTTAACTACGAGATCATATCGCCTACTACCGTCGCAGTACAGAGGGGTCCTTATCGAGTGCCTGATATCGTACAGGCTCAGGGACCATCGCTCAAGGTATTTTCTACCGCCCAGATAAAAGAAGCTAATAGTCTCGGCTGGGTTCTGAACCCGCGATCTTTAGCTCAATAGGCAAGCACGCTAAGTTTGAGCTAACGGCGCTCTCTGGAATCACTCGTTGTCACACTTATTGACAGGCGCTTGCGATGTACAAAAATCACACTAATTACATAATGTTTTTACTTTTTTAAACCTTTAGTACCCGAGATCGAGTAATCAACGGAATTTCACCGTCCATGAACTAAACACAAGATGATATCTGTCTATAATTGGAATTTTGTGAGTCCTACATGTCATTGTTTTTGGCTTTATGTACGATGCATATTAGCCATGTATTATCTAGTTATTCACGACATCCATGGCAACGGGAGGGAGTTCTATTTACGAAATAAAATTCACTCCCGGATGGGATTCGAATCCGCAAACCATGGTGAGACCATGCGACCAAAGCCCTACGCTCTATCCCGCATGGCCACCATGGTCCCCTATATATTGTTGTTAGAGAAAGCAATTATTGAGACACTGTGCACGTTGGTCCTACTTCAAATTTGAAAATAAATGTTTACATGTTTTGTAATATGAGAAGTTTTCACATAAATCACGTAGAAAAAAAGAGAAATGATATATGACATGCAAGGAATAGACGATGAAGCGCTCCAGTGATCTGTCTGAAATTACGATATAATGCATTGATATCGATACGAGTAATATGTATCAAGTTTCAGTCTTCTATCTCTACTAGAAATGACTGAAAAAGCAATCGGCAGATTTGACGTCACCAAACCGAGTTAACAAATTTCGTCGATGAATCAACTGCAACGTGCTTCCCCAACACGATTTAATCCATTAAATGTTCGCTCTCACACCGAAAAATAATCAACAATTTTGGCTAAATATCAATTTTCATTACATCGGCAGTTTTCAAGGGTAAATAAAAATTTAGGAAAGGCAAAATTTAGAAATCCCATAGTAGAATTGGGCTTATGTCCTCCAAAGCGACGAAAGAGCGCTCTGGTAGTAGGCAATATGACCTCGTAGGTAAAACCCGGCCATGAATTACTATAACTATCTTTAAGTTGTCATAACAAAGCATGTTTATTTATAGAAATATACATATATATATATATATATATATATATATATATATATATATATATATTATCCTGCAGATTTGAGGATGTTGCAGGACTGGTTGCATCGGTATTTATTGCAGTGTAGAAGGGCTCCTGAACCAATGCAGGAGATTGGAATGTTATATACTAATGGTCCTTCGGTTTCCACCCAGGGTTATATTCCACCCTTCAACATGATAACATCCCTCGTCCAACCCTCCCCACTATTATAGATCAAAATTTGCAAACATCCTCTTTTCCAAGTTTTTTTTTTCTGCCGCCTCGAATTCCAAACTATTGAGAAACATTACGACTAAAAAACATTGATGAAACATTGCCCAGCCAGTATATATACTAAATATCAAAATAGCACATCCAGGCTGAAACAACAACGACTACACTTTTAAGTTCTGGGGAAATACAGGACTAGGCGGACAAATACAAAAAAAATGTATTTATAAATAAAATGGTAATAGGATACGTCATAAGAATATATCCATTAAGATAGCTTATAGATTAGATACATAAAGAGATATTAACTCTCAACCGACTGACACACACGGATAAGAATTAACAATACTAGGTACTAAAAAATAAAATGAAATTAATAAATAAATACTCGAAAATATCAGTACAAAAATAATAATATCATACAGTAGATAAATAAAGTGTATAATAAATTCTGTAGATAAATGTTTCATTTCATTAAAGCCTTTTTCACGACGTAGCCTTCCTCAGGTCACAATATGCCAAATATAGAAAGAAAGGAAACAAAATAATAATTATAATAAAATAATAACTAATGAAAGAAATTAATAAAAGTACTTAAAAGAAAAAAACAATTTTTTATGTACGCTCCATTATTTATTTATATATACGCGTATTTTCCTCTATTCATTGGTCTACCGTCTTTACGTATTTTATCTGAAGTTGGATATAATTGTTTATTCATTACACTTTCGCTTATATATTTCGTACCAAATCCAATAGCTCCAAGTATAGAATGCCAATTCTCAGTTTCCACTACATTATTCGCAAAAGCTTTAATAGCTTCCTTATCTGCTGCCTGAATATCTTTAAATGATACAGCTGCATCATATAATATATCATGACCATCTGCAATTGTATCATCGTCATCTACTGTTGGCAAACTATAGTTTGATATACCTGGATCGAAATATGTGTAGACCACACTACCTGATATAGGCGTAGATGAATACCGCGATCGTCATCACTAGTCTCAGAATCTGACATAAGTACATACCGGGCGAAACTTCACTAGGGAGCGAAGAAAGAAATCAACTTCATTAAAAATATACAAAGCGACAATGCCGCAAATAGTATATAATTAATAAAAAATAATAATTAAAACGTAGCTTCGACACATAGAGAGAACAACTTTGGAGGAACTCCGCCAAAAAAATAAAAATGAAAGCTATGTATCAGATAATGTTTAATATGAAACACGATTTTTTATTATGGTTATTTTATTATTTATGAACAATGAGAACAAAATTCCGTTCCCGTATAGAGGGTTTCCTCTAACATAAACATTTTTAGTTGAAGTTTAAATTTGTTATTGTTTCCATTCTTTTCAAGAAGTGGGAAAGGGCATTAATTTATTTAGTAATTATACTTTTCCCAAAAAGACAGTAGCAATGTTTAATTATTCGAAAATCGTCTTTCTTCCTGGTATCGTAATCATAACTACTTATTTCGTATAACTGGAGAAGTAAAAATGATGAATGTCTTCATTGTATGGAGAAAGTACAAATAGGTTGAGACTGACAAGGTAACGTTTTGAACCTACAAGATAGGACCAAACACGATGGAGATCGTATCACACCTCTATTAGAGAACTCTATATCGTATAGACCGCCGTGTAGTCTAGTCCTTAATAGATTTTTTATTTATTATAAAATAACCGGTTCTCCTTGATTTGATCAATATTTCAATCCTAGCAATTATATAACAATAAATATTAAAGCCATAAATAAATATTTGTGCCTACTGGTCACATCAAAGACTTTTCAAAAGCAAGCCGACTCAAATTAATAGTTGTCATTTTTTCTCCGTCTATGTGTATACTTAATTCATCAATTATACCCGCCCAGAAAGAATTATAAACATGAATTTACATAAAGAAATAAAATAAAATGAAACTGTAAGCATTTTTAATTATTATTGTAGAAAAATCGTCGGTGAATCACCGGCTATATACATGCCCAATACGAGTTAATCAATTAAATTTTCGCTCTTCCTCCAAAGCCAATCGATTGTTTGAGCTAAAACTCAATATCTTCTGAATCCTTGTGTAAATTAACCTACCATAACATTTAGTAAACCTAAATTTTGTGTCGATACATTCGATTCATTGAAAAGAACTAGGGTATTTGAGTCGAGCCCCCCTCCCTTCGACCCATGCCATCCTTACGGGGTTTTGAATTTAAATATATAATTTATTGCCGATACATTCAATACATTGGCAGTTATTGGGGTTTTTGAGTTGAGCCCCCCCTCCGATCCCCCCTCCCATTCGTTAGATTCCGCAGAGGCTTCCTTATAAAGAAGGATGGATAAAGTGCAGTCAATTTACATACGAAATTTCGTATCAATTCATTATCGTTATCTACACAAAAGTGGTTGGTATAAGAAATTCATAGAATGGCTACATCGCATGTATTTTTTTTCTTCATTTTTTAAACATTTTCAATAAAAAACTTATAATAATAAAATCACAATTTCAATATAGGTTAGGTTAGGGCTTTAACTACGAGGTCATATCGCCTACTACCAGAGCGCTCTTTCGTCACTCTGGTGGACATGAGCCCGACTCTACTGTGGGAATCCTAAATTTTACCTACCATAAATTTTTATTCACTTAGGGCAGGGGTCATTAACTGAGTACATGACATCGTATAGGCTCTGGACCATCGCTTAACGTCCCATCCGAAGGACGGCGTGCTTAATTTTACCTCCCAGATAAAATAAACTAAGGGCCTCGGTCGGGTTTCGAATCCACGTTCTTGAGCTCAGAAGCCAAAAACGTATCCCACTGAGCTACCGGCGCCCTCCATTTTCAACATATATATAATAACGAATGTTTTGATATGGCTATTCGTTATACGAGCAAACATCTAAAAACATGAATACGATGTCCTGCGAAAAATCGTATCTCAAATAAAATGTGACTTTCAGTTTTTTCTGCAACATTGGGTTGCACTTCTGATAGAAGAGATTTTTGATTACGTCATACCAATAACGATAAACAGGTAATTCAAACGTTGCATGTGACGTGCGGAACTTGGCAAGAGAAAGCGGCTATATCGCAACTGACTCCAACCCATCTTTTCAACGGTTTGAGGGACATGACATTAATTCGTTTCAATAAATAGTAATTTTAAAGAAATCCTAAGGTATTTTCTACTGGATAAAGTGCAGTCAATGAGTTGAAAATTGAAATCAGTTGCGTGACTTTTGACTCTTCGTGTTTAGGACAATTGGAACAAGAAAACTGTTTTCAGGAGCAAAAGTTAATAGAAAAAAAGAAAATTAATTCAGGGTCCAAAGGGTGACATGTTGTCAGGAAGGAGGCAGGAAGTGGAAAATTATATTTGACTCTTTGGCTGTTTTTTATTTGTTTACTTCCCTAGCTATACCAGGCTCAAATATTCGATGTTGAGTTTTCAACGGAATTTCATGTTTTCCGACCTCTAAAATATGAAAAAAAAGTCTGTGTGTCTGTGAACGAGATAACACACACGACACAAAATATTATTTGTGTATCCAGAACCCCATAAGGATGACACCTATCGATTTTCAGCTAAAACGGACAAATGGAAAGGGTGGATTGGGGGGAGGTTACACAAAAAATGTTAAAAGCCGTCTTAGTGAATGCATAACTCTAAATTTCATGTGTAATTTCAATTTCCCATATGGAGGACACCAATTAATTTTCCGCAGAATCTGAAGGATTAGAGGGGGGTTAACTCAGAAATCGACAAGAATGTGTTATATTTATCGAGAAGTCCATGAGGAACGCACTTATTGATTTTCAGCCAAACCGACCAAATGGAAGACGAAGAAGAGTAGGGCCGAAGTCGAAAACCCAAATATTATATTATAACTACCGATATAATGAATGTATTAACATGAAATTTCATATCTAAATTCAAAACCCCATAAGGATGAATGCTATAAGTTTTCCACGAAATTTACTGATAGTTAGAGGGGTCAACTCAAAATCTCATTATCTCAAGATAGAATGACCCACAAGAAATGTGTTATATTTATGGAGAACCATGGGGTTCTATGGAAGGAATACACCTAATGGTTTTCAGCCAAATCGACCAAAGGGAAGAGAGGGTACAAGGGGGGGGTTCAAGTCAAAAAAGCTACCTGTAATGTATGTTTCGACACAACATTTAAGAAGAGGATTCAGAATATGTAAGTCATCTACATATTGATTTTTACCCCAAACGGTCCATTAGTTTTGGAAGGAGAGACAACTTAATTGATCTGGGGAAGTAGATTTCGGCGTTTTTTGCCATTAATTTGGCAAATGCCTAATCACATGCCATGTGACGCCTCATGAAAGGAAGGGTGCCTGGATTAAGATCATAAGACAGACAGGGACAAGGAAAGGCATCAAAGCGACGGACTCATGGCTAAAACAACACTAATCACTAGAGAGGGGAGGAAGGGTTCTTAAGGGGTGTGTCGGCTCACATCAAAGACTATCACTTAAGGGCTAAAAAAAAATATATGAAAAACCTCCCCAAGTACCTCGCCCCAAGGCTTGGAGCGTTAGAATTAATTAATAAAGGTGCCTGGCTTCCCTACCATTAAGGGTACCTGGTCTTGAATTACCCCACCGTACTCCCTTCAAACTATAAGGGTGGTTCTGGGACTAGGCGATGAGATTATACTCCAAACTAAATCTCATAACCTCATGGGACAACAGGCTAAGTTGAGAAACGCGAACAGCACAAAAAAAGTTGTCGATGAATCACCAGCAATATACTTCCCCAGAACGAATTATTTATCTTTTCGCTCCCCCTCCAAAACCAGTAGCCCCTTTGAGCAGCTTCTAAATCTGTATGTTAAATTTTGTGTCGATATATTCATTACAACAGTTATTTTTGAGTTGAGCCCCATCCCCCGAACCGCCTTTTCCCTTAGGCCGATTTTGCTGAAATTTACCAAATATTGTCCTCATGTGATTTTGACTTGAAATTTCATGTCGATACATTCATTACATCAGCAGTTATTGAATTGTTTGTATAATAATGGATAATGTATACACCCTTAATCCCCAGGAACTTTGTACAATCTGCAATAAAAATGAATTGGAAGACGTATACCACCTGTTAATATACTGTCCGATATACTCCCCCATTAGAAGCCACTTCCTGCCTCAGAGTATCAGTATAAACCGATCAAACTTTCATACATTACTCCTGGCCCATTATAAGAATGATATCTCAAACATTCTTTATTATTAGATCAGCGCTCTGAAACTTAGAGCATTAATTGTTAACGAATAATGTATTTCAACTTACATATTATATTGATATACAATATCTACATCCCCACTCCATATTTACTGTCTTTGTTGCATTATTATTATTTATTTGTAATTACCTATTTTATTTATACTTTTATTTATTTATTTATGTTATTTAGTTTGTAAAGGTTCCTTTAATATGTCATTGTTTTATATATGTATTCTTTTATATGTGTCATTATTATGTTAATATTGTAAAAGTAATGGTCACTGACTCCATTGTATAGGGGTGATCCCTTTAAACAATAAAAAAAAAATTATTATTAATTATTATTATTATTATTATATTAGATTTTTTGCCGATTCCGCTGAAAATTAATTAGTGTTGTTATTATTGAATTTTGAAATTACATATAAAATTTTGTGTTGATACATTCATTAGAATGGCAGTTATCAGAGTCTTAGTGTTAAGCCTCCCCCCCTAATCCATCCTTTCCCTTTGGTCAATTTGGCTTAAAATCAATAGGTGTCGTCCTTAGAGGATTCTAAATACATATAAAAAATTTCGTGTTGCAACTTTCATTTTATATTGGCACTTATTATAGTCTTGGTGTTAAGCCTCCCCCTTATCCCTAGTTCTCTTAGATCAATTTAGCTAAAAATTAATAAGTATTGTTCTTGGAAGGTTATTATATAATTACGTGTAGTTAAATTCATTCAATTGGCAGTTATTGTGCTACAACTGCCAAAATTTGGTATGAGGATTTATGATTTTTAGTCCAAACGGTTCATTAATTTTGGAGAGAGAGCAAACATTTATTTGATTAATTCGTGCTGGGGATGTACACTGCTGGTTATTCTGCACTTTTTTTTATTATGTTACTGCAAGTATTAATTAAAAAGAGAGTTTAATTTTCAAAATGGCTCTTTATAGATTGAATTGGTTTTCATTTTGAGGAACAGAGTGCTTTTAACCATACTAAAACAGGAGTGAATTGGCTCGAATTCAAACTTTGTCACCAATCTCTCCTTCAATGTTCCTGAGTTATTTTAACAAAAAATTTAATATTAATAATCGATTAGAATTATTATTATGGAAAACACAATTGAAAAAGGTAACTACAAAAATAAATAATTAGCCTCAATTCATGAGTACAGAAAAATATTGTACATTCGGTCTTGAATGAGGTTACATGTGGCGGATGCAGTTTCGGAAGCCTTCCTTTTTAAAAAGCCCTCTCAGAAATTTTTTGAGGGAATAATTTTGAATGAGGTTAGGTGGGGTAGGGAAGATGTAAAGTTAGGTTAGGTTTTATGACTCATGCCCGGGCTTTAACTGCGAGGTCGTATCGCCTACTACCAGAGCGCTCTTTCGTCACTCTCGTGGACATGAGCCCGACTCTACTGTGGGAGTCCTAAATTTTTCCTAACCTAAATTTTTATTGACCTAGGGTAGGGGACTTTAACTAGTACCTGACATCGTACATGCTCGGGACCATCGCTTAACGACCCGTCCGAAGGATGGCTTGCTTAAGTTTATTTTACCTCCCAGATAAAATGACCTAAGGGCCTCGGTCGGGTTTCGAACCCACGATATTGAGCTCAGAAGACAAACACGCATACCACTGAGCTACCGGCGCCCTCAATATTACTAGATCTTATCCCTTATCGTACTCCTCCATATATTTATCGGATTTTGTGATGATTGACAATACAGTTATAATAGATTTATTATGAATAAAATTGCTTTGATGATTCACTGGAGGATTAAACATCATTGCAATTATAAATGTATAAATAAATTAATTATTTACAAGTCGTTATAATATGAAATAAATAAATAAAAAAATAAATATAGAGAGGAGTACGATAAGATCCTATATATTTAAAAAAATAAATAAAAACATAAAAATAAAAAAAATAAAAAAAAAATCAGTGAATCATCGCATATGTACTTCCCCAGCAAGAATTAATAAATCAATTTTTCGCCACCCTTCAAAGTCAATTGAGTGATTAGACTAAAACTCAATATCTGATTTACATAGTGGTTTTTAAATCCTCATAAGAAATTTTGTATTGATGAATTAATTATATCGATGAAAGATTATGCGACTTTATGGGGTTTTGAATTTAAAATAGTATATTATTGATACATAACTCATCAATTTATCATAGTTATGTAGTATTAATAAGATTATGTGTAATACGATAAATACTCACCCCTTAATGATATATTACATAGGGGTTGGGCCACCCATATGGACAGGGAACACACTTTTTTTTAGTTATCTTTTTACCTAGCTGTATTAAGACATCACATAATGGAGTCCTAAAAAAAGGGTTGGACTCACTATTAGCTTGAAAAATTCTCTAAAAAAAAACTATATTATTATACTAGTGTATCCATAAATTATGTTACGCCATTTTCGAACATTTTTGACCCCTCCCGTCCAAAAACGTTTTGATTGTTTTAAAAGAAAAAATATTAGAATCTTTACACATAACAAAACCAGAAAAAATTGATTTTGTATGTCATTACAAGTGAGACTCTAATAAACTAAATTGTACTTACGCTGAAACACAGGATAAAAGGAATGTTGCGTTTATTTTTGATGATTTGTTTTAAAAAAATGGAAGCTTTGCATTTCTAACCGTTTGATTTTAACAGTTTTTCGCCCTTTGCCAAAATTTGCTTAACATTGACTTAGCAGGGTTTGCATCTGGGCGACACACATGTAACATCCTTATAGAGTCCAGACTAAGACCACGCGGTTTTGGAACGAAACACAAAAAATGAGGACTAGATGTGTAATGTTTTATTGGATTTTTATTAAATTTCATAAGTGTAGCTTTCTCATAAGTTCGTTTGAAATTTAGGCTATGTGGCGTTCCGAAAGTTTGCACGGTTGTGGACGGAGCAAACGGAATAACATAAAATTATACAATTTTGAGGAGAGAAGGGGTTAGTGAACTGAGCCAGCACATAAAATGGCAGCTGTTGAAATGAATGGATTTTTATGAAAATTCATACACAGCATTCTCATAAGCTCGTTCAAAAAGTAATGTATGTGACGTTCCAAAATCTTTTATGACTGTGGACGGGGCAAATAATTTTCATAAAATTATATAATTTTGAACGAGAGGAGGGGTTTGTGAACTGGGCAAATATCATATTAATCATATTTTCGGTTTCAAACATAGGCTGAACAATAATCACCTGAACAATTGTCTGAAAATTTCAGCTTGCCAGCTTATCTGAAACTGGCTGGTATCTATATGTTGAGAATTATCTAATCTAGGACATGTGCAGCTGAACATTTTATTTCTGCCGAGGGGAGGGCGGGTAAATGACTAACCACTTCTACGAACTCAAAATTATTGAAAATTTCATAGTTTCTAAAATTATCTAACTTGAACGTTACTAACTTCGGGGGCTATGGTGGCCGTGCAGGCTAGAGCGTAGGGCATATGTGGGCAACAACCGGCCCGCGGGCCGGATCCGGCCCGCTGTAAGATTTGGTCCGGCCCACGAGACATTTTGAAAAACCCAATTTAAAAAAAAATAATATTACACTACTTACACTCACTCCAAATTAGGAAGATCGAGTAGGATGGGGTTTGTCGCTTGCTCCTGCGGAATCAAGTGAGCGAGCAAGGCGAGTGAGGAAAAATTCATGTCATCGCGTGTTTATACACGCTCGTAATACCTCGAAGAAGACCATTTTCCGCGGCTTAGAAAATTCGCAAGAAGATTGATTTTTGTGTTTGGCAGTACTTATAAATGCGAACAGTTATTTTCAATGATGAAAGTTAATAAATCAAAACATCGTACAAGGCTCACTGAAGATAATTTGGAAAATTCTTTACGTCTTTGTATCAGTGGAATTAATCCAAACATCAATGGATTAGTTTCCCAAATTCAAGCTCAAGTGTCTCATTGATTTCGGTGTCGCTACTTAACTTTCGTAGTTTGTAATAATTCCAAATTTCACGATTTAATTATAATATTGTACCTATTTTTTTTCATTTCATTTTGTTATTTTAATAAATTGTATTATAATAACAGTGTCTTATTATTTCATGTCTGATATCTATCGCTAAAAATTATGAACACTACTTTAAAGTCCGACGTTATTTTATTTTGAACCATCTACGCGGCCCGCGAACGTTTTTGCACACTAAAGTTTGGCCCGCAACATGTCAAAGGTTGCCCATACATGGCGTAGGGCTTTGGTCGCATGGTCTCACCATGGTTTGCGGGTTCGAATCCCGTCCGGGAGTTTTATTTCGTAGATGGAACTCCGTATCTGGATGGATGTCGTAAAACTAGATAACACAATGACATGGCTAATAATAAATAAAGAAAAAATAAATAAATAAATTTCGCAGATCACATTACTAACCTGCCTGAAGTTACTAATCTTCTTGTGTCAAATAAAAAACAAATTTATGTTACAAAAAATAAAATAAAAAAATAATTAATAAAAGAGAGAAAAGTTCAATTAATGCTTTCATGAATCTTAAATATAATTTTTAAAAATCCTATCAAATGCAATTAAAATTCAATTAAACCAGATAATTGAGTAAATATCATTAAGCTCATATATCCCTCTCGACTAAATTGAAAATCCCTCAATACTGTCCTTTCCCAAATAAGCTCTCTCAACTGGTCTGACAATTTAACTACCTGTAATTGAGAGTGGCAACCTGCAGATAGCCCATACAGCAGCGTATCGTATACTGGCTGTTACTAATGGAAAAGTCATCAGTGTAGGATCGATTATGTATGATGTAGATATACAAATAAATAATGAAAATATTATTTCTATTTCCCCAGCAGTATAGAAGTATAGGGGAAGTTATGTAGTCGGTCAGAAATTTCATATTGAGTTTTCAACGGAATTTCATGTTTTTCAACCCCTAATTCTGAAATTTAGAAGAAAAAAAAAGTCAGTGAATCCCGGCAATGTACTTCCCTAAAACGAATTAATCAATTAACTTTTCGCTCCCCCTCCAAAACCAGTCGACCGTTTGCGCTAATTTTCAACATATTCAACAGCTCCTAAATCCTCATACAACATTTTGTGTCGATAAATTCACTACAACAGAAGTTATTACAGTTTTTCTCTACTCCCTTACGCCTAGCCCTAGAGGAAGGGATGCGCGGACAGTTCAGACCAATGCGCTGCAAGGACATCGTCCAGAATTGGATTGTGGAAAAATGGCAACAAAGTTGGTCACGATGCCCGGATGGCCGAACGACGTACGCATACTTCCCGGACGTCCGGGTACGCCTTGACTCAACATGGGTACAGCCTAATCACTGGACGTCTCAAATATTATCAGGTCATGGTGATTTCAACTCCAAGCTGTTCTTCTTTCTCGACTTTCTCGACAAGATCGTATTTGGGACTGGATCTACGGCAGATAGTGACGGAAACGGACTACCCGATGTTCTGCCGATTCGTCGGCTCCTGGCGGGAGCAGAAACAGGCAATGTAAGATGGTAACCCCTTGATCCCCGAGCTTGGACCAAACGTAGACTGGGTGATATTGCTGCAATGCAAGGCGCACCCTCTTTTGAAAGCAAACAAAACAAAAAAAAAAAAAAAAAAAAAAAAAAAAGTTTTTCCCTACTGCCGATTTTCTCTCAAATTTAGCAGTTATTGTCCCCATGGGGTTTTGAGTAAATCGATACATTCAATACATCGGCAGTTACTTATTTGAGCGATTTAGTTGAGCGTATTATCTCCTTTTCCCATCGGCCGATTCTGCTGAAAATTAATAAGTGGTTGTTCCTATAAGGTTTTAAATTTACTGAAAATTCGTATGGGTACATTCAGTCAACGGCAGTTTTTAGAGTTTTAGTTAAGTTTCCACCCCTAATCCCCCCCTTCCCTTTGGCCTATTTGACTGAAAATCAATATGTCATACATAGAGGATTCTGGTAACCCACATAAAATTTCTTGTTGAAATAAAATTTCCATTCATTCTATCGGGAGTTATCTTGTTCACAGACAGAAACACAGATTTTTTTTCCATTTTTTGGAATTATGTTTCTGAAAACATAAAACTCCGCATTGAATTGTTGGCCTACTTCATAACATCCTCTATACTTCGTATTTTTTTTTAAGTTGAGCCCCCCTCTTTTCTCCTCTTCCCTTCTGCCGATTCAGCACAAAATTATTAAGTGTTGTCCTTATAAAATTTTAAATTTACATATGAAAATGTGTGTGGATACATTCATTACAACGGCAGTTTTTAGAGTTTTAGTTAAGCTTTCTAATTTAAAACAAAATTGAATGTACATAAATTGTTTTCACGAGAGATAAGAGAGGATGTTTTGAGTATATAAATTAATACAATTTTCATTAAACAAATAGCCACTCTGTAATTTAGAAATGTAAAAAAAAAAAAAAAAATACTAAAATTGAAGTAATTTGATCCGGTTTGGAAAAAAATAAAATACAAGGAAATTGGAAGACCCAACCGATCGTTGCGGCGAGTGGCGGGGTTCTACAACCGGCCGTAGCAGCATAAACGTATTATACCCCTCTACGCGGCGGACGGGTGGTGTGTCCCCACAGGGGTCTAGAACACCCGAAAAAAAAATATATATATTAATTCGTTCTGGGGAAGTACAGATTACGCATTTTACTAATCACCGCCAAAGAGACGGATTAAAATGTAACTGCGAATTACACTGATCGAAACGGACTGACTTGAAGGACACACTACAGGTTCCTCCACTCTTATAGGGAATAGAGTTAGTTTTACGTCTGTTCCCAACATTTTGACAGCACTTTAACTTTCTAGACTAAACTAAAATCATCCTGGAACAAACTGAGTACTTTCTTTTATCTTTCCATCCCCTAACAAAGCATTAAATCCTGTCTCATAACATATCAAAAGAGAAGGTACACACGAAGAGGCGGAGGAAGAGGGACGGCAGCGCATCATGAAGTCCAGGACTGACAACGATGTTAGCGGTACATCATCTTATAAGGAATTCTGTTCTTCTCCGGAAAATCGGCTCGGCTGGCCTGGGTCAGTGTTTTCATTAAATACATTCTAAAATATGCAGTTTGTTTCAATAGTCTTTTGGTTTTAGGTAAACCTTGCACCGCCATGCGGAGTTTTTGGAAGAGATTTTAAAATTGCCTCGCGCTTTGTTGTGCCACGCAAGACGATGCGTTTGCTAAGCTCTCATACTTACTTCGCCGATTGACAGCATTCGTTGGAGTCCGAACTTTAAGAAAGTGTAATTTGAATCCGAATAACGTTTGACTGGGAACTAAAGCTTTCTATATCCTTCTAATGTCTTGACTGTAATGTTTGTCTGTGGTGGAGTTGTCTTTATATTTTATAATTTACTTTAGGTTAGGTTAGGTTTTATGACTCATGCCCGGGCTTTAACAACGAGGTCATATCGCCTACTACCAGAGCGCTCTTTCGTCACTCTGGTGGACATGAGCCCGACTCTACTGTGGGAGTCCTAAATTTTGCCAACCCTAAATTTTTATTCATCTAGGGTAGGGGTCTTTAACGAGTACCTGACATCGTACAGGCTCGGGACCATCGCTTAACGTCCCATCCGAAGGACGGCGTGCTTAAGTTTATTTTACCTCCCAGATAAAATAAACTAAGGGCCTTGAGCTCAGAAGTCAAGCACGCATACCACTGAGCTACCGGCGCCCTCTAATTTTCTTTAATTAGGTACATTAGATCGAAATTTTGTAGGGGGGCCCTCTGCCCCCCTAGCTACGCCAACGACTCTAGTCAATTCAATCACAGTAGATAACGGATTACTTCTCCAAATCTCTGCTTAGAGACCACATTTGACTAGAAACATCTCGTGGCAGACCGAGTACCTTCCTTGTTCTGATGACCATCCTCTTACAAGAGACTAAATCCTGTCACATAACATGACAAAAGAAAAGCACCCTTATAAAGTCCTCTTGTTGTTCTGAATAAAAGCTTTCCACTTGGCAAGAGAAGACTTCACTCATCCTCAGGACTCAACTAGAAATAAAAATATCAGAACAACTCCTTGAATACAAATGAACCTGGACAACGGAAGACAACGCAGACATTCATAGCCCGACCCTTTTTGTTGCCAATGTTGCTATTTTACTGTCCACAGCCGACCCTGTATATTTATACCCTTTCCTGACCCTGTATCCTTCTTCAGTCTGACCCACTTCTCGTTTAGGGAGGATCATAAGGGTACTAAACAAAGCAGACAACTCTGAGACATCTTATTACTTTTCTTTATTTTTATTATTGACCTACTTGCTGTCAGGATTGTGGAATAAACAACACTTTATGACTTATATGAAGAGAGCCATAAACTATTTTTATTTTACGATTGTGTGAAACAATAATCTGTTTTTGATTTCTGCCTTTATTTCACACTTTGAAATATGGCATTTGAAAACTGCAATATTTCAGAGACCATAATATAAATCTTGGACCAACGATTTTTCAGTTTCAGACTTCCATTACTACGTCAGTTCATGAACTGACTATTTCATAAAACTATTTTTATGAAAAATAATATGTGTCATCCAGTGGCGTAGCGTAGTAGGGGCGGCAAAATTTCACAATAAATAATAATAATATCTTGTAAATATTTGAACCATTTCATATTTTTGTCGCACCTACGATTCGGACCAATCGGAATGAGCACGGCATTTGTGGACTCACTTGAATTATTAAAATTTATTGTGAAATCCAAGCTGGAAGATACTCTGCCCAATATTATAATAATGCTCCGAATATTCTTCGCCATAAGCAATGCCAGCTGTGAGAGAAGTTTTTCAAAATTGAAATTGATTAAAAATTATTTAAGATCAACAATGAATACTTTAAGGCTAACCAGTCTGGCTATCTTGTCTATTGAGCAAGAGGTGTGTGATGCTATAGACATTGATAGTGCAATGAAAGACTTTGCTCTTAAAAAAAGTAGACGAATAAAGTTTTAGTTAAAGACAGAAGTTTTGTTTTTAATTCTAACAAGTATATTAGTTTTCAATAAAAATATAAATATTAACAGTATGGTCGTAGTTCTAATTGGAAGTCGATTTGCGTTTTATATTCAATTCTCTAATAACTTAATCTTAATGATCGTCAAGGTATAATCATAAGTGTTCTATACCTGTTATATCAATGTAAGTGACACACGTGTAAGAATTTTTGTTATAAATGTGATTATTATATTGTAAAACATATATATATATATATATATATGACTTTTTTTATTTGTAACCTGTACAATACACAATAATGATGCCTGTTCTTGCCGAAAAGTTCTTTAGAATTACTGTATATTATAGTCTTTTAAATTTAAATACCTAAATAAGAGGGCGGCAAAATGTTCTTCCGCCCCGGGCGGCTGACACCCATACTACACCACTGGTGTCATCCTTTTGGGGTAACGAATTTAAAATATACAATTTCATGCCAATACATTCATTAAATCAGCAGTCAGTGTGATTTTTACTTTGAGATCCTCTCAGCCCTGCTCTGGATAAATATACATTATTTCGTATCGATACATCAATTCTATTGAGAATTATTATATTGATATTACCAAAAAAAAACCACCAAAACATGAAATTCCGTTGAAAACTCCGCATAAAATTTCTGAGGAATTATAAAATGTCCTGAAATTTTCATGGGTATCCTTTCTCTGTTAAAATTCAAATGGGGAGACCTCTGAAATTTCCGAGGGGTGAATGACAAAATTTATAGTTACGCAGTTGGTAAAAGCAACATAAATTCTGGAAACAATTTGAGGTGAAAAAGGAATTGGTATAAATGTTTATTGTAGGTACTTTTTTTCTGTACTAACATCAATAGCACCTGCCTCCACTTGTCCAATAAAAAAAATAATTAAATTAAGGTAAAATTTAATTTAACAAATTTGGCTTGACACTATTCTCACTCCTAAATTATTGCACCTTCTTTATTACAGTAAGTAGAAGTTTTAAAGACAAATGACGTTCTCGTTTAAATAAAATATTCCAGTTTCAGGGACAGCCACTTTAAATAAAATATAACACGAGAAAATTTACTGAATAAAGAATACCTAGTTGTTATTTTATAAGTGAATATCAGAAAACACAACCAAATATAATCGGAAAATCACCGACATTATACTTCGGCATCCTCCCTAGTGCAAACTAATCCTAAATTTTGCTCTTCATCTGAAACCAATGCTACGTTTCCATGGGTTGTTGAAAATGTTTTGAAAATCAAAAATGTTTTGAAAAGTCATGAAAACACTTGTTTCAAGGTCGATAAGCCTTTTTCTGAGGTATGATCCAATTTTGAGATTTCGAATGTTCATGAAAACGCTAAGAAATTCAATATTCAAAATGTGGCTGCGTTCTAAAACTCACCACCAGAGGAAATAGTTGTGTTAAATATCGATTACTTATAAAACATCGATATGTACCGAATACCAAATTCATAGAAATTTTTTTTGCAGTTTTTTGAAGGTTATGTTTTGGTTTTGAGTTGAAAGCGTGGTGAAGTTGTATAAGAAGTTAAATTTGTGATTTAGTTTTTTTTTTTTGTTCTGCTTTATAGTTTATATAATTTTTTTTGTTTTTTAAGTAAAATGTCTGAAAGAAATTTGTGATCTAGCGACGAAACAAGAGCATTAATAGCAATGTGGGAATAATGGAAAACAACCTTTTGTATTTGTAACCGTTCCAATAGTTTTTAGTATCGACAAAAATAAAATAACTCGATAATATCGATATGACTTATAACCTGATTTATTTGTAAACCTCGAGGAAGGTTTTTTTTTTTTGGTGACAGCTATCATTTTGAAAATGTGTTGAAATTTTTTTTTAAAACAGTCATGAAAACGCACCATTTTGAAAAAAACATTAATTTTGAAAATATTTTCAATAACCCATGAAAACTAAGTACACGTTATCGATTTGGTTGGAAATCAATACAGTAGAACCTCGATTAACCGAGTTCGCGATTAACCGTGGTGGGTAAGCAATAAGTATAAGTTCCTAGAGACAGAGTAGAGTGACAATGATGACAGTATTGGAGCTAAAGATGAAAACATTCAGACAAGTCAAACAATGGAATCAGTTGATGTTCTCCTGAACTTCTGCGAACAGGAAAATTTTGATTTCCATGACGTCATGAGAAAAAATTAGAACTGAAGTAAGGAAAATCATTTCAAACCGCAAAAAACAAAGAAGGATTACTTCATATTTCAAGGCCTGATAATGTTATAACATGACAATGTACACACATATGTAATTAGTTGAATAAAAAGTGTCTCGATTATCCGTGATTTTCATTTATACCTCTCTCCCCATTACCCCGGATAATCGAGGTTCTACTTTATGTATCTTACTCAAGGATTACTAAATCTTTATACATAGTTATTAAGATTTTTAAATATCAATCCCATCATTTGGTCACCCATTCCCCCCTCCTAACCCTCCTCTCCTTGAGCCGATGCGGCTGAAAATTGATAGATGTCCTCAAGCGAGCTCGGGTTTAGGGGAAGATATGTAACTGGTGAGGGCGCCGGTAGCTTAGTGGTATCTGTGATTGCTTACTGAGCTCACGGTTGTGGCTTCGAAACCCGGTCGAGAACTTTAGTTTATTTTGTCCTTGGGATGAGACGTTAAGCGATGGTCCCGAGCCTGTGCGATGTGAGGTACTCGTTAAAGACCCCTATCCTACTATAGATAACTAAACCTGGGCAGGCAATTTATATTTAAATGATGTCACCCATGAATTTTCCGTGAAATCGGTCGGTGAGAAGGATCAGAGAAGAGGGACACAAATACCCTAATAACTATCGACATAATGAATGTATCGACACACAATTTAGTATGAGGATTCAGAAGCCACTATTTAAGTCAAATATTGAATTTAAGCCCAAACGGTCGATTGGTTTTCAAGGGAGAGCGAAAACGTAATTGATTAATTCGTGCTGGAGCAGAAGCGTGTTCTGGCAAAAAAATCAATTGCGCGAATACACCTGAGAAGTCTGTAAATTGTCGATGGAAGCAGCGTAAATTTTGTTAGTTGAAGTTCTCAGAACATTGCTGTTGATATGCCAAAAATAAACATTATTCATTTCTTTTTGACAAAGTATAACTCATAAAAGATTTTTTTTATGCCCTTCCTCACTTCTGTGTCAACTGTATCTGCTGTTTTTATTAGTATTATTATTTTTATATTAATTGATTACAATAATATATAGATAAATCTATTGTTTATTTGTTAATTTTATTTTATTGTATCGAACGTATCGTCATGAAATTGAGTATGAGCTTTCAAAGTGCCTGTGTAAGTTAACTATTGACTTTTAGACAAAACGATCGACTGGTTATAGAGGGAGAGAGAAAACTTAATTGATTAATCGTGCCGAGAGGTAAAATATGAATTTTCATGCTTGGACTTTAACTATGAAGTCATATCGCCTACTACCAGTTCACATGAGTCCGAGACTACTTTGGGATTCCTAAATTTGGCTTTCCCAGGTTTTATTGCCAAGGATAGGGCTTATTGAGTACCAGACATCGCACAGGTTCAGGACCATCGTTTAACGCGCCACCCAAAGATCGACGTGCTAAACGTTTCATTTTCAAATGTTAAATGTACACTTTTTTTTAAAAGTATTTCTATTATACTGACTTATTATATTCTAAATCCTATAGTGTAAAATATAACGCCGCCCTGTTCTCCGACCCGGTTCCAGGAAGTCAACCTTTCCCATTGTTCAATCGTCTGCAAATGATGCCGACGATTCTATTGAACATAGTTGAGCGTTCTTTAAGGCGACAAAATGACTAACGGCGATTTTTCTACGATTCTTTGGCATTTGACCACAATAAAAAAAAATAATAATAAATACAATATTTATGACATTCCGCACTCCAGAAATTGAGTCTTGTTCCAATGTATTTTTAATAATTAAAAAAAAAAATAAATAGCCAGGAAATGGATTCGATTAGGGGACTTTGGGACTGTCGCCACCTTTCTCCTGAAGGTCCGGGCCCTGCCGCTGCACTGACCCCACCAATTTCCCCTTCTAAATTTGGTTAAGCAACGTTGTATTCAATTTCAAATTAAATACATAAATATACTGCGGGGAATTTATTGATTTTAGTTTCAAAAAGGGGGAATTTCTCTCTCTATTAGACTAATGAAGACCGAGGGTCCGATGTAAATAATTGAGCGGTCTTCACAGCGGACAAAGAGAAGTCTGTTTTAATTATCCAAATTAAATGTATACAAACATTATGTTTGCCAATGGGGATGACCAACCTTTTAAATATAGCTTTCATCCCCAAAATAATCAAATCACTCCACGTTCAAAACTCTAAAGTTTTTTCTTAATTTGCCAAAACGTTTTATACTTCCCCAGCTATAAAAAGTTTAGGAGAAATGATATAACCCGGGCTTTAACTACGAGGTCATATCGCCTACTACCAGAGAGCTCTTTCGTCACTCTGGTGGACATGAGCCCGACTCTACTGAGGGAGTACTAAATTTTGCCTATCTAAGTATATTCACCTAGGATAGGAATCTTCTATCAACGTCCCATTCGAAGGACGGCGTGCTCAAGGTTTTTTTTCACCTCTTAGATAAAAAAACCTAAGGGCCTCGGTCGGGTTTCGAACCCGCGATCTTGAGCTCAGTAATTAAGCGTACCGCTGAGCTACCGGTTCCCTCAACAATAAAGTGAAGAATATTAAAAAATAATAGTAAATTTATACATAAATAAATAAAATAACTACAAAATAAGAATGTGAATAAAAATAAACCATAAAATATGAGATAGAACAAAAAAATAATAAAATAAAGAAAAATATACAAGAAGCTCAGTGGTATGCGTGCTTACTGAGTTCAAGATCGCAGGTTCGAAACACGGCCGAAGTTGGTTTTTATCTAGAAGGTTAAAAAACCATAAGCACGCCATCCTTCGGATGGGACGTTAAGCGATGGTCTCGAGCCTGTACGATGTCAGGTACTCGTTAAAAACCCCTCCACCCTAGATGAATAAAAATTTAGAGTAGGCAAAATTAAGAACTCCTTTAGTAGAGTCAGGCTCATGTCCAACAGAGTGACGAAAGAGTAAGTACACTGGTAGTAGGCGATGTGACCTCGTAGTTAAAGCCAGGGAGTGAGTCATAATAACTAAGTATCTATAAGAAAATCGAGGAGGACAGCACTGTCCAGCAGTGGAAGAAGACCGATCGAAATTAAAGTAGATCCCGAGGCCAACGCCAACTCAGCCTTCTTGGAGGATTGTGCGAATGGGATACTGAAAATGAAAAAAGTGTAGTCACAAGTCCCTATGTAAGTCAACTATCGATAATTAGACCAAAGGATCGATTGATTTTGAATGGAGAGCAAATGATTCGTTCTTGGGAAATTTTACTTTCAATTCTCTATCGGTTTCGGTGGTATTATTACATTAATAAATTTTAAAGTATTTATTAACCATACCATAAATCTATGGTCACAGGGAATAAGTTGTTAAGTCGTAAAATGGCCAAAATGAGTTAAGTGTACTGTTGTGATCTTCTCCCAAGCCATCTGTGTACTGTGAAGAAGTTGGAAGCTCAGGACTCTAATACTTTGGAATTATGAAGATGTGGGTTTCTTGGTATCTCGTAAAATTGTGTATGTTCGTGGTTAAATCAACTTAATCTACTACTTATGAGGAATCATTCACGAGATAACTGCATTTAACCATTTATTCAACTATTCCAAGTGAAGAGGTTATTTTCGGTTAAATCAACTTGCTCAACTTTAGAGAGACATCATTTCGAAAAGAATGGTTAATAATTAGATAAGTGTGTATGTAAAAATTAGGTAAGTTATGGTAACTATGGGAAAATCCAAGAAAGGATTAACAATTTTCAATCACTCCTACAGAGGTTAGGTTAGGTTTTATGACTCATGCCCGGGCTTTAACTACGAGGTCATATCGCCTACTACCAGAGCGCTCTTTCGTCACTCTGGTGGACATGAGCCCGACTCTACTGTGGGAGTCCTAAATTTTGCCTACCCTAAATTTTTATTCATCTAGGGTAGGGGTCTTTAACGAGTACCTGACATCGTACAGGCTCGGGACCATCGCTTAAGGTCCCATCCGAAGGACGGCGTGCTTAAGTTTATTTTACCTCCCAGATAAAATAAACTAAGGGCCTCGGTCGGGCTACGAACCCACGACCGACGAGCTCAGAAGTCAAGCACGCATACCACTGAGCTACCGGCGCCCTCTCACTCCTATAGATTTAGAAGGTGTATAATTAATAATGATGCAAACATAATTTATTTATTCCAAAAACTGAATTTACACGACTAATGTAAATGTAAAAAAGTGATGCCCTGAAAACTTACGAATTTAGACTTACCAATTTATTCCCTGTGACCAGAGAATATATAAGAGGAACTATCAAGTTTAGTTTTAAATATACAGTAGACTCTCCCTTATCCGGCGTTGCCGGGACCGACGTGACGCCGGATAATGGAAATCATCAATTAATGAGAAATAATATATGAATTAAAGCATAAAAAAAAAGTGTTTTTAGGTGAGCTAAGGAATAAAACACGTATGTTTTTGTTGATAACATTTATTAAATTGACAAATATGTACATTGTACATACTGAACATTGATTTATTATATGTACGTACATATGTACATATATTTATCCAAGCATTAAAAAGATATTTTGAAATCTGCGTTTAATTAAGTGAAGTAATAAAATATTGTGTTAGCGTTCCCGTCATTATAAATATAATGTACATATGTAAGTATGTACAATAAAAATACATAAAAGATTTGTAAGTTACGGAATTATTATGTGCTCGTAAATACACGTGGCTCATATAATTGATAATCTAATAATTGAATGTTAATTTTAGTTTAACAAACTTGATATTATTTTGCGAGCGCCGGATAAGGGAGCGCGCCGGTTAACAGAACGCCAGATAAGGGAGAGTCTACTGTATTTTAAAATAACAGTCATTTACTGTAAGATGGATGCTCACACAGAACTACATCTAAGGAGGTTAAGCTTATCTCTGTAACAGGGTAGTTATTTACCGAAGCTTTAAGACAAACATAAAATGAAGATGAAAGGGTTCCCATCTGAGGAGGAAGCCATGATGAAAACCAAACACTAATTTGGATGTTAACCATCTCTCGGTCAGTTAGGACCTTACCTTATTGGTAAAGGATTTACTTGCAATTGTGGGTAATTCCATAAATTTCCAAAGGAATTGCCAAGTGCTTAATCCATTCATATTTCTATAATAGGTTAGGTTAGGTTAGGTTTTATGACTCATGCCCGGGCTTTAACTACGAGGTCATATCGCATACTACCAGAGCGCTCTTTCGTCACTCTGGTGGACATGAGCCCGACTCTACTGTGGGAGTCCTAAATTTTGCCTACCCTAAATTTTTATTCATCTAGGGTAGGGGTCTTTAACGAGTACCTGACATCGTACAGGCTCGGGACCATCGCTTAACGTCCCATCCGAAGGACGGCGTGCTTAAGTTTATTTTACCTCCCAAATAAAATAAACTAAGGGCCCTCGGTCAGGCTACGAACCCACAACCTTGAGCTCAGAAGTCAAGCACGCATACCACTGAGCTACCGGCGTCCCTATTTCTATAATATTTATTCTTTGTATATCTTTGACAATATAAAATTTTTAGGAATAAAGTGGTCATGGCTGATTTTTAATTCCCCAGCGATACGAAGTATAGGGGAAGTTATGTGAAGTGTTTTGGGAAGTGTTTGTTATGGGGAATTTTTAGTGTTTTACACCTAGGGAGCTAAGCACCCAATACTGTTATTATCCCTTCCCTGGAAGCACTGGGCTTCCCCCTTACCTTGTTACCTGTATGATTATACCCCCTAAACCATCATGAAGAACCCAGTCTCCCAGTTTCCTTTTTTTTTGGGGGGGGGGGGGGGGGGGGGGGGGGTCGGTCACATCGCCCTGATTTGATCGGCGGGGAAATGGGTTACCTTTCACCGTTAAATTTTCAAAAACAATTGTGGTGCTGTGGACTTCCTGAATGAACCTGACAATGCTCCCGTGGTCCAATCTTCTAATGTCCTCTGCGATTACATCTTTGCCAAAGATTTTTTTTTTGTGATAGTACATATTTGATAGTAAGATGTTGTGGGACGAGATTTCTAATAGAAATAAAAGACGTTGTCTTCCCACTGTTTTATTTTATACCAGAACCGGTTTTCGACGCAACAGCGTCATCATCAGTGGTTCATCCACCCACACAGCACAGCGGTTGGAAGATAACTGGCCAGATTTTTTTTTTTTTTTTAATTTTATTTATTGACAACAGCTCAATTACGAACTATACTGTCATGTGAAAACAACAAGATATCAGCAATAAAATTATAAGTAAAGTAATGAATTATAAAGAAGTTTAGTAGTTAAAAAAAAGTTTACAGATTCTAAATAAATTAAATTACTATTTCAATGTCTTTAAGAAAGTCTGTTAGTTTTTTATATTTATCTTTGACGGGGTTCTTGAGTCAAACTTGCAGGGTGTCGTCCGGTTGAGATCTGGATACTTTCGTCTAGTCTCCTCCTACTTCAGACACTTCAGTATCACGTGATCCATATCCTCTGTGCTGCCGCACCGGTCGCACTGAGAACTATTAGTCACCTTGATGATGACATCATTGTGAAGGTTTCTGTTGACACGCCCGTGGTTCGTCCGAAGTCTGCTCAACTGAACTACCTCAGTGTGTAGGTGTCTATTAAACGGACCATGTACTGTGAGAACTCCAGTTAGTTGCCTAAGCTCGTTCCTTTTGAGGTTTAGGATCCCATCCTTATTTCTACATTTAAGTATGTGTCTTGATTATTTTATTGTTGTCGTATCTCTGAGACAAAGTTCCATGAATTAAGCATGAGGATAAACTAGCAAAGTCCCAGGAGACTTAAAGCTTGTCTCAAAGGGAATCAAGTAGAAGGGAAGGACTTGGTAAACTTTGGTTTAAATCTAGCGTTAACTGCTTAGTGGGGGGGGGGGGGGGGGGGGGGGTTGATATGTACGTATGTTGTCTAAATTGTCTGGTTGGTGGATGAGCGGGGGTGCGGCCGTGGTGCTTAAGAGGGTCTCCGCCGTCATTCAACTTACCATGCTAATTCGATTAGAGGCTAACCCAGGGTTAATTGGCAAAGTTAAATGTCAGTTAATCACAGTTCAACTCCCAAGACATCCGTTCCACGTTTACTCCCAACATTTTGGCACTCTATTGGTAAACATCCCGTTGTGATTCTTCAACTATAATAATTTAAATATATATTTCAAGAGAGGGCGCCGGTAGCTCAGTGGTATGCGTGCTTGCCATATGAGCTGAAGATCGTGGATTCGAAACCCGACTGAGGCCCTTAGTTTATTTTATCTGGGAGGTAGCACGCCGTCCTTCGGATGGGACGCTAAGCGATGGTCCTGAGCCTGTACGATGTCAGGTACTCGTTAAAGAACCCTGCCCTAGGTGAATAAAAATTTAGGGGAGGCAACATTTTAGGAATCCCACAGTAGAGTCGGGCTCATGTCCACCAGAGTGACGAAAGAGCGCTCTGGTAGTAGGCGATATGACCTCGTAAAACCTAAAACCTTAGTCATAAAACCTAACCTATATTAATGAATGAAAAATCAATTTATTTGGTCCGTCACATAAAGTACCTTTTGATTCCGAATCGACTTTCGATCGGCCGCAGTCGAACCAGTGGGAGCCTTAACATAGAACACATCATTAATGAAATACGAAAAACCCATTAAATGAACCCATTAAAAAACTTTTTCTCTCATTATATAAAAAAATATGAATGGTATCCAATTTACTCTATCCATTAATAAATTAGATAAATTAAACTGAGAGAAATTGGAAAGCCGGAAATGAACACACAGAAAAAGGGGACAAATGACAACAGATTATATATTTGTCAACAGTACATTTGCAAAAATTTATTTATTCAATAAATACTGTACGATGGTAATTTCTCTGATTTACAACATATTACACTTAAAATGAAAAACATGTTCCATGAAATATTACAAGATTTGAAAGGAATGTTCATTAATGAAAGTCAATAAGCAAAAACCATCTCCAATGTATTTCCCTGGGTCGAAAATCTAAGTGGAATGTCGAAAATGGGTTGTTTACATATGACAATCGCTACTGCAAGCGCCTAAAATGTTCAGGCTAAATGGGAATTTATTTAGAATATGCAGAGAAATTTATCCCTCTTCTCAAAGCTAAGTAATGATAAATTTATTATTTTATTACCGTTAAACCATAAAATGTTAATAGGATACGTCAGTAGACGTATACATTAGGGTAGCTTATAAATTAGATACATAAACAGATATTAACTCTTAGAGTGTGACACACATGGATTAGAATTACTATTTTTATTTTATTTTTTTTTACTATTAAAATAAATAAAATGAAATAAATAAAAAATATGAGTACAAAAATAATAATATTAATAAATTCAACGTAGGTACAATAATTGTTATTTTTATTTTGTTTTTTTTTTCTCTTTTCTATATTTCGCACATTGTGACCTGAGGAAGGGGTGTAAGTCGTCATGGAAATGAAACACTTCCGGAAAAGTTATAAAAAATTATTATCTTAATTATTATCTCCCTACTATCATACAATATGTACTTAACTAGCTGGTTATCCAGCTTCACCTGAGTTGAGGCCATAGTTGTGAAGTGTTATTTACACTCTTCCCTCGGCATGAATAAAAAGTTGGAGTATGGAATTCCAGCCATTTGTTCCAGACGCTCTGATAACAGGCGATATGACCTCGTAGTTAAAGTCCGGGCATGATACAATAACTAACTAATAAGTACACTTCGTGTTTGCTCCCCGACAATTTTTTTTACGCATTGCTAAATCGGGGTACTATAACTTAAAGGGTTGCTTGGAATTATTTGTTTATTGTGGGAAATGTAAGCAAATTCTCTGTTGGAATGTTTAAGAGGTTTTCTGACTTCATTGATCTTAGGGGGGGGGGGGGGGGGGGGGGGGGGGCATGTGCACGAAAAAATATGTTTTCCTATATTAAACCTTACGTCTCCTCTTCTCCTGAGGTTATTAAAAAACCCAGCAGGTTTTTTAAGGGAAAAGAAGATATGTTGAACGAAAAAACATACATGTGAAGATGTACGATGCACTGAGGAATGATAATTTCATAGGTTGTAAAACAAAAACTGACCTCAAGCAAATTTTATTATTATTTGCTAGCCAGCTTTCGAAGTTAACGATGACTCAGGCTCACAACAAAAAAACAACATTTAGTAAAAAAGGTACAAAATTTTAATCGCTAAAATACATAAACATATTGGCTATTTACGCTAATATATTGTTCACAAAAATAAATTATTTATATTAAATATTAATTTTTTTTTTTTTGAGGCCTTTAAACTATCTGGGAGGTGAAAAAACCTTAGAGCCCCGTCCTTCAGATGGAGTTTAAGTGATGTCAGGTTCTCGTTAAAGATTCCTAGGTGATTAAAAATTTAGGGTGGACAAAATTTAGGACTCCCATAATGGTCCACCCAGGGCGACAAAAGGGAGCTCTGGTATTGGGGATATGACTTTGTTGTTAAAACGAATTTTAAATCATATAGATAGATATTTTAAAATTCTTTGGTGTTACATTTAAACATTACTTTAAACTAATTTCTACTGAAATTTATTGTACATTTTTCAGATCATTTCAGTTCTGAAGGCCATAAATTTGATTAGGAACATTTCTGGTAAGAACCAATTTGTAGGACAATATGTTTTCGGGTAAATCAAGCAAACGTTTTCTGGACAGTTTTCTGTATATATCTCACAAACCGGAGCGACCAGAGGAAAATCGTATTCCATACAAATGTACTATTTTGTTTTTTCTATAACTTTTGTTTGAAAAGATTTTTGATTAGACCATAAATATAAAGGTTATCTTATAAAATGTACGCCACGAAATTTTCTTTCGATTTCGTCCTTTTTACGTTAGCACATGTGACTTCAAATATAAAATAATAAATTAGAAATTAAAAAAACTCCCCGAAGCAAAAAATATTTTAAAAAAAGGGGGGAGGGGCTTGAAGGGCTAAGGGTGGATGGACTTGGCCTTATAAACATTTTAGCTCAAACTCCAAGTCTCTAGCCGTAATAGAGACCGAGATCCCTACACAAGCTATGATGACAACATGGCTAAGAACCATCTCGCAAATACCACCGTTTGAAATAATTGCTTTGAAATCGGTTCAGCCATCTTGGAGCTACGGTGCCACAGACACACACAGACAAAGGCTTCAAACTTATAACACCCCTCATTTTGCGTCGGGCATTAATAATATAATACAATCGTTTCTTAGAGTCCTCACAAGTTTCAATCACATAAATATAGACACCAATGAAAATGGTCAAAGGGGGTCCAAGGGTACCCTGAAAATCTCTTAAAAACTCGATCTCGGATTTTCGCACGATTACAATATTTTCTTACATTAATAATAATAATAATACATTAAATATAAAAGAAACGTATACTAATTGCACAAGTGTGTCCTAACAAATCACTGGTATATATAATTCTATGGAGAGACAGATTCGACACAAATAAGTCCAAGACAAGATACGATCTGGGAGCAGATGCATTCGTGGATGGTTCGCTTTGAACCTTCTCAGATCACAACTTGGTAGAAAGATCAAAGGAAGATTCTCTCAAGATATTCAACCATTATTTGAGATTTCAGTTCGTCTCTTTCCTCATTAGTAGCCACAATAAACCCTTATCTATTTATACACTTGTATGTCCCTTAAGTGGCATATACAAGGCAGTCAAAAGGGCTGAACCTTCAAATATAAGGGTGAAATTTTTAAGTCAACATATACATCAATAAAAAATAAAAAGAAACGTATGTTTTTTAAAATATTGTGTATTTCACAATATATATACTGTGATGTATAAAAAAAATACACACATTAAAATGATTAAATTATTAATAATAAAAAATTAATTATATTTATTTTTCTATAAAAAACAAATTTTTTTTAAACAAATGAGTAAAAAAACAAAACACGGCCATCAGCTGTTTTTTAGTGTATAGAGTCGAGGCCTGGGTTGAGGTGAGACGGTCTGAGTGAAGATGTAGAGTTTAAGCTTAAGATGTAATGAACTAAATAGAAGTGAATTGACGAAGAAGGTACTGTTGTTTTTTTATATGTACAGGATATATGCCCAGAAATATATAACTTAAATTTAAAGAATGGCCAAAATTATAAAACAAAAAAAAAATTGAAATAGTTTTTAAGAATTTAGTTTTTAAGATTTTGCTTTTGATTTTTGTTTGTTTCAATGTTTAGTTTTTTTATTTGGATTAAACTAAACCTTTGGATTAGATTTAATATTATTGAAAAACAATTAAAAATGGCATCTCTTTAGAAATCCAAATGAAAAGTTTATTAACTGAAATTTTTTTAAATAAAAGTACACTTTCTTAAAAATTGCACGTTTTGAACTTTTGATATTTTGTAGGACCCTTTTTGGAAATTACTGTAGAAATCAAAATTAAATAGAAGACCAGTTAACAAATTTCTACAGGAAATGTGGTAATTTATTGTTTATTTAATTATTATTTCATTGTTATTAATTCAATTATATTATTATTAATTATATATTTTTATTTATTGATCATTTATTTAAGATTAACACTTAAACCTTTTTGACGTGACAACGTCTTATAAATTGGAAGGCCAGCACCCCATGTTAGAAAACTGCGTTACCTACATATGTTACTTTCGTATCGCGCATGCGCAGAGAGAGAGAGAGCATCCGCCACCTTGTTATCTCTTAACTAATCGAATTGTTAATTGAACTTCACAATTACATTATTGTCCTACATGATGTATAAATGTGAAAATAGCATTGATTTAAATAAACGCTTCATAAAATTGTTCACCATTCTAAAACTATTTGATCAATGAATTTAAAAATAATATTTTTATTAAAAAAAACAAAAAATTATTGAAATGATTTGTTATATTTGATTCTTGACACTTTCGCTATCTCGCAACTCAGATGTTGTCACGCTCATTTCGCCACGCATCGGAGTTGCACGCACCCGGTTTTTTTATTTCCACAATATAATATATTGTGGATATATTATATCGGCATTTCTACCATCATCAGCCACGACTTAACAAATACTACAAACAGTTTGGATTGTAAACTTCCATTTAGTATTTGTTAAGTCGTGTCTAAAGATGGTAGCAATATCGAAAGTACTCCCATATTTTATAAATATTTTGTATAATAGACAATATTTTTAAAAAAACATAATTTTTTCTTTATTTTTTATTAAGAGTTACACATATCTCTGCTGAAAATTTTGAGTATCATATACATCATTAAAAAACAGAAAAAAACATTTATTTAATTAAATTTATGAATCCTCATGTGTTCATACATTCATTACATCTGCAGTTATTAGGTTTTTGAATTATTATATATAAAATTTTAGTTTTTGAATTATTATATATAAAATTTTAGTTTTTGAATTATTATATATAAAATTTTAGTTTTTGAATTATTATATATAAAATTTTAGTTTTTGAATTATTATATATAAAATTTTAGTTTTTGAATTATTATATATAAAATTTTAGTTTTTGAATTATTATATATAAAATTTTGTGTCTATAGATTCATTACAAGAGCAGTTATTAGAATTATGAGTACCATTTACATCACTTCCTGAATATTCCCAGTTACGATTGAACACCCTTCCCAGGAAGCACTATGCTTCTTCCTTACCTTGTTCTCTGGATTTACCTGTGGCCACTATGCCAAAAGAAGCAACTATTGCCCTAAAGAGGAAAATGAGAAATCGAATATCCGCCCTCCACCGTCCTGCTTGAATGAAGAGGATGCCCGACTTCTCAGTGTGGATATGATGAGCTCGAAGAAGCAGAAGTGTACCAAGCCTTTTTGGCATTTGGCTGGGAAAGATGAGAACAAGAGTAGGGACATATTACTGGTCCTGTGCGACAACCAGACAGATTGCCGAGGAGGATACTGGAGGGACACCCGGGAGGACAAAGAAGAAGAGGTAGACCCCGCTTACGTTGGCTGGAGGACGTGGAGGACGACCTCAGAACGATTGGTGTGAGAAGATGGAGACGGGAGGCCGAGGATAGAGTAGAATGGCGGAAGATTGTTGCGGAGGCCCAGGTTCTACAAGGACCGTAGCGCCAGGGAAAGTAAAGCTCCTGACCCCTTAGGGGGGTCGGTCACATCACCCTATGTTCTACCGGCTCCTTACGCCGAGTGATCTCGGGGATCTTATCAGGGGTTCTGTTCTGCCTGTGTCCCGGAGCCGGGGGCAGCCGCCGCACGCCTGTAAATGGGTAAATACCTGGGATATGCTCGGACAAGATTCCACGTTCGGTAGAGATGATATTATTGAGGAAGATTTTAGATGCTTAGACCACGGGAATATTCCTAGATTCGGGATAAAAACACTGGATGGTTAGGTTCCTAGGTCCAAGCATCCAGCTCACCCACCATATATGTAAATGTGGTTTTAAATATAAAATCGTGTCGATACATTCATTATAACTCTATTATTAGAGTTTTCCGGTTAAGCCCCCCCCCCCCCCCCCCCCTCCCCAAATGTATCTCTCGGTTCATATATTGAGAAGTCTGGAGGCCCTACTTGAAATTGGGAACCTCATAGAGGTCGGATTTGGTCAATAATTGCACATTTTTGACCTTTTCAAACAAATTCACAGTTAATGCGATTATTTCAAAATCTTCTTTAGGATTAAGTACATAAGTGATTGGTAGGCATCAGTCAATATTTCCCTCATGAATGAGAACTAATAAAATTTTCGTTTATACTGGGATCCGCATTGTTTTAGTCCCAGTTATGTAGTCGGGCAGAAATTCGAAGTTGAGTTTTTACTGATATTTCATGTTTTTCGATACCCTGATTCCAAAAAATAAACAAATATATATATACATCTGTGTGTGTCTGTGAACACGATAATTCCCAGTAGAATGAATGCTTCGGCACGAATTGTTTTATGTGTTCCCAGAAGACCAGAGGGCGCCGGTAGCCTCAGCGGCTGCTTTCTTACTGAGCTCAAAATAGCGGGTTCAAATCGCGGCCCAAGCCATTGGTTTAATTTATCTGCGAGGTTAAATAAGCTGGTCCCGAGCCTGTACGATGTTAGGTACTCGTTAAAGACCCCTACCCTAGGTGCGCCGAAAGAGTCGAGCTCATGCCCACCAGAGTGGAGAAAGAGCGCTCTGGTAGTAGGCGATATGACCTTGTAGTTAAAGCCTGGGCATGAGTTATAATAACTAACTCTAGAACCCCAGAAGAACGATATCTATTGATTTTCGAGGGCGCCGGTAGCTCAGTGGTAAGCGTGCTTGACTTCTGAGCTCAAGGTCGTGGGTTCGTAGCCCGACCGAGGCCCTTAGTTTATTTTATCTGGGAGGTAAAATAAACTTAAGCACGCCGTCCTTCGGATGGGACGTTAAGCGATGGTCCCGAGCCTGTACGATGTCAGGTACTCGTTAAAGACCCCTACCCTAGATGAATAAAAATTTAGGGTAGGCAAAATTTAGGACTCCCACAGTAGAGTCGGGCTCATGTCCACCTGAGTGACGAAAGAGCGCTCTGGTAGTAGGCGATATGACCTCGTAGTTAAAGCCCGGGCATGAGTCATAAAACCTAACCTAACCTATTGATTTTCAGCCAAATCGGCCAAAGGAAAGAGGGGGACTCTAATAACTTTCATTGTAATAAATGTTTCGACACAAAATTTAATATCTAAAATCAAAAATACATATAGATGCTAGTTATTAATATTCAGTGGAATCGGGCGATGGGAAGGTGACGATCAGAGGAGGCTCAATTGAAAAAACACAATAATTGTCGATATGGAATTTCATATTTAGACCGCATGAGGAACATACCTGATCATTTTCAGCAAAATCGGCTAAAGGGGAGGGCGATTCAGGAGAAGGAGTTGACTCAAAAACCCTAATAGCTGCCGATGTAATGAATTTATCGACACAACATTTCGTATGAGCATTTAGAATTGATTATTAGCACAAACGGTCGTCTGATCTTGAAGGGGGGGGGGGGGATGTTAATTAATTCGTTCTGGGGAAGTACATTGTCGGTGTTTCACATACTTCTTTTTCCCATTGAAAAGTGGATATCCATGTTGCGTCCATATGTTGGGACTGATAATGCTATCTGCTGGAAGGGAGGGCAACAGAAGAAGGGAGTGTCAATGCTAGCCAAGAACATGAAGATAAGAAGACCACATGGCTAAAATGTGTGCCGAGACATTGTTGGACTTATCCGGTTAGTGTCAGATGGTATATGAAGTAAGCAACGCTCTGAAAGTTCGAGCTTATATATTTATATACTAGCTTATATATATACTATATGTAGGTGTGCTGGTGCATACAGCTAGGGACCTAAGCATCCACTGCTCTAAACCCTTCCCTGGAACGACTGTGCTACCTTCTTACCTTGTTCTCTTCTCTTACCTGGATCTCAAGATACCCAGTTTCCAAGAACCTAGTTTCTAAGTTGCCTTAGCAAATTTAAGAACGACTCCCATGGACTAATGTTCTAAAATCGTCCTCTATAATCATATCTTTACAGAAAATGTGAAATCTCGTCGAAGGATATCCCAGCCCCAGGAAGCGAACTGCCGCCTCGTCTTTTTCTCTTCATGGACCACTGCCCAAATAATAAAACGAAATTTCGACACGAAATTTTAAATCTAAATCCAAAACAAAGGTTGGAGCAAATAGTAGGCTATATATCCTCGTACTTAAAGTCTGGGCATGAGTCACAATAAGTAGTTTATTATTTTTCGTAAATAAATTTGATAGATAGGTTTCAGATAGAGAGCGAACATTTATTTGTTAAGTTGGCACTGGGAAGTACCGCTGATTTAATTATTTTTTGCATTTTTTCAAAAAGGAATTTTATTTTCAAAGGAACACTTCTAACTTTCATATGTCCAGTAGTAGACGGTTCGTCAGACATAATCCCTAAACCTTTCAGGGTATTTATTTTCTTCTTCAACTGACAGGGTAGCATCATGACATAGACAAAATGACGAGCTCTTGTCTTCATCATATGGTATATTTTATTTGTGAGAAGACACAAAACAGGATGAAGGAAAACACTGAAAAGAAGAGACATAAGAAAGATATGTTTTGTGTTGATGAGGGGTACGGTTCATTAGTAGTGGAAACAAAGTCCCGTGGGAGGATGTCAGTATCTAATTGGGAACTCTTTCCAACAACTCTTCTTCCAGGAGGCTGGAAGAGGAGGATGTAGTTGAATCACCGGCAAAGTACTTCCCCAGCATCAATTAACTGTTTTCACTTTTTCTCTCTCTCTAAAGGTTTTGGCAAAATAGGTAGCTGATTTAAATAGGAACTTGATTCCTCATACCAAATAAATCTGGTTAGTCAGGAAATGGATTCTAGGAATACGAGACTTTTCTGACAGCTGTCCCCTTTCGCCTTAACCCTCTACCCACATCCCTCCTCTAATTTGGCCGATTTAGCTGAAAAACTATAGGTGTCGTCCTTATGGAGTTCAAGGTGCACATATACAATTTAGCATCGATAAGATCATTCTATCAAGAGTCTTGTTCACAGACACACAGACATAGTAAAAGTTATGTAATCGGATAATTTTTTTTTGGCCTTATGTTCAATGCATATTAGCCATGTCACTGTGTTATCTAATTATTTACGACATCCATGGCCCCGGGAGGGAGTTACATCTACGAAATAAAACTCACCCACGGGATTCGATCCCGCAAACCATGGTGAGACCATGCGACCAAAGCCCTACGCTCTAGCCCGCAAGGCCACCATGGCTCCCGATTTACAACAGTTGTAAATATAGTTACTATATTTTATAGAACAATTTATGAATAACAGGCAAAGAAACACACTGTTGTTTTTTTTATTTCACCAGTTTTACGAAGTATAGGGGAAGTTCCCTAATCGATCAGAAATTAGATGTTAAGTTTTCACCGGAATTTCGAAGGTGGGGGGTGAGCGGAAGGGGGGAACCGTTTAAAGGTATCTGTTTTTACTTTTTCTTAAATATCTCGAAAAGTATTGAGTTCAGTGAAAACCTAACCCTATACAAACCTAACCCAGAGTAAATTTTCTACACAAAAGGTCCTATTCATTCTTTTCGTAGTGTCAATAGCTTTAGAGATAGAGTGAGTGAAAAATTTTAAAATATAAAAATATCGAGTTTAATGTCCTTATTTGTACAATTCAATCATAAAGTACACATATCACAATGTATGGCCTAATATATGTGTATTTTATGATTGAATTGTACAAATAAGAGCATAAAACTCTATGTTTTTAATTTTTCAAATGTTTCCTCCAACTCTATCTCCAAAACTATTGACACTACGAAAAGAATAAATAAGGTCTTTTTTGTAGAGAATTTACTCTAGTTTAATTATGTATGGGTTTAAGATTTCGCTGAACTCAATACTTTCCGAGATATGTAAGAAAAAGTAAAAAAAGAGACCTTTAAATGGATCCTCCCTCCCGCTCGCTCCCCACCCTCGAGGACTCCCAGAAATATAAAAACGTGTATTCGTATGTGTATCCAGAACACCATAAAGACGACACCTTCCGATTTCAGCCAAATGGAAGGGGGTAATAAGAGAAGGCATCAATCGATTTAAAATGAAGTTTCACAGAAGTTGTCCTCGGCCGGGTTTTGAATCCGCGATCTTGAGCTAACTAGACAAGCTCTCTCTGACACCCAGTTAACTAAAAGACTAGACTGACTGTTAGTATGAGACAGATCCGAGCCTACTGTAATTGGTATGTGGGTTAGTCTGTTATTTTGTAATCTACTCTGTCTACACACACATCACTCCCATCCCTCAGTATTTATTTTACATTAACATGTTACCAGAACATGAAATGTTATGTTGGGAGCTTCTGCCCCGGCGTAACCAATACAACATTTTTTTTCTTCTTCCCCAGATAGTACCTACAGGGGAAGTTATGTAATCGACTAAAAATTTAATGTTACATTTTCATATTTTCTGAGTCTCTGATTCCAATTCCAAGAATGAAAAAAAAATCGTCGGCGAAGTACATCCCCAAAACGAATTAATCAATTAACTTTTCGCATGATCAAATGGTGGACCAGTCTACTTAATCTAAGTGATGAAACAAGCCCTAAAATGTGCTACAATAGACTGATAGAGCTTTCAGATTCTTCTAATATGCCTTTTAATTGGACCCTTGAACTGAGAAATAGCCTGTCTTCTATAGGAGCTTATGACGTCTGGAAATCTCAAAATACCAAAATTGTAGAAAATGAATTTAATAATTTAATCACTTCATTCCAAAATAATCTCATCAGTAAAGATGTTGAAAAAATCCTCAACTCCAAGTATAACTTCTATTATAGAAATATGTGCTCTTTTGGTTCTGTGAGTTGCCATATGTTATTTAATTGTCATATCAATAAAATTAGAGCAGTAGGTCAGTTACGTTTGGCTTCTAAACACCAAATCAGTTTGTATATAAATAAAGAAAAAATTATTTTTGAAAAGGATCAATGTAGATGTTGTTCTAGAGAACTCAAAGAATATATTGTTAATTTTTTATTAAACTGTCCTTTGTATAATAATATTAGAAGAAAGATATTTATCTAAATATATTAAAAACTCTGATGAAGACGAAAGTAATATTATTAGAATATTGGAGATTGTTTCTATGGAGCAAATTTATGATGTCTATTACTATATTCTAAATGCTATTAATTTAAAAAAGCAAACATTATAAAAAAACAAATCAAAAAAAATCTAACTTACAATAAAAATAAAAAAAAAAAGATAACGGGAAATGAATTTTAAAGTTGGATTTCTCATATTAAGTTTTTGTTAAATATTTATTAGTTACAGTTTAAGTACAAAGTGGTTTGACTTAATGTTTATTAGTTTTTTTTTTTTTTTTTTTTTTTTTATTTAAAGTTATTATCGTATGTATGTATATGTGTATGTATGTATAAAAAAGTGTATATTTTTCTGTTTTGCATATATAAGTAAATGTGCGCATTTATTTTTTAATATTTAGATATTTAGATATTTATTAAGTGTGATATTCTTACTTTATTATTATACCGGATGTATATTCAAATTGTACCCCAACTCTCTACAATAAGCCTTAATAGGCTTCAATGTAGTAATAAATAAATAAAAAAAAAAAATTAACTTTTCGCTACCCTCCAAAACCATTCGATAGTTTGCATTGGTATTCAACACATACACATTACACTGGAAATTAGGATTATTGAAATGAGCCCCCTCACCTGAAAACCACCTTCCCTTCAGCTGATTTTGCTGAAATTTGACAGGTTATGTCCTCATTGTGTTTTGACTTCAAATATGAACTTTCATATCTATACATTCATTACAATGGCAGTTATTGGGGTTTTTCTGTTAAGCCTCCCCCCTAATCCACCCTTCCCTTTAGTTGTTCAGGCTGAAAATCAATAGGTGTCGTCATTAGACGGTTCTAGACTCACATATAAAATTTCGTGTTGGTACATTCGCTCTGTCGGGAGTTATCGTGTTCATAAGCAGACAAAAAAATATGAAATTCCGATGAAACCACAATATCGAATTTTTGACCAATTATATAACTTCCCCTATAATTGGAATACAACTACAACTGTATTAAGCTTTTGCGTCGCCGGTTTTACTTTCCTAGCTACAGAACGACACCTACTAATTTTTAGCTAAATCGGTCAAAGGGAAGGGAGTCAACTAGTCTGGTTTTGGAGGGGAGCGAAAATTTAATTGATTAATTCGTTCTGGGGAAGTACATTGCCGTTGAATCACCGATAACGTTTTTTACATTATATCTATGCCTATGTAAACCGAAAATGATTTTAGCTACATATGTATGTAGATAGTAAAATATTGTGTTTCTTAAATTTCTACCACTGTTGTGGTAAGTGTTTTCCAGAAAGACGCAACTCCATCATCATCAGTATATAGTATGGTGTCTCAGTTGACGAGTTCCTTTATACACCACACTATATACTGATGATGCGGTTGTGGCACATCACAAGTGTATAGTTAGGTGTCTCAGTTGACGAGTTCCTTTATACGCCACACTATATACTGGTGATGTGCCACTGATGATGCACTTATGGCACATCACAAGTGTATAGTATGGTGTCTCAGTTGACGAGTTCCTTTATACGCCACACTATATACTGGTGATGTGCCACTGATGTGCCACTGATGATGCAGTTATGGCACATCACAAGTGTATAGTATGGTGTCTCAGTTGACGAGTTCCTTTATACGCCACTGGTGATGTGCCACTGATGATGCAGTTATGGCACATCACAAGTGTATAGTTTGGTGTCTCAGTTGACGAATTCCTTTATACACCACACTATATACTGGTGATGTGCCACTGAAGATGCAGTTGTGGCACATCACAGATAGTATGGTGTCTCAGTTGACGAGTTCCTTTATACACCACAATATATACTGGTGATGTGCCACTGAAGATGCAGTTGTGGTACAAATGTATAGTATGGTGTCTCAGTTGATGAGTTCCTTTATACACCACAATATATACTGGTGATTTGCCACTGATGATGCAGTTGTGGTACAAATGTATAGTATGGTGTCTCAGTTGACGAGTTCCTTTATACACCACAATATATACTGGTGATGTGCCACTGAAGATGCAGTTGTGGTACAAATGTATAGTATGGTGTCTCAGTTGATGAGTTCCTTTATACACCACAATATATACTGGTGATTTGCCACTGATGATGCAGTTGTGGCACATCACAAGTGTATAGTATGGTGTCTCAGTTGAAGAGTCCACTTATACACCACACTATATGCTGAAGGCACTGTTTATAGTCGACTATTGATTTTAGTACAAATCAACTGGCTTTGGGGGGGGGGAGTAAAAAGTTAATTGATTTATTCGTTCTGGGGAAGTATATTGCCGACCATTTTTAAAATTCAAAGTTGAGCCTCAACAAAATTCTCACAATTTTCTATCAACAATTTTCTTTTTCCTGAAAAAGAATGCTTTGAAATCTATATTCGTTGAAAAGTGTATTGTATTCAATATAACGAACAAAGGGGAAAACATTATAAAAAAAAAAAAAAAAAAGGATAGGAGGGGAAAATATGTATAAAAATAAATAAAAAATGGCCAATTCCTGAGATCAAATTCCTGAGTTCCGAGAAGCTGGGGGTCAAAGAGGATTATAGAACAATTGGATTCTTTTGGATATCCACAAAAAAGGAAGTTGGAGCTTCGTATTTTAATATAATATTTCGAAAAGGATTCTTCAGGAATTTAGGGTTCCTTATCCGACCGATAGAGTCTCTCTTTCTTCTTATATATACCAAATACAGACATGAAGAAGATGGGTTGCAATGTTTCAATGGAGATCTGATTTCTATATACGAGTAGTAAATAAATAAAACGAAACTTATTGTTGAAATATTGTCTATTACACTCTTGCTAAAACTTCGAGGTCATATCGCCTACTACCAGTTCCCTCTTTAGTCGCTTCGGAGGACACGAGTTCGTCTCTACTATGGGAGTCCTAAATTTTGTCAATCCTAAATTTTTATTCACCTAGGGTAGGGGTCTTTAACGAGTACGGTACCATCGCTTAAAGTCCCATCAGAAGAACGGCGTGATCCAATTATTTTCACCTCCTAAATTAAAAAACTTAAACATTGTACATACAGGATCATACTTGCATATTAAGCTCAAGATCGCGGGTTCGAAACCCGGCCGAGGCCTTTTGATTTCGTGCAAAGGATTACGACGAACCTATTCAAAAGTCACCTACAAAATGTGTTTTCTGACGGAAACTTCTATCTTCGAAACTTTTTTTTTTGAACGATTCCAAAACCAATTCTTTACCCAATGCTTTTTTCAGAATTAAAAACAAAAATGTGGGTAGCTAGGAAATAATTCAAAATCCCTAAATTTTTCATATGAAAGGTCAAGGAGGCACGCCGTCCTTCGGATGGGACGTTAAGCAATGGTCCCGAGCCTGTGGGATGTCAGGTTCTAGTTTAAGACCCCTACCCAAGGTGAATAAGAATTTAGGGTAGGCAACATTTAGGACTCTCATAGCGAAGTCGGTCTCATGTTCACCAGAGCGATGAAAATGGGCCCTGTTAGTAAAAGATATGATATCCTTGTTAAAGTCCGTGCATGAATCATAATAACTAACCTACGATAAAGTTTGCGACATCCAGGTATTTCTCGGATGAAAACAAAAATGAATAATTTTTGGATTCGAATCCAAGTCCGAGACCAGACAGGTCCATGATGAATACTGAAGATATATTATAATCATCCGTCGTCTTATAAATATGCATTTCTCAGAGAACAGACAATTTTTTTATTTTTTACAAATTTTTTTTGCTATTCAAATTTTTTATCATTTTCTTTCTCTGTATTTTTGTTAACAGTGCTCTAAAGTGCAAATCCGGTTGGTAACTGCGTCGTTAATGGACACCCATCCTTCCCAGCTCTCAGCCACTTTTCATAGAAAATTTGCATATATGTACATATCAAATGCAATTCCTACCCCTTCATTTTTTACTTTTTACATTTTTCCTATTTTTATTTTTATTTTTTTCTCTTTTGATAAGATGTCTTTAACTCTTTTTACTTCCCCACCCAGCTATAGGAAGAATACATTTCGTATCAATATGGAGGCCCATTTGATAAATTGTACATCGTTTTGAAATTTCAAATTGTAGTTGCTTTGTAAGCATTAAACATTGGTTAACAACCATCCCTTTGTATATTTATAAATGCAATAGATACTATATATATGTATATAAATGAATTACAAAAAAAAAAAAATAATAAAGTAAATGGTAAAAACTAATAAAATAATGATAATAGTAAAAATATATGTGATAATGAGATTTCCTGAGACAAGATTTCTCATAGGTACAAAGAACGTTGTTTTCTCACTGTTTTATTTGCAACCAGAACCGTTATTCGACTTTTTGGAAAAAACTAATTTTTAACGAAAAACATGAATTCATTTCTGAATTTTGACATTTTCGGATTCTACGGAAAATTTCCAACATTTGTGTCCAAATTATCGAAAAATGAAGTCTTTTTTTATTTTCAAAGTCGTGATGTGGGCCGTCATGTCGAGTTCATATGCAGATCTTTATTACCCGTTCCTGCGAAATCTAAGGCTTCTCTTGTTGCTTAATTCTTGTGGCGGATACCATTGGTACCTCATTGATTGAATTTATTTCTAAAGTTCTCCAAACAAACGAATGGTTGCTAATCAATGGGTGTGTGTCAATATGACAATTTCAGATAGAATGAACGTATCAACGCGAAATTTCGTTTGTGTTTCGAAAACTCAATAATGACGACACCTACTGATTTTCAGTCAAATCCACCGGGGAGAGAGGAAGGACTAGAGGGGTGTAATATGAAAACTCTAATAACCGCCGTGGTATTGAATGTAACAGATACTATCAGGTCACGGAGATTTCAACACCAAGCTCTTCTTCTTTAAGTGGAAGAAAAACCCGAACTGTTCGTGCGGCTGAGTCGAGACTGCAGAGCATGTGGTAGCTGTATGACGGGCCTAGGGTGAAGTTGATACGCGGGACAGGATCGTACCTGGGACTCGACCTACGACAGCTGGTGACGGAAACCGGCTACTCAGTGTTCACCCGATTTGTCGCCTCCTGGCGGAGAAAAAAGAAAACACTTTCTTTAACCCTGTGCCAGGGACGACTGCAGGCACGACCATTCGGCGAACGGGTATCGTGGCCTCCACCTGGTGTCGGCAAACTCCCAAAAAAAAAGAAAAAAAAAAGGTTTTTTTATTTAACTCTGACGCTCACGCTTTTGGCATCATAAGGTAAGTTCTTTGAGTCTACTTCGGAATACCTTAAGATCTCCAGAGAAAGCTGTAACTAATGTTCTGAAGTTAATAGACTAAGGTTTCGGTCGCCTCGTATCCATCTTCATCAGCTCCTGGCACCCATTGTCCTAGCCAACTTTACTCACCCTTTGTAAGCCAATATTACCCCCATTGTTTTGGGCTCTTGCGTAGGGTTCCCTGTCCTCAAACAATCAGAAATTTCCCAAGGGGTGCCTCTGAATGGCAAAATGAAAGGTGAATTCAGATTCGCATTTAAAACACCTTGAATCGGGATATAAATAAATTATCTGATATCTTTTTACTGTCATAGCTAACCGAAGTATGTGTAGTGGAGTGAGAAATTTGATATTGAGTTTTCGAAATTGAGTATGAATATATCGATGTTTATATGTGTATTTTTAAATTTCAAACCCTATTCGGCCGAAAGAAAGGGGAGCAGAGGAAGGGTACTCGACACAGAAATCCTTATCACTGCCGATAAAATGAATGTATCGATACAAGATTTAGTTGAAGATTCCCTATGTAAGTCAACTATACATTATTATCCTAAATGGTCGATAAATTTGGAGCGAGAGCTAAAACTTAATTGATTAATTTGTGCTGAGGAAGTATATAACAAAACTCGAATAACTGTCGATGTAATGAATGTACATTGAATGTATTGACACATGTTTCTAGTCAAATCGCCCCAAGAGGAGGGGTAACTCAAAAACTCTAAATACTCACGATGTAATGGATCGATCAACATGAAATTTAGAAATAAAACAAGATATTGTCTTGCCAATGTTTTCAACAATATTGTGTCATCTTCAGTGGTATATCTACAATATAAATACATAGTTTTAAAAGTATAACACTGCATCAGGAAAACAGAATGGGGCTCACACTTACGATTGGTACAGTGCAGTATGACAACGAACATTGGTGTAGGAGATATAGTCTCCGAGCGCACTCTACTTACATATCGTCGGCCTAAACGTGATACCTCGTAAACGACATTTTACAGAAAATTGTTTTTTGATTTAAAAAAAAAAACAAGAAAAAAAACTATTGATCTAGTGGGACCTCGTATACGACATAAAACGAAAAAAAAACATGAAATACGGCTTGAAGAACCGTACCTTGCAAAAGAAATGGGAACGAAATTCTAGTGAAACTCCTTCAAGTACGTTAATTCTTTACTTGGATTTGCAAACTAGCATAAAAACAATTCATGGCATGCATATAATCTCACTTAATACAAATTTCGAAAACATTGAGGTTTTCTATAAAGAATATTTTTCTAATGTTTTTTGTCTCTCCTGTAAAGTTGGCTTTTTGCACATATGAGGTATCACGTTTAGACCGACGATGTAATACCTAGAAATTCGCAATAAATAATAATAAATACAAATTAAAAAAAAAAAACTTTTTCAGGGCATGAGAAAATCAAAACTGTAGTTAGATATGACTCTTAACATGTTTTGCAGAGATACAGTCCCCGGATAGCGGTGAACGCACCTTGGTTTATCAGGAACACCCAAAACCATTGGGAACTGGGTGTTGCTCCTTTTGTAGTCCATATCGAGAAACTCACCCGTAACTTCCATGAAGGTCTGCCAGCCTACTGGAGTTTCGGCCAGCCGGAAGTTCTCAAACTGCAGCCGAGGCTGTATCAAGACTTTTAATTTTAATTTTGATTTTTCATTCATTTGTCATTTTGTGTAAAGTACATGTTTAGTAATGGTTCAAATAAATATGTTTTTCTTTCTATCTAAAAAGAAAGATTTCTACTACGTTAGGTAGTAGAAATGAATGCAGAAAACCACACATGTATCAGCAACGGTTTTAGCCAGATGGTAATGCATACATGGGGTATATCGTAACATGAATCTTAAGAGCTACTTAACACAGGACAAGGGATTATCTGGGATAACCAGCTCCGTGGATTTGGGGATTAGACCAGGTCCATAGCGTTAGTTAGACCCCAGGGGTCAGACGGAATTGAGGTTCTCTTTGGTTGGGGAAAAAATGTGAAGGACAGGATTTAGCAAGGAATAGAGGAACAGTGAAACCAAGTGAAAAGGAACGAAGGAAGGTTTCAATAGAGCCAAGAGGATTAAAAGGGAGGGTCAGAGAACAGGGAACAATCACAGGAACTAGCCATGTCACAGTCAGTCACAGAGGGATGTTTGGGGTAATTAGAACTGGAGTAACAGGAACCGGGTGTTCCTCTGTCTCAACTGTACCTGTTATTCGAGCACACTTGAGAAAATAACACCAACATTTATTGTATGTATTTAATATATTCAGCATATATACATATAGAGGGCGCCGGTAGCTCAGTGGTATGCGTGCTAGTCTTCTAAGCACAAGAACGTGGGTTCGTAACCCGACCGAGGCCTTTATCTGGGAGGTAAAATAAACTTAAGCACGCCGTCCTTCGGATGGGACGTTAAGCGATGGTCCCTGTACGATGTCAGGTACTCGTTAAAGACCCCTGCCCTAGGTAAATAAAAATTAGGGTAGGCAAAATTTAGGACTCCCACAGTAGAGTCGAGCTCATGTCCACCAGAGTGACGAAAGAGCGCTCTGGTAGTAGGCGATATGACCTCGTAGTTAAACCCGGGCATGAGTCATAAAACCTAACCTATTCAGCATATAAGCAACTTTAATCTAAGATCAGCTATACGAAGTATACGGGAAGTTATGTAATCGGACAAAAATTCGGAGTTTTAATGAAGTTTCATGATTACTGTCTGGCTGTGAATGTTGATATGTGTATCCAGAACCCTCCAAGGACAACACCTATTTATTCAGCCAAATCGATCAGAAGAAAGGACGAATTAGAGGGAAGGCCTACACAAAATTTCATATGTAAATTCTGAACCCCATATTGACGACACTGAATAATTTTCGGCTCAATCGGCTGAAGGGAAGAGGGGATCAGAAGGGGTCAACTCCAAAATCCCAATAACTACCGGTGTAATGAATGTATCGACATGAAATTTCATATTTAAAGTCAAACCTCCACGAGACAATAACTGTTAAATTTCAGAGTAATTGGCCGAAGGGAAGGGTTCTGGGAAAACCATAATAATAACCGATGTAATAAATTTATTGACACAAAATTTAATATGAGGATTTACGAGCCTCTAAGTAAAGAGGCGTATAGACACGCGAGCAACGAGCCGAACATTAGTCAGTGCGCATGCCAGGGGATGAAGTGCGCAGGCGCTAGACGAACAAGGTAGGCTCGGGGTCTGCTCCACCTGTTGTCGGTTTTTTTGACGAACCATCAAAGGAATGTTTGGCTCGGGCTGCGGTGTGTGTAGACTGGTACCAAGCCGAACCGTCCCGACTTGACCCGAGCACTGTTGTTGTTTATAACCAATATTATAACCTTCTCAAATATTTAGGTTTTTGGAAGTGCACGTTTTTTTTTTTTTTTTTAAATTAAATATATACCTATTTAAATATTATTCAATAAATTATATTTTATTATGGCTTCTAAAGACTGGTCTCAGGAGCTTCAAATTCAGTTTGCTCAGGCTATGAGACAGTACCCAGTCATATGGGCTTTAAAACACAAATTACATTTTAATAAAATAAAGAGATTGGATGCTTGGGAGGAATTATCCAAACACTTTTCCATGTCAGTAATGCAATTAAGAAGTAAATGGGAGTCATAATCATAATAAATACGTACCTAACCGTATTAATTGTACTACAAATATGTAAATTAATTACGTAAGTAGCTACCTACCTTGAGCATTTTCTGATTGAAGACTTTAAATAATAATAAAATGAAATACAAATAAACGTAAATTTGTTATCTGCAGGTTATGTTCGTTAGTATGGTTGTGGAGCATCCAAATGCTCGACTCGTCTCTGTTCGGCTTGGAGTGTGTTCGTTGAAAACTGAACACGAGCCGAGCACTGCTCGGTTCGTTGTTCGCATGTCTGTACTAGCCTTAAATCAACTATCATTATTAGATTATTAGCGCAGACTACTGGTTTTGAAGGGAGAGCGAAAACTTAATTGATTAATACTTGCTGGGGAAGTACATAGCCTGTTATTCATTCAGTTATTGCTACTTGTGAGATAATCACTTTTCGCTATCATAATGTTGCTAAATAAGTAAAATATTTATATTGTGTTTTCTTGCGCCGTGTTGTCCCACTAGGGCTCCAATATTTGGATTGCCCCACGCCCTCAAGATCCTCTGGGCAGCCCTGACGCCATGGAGTGTTAGGCCCTGCGTACGATACGAGCGGTGCCTGTCTCATTTTTGTTAACATTGACTGCAGTGACAGGCAAGAGCGGCAGGGCGTCACCGCTCACCGCAGCTCCTAGACATTAATTCTCGCTCATCGCTTAGCGTCAGTTGTGTTGAAGCTCTCGTTCAATACAATGGCAGAGAAAAGGAAATTAACGGACTCTGAATATGAGATTTTGATATTTGAAGATTAGAGTAGGACATGTTTGTGGAATGACAGAATGTTTTTAAAAATAGTGTAATTACGAAGAAACTATATGAAGAATTTGGACAGGCAGCAACGCCATACTTTCCATAAATATCTACTGTTCTCATTCAAAATGAGGCGCTCTACCGCTCACCGCTCGTATCGTACCCAGGGCCTTCTAGTTCCGAAGTGATCTTGACAGAGGTGAGACCATCCAATTAACCCAGACAATCCTCCCAGAAAAACTTGAGATGGAGTCACTCTATTACCTGATTAAGGAGATCTACTATATTTTTTCTCCAGTTTCTCACCTCCCCCTGGAGCCTCCAGTTTACATAATGAAGTCGTGTGAGCCCCGCCAGGGAAATAAACGTCTTCCTTCCCTTCCTACCTATTTTTTTTTTTTTCTTTCTGTTTTTAAAAATCTCTTTTTTTTTTTTTCTTTTTTTTTTCTTACACCTTTTTACAGAATGTTTCTTGACCCAGTTCTTCTCAGAGCGACACTTGTTCAAATGAGTACAGTCACATTGATAAGTGACGATCTCATTAACACAGGTTGTATGTATAAATATATAAACAATTTATAAATATATGAACAATATATAAACAATCACCGGTTATGTACTTCCCCAGCACGAATAATTAACTATTTTCGTTCTCCCTCTAACACCATTCGAGTGTTTTGACTAAAAATCAATAGATGTCATTCACAGGCACGTCTGAATCCTGATACTAAATTTTGTGTCGATTTATTCATTTATACAACATACATTTTCAGTAGATACATTTTTAATTTAATTAAAATCATGATAATAATTTTTTATAACGACATTTCGGGACGAAATTTAGAAAAGAGAAAGCAAACAAAATAACAAAAAAATAAAAATGAAAGCTACGAATCAGATTTTGAATATGAAACACAATTTTTTAATGATGGTTATTTTATTATTTTTGAACAATAAGAAAAAAATTTCCGTTTCTGTGCAGAGGGGAAATTTTGTTATTGTTTCTATTGTCTTCAGGAAGTGGGGAAGAGCATTAAATAAATTAATTCCTTTATGAGTTATACTTTTTTCAAAAAGAGAAGAGCAATGTTGAGTTATTCGAAAATCTTCTTTCTTCCTGGTATCGTAATCATGACTATCATGTTAAGATGGCATTTTTTTTTTATTTTTTCTAATAACCATTAATGTTTCAAATTTCTCTATAATTAGTATAAAATTAAGAGAAATTTATTTTGTTTGAATTCTTAACTATGTATATGTTGCAGTCAAAGTGTGACTTCCAGTGAATGTATACACAAACTAGTCAATGTATACATTAACTAGCCGTTTTAGTGGAAGTATCAATTGATTATAAAAATGAACACTATTGCTAGAGAATGTATACATTTACTAGACAATGTATACATTTTCTAGTGTTCCTTAGTGGAAGTATAAATAAATGAGAAAAAAAGGTTTTTGTAAAAAAAATCATTCATCTGAGTACATAAATTCCTAGAACAAACATAAATCGAAATATTACAAAATTTGAGGGCGTATTTGCCGGCGTTCCGCCGGCGGGACGATATATCTGCCCCTCCCATCGTTCCTATATTTGAAGTAGTACAGGTTCTAGCTTTAACATATACTTTACCCGGGTAAAGCCCGAAACGTGAACTATTTCAATTATACGCCAAATGTACACTTTTACTAGTAAACGTGTACATTATTAATGCGGACGATATATCTGCCCCTCCCATCGTTCCTATATTTGAAGTAGTACAGGTTCTAGCTTTAACATATACTTTACCCGGGTAAAGCCCGAAACGTGAACTATTTCAATTATACGCCAAATGTACACTTTTACTTGTAAACGTGTACATTATTAATGCTAGCTTTTTATACTTTCACTAAGGCATAGACGTAAGTGTATACATCCACTAGTGAAAGTATGCATATTTTAGTTTATGTACACTTCGACTAGAGAATTCAGCAAATGTATACATTGACTAGTTTGTGTATACATTGACTGAATTCATACTTTGACTGCAACATATATATATATACATATCTTCTGATGCTGATATGTTTTTAAAAATTTATTATGCATGTGTATAGAGTGAATAATTTATTACAACTTGTACTTACAATATATTCTAGTTTATTTATTCAACGTGGATATTAGGTATATGTAAGTGCAATTTGCTCCAAAGCTTTCATTTTCAATCCATTTTTCTCATTGTTCAATAATAGAAATCGTGTTTCAAATTCAAAAACATTAAAATTAAACATTATCTGATACATAGTTTTCATTTTTATTTTTGTGGCAGAGTTCCTCAACAGATATCCATCCTCCAGATTAAGGTCTGTCGAATCTACGTTTTAATCATTATTTTTAGTATTATATACTAATTTTTTCACTTGAATTTTTTTATGTATTTTTATTATAATTATAATAATGTTTTCATTTATTTATATACGCACATAATATGTACTTATATATTATATAGTTAATTGTTATTTTTTCTTTCTCTTTACTATATTTCGCATAGTGTGACCTGATGAAAGGACGTAAGAATGTCGTCGTGAAAAAGACACTTTCGGAAAAGTTATAAAAAATATACATCTTAAATTTAATTAAATAAAAAAATATATCTAGGTACTGTGGGGCCTGGCCTCTCACAGTAAGCCACATCCTGGAGGAGTGCCCTGGATATGAGGATATACTAAAGGCCATGGGTTTGCATAACAGGGACCTACATGAGATGCTCGGAGACGACAACTCATCTATTGAAGCTGTCCTAAACACGATGAAAACAACACACCTCATAGATCTAATTTAATCGAGTTAAAGGCGTCAAAAATGTTTGTCATTGGACGCCGATAAATAAAAACTATTCTATTCTATTCTCTAGGTACTGTATTTATTAGTATTATTATATTTGTACTCATATTTTCAAGTATTTATTAATTCATTCCATTTCATTTTTAAGGAGTATTGTTAATTCTAATGCATATGTGTCAGACTCTATGTTTATGTATCCAATTTTATTGTATACATTGTTATGAATATCTTATTATCATTTTATGATTTAACGGAAATAAATCATATGATTATTATTCTCCCTTATTTGATATATTCCTCCATCTTCCATTGTTGGGTGCACACCGCTCTCAACGGATACTTATGCTGTTTAAGATTCAGCGAGTTATACTCGTACGGGTTACAAAGACCACTAACATATTTAATCCTGTTTTGCTCACTCCACTCATCTATTATACAACCTTAATCCGTTTATTATTCTTTCTGATGAAGTCTCATTGCCAAATGATAGATCCTATGAAATACAGATTTGCGTTATTCCGCTCCGCGTTGTTCCACGCTGGGTTGAAGCAGATTGTTCCCATCCTACTCTACCCTCATCCCCTATCCGCCCCCCCCCCCCCCCCCCCCTCTCAAGGCAATTAATCCTAACTCCTCCAGAAGAGAGCTGCCCCGTCCTCTGATGGATGGGATTTTGAGTAATATAAACTTTGTTAGGAGAAGAAAAGCTGGGTCTAAGACGAAGCGTGCTAATGACTGGAGTTGAGGGGGTTCCAACCTCTTTTCAGCCCTTCTTGTCATGTGACAATATCTTCTTCAGTGAGTAACGTTACTATATTTTTTCTTCCCCGAAGTATAGTGGAAGTTATGTAATCGGTCAGAATTCGTTATCAAATTTTCACCGAAATTTCGTACTCTCATTTGACTGAAAATAAATAGGTGTTGTCCCCTTTGGCCAATTTGTCTGAAAATTTTTTTTCGAATCAGGAGGTCGGAAAACATGAAATTCCGGTGAAATCTCAATATCTAATTTCTGACCGATTATATAACTTCACCTATACATCGTAAAACTAGGCTAATAAAATGTACTAATATGTAAAAATAATGAGATAGAATTTATTGTTTGTTGATGTGTTATATGACCAGAAGATATGTATAAAGGAACTCGTCAACTGAGACAACACACTATATACTGGTGATGTGCCACTGATGACGATGGAGTTGCGTTGAAAACTGTTTCTGGAAAACACTTACCACAACAGTGGTATGAGAACGACGGACGAAATTTGAGAAACACAATATTTTACTATCTACATAGATACATATGTGGCTAAAATCATTTCCGGTTTACATGACCATAAATATAATGTAAAAAAAGTTGTCGGTGATTCACCAGGAATGTACTTCCCCAGAACGAATTAATCAATTAAATTTTCGCTCCCCCTCTTAAACCAGACCTTTTGCTCTATTATGCTACTAGTTGACTTACATAGTGGCTCCTAAATTCTCATACTAAATTTTGTGTCGCTAAATTCATTACATCGGCAGTTATTAGGGTTTTTGAGTTGAACCCGCTCCCCTGAACCCCCCTTACCTTTGGCCGATTTCACTGAAATTTCACAGGTTATGTCCTCTATGGGTTCCTGTCGATACATTAATTACAACAGCAGTTATTAGAGTTATTGGCTGAAAATCAATAGGTTTTGTTGCTAGAGGCTTCTGGATTCACATATAAAATTTCCTGATTGATAGATTCATTCTATCGGGAGTTTTAGGAATCTGGAAGTCGATTACATAACTTCCCTTATACTTCGTATAGCTGGCGAAATGAATAATAATCAGTTGTACAAAATGCAATCTTCAGATAACAATGTGCATTATGCAATCACCATGCATGTTGTACAACACACAACCCTCACAATAAATAATCTCTACGTAGAGTTTGGTAGGAATGTGAGGGGAGTTTGATATGAGCATATAATCGGAGCAACTTCAATGATTTAGTAGTTGGCGTCTCTTACAGTTCGTGTCAACTACAGTTATTGTTTGGTTAGTGTTTATAGCAAGTTTTGAAGTCTTTAACCAAATTGCACACATGAATATAACATGAAGATAAACTAGATATGTTGTTAAACAAAGTGAAGCCAATTAAACAAAGTTACCTTCAAACATTTTGGAAGAACTGTTTCATGTAGATAACAATTACAAATTGAATATTCTGTCAATACATTATTTTATTTTAATTATTAACAGAATAAATCGAATTCAATCTGAGATGCATAGACTTACACTTGTTGTGTCAATATCTTATCGCTTTATGGATATATAATGAACTGAGAAACACTGATAACGTGCTTGTTCACTGAGCTGAAGATCGCAGGTTGATAATGCTCCTCTGGGAGGTGAAATACCTGGAGCATGCAGTTCTTCGAATGGGACGCTAAGCGGTGATCTCGAACCTATATACGATGAATAAAAATTTAGGATAGGCAAAATTTAGAAATCTCCCAGTAGAGTCAGGCTCATGTCCATCCAAGCGACGAAAGAGCGCTCTGGTAGTAGACGATGGAAGGTGAGCGAAAAAGGAATTGTTTGATTCGTGCTTGGAATTTTTTTTTTAGTTTTTATAGAGAGTTATTTTGACTCATGGCCCAGTCTTTAACTACGAGGTCATAACGCCCACTACCAAAGCGCTCTTTCGTCTCTCTGGTTGACATGAGCCCGACTCTGCTTCACCTAGGGTAGAAGTCTTTAACGCCTACCTGGCATCATACATGTTTCATCCGATGGACGGCGTGCTCAAGGTTTTTCAGTTTTCCCAGATAGAAAAACCTGAAGCTTCCGGCCGGGTTTCGAACCCGAGATCTTGAGCAATGAAATTATTCTTTCATTCAATTCATACGGTCTTTTTGGAATAGAATTGTTGGCAAAAATCAGGAAAATTATGAAAATTTTAAATTCTTTGCAGTTGAGTGAATACCATAATTAGATAATATCAAATATCAAAAGAGATTGACAATTAAATATTTGAATAAAAAAGCTATTTGAACCAAAAGAGCAGGGAGAAATTGTGACAATGAGTGACATTCTAAAGGTGTCTAATTAAATTATTAAAGTGTGTATTAGAGAAACAGAGAGCTCGGGTTGGTCAAAGGGGTGGAATGAAGGGGTTAGAGGGTTAGTATTACAAAGACCTGCAGGAGTAATCAATTAAAGTAAGGAACCTACAGTAGCAGCACCGCTCCCCAGGGTGTCCTTCGGCCCTTATGTGGTCAGTCCCCAGGACATGAGCCCCGCTCTCTTGGAGTCCTAAATATTGCCAAACCAGGTATAGTTAGGATAGGGAGTCATTAACAAGTAGCTGACATTACGCAGGCTCGGGGACCTCCATTTAAACTACCCTCCGACGGAGTGCTCAAGTTTAAAACGATGATCTCGAGCCTGTTACCTCTGCCACCGGCGTTTCCCAAACAAATGTTTTTTACAAAATTTCAACATTAGCCTCTTTTTACTTTTCAGCTAAACCACAGTATAGTGTGAGTTACGTAATCAGTTAGAAATTCGGTGTAGAGTTTTCACCGAAATTTCAACTGTTACGACCATCTTCCAAAAATGAAAAAAAGAAAAATTGTATGTAGAACACCCGATAGAATGAATATATAAGGACAACTGTCATTATAATGAATGTATTGACAGAACATTTTGTATTTAAATTTCAAATCCCTTATTATTAATTTTCTACGAAATCAGACGAAGCGGAGGAAGATCAGAGAAGGGGGCTCGACTACAAAATATAGCAGTTATGTAATCAGAAGTTATGATCAGAAGAAGTTATGTATGTGGTCAGAAATTGGTTGAATTTTTACCGAAATTTCATGCTTTCCGACCCAAAGTTCAAGAATATATAAACATTTTGTGACTAAAAACACAATAACTTCTGTTAGGATGAATGTATCTACAAGAAATTTCGTACGTTCAAAACTTCCTAAGAATGGCACATATTATTTTCCGCGAAATCGGTCAAAGTGAAGGGGGATCAGGGGGGAACCAGAAGATAGGAAAACTGAAAAACCCTAATAACTAATAACCTAGGTATTGAACATATCGATTCAACATTTAGTATGAGAATACAGAAGCCATTATGTAAGGGAAATATTGATTTTTAGCTCAGACGGGTTTCAGGAGGACAAGAGAACGAAAACTTAATTTTTATTTATTTATTGAATATAAATATTTTATATTCATATTTCTTTAGGATAAATTTGTAGGAAAAATTTTCGGGGCGTAAATTCTCCCCTTTCTTAGGTCACAAGTAGCGAAATATATAGAAAAACAATATACGAAAAGCGAAAAAAAAAATTAATATAAATATGTGCGTAAGTGTACTAATACAATTGATGATAATGATAAAAATATTAAACGAAAATAATTACGATAACAATTATAGGGTATTGATGGAGTAGCTCAGCCAAGAAAATATAACACTTATGTTTTTTTTTGAACAATGAGAAAAAAATTCTGTTTGCAAATAAATGATTTCTTCCAAAATAAACAATTTGAAACTAGTTTACATTTTTTTATTGTCTTTATTTATTCAAGAAGTTGACTCGTTTATGAGTTACACGAACAATGTACAATTTTTCGAAATATTTATATTTTATTTATTGATTATTAATGCTTCAAATATAAACAGCGCATGATTTTATGTGATATGTAATAAAAACTGCCAGAGTGCAACGCGTGCACTGAGCGAGCGAAGCTTACAGTTTAGATAATTATATTTACAATATCAAATAAAAATCAATAATGTTAAATTATTATAACGAGTATAGAATATGAATGTTAATAAGAGACAAAATGGTCGAGGACGATGAAGGGTAGTAATACGAACAAGAGCCCACTCCTCCGTCCTATTTCCAACCCCTTCCAACCATTATTTTCCCCATTTTCATAAAAAAAAGGGAAATTTCCTTCTGCTGTATAAGTCAAGGTAGTGGAATTTTCTAAACGAGGTCGGCGTAAATCACGTATTTTAAAAATGGCCCTCTCAAAACCTCCTTCAACCATAAGCAACCAATTTTCTAAAAGAGAAAGGAAATTAAAGAATGAATTCATTTTATTTATTTTTTATGTAATTACATTTCATATTTTCATGTCATCTTGAATTTTATGATGTCTTGTTTTGATCCTCAGAACGAATTAAACAATTCACTTTTCGCTTTTCGCTCCTCCATCCAAAACCAGACGACCGTTTGCGCTAGTAAATGTTGTGTCGATAAATTGTGTTTTAATTGAGCCCCTCTTTTCAAGAGTGGATCCAGAATGTTCATCAAGGGGGTAAAATTTCGTTGACAGGTTGAGTAACAGTCTGAGTCTGTAATGACGTCATTAAAGTCTGTGCGCAAGACCGCAAGAAGTCCTTCGCGCATCACTAGGACGTCTTTCCCAATTTAACGTGCATATTTCTTTATCCTTAACGACTTATGAGCCTCCGCGCTAGGGGGGGAATACATTAATTTCAACGGCAGTTATTTAGGTTTCTGAGTTGAGCCCCTCTGTCCCCCCTCCCCTTTTGCCGATTCCGCTGAAGAACAAAAGTCGTTAGAGGGTTTTGGATTCACAAATAAACTTTCGTATCAATATATCCATTCTATCGGGAGTTATCGTGTTCACAGACAGAAATACATTTTTTTTTTCATGTTTGGATCTAGAGGTCGGAAATTCCGTTGAAAACTCCGCATCAAATTGTTAACTAATTACATAACTTCGTATAGCTGAGGAAATAAAATTTCTATAGAAAAATCATCTTCACTAGATGAGGTAAATGATTTTATTAGACACTCTTAGAAGAGATTAAATTTTGAGTGTACTTCCAATACCAAATTGCTATTTGTACATAAGTGATTGAAATTTATGTTTATTCAATTTGTTGGAATAAAAATAATCATTAGAAAAAAAAATTACTTCACTATAGGCCCCTTAATTCAGAAGATCTGAATTCATAAATCTGTACCTCGGAGGTAAACTGCACTATGTCAGTGTTTTTGGAAAATCGGTTTTTTGTACTAAGTTGTACATCTGTTTGAGCTCTATTTAGTGGTATACTGCATCATGTCCTTTTTAAACTAATTACAAAATAACAGGTTGTAAACTGCACTAACCCTATGTCAATTTGGGGAGAAACAGAACTAAGTCCACTTGATGCTAGTTACCACTGAGCTACCGGCACCCTCCGAATATATTATATATAAAAACTAAATGAGGACACCGGTAGCTATTTGGAATCGCCATGATATATCCAGTATCTCACTCGAATGGTTTAGGTGAAAAAATTTAATTTGCGATCAATTTTACCTATTGTCCTCCATTTTTAATTTATTGTTATAGCCTCTAATCTGCTCGTAATTAAGACAAATTAAATGACACAGAATTTAATAAATTCAGTCATGTAGAATTAGGAAGATCGATGCATAGGCAGCCTAAATCATAACCCTTCCATTTTGACACCGTCATAGGGTAAAAAAAACTATAAAGTGCGCGGGTTACACTCCACAGTTCACCGCTTATCACTAATTCCTGCCAGCACTAAGATGGCAGTATGTCACATAATACTACAATTTCTGGTGCATCAAGTTCGGTGCTTAATAAAGTTGATCATCGAAATCCATTTGAATGATTTACAATGTATTCCTGTAATTTCATTTATGACTTTTATAAGATAGCCGGAGGGTTGGTGCACAGAATCAGTGTTTGTCTACAACTTCAGGCCAACTTCAACCAACCGCCTTGGGCAGTTTTTATTTGAACAGAACTATAACTTCCCTTCAACCTTCATCTTTTACATTTCAATAGTTCAATAGGCAGCAAAAAGTCATAAATGACATGAAAACATGTCGTCGGTGAATCATGGGCAATGTAATTTCCCAATATAATCTGTAAAGGAAATGGCGGAAATGAAGTTGACAACTATATTATTATACCATTATATTATACCATATATTATTATTGAAGTTGATAAATATATTATTATATTGAATATATATTCATTTTCTTTTTTGTTGGTTTTGGGCCAATGAAAAATAAAAATAAATAATATTTGTCCTGTCAAGCACAAGAATATTAAGGTCGTATAGAGGGCGCCGGTAGGTATATATTATTATACCATAATTTAAGTTGACAAATATATTAATATAATATTAAATATATATTTAATTTCTTTTTTGTTAGTTTTGGGCAAATGAAAAATAAAAATAAATAATATTTGTCCTGTCACACACAAGAATACATAAGATCATATTGTGGTGCCGGTAGCTCAGTGGTATGCGTGCTTGCTTACTGAGCTCTAGAACGTGGGTTCGAAACCCGACCGAGGCTCAGTAGCTCAGAGGACCTTAGTTTATTTTATCTGGGAGGTAAAATAAACTTAAGCACGCCGTCCTTCGAACGGGACGTTAAGCGATGGTCCCGAGACTGTACGATATCAGGTACTCGTTAATAATAGGTGAATAAAAATTTAGGGTAGTCAAAATTTAGGGCTCCCACAGTAGAGTCAGGCTCATGTCCACCAGAGTGACGAAAGAGCGCTCCTGGTAGTAGGCGGATATGACCTCGTAGTTAAAGTTCTACCTTATCATCTACGTTTTCGCTCTCCCTCGAACAACTTCAGGACTTCTGAATCCTCGTACAAAATTTCATGTCGATACATTCATTACATCGGTAGTTATCAGGGTTTTTGAGTTGAGTCTCACCTATACATTTTGACCGATTTTATGGATGTTTTGAATTAACGAATGAAATTTCTCGTGGATACATTCATTCTATGAGAGTTATTGGGTTTACAGACAATCAATTTTTATATATTTTTGGAATTGGGGTAGAAACAGATGAAATTTCAACGAATTTCTGACCGATTACATAACTTCTGCTATACTTCTTACAGCTGGGGAAGTAAAGTTACTTGTTACAATCTCTGTCATGATTTATTTTCCTTAACTGTAAAAATAAATATTGCACGCGTTTAATGTTGTATGCAGGGGATGTTAAGTAATGGGTTAGAAATTCGATGTCGAGTTTTCACCGGAATTTCATAATATCCGACCCAATCCAAAAAAAAAAAAAAAAGTGTGTAGGTATGTCTTTGAACACGGTAATTACGAAATTGTATATGTGTACCCTGACCAAATTCAGGAAGAATGTCACCTATTCAGCCAAATCGGTCAAAGGAATGAGGGGGATGGGGGGTGGGGGGGGGAGAGAATTTTTAGACCAAATCGTCAATTGTTTTAGGAGGGGAAGTGCGAACTTAATTAATATGTACTGGCAAAGTACACACCGGGGCTTCACCGAGTATTTATCTAATTTCGCGGGGACTCTCATATTCAAAATTTAACACATATTTGCATGAATGTATATGCATCATACATAACATGAAGAACGTTATTAAATTACTTTGTTCTTCTCTAATTTTTTTTTCATTTCCTTTTGTAATAAATATGTGCAGAAGCTTCTATATGCATCAACCAGTAGCTGCAGAAGAAATTTAAAAAATATAATTTTTTTATGGTACAATTATTTAATGAATAACATTTATGAGAAGTTATTCATATCATTCAACTAATAAATAAATAATTAAAAAGACACGCAAAAAATAACTTCAGTACCTTTCACATTCTGATGGAAAACCAGCAGAAGTACAAAACAGTAGTCAAGAAGACTGCAATTTCGAAGCATTTTTGTAGAAGTCTTAAAAAGTTCTAAAATTTCACTTATTTTTTACACATTTTCATATAGAAATTGCCCTCACATCAATTAAAATAATTTATATAAATTTTCATAATTTAATTTTTTATTTACACTTTTTTAGAATACTTCCATCTCGACTGATAGGAAGCTGATATTAACAATAAATAATTTCGAATAGAAAATACTTTATTTTCGAAAATTTGTTATTAATGTTTTTTTTTATGTTGATTTGAAAATCACAATTACTCAAAGATAAAATATTGTCAGTTTTTGTTATATTAACTCGACACGAAAACTACGCAAACATGCGGAGCGAAAATGTCGCCTGTATAGTAGACGCACCGCGACGGATGCCGGCAGGCGACTGATAGGGCGGGAACATCAAGAAGGAACTTTCATCCCCTCCCCCACCTCCTACCTTCCCCTCCACCCCCCCTCCCCCACCCACTCCTTTCTCTCTCAATGTATTTATTCATCATACAATATATGTATGTATTATGTATTTCACTGTATTCGTATATTATGAGGTCTGCTGATGCTCACTTCGGTCGCCAATTCTTCTGCCCCCCCCCCCCCCCCCCCTCCCCCTCCCACTTCGTCTAGCCTAGAACCCACGACCGACTTTTAGTCGGAAGGCGCCTATTCTCATTCTACCGACTAAAAACACTACCTTCCGACTTCCGACCGACTTATTTTTTTCCGAGAACAAGACACATTTTCTGAGTTTTCCACCCCTCCTTTACAAAAACCTCTTAATAATAACATAGCTAGTACGTTTTTGTTTCGCAATGGAAGATCATTTTCACTTTCAAAGATTGTGCTCCATGGCGGTTTATCTGAGGAAGAAGAAAAATACAGTGGTGGGTTCATCCTACCATCAGTCAAGGACTGCTGAAGGGACAATTTCATAAATTGCATGGTAATTGCAGTTGCAATTTGAAAGAACATCCACAGAAGTTTTTTAAATTTTATAGGATGTCAGTGCAATCATTCGATGAGCTCTTATCAATTTTGTATAGTGCTTTAAAACATGCTGACACTCATGGGCGTAGCCAGGGAGGGGGGCACGCGTCCCCCCCCCCCCCTCCCTGTCCAGAGCAAAAAACCAAGATAAAAATTAAATAAACTAAAAAAATAGTTTTCATTCGAAATGGATTGTATGCAAGTTACCAATAGTATCTTCAAATTTCCCGTGCATCCTAAATCAGCAATCAGCTGTTACATAAATGTACATGTACAAAACAAGTCATATTACATTTATTTAAATATACATGAATTCGATCATTTCATTTTCTCGCTCAAAATCTTCATTTATGTAATACTTTATACTCATAAAGCTGATTTTACATGCGCAGTAAAAATACAAAGCGCAGCAGCAGCAAATGCACGCTAATGGTTGTGAGTCATTTAATTCTAAAAGCACAGGAACCACAGAGTGCATTTGCTGCTGCTGCGCTTTGCATTTTTGCTGCTCATGTAAAGTCAACTTAAGTATTACAGTCAGTGGTTACCTCAGGGGGAGCTTCTAGAGGTCCGAGTCTCCCAAATTAATAACAAAAAGTCTGCAAGGTTAACCACGGAAACTGCGGGCTGTGCCCCCGGGAGTCTGTACCCCCAACCCTCGTAGCCTAACTTTGCCCCCCCCCCCCCCCCCCTGGCTACGCCCCTGCTGACACTGCAGTGTGAAAGTATCCCAGTGATATTGAGGTTATTTTTTATTATTACTTTTTTTTCCCCCTTATGTTCGATGCATATTAGCCATGTCACTGTGTTATCTAATTTTTTACGTCATCCATGGCCCCGGGAGGGAGTTCTATCTACTGAATAAAACTCAGTCTCGGACGGGATTCGAACCCGCAAACCATGGTGACACCATGCGACCAAAGCCCTACGCTCTACGGCCATCATGGCTCCCTCTTGTGGTACTTAACTTGTTTTAAGTTTCCTACTGTCCTTTGACTACTTACCTACTGTATTAGTTTTCCGTACCTATTTCTTGAAGAATAAGAAAAAAGTTGGGTTAGATTTATTTAAACACGACTTAGATTCAACTGCGAATTTATTTATAATTAATTAATTTACATTACTAAAATTCTTATAACGAAACCAAATTTGTTTCACTAGCAGAGAGAGTTTTAGTAAAAATTAAAATGAAAAGAGAGAAGAGTTAGGAGCCATGAGGTTGACAAGAGCGACCGTCTGCCGCGTGGGCCATCCCACTTGGACATCTGCGTTCTATCCCCTCTCACCGACTAAAGATCAGAAGGAAAATAGGACTTCTATCTTTTCCACCGATTTTTAGTCGGTGAGGATTTTTGTCGCAGTGTATGGACTCGTTTAAAAGTACAGTTCCCATTCTCTTCTGATTACTTCAGATTAAAATCGATTAAAGTCGGTCGTTCTAGGGCCTAAGGTCAAAATGCTGACCCCCACGCCCCTCCCTCTTCTCACATCCGTTTTTTCATTCATATTTTTTTATTTTATTATTATTATTTTTTCAAACAACGCCCCATGTGGAAATTTCTTTTTTTGAGCTGTTAGAGGGCGGAGGGTGTGGCCCCATTTTAATTTCATCCATAGACTCTCGATAGCAGTTTTATCCATGAAATAAAACTCTCACCGGACGGGATTCGAACCCTCACCCGTGGAGAGTCCATGCAACCAAATACTGCCCCTCCACTTTACTGGGTATATGAAAGTAATGTCTGAGCATCAGCGATTTTCTTTGTTTCAATTTACTGTAATGTACTTTCCAGCTACTTAAAATTGGTCAAAGGGAAAAGGGAATAAATGCTGAGCTTAACACAAAAATTGAAGCCCTTATGTAAATCAAGTATGTTTAGTCGAAAATGTCGATTTGTTTTAGAGGGTGAACGAAAACTTAAATCAATTTATCCATACTGGGGAAGTACTTTGGCGGTGATTCACCTCCAGAGTTGTCTCCTCTTTTCCAATGATATTTTAGGTCGATTTCACGATATTTTTTCAAATCGGATGAACAACATGAAGATATATCTGCCCATATATGGGCATAGGTCGGCCCCCCGCCTCCCCCCATGGTCACACCCATTCTGCCAAATAAAAAAATCTAGCCGTTTTAAATAAAAATACAGTAGAACCTCCTTAAGTCGAACCTCGATAAGTCGAAAACCTCCAAAACTCGAAAAAAGTTTTGTTTCTTTCCCTCCAAGCCCCAAAACTTCCATTACTCGAAATCTCAATCCTCTATTAGTCGAAATAATCAGTGAGTCCCTACAAGCCATTTTGATACATATTTTCCCTCTATAACTCGAAAAAATAAATTGGACCTCCGTATCTCGAACATAGCAATGTTTTATTTTACAAACTTTACAACTAGATTATTTGAAACTTGTTACCTCTATAGCTAGAAGAAAAATTAGTTACCGACCTTAAGAATTTGCCGACAATGTACACCATTGTTTCTTAGAAAACAATTTAGGAGTATACAATAAATTGGATTACCAATTATCTAAAGCAAAAAAAAATACTGACTTTTTTTAATACCTACATATACTACGTATTTTTTATTTTAAGGATGTTTTGAAATAATGTTGATTTATAATAAATATAAATATGTTTGTTACCTCTGTAACTTGAATTATTTATTTCACCTCTCTAACTCAAAATTAGTTAGAATGAATCTTAACCTCTACAAGTCGAATCAAAATCCGCCCAAGTCGAAATCCTCCATAAGTCGAAAACTCTATAACTCGAATTTTTTGGCGTCTCCCTTGATGTTCGACTTATAAAGGTTCTACTGTAATACTACATAACAATAATTAAACAACCATTAGTAGAATTTAATAGTACATTGTACTAGTGTGGATAAGGGGTTTATATCGCACGAGAATGGTGGTTATTTTTGCCCACATCCACACGTGTTTCACATATGTTTTTTTTCTATGACCGACTATTAAAATAATAAATTGTTTTATAATTATTTATTATACCATATCGGAGATTTGAGTCCTTCCCTTTGGTCTCAATTATTTTTTATTTTTTTTATAAATTTTCAGAAGACTATTGTGGGTGCGAAACGATACTCATGCCCCCACGACCTCAGGGTTGTGGTGGCGATGACCCACACTGCCCCCATGGAATTTACGCCTAAGGATAAGGATGTAAAATTTACCCAAAATATCGAAACATTTGGACATCTCTGGAAGATTAATCGAAATTAAGGGTGGAGACTGACGACTTTTCTTCCCCTAAGTTCCTGACAAAGAGAACCACTGCCGATCTACCTGGAATCTAGACTGGAATGGCTACAGAAGAACAGAGGGCCGGGACTATTCCTAGCGCTCCCCCAGTGATGGATGTGTTTGAACCTGTTCATTAAATGGTTTGCTTGACTGCGCTATAAACATTTACTGTGGAGCTAATTGTGTAGCCTGGAGCTTGGTTTATCACCTCGTTCTGTGGTTTTATTGGGTGTTTCAGGCCATCTTTTTGGAAAGAGTTAGTCTCTGTTAGAAATCTTCTAGACGGATTTAGGATCAAACAAAGATCCATGGACAGCCAGGAAAATGGAAAACCTACTTATTGTTCATTTCACTATTTGTATACATTTATAAAGAGGATGTAGGATATTATTAATAAATGAGGACCTTGTCCTGTAGAAGACAGAAAAGGCATTATTTTGGATGTATTATATAAGATAGGTTAGGTTTAGGTTAGGTTTTATGACTCATGCCCGGGCTTTAACTACGAGGTCATATCGCCTACTACCAGAGCGCTCTATCGTCACTCTGGTGAACATGAGCCCGACTCTACTGTGGGAGTCCTAAATTTTGCCTACCCTAAATTTTTATTCACCTAGGGTAGGGGTCTTTAACGAGTACCTGACATCGTACAGGCTCGGGACCATCGCTTAACGTCCCATCCGAAGGACGGCGTGCTTAAGTTTATTTTACCTCCCAGATAAAATAAACTAAGGGCCTCGGTCGGGCTACGAACCCACGACCTTGAGCTCAGAAGTCAAGCACGCATACCACTGAGCTACCGGCGCCCTTTTATATAAGATATATAAATGGCTAAAAAATTCTACAAGGTCATCCCATAAATATATACCTATATATATTTTTATTTATTGTATTTTTTATTAAATAATTTAAAATCTTTACAAAATAAGACAAATGATAAATAGGCTACCTCCCAGAAGACGGAGTCTGAGTGTGGGAGGGCAGCAGTCAGCTAGGAATGTACATCGCTGTTAATAATTAGACATACCTATTGTTACATATTATTTTATCTTTGAATATATCAATAGTAAAAATATATCAATAGAAAAGCAAATATATATATACTTAGATATAATCAACAATAATAATGAGAATGGAGATGACAGTGACTCGATAAATTAATAAAGTAGGTACATATTAAGATAGAAGAATCCCTAAGAATAAAGAAAATGTAGAGAAGCAATACGAAAAAAAGAAAGAGAAAAAAATAAAATAAAATAAATAAATAAAAATAGAATCTTTAGTAACAAGAAAAAATGAGAAAAGAAAAAGTGACTAAAATAAGAAATATTCTCGCAATATAGAAGAAAAGTAAAATAAAAATAAAGGGCTGATGGAATGAACCTGACAACGCGGTGACCTGGCATTGAATTTTAGCCGAGTGAAAGACGAAACAAAGTCGGCAGAGTACAACAGCATACATGGGGCAGACCGTGGCAGGGCAGGGCAGGGAGAGAAGAGAGCAGAACAGTGTCGTGCTAGTCAGAGTAGAGAGAACTTAACAAAGACTCAACCTGATCAGAGCTCAGTCCGGTGACCCACTCCATGACCCTAGTCATATGCCTCCTCAGATTTACCCATTTCAGAAGATACCGAACAGCTTATTTCACTTTTTAAATGACAAACTTGATGAATACGAATCGAAGCATTTCAACAACAAATTCGAAAACTAGCATCGACGCTGTATCCTTGCGGTATTTCGAGACACTACAATCACAGTTGTATATATCTTATTTTAGCTATCTCAAACCTATAATTTCATGTATAAAAGAAATTTAAGAACAATTTGAAAGTCTAATTCCTCATACTACTTTCACACATTTGCTTTTTTTTAAGCTTCTTTGATCTCTATCTCTTTGATCGATTTGTTTGAAATTTAACAGGTGTCATGCACATAGGGTTCTGGATATACCTATGTAACATTCGTGTTGAGAGACACCGGGAGTATCTCTTCTCTTAGCTATGCCTGACGATGTTCTGTTGTGGACACTGAGTGGCTGTACTTGCGCCAAAGTTCCCCTTCTTACACATGGCTGGAGTCACTAGCTGGTGCAGAGAGGTCCAACCTTTGTCACTAATTAACCCTCCTGATGAGGGTCAACTGGATAATTACAGTTATACTATGGTCGGTAACATGTGTAGCAGGCAGTATGAAGTCATTATTACAATAAGAATAATATTTACCATAATATGGTAATGGAATACGTCATATAATGTTGTACATACTTCAAATATGAAATTTCAAATTGATACGTTCATTACATCGGCAGTTATTAGTGTTTAAGTTAAGCCTCTCCCGTTGTCTCCCTTCTGCCGATTTGAAACTTATACCAAATATATATGCAAGCCAAATTCAACAGGGTCTCTAATAAAAACAAAAATAATTTTAAAATACAATATTATGCCTTAAAACAAGAAATGGGATCTCAGTTTGCAATTAGGGATTCTTTATGTTTTTAATTGTAAATTGTACACACCAGATTGGCAGTAGTTTTGAACCCAATTGAATGGGAATTATTTGATTATGTAACTAGGGAAAAAGTGAGAGTGCTAATGGATAAAAAAACAAAACAAATTAGATAAGAAGTTGGATCATTTAAGAAAAAGTAATTACTCTGATGTAAATACTGTAAATAATTCCTTTCAATTTTTCCCTAGACATAAATTTATCAGATGTTTTTTTTACTGATGAGGAAATACGTGTGTTGGAGAAGGGGTTAAAATTAGTTCTTAATGTCATCAAAATTGTTAAGATTGGGTTCTGCTATTGACTGTTTACCGAAATTGGACTTTAAGACTAAAATCAAATGTGTAGTTTTAATAAAACCTTGGAAAAGACACCTAGACCAAGAAACCAAAACAACCCCTGTCCTCAGACAACCTTAAAAAAAATTAACAATAGTGACCTAGTAGTTACAAAGGCTGATAAAGGAAACTCAGTTGTAATAATTTCAAAAAGTGAATACATTAAGAAAATGGAAAACTTTCTCGAAGTGTTTCTTAAACTTCTCTGGGATGTTTCACTTTTGGTTGTTTTCGGCATTTTTTCTTCAGAGGTGACTTCTTATTTTTCTTTGGACAATATTTCGGGACAATTACAGGTCCCTTCTTCTGGTCACTATGAACGTTCATAGTCCGAAATATTGTCCAAAGAAAAATAAGAAGACACCTCTGGAGAAAAAATGCCGGAAACTTTCTCGAAGTAAATAATTGTAAAGTAATTAAAAAAACCACGACCGAAAAGATAAAAAAAGTTTTTACAGGAAAAACTAAATAGCTGTCTTTGTTTATTTTCAGAGAAGGAGATAAGAAATCTATTGCCTATGAATGCCAAACCACCCTTATTGTACAGCCTGTTGAAACTACACAAACCGGGATACCCGATTCGCCCTATCGTGTCCTTTGCAAGTTCTCCCTGTCAGAACCTCACCAAAAAACTGGACGCCCTTTTGAAAAACAACACCAATTTCCAAAGCCAGTATTCCATAAAAAACTCTTCTGAGCTCGTAAATTTGATGTATCAAATTTATTTACGAACGTACCGACCAATGAATGTTGCAGGATTATTGAGGAGCTGCTCCAAAAAAAAGCGAAACATCCCTTTCTTAACGAATAGTCTCATTGACGCCGTCTGAACTGGAGATGGCTTCGAGATCTTCTTAGTGAAATTTAAACATTTAAGAATGTTTTCGAGACTGTCAGCGCTATAATACTGTATATTGATTGCAAATAAATATAAAAAATATATGTATATATTTTTTATTACCACGAAGGCTCCACTGTTTACTATTTGACGAATTTTTTCGTCAAAAATGTTAAAAAATGTTCACTCTGTGTACAGTACAAAAGACGCTAAAAAAATGAATGATCCAGCACAGAGTAATTGAATCCATAACAGTGAAATTAATCAAGTAGGAATTTTAATTTTCCTTTTTCATTTTGGAATGAAAATAAAAAAAATTTGGAAAAGCAACACAAACAAGTATATTATCAGAGGCAGTCCAGTCCATACAGGGAAACCTTGATAAGAGAATTCAATTTTTTAATTAAACTAAGGGAATTTCTGATTTGTTTAATTTAAAAAGAATGTTCTCTTTTTTTTTTTTTTTTTCCAATACACTTTGTATTGGTATCTGAATTTGTTATATTTAGTCTATATTTGGCTTTACAACTTTTTCATACATTAATTCTTCAGGCCCTTAGTTTATTTTATCTAAGAGGTAAATAAACTTAAGCACGCCGTCCTTCGGATGGGACGTTAAGCGATGGTCCCGAGCATATATGTCAGCTCGTTAAACATCTCTATCCTAGATGATTAAACCTCTAATATTAGAACTTCTAAGTTGAGAAACGCGGACATATTGTGGAAACTTGTAATAAATAAATAAAACAAACTTATTTTTGAAATATTGTCTATTCCACTAAAGATATATATACATATATAACTACCGGTTTCGGCTTTATACCATCGTCAGGTCTAGTTATGAACTGAGAGTTCATAACTAGACCTGACGATGGTATAAAGCCGAAACCGGTAGTTATATATGTATATATATCTTTAGTGGAATAGACAATATTTCAAAAATAAGTTTGTTTTATTTATCTAATATTAGAGTCGGGCTAATGTCAAAAAGAGTGATGAAAGGGCGCTCTGGTAGTAGGCGATATGTAGTTCAAGCCCAGGCATGAGTCATAATAACTAACCAACTCGAGCATCCCGCACGCTGACTTTAGCAGTGTGACAACTGAAAAACCGATGTTTTTGAATTATCACTGTAGGCTGATCAAGGAAAGCGAGATCAACATTCTGTAGCAATAATACTATCCTAGTGTTAGTAATAGCCGTGTTACAGTACTTGATTTTGGAACTTTCCGCCGGGGGTGCCAGCAGCACAGTGATGCTTAGCGAAAATATATGTAAAGTATAGTATGGAATGGTACATCCCAATAGCATACAGATAAATTAACGACATAATCTTATTTAAACTTCTGCCACCAACACATAGTATTAATGTTCATAAAGACGTAGAACGAATATATTAGGATTTTTGAGTTGTCACACTGCTAAAGTCAGCGTGCGGAAATAATGATGGTGACAAAATTATACTGCATACAAAAAGTGCCCTTCTGTTTTCTTTATAACTGTTATTTGAAGAGATTTTTGTTTAGATCATAAATAGTATCTTGCTAAATGTACTTAGGCCCTGAAGTAAAATGAACTTAATTTTTGTCTGATTTTGGTCAAAATCTAATCAGATAAGCTAGAATCGTTTTTGAGTTAGTGCGCTCACAAAGTGTCAAACCCAAACGCATAGACCGATTTCACCGCGAAATAGTCAGAAAGTGCCCAGAGGGCCTTAAAAGGTTTAATCATTTTTCCATGGGTTTTTTCATTTCCTGAAGGGTTTTTTCACAACATTTCGGGACCTTCTTACTTCTCTTCATCTGGTCACAAAGTGCGAAATATAGAAAACAGAAATAAAATAAAATAATAATAACAATTATAAATAAATAAATATATTAATATATTATATATATATATATTTCTAACATAAACAAATAAATAAAAACATACAGAATATTAAAATTGCTGTCAATTAATTAAAATATACTTTACAAGAACTTAGATGTAAAAGCAATAATTTAAATTATTTTTGTGACAAATATTAATATACAAAATGATACTTAAATGATAATAAAAATGTAAAAAAAAAAAAAAATTAATAAAAATATATAAAATAAATTAGTGGATAAGTAATGAGAGGTCGACGGTGAATCACCGGCTATGTACTTCCCCAGCAAGAATTTATCAATTACGCTTTCACACTCCCTACAAAGCCAATTAATTGACCGTTTGGGTTAAAACGCAATACTTTACTTACATTCTGAATCCTCATACTAAATTTTGTGTCACTTTCATTACATTTGCCATTAGCAATTGCGATAACTAGTGCAGTTTCAACTGCTTGACTGTACTGCATAGGTACGTAACCGAAGAGGAGTCCACGCTAGACCTGGAGCAGGTCTCTCCGCCATATCAGCTTGAGGCGTCGTGGTAGATTTGTGGGGAGGTTGTTTGTGGATAATTCTTGTATAAATGGATTGGCGTGATGATGGTGTTTGTCGTGAAAATTTTGATATCGTGTCCTGATAACAGAGGGTACAAATGGGATGTTGAGGTCATGTGAGGTTGGAAACGTAAAATTGCGCATCGGCAATGTGACATAGTATAATGGATGCTATTGACTGAATACGTTGTATGTTTGATTTTTTGTCTGATCCCCATATCTCGATGCCGGAAGTCCAGATGGGTTTTAGTATAGTGTTGTATATGTGAAGTTTGTTTTCGAGCGATAATGTCGATCGTCCTCCGATGATTCATTTGTCGTCCAAATCTTCTTGTGCGTTTGACAGACCTTAAAGTAGAATATCTGTAGAGGAACTCTGCCAAAAAAAATAAAAATGAAAATTTATTTATCAACTAATGAATGGTGTATTAAAAGTATGTATAAATATGAATAAATACGAAATAGAAGAATACATTAAGTTGAAAGAGATGAGAAGTGAAGAGGAATGATGCAAATCTGACAATTAAAATATATGGAATAATGACCTCTTGAGAGGGTGGTGACCACTTGACTGCCTTGTTAGCTTCATGTTTGCTAATATAATGCAGGAATTAAAAGTAAGCTGATTGTTTCGCTGCCGCTTTCAAAGATCCCCGTTCTTGCATTCGATCAATATCCCTGATTCATATTCTGCCATTGCACTAAGGAATTGAATACGAATTACGTTAAAAGAAATATAGATTTTAAGTTTCCCAGCTATACGAAGTATAGGGAAAGTTATGAAATTGGTCAAAATTTCGAAAAATTTCCTGTTTTCCGATTTCAAAAATGAAAAAAAAAAGTCGTTAGAGAATCACCGGCAATGTACTTCCACAAAAGGAATTAATCAAATAACTTTGCATTCCAGCTTCAAAACTAGTCGATACATTTGGGCTAATATTCAATAGTTGATTTACGTAGCACCTTAATCCTCATACTAAATTGTGTGTAGATAAATTCATTAGACCGTATTATGGTTTATGAGCCGATATCGCTGAAATTTAACAGGTTATGTCCTCATTGGGTTTTCTTTAATATGAAATTTTATGTCTATACATTCATTCTATCGAGAGTTTTTGTGTTAAGCCTCCCCCTAATCCCCTTTATCCCTTTCGTCGATTCGGCTGAAAATCAATAGGTGTTATTAATGCTAATAACTGTGCTTGTAATGAATTTATTGACACGAAATTTCATATATTGATTCAAAGCATTATAAAGATAACTATAATTTTTCTGCAAACCTCATAACTGCCGAAGTAATGAATATATCGACACAACAATTAGTATGAAGATTCAGAAGCGACTATGTAAGTCAATATTCAGTTTTAGCCCAAAAGTTCGATTGCTTTTTGCATGCGAAATCGTAATTGATTGATTCGAACTGGGGAGGTCATTAAAGCCAAAGGGGACGACAGTCAGAAAAGTGCCATAATCGTAGAACCCATTTCTTGGCTACCCAGATTTTTGTTTTTAATTCTGAAAAATGCATTTGATCAAGAATAAATTTTTCTAATGCGCAGTCATTAATATTGTTGTGAATTTTTCTTTATGTGATCAGATGGCAAAAAATCATAGAAAAAAACTATTGGACCTAGGTGAATGTACAATATGTCACTCTCTTCAGGGTGAAGCTGTCTACAAAATGACTACCGGTGATTTTTGATTTAAACTTTTTTCCAACGATTTTTGCCATCAATCACATAAAAAAATTTTCCACAACATTAACGATTTTCCTATAAAAAATTATAGGTTAGGTTAGGTTTAATGACTCATGCCCGGGCTATAACTACGAGGTCATATCGCCTACTACCAGAGCGCTCTTTCGTCACTCTGGTGGACATGAGCCTGACTCTACTGTGGGAGTCCTAAATTTTGCATACCCTAAATTTTTATTCACCTAGGGCAGGGGTCTTTAACGTACAGGTCTGACATCGTACAGGCTCGGTGGGACCATCGCTTAACGTCCCATCCGAAGAACGGCGTGCTTAAGTTTATTTTACCTTCCAGATAAAATAAACTAAGGGCATCGGTCGGGTTTCGAACCCACGTTCTTGAGATCAGAAGCCAAAAACGCATACCACTGAGCTAACGGCGCTCTCAAAAAAAATTTTAATTCAACGTGAAATTTTTAACTGATTACTTCTCCTTTACTACGCATAGCTGGGGAAATATAAAAGTTGTGAGTTTTCTATAGGACCACAGCTTAAAGAGATGGAGGACGGGTGGGGGCTGAGCCTACCTGTCAGAGTATATTGACAGACAGACAGACGAGAGGGGGCGGCACATTTATCAAAGATTCATAGGCCCCAGGGTGGATGGGGTAGCTAACTGCCACTTAGACAACTCCCACCGATCCCAGATCCCAGGGGCTCTGCGACACTCACATGTGCGCCACTTAGCTCTTCTTAAAGATGACCCATCAACTTACCTGTCATATACTGGGCCGAGGGTGCCTTCTTCTAAACTAGGGGTTTCTCCTCCCTCAATTATGTCCAATGAGACCAATGGTTACTTGGACATAGATGTAACGAGACGTTGTGAACCCGCTATTTTATTTCCGTCTTCTTCTTTAAACAACATATGTACGTGATGGTATGTGCCACTGATGATGATGCAGTTTCTTCCAAAACCGGTTCTAGGCGAAAATAAAACAGTGGAAAGCATAGGCATATTCCATGATAATTCCACAATCCTGAGGTGGTGAGGGCAAGAGTATCGTTTCGCCCCCACAATAATCTAAAAATTTAAACAAAAAATTAAAAAAAAAAAAAAAAAAAAAAGAATAATTGAAAAGGAAAAAATAATTGAGACCAAAAGGAAGGACTCAAATCTCCAATATGGTATAATAAATATTTATAAAACAATTTATCGAACACTGTGGATATGGGCAAAAATAAGCCCTCACCATTATGCCCTCGTGCGATATAAGCCCCTTATTCACACTAGTACAATATACTATTAATACTATTAAATTCTACTTATGGTTGTTTAATTATTATTATGTAGTAATATTTTTATTAAAAACGGCTAATTTTTTTTATTTGGCAGTTAGGGGTTAAAAGGGGGGGGGGGGGGGGGGGTTGGTGCGAACATCTTAGTATCACATATGAGTAATTCGACACTTCAAGAATCAACAGGTTTATGTAAATTCGTCTAAAACAAATTTGTTCCTGTTCTCTATCTGAGTCCCAACTTTCAAAACAGATCTATTTGTTCTGGAGGGCATACATATAGAAATGATCATGCTTGGTAGTGAAAAAAATGTAAAAAACCAACTTCTAATTCGTCTACTTTATCTCGAAATTGTTTTAAGAAACGATGAAAAAATAGAGCCAACCTTATTACTTTACGTTGGCACAGAGTGTTAGAACTGTCCTGAGTACAGTGTCATTTGTCACAGTTCAGCTGTGCTGTCCACCGTGTTTTTATAGAAGGCTAGCCTCGGAGCCAATTTGGATCTTCGTCCAGCCAAAGTAAATACAGGGAGACTAATTTGTTATTTGTGCTATAAGAAAAATTAAGTTGTAAAACCTGTGTTGAACTCAGTGGCCCTAAAGCCAATGGTGCCTCGGCTTATGAAGTACATCTAGTCCTCGATTGTCCTCTGTACGACCAGGTCTGGGTAGAGTTGACTTGGGAGATCGGATCATAACTCAAACGGGATCTGCGGCAGCTGATGGCGGAGACCAGCTACACAGTATTCAGACGGTTTGTTGGCTCTTGGTGAGAGTAGAAAGATACGGTGTGACGGGCTGGGGCGACCAGCCTGCCATAGCCTCACTTACGCATTACTCAGATCCTCCCTCTGCAAAAACGGATTTTTCGATGGCTACCCTGTTTGCGAAATACATGCCAAAAACCTACAAGTTGTTTTTAATTTCTTGTATCTATAATATAAATCAGTACATTAGAACCCCTCTTAACTGCCTCGGATTAACCGGTCCTCGGATTAACAGGCCTATCCCATGGAACAGAGTTTTTTTCTCTCTTTCAGCGTATAATAGTTGGAAGTGATTCAAACATTGATTGTCGGGCCTTTCGTGGAAAGTAGCAACCATTCAGAGAATGAAGAAGTCAAAAATCTATCCATTTTACACGATCTGCAGTCGTTACCTGGTGGGAACAATGCAGTTTGAGGACGTGGAGGAATGGATGACAAAAAATGACGAAGGACTCGAAAACGAATTTTTTACGGACGAGGAAATAAAGATGACTACGAATTTCCCATTCGTAGTCTTCCCGACGACGACGAAAATGCAGACGTGGAGGACTTGCAAAAAATAGGTCACGAAGAAGCAAAAAAAGCTGCAGAAATTTTATTGCAATATGTTGAGCAGTAACAAGATTCAACGGAATTGGACGTGATGAACGTACGAAAATGGAGAGACTTGGCTTTCAAAAAATCTTTGAAAGGTAAAAAACAGAAAAAATTAACTGTTTTTTTCAAACAATGATATGTACATAAAGTTTTCAAAGTTTATGTAAGTTCGTAATGATTAATTTTTTCTTGTTCGTTTATGTCTGTATGTACATAATGTACAATAAAATGAGTTGCAATAACGTCTTATTTGCTTGTTTATTCATAATACCTGATGAAATATGTACATATGTAGATTCTTTTTGAACGAAAATAGATTTTTCACTGACACCGGATTAACCGCCAAACGGGTAACCGGCCATGATCTCGGACCCGACCAGACCGGTTAAGAGGGGTTCTATATTTATATATTTTTTCAAATATCGCTCCGTTTGTGAGATACCTGCTGAAAACTGCCTGGTTTGAAGCACATATTTTTAGACGGTTTACATAAAAACGGTTAATTCTATCTTTAAAAAAAAAAAAAAAGGAAAGTAAAAAATATTTATGAAGTGTCCATTACAGAATTTTTTTATACCAACCATGGTTTCTCCCTCCCACCTCACAAATTCAACATGGCAAGTGAGCAGTATCTTCACTTCGTACAATGAAACAAAGAAAACCTTTGTCACCAACACATTACTTTCATATGTGATCTGTAAAAACGTGGTTGGTACATCAAAGTCCTGTTATGGTCGGCCACATCACATACTCTACGTATATCCTTAATTTTTGTGAAAATGGTTATTTCAATCGAAAAATAGTACCTTATTGAATTTCCAACGATTTTGTGCCCTATATTTTAGACAAGAATAATACGGTTACAGGCCCCCTTAACTACTAGCAATAGTGCATTCCATTTTATTTAATATTTCATGGATAGGGACAAATACTTTTTTTTTTGTTTGTTTTTTAGCCTTATGTTCGATGCATATTAGCCATGTCACTCTGTGTTATCTAATTATTTACGACATCCATGAGGGAGTTCTATCTACGAAATAAAACTCACTCCCGGGTGGGATTCGAACCAGCAAACCATGGTGAAACCATGCGACCAAAGCCCTACGCTCTAGCCCGCACGGCCACCATGGCTCCCGTTTTTCCTGTTCTCCATCTGAGTTATAACTGGCAACACAGAGTGCATCCCCTCACTAGAATTAAGAATCAGTTATCCCTTTCTATTTTATGCTAAAAATTAAAACTATTATTAAAAAAAAGAATAAATAATCATCCTTTATTTTCTTATTGTTAGACAATATATTCAACTGAAGATTGATTTGTTAAGAATGAGTAAAGGTGTTTTTTTATTTTTTTTATTTATGAGAAGACATTTGACAAGTATATTGTCACTAAAGTGACAGAAAAAAAGGAATGAGTTAGAAGTAACGTCAAAACTTGTCAGAGATCCGTCTAGTTAAGCGTGTCGTTTAGCCAGAGTTATCGTTCATATCTCAAGAGTACGGATTTAGACTCTCTGACTGACTACAGAGAAACAAACTATTCTAGGATTTTATCTGTTTCTGTACGTCTTGTTGCCAACATTCCATAGCCACTGTCACCCCGGCCTCTTGGAACAACTCCAGCAGACCCTGCTACTACAAACAAGTGCACTTGATAATAACGACACTTGATAATAATGTCCACAAATTCAGTATGGGAATTGAATTTTTTTTTTTTTTAATTACATATTACACCAAAAATTAGTCCTCTGGACTGGAACGGTCCCTGGACTTGGAGGGTGTGGACGGCTTTCCTCACATGCACACCCTCGTCTCCAAGTCCCATTACCTTCACGATTAAGCTAAATGCTTCATATACTTGAGTGAGTGGCCCGGCGGTGCCTCTGTTTTTGTTCCCCCGCCCGGCCTGCCTGTTCGTTGGTTGCCCTTGGTCCTGTGCTTGGCCTTCCTCTGGGCCCCCTGCATTAAGAGCGTTGGCTTAATTAGGGTAAGGAACGTAACAAGATAGGGCGATAATAACCGAAGCAGTTGTTCGCCCAAAATAAATAAACCAACCAACCAAAAATTAGTAAAAAAAAGTCGCCTGTGAATCACCGGCAATGTACATCCCCAGAACGAATTAATCAATTAAAATGTTGCTCCCCCTCCAAAACTAGTATAACGCTTGCGCGGAACATAGACAATTTCATCTCGATACATTAATGTGTTCACAAACACACAAACAGACAGAATTTTCGCAGCTCCGTCTGAGCCATACTCGGCTGTGGCAAGTGTGGGATCTGGTCTCTCATAGCCACATCCTGGAGGAGTTAACTTCTAAAAAGGAGATCTCTGAGCCAAATTCTTTAACCTTCTTGAAGGATTTTGTGGATACGAACTTTCAGATAGCTGTGTAAATATATTTTGGTGATATGTCTCGGTGCATAGTCTTTTTGCTAATCTTTGATGGATATTGTGTAGTCAGTTGAAGTGTTTTTTTTTTTTTGTTTTTTTTTTCCTCAGTTATGGCCTCAGTTGGAGTGTTCTGGATTGAGATATCGTTCGTTTGATGTTCGAAGCCTTTATTGTGCAATAGACTGTAATAAAACAATTATTATTGTTATTTATCAATTAAAAAGACTGCAAATTATAAAACAAAAACAAGAATTAATCCCCACATAAGAGGATGCAATATTTGTAATATTATTGTTTTTAACTAATTATGATTCTAATAAAAAAAAATTAAATGTTATGCTTGAATTTATTTGAAATTAATAATAAAAAAAAATAATCTAAATGAATTTACCTTAAGATGTTTTACTAAACAAAAATAATTACTGGTGTTTAAAAAAGAAAAATTAATTAAATAAATTATTAATGTGATGGAAAGAAAAATTTATAAGTTACACCTTGAGTGAAGCTCCAATATAAATAACTCTAGAAAAAAATTGATTCTACGTTACTAGTACCAATTTTTGTATAAAATTATATCTCCCGAATACTAAAAAAAAATGCAAATAAATATTTATGTGTCCCGAATTGATACCTCCATAGGTCGTTAATTCGTTGAGCCTGTAAGTTTTGACAACTTGAAATTCGTTGAGAGAGAGGTGGGGAATAAAAAAAAAATTAAAACATATTTACAAATAACATTAAATAACAACAAAAAAAAAAGAAAATGAAAATGGCCATCTTGCAACAAAAATTATATCTAATCCTACCTCCGTGACGTCACGCTTGAAACTTTTTTTAACAATTCTTCAATAATAATAAAAAAAATGGAGTTCAAACTTCCTTCCCGTCATCTCAACTCTTCACTGATCACTTCGCACCCACATACCACTGTTCACTCACTTCATTTGCAAAATTTTACAACAAAACTGAAAACAAGTCCCACACAGGTTCTAGCTGTAGGAGAGTTGAACATAGACTGACTTTTTACTTCCAAAGGCTAATTAAAATTTTTCGTCGTTTTCTTTCCGTTCTTCTTTTCATTTCGCCGTGTTATTTATTCTTTTAATTTTGTTTAACGTTGCTTTTTAATATTGCTTTCATTTTTTGAGATATACACTTTCGGATCAATTTTGTACTGAACGGGGGTAGCCCTGGACTGATCCGAGCTCTATGATCCGATGCTTTCTGGAACAGGCTTCTTTTCAAAAATTTTCAATTAGCCTTATTATTTGATGTTAGCAGTTTTCTTTCTTCAATCTTCTTTTATTACTTATCTGCTCCTTCTGAAAATTTTCAAATTATCCTACCGAATAGTTTTCTGGTTATGGCTTTTCTTTTCTTGTATAATATTATTTTCTTCGTTTTGTCTTCCTCGTTTCTCCTTCTTACAGTTTTATTTTATTCTTAGATGTCTAATTGAGCTTTTCTATAAGTTTGTTTTTCATTTGAATTTTGTTTGTTCCGTTATGAATGTTTAAAGTTTCCACTGATAACACTTAAGGTTATGTTTGGAGCTGCATTTCATTCCTTCTATTGTGTTTTATTCTCTAAATGTTGTTCTTATTCTGCTGAGTTTCTATTTTCCTTTTCTTGGTTCTTAAGTTTCTTCCTTCTTTACTTTGGCTTCTTCTTTTAAATTTGGTTCATCAAAAAAATAAAAACGCTAGGGTACGGTAGCCATGGTAGCTATGGCAACTATTGTTTACATAACAATACGTTTGTAAGCCGTAAGTCTAGAGAGGTCGTGGATGGCACGTGTAAATATTTTTGTTAAGTTGAAAAGCAATGAAAGATGAATCAGGATAAACATGCTTTCTTCATAGACTTCCGAGTTGCTCATACTCGAGTCATGACTGCAAGATCCCACCAAACGCATAAGAATCGGAAAAGCAGGTATCGAAGGTTCTGAAGTTGAGTATAATGCCTCTACTTTATAGTTAGCAAAGATATCCCCCTGGAGCAAGGTTGAATACACAATAAGTAGCATCAACTCGAGGTTGGAAGAAGTGGACAGAAGACACAAGCTTAGGGCGTACTTCTCTGTCATCAAGTGCCTTCGAGAGCCCTCTCAGAGAGTCTGAATCACAAGTTCTATGATAAAACCATGATGCGGATAACCTCGAAAGCTGTCTAGCACAAATAATAAAATTTGTGGAAGGTTAGTCAACGTCTTTATTTTACAACCTGTGATAATAATCAGTTATCTTCTCACTACTAATCCCTCATTCAACAATAAGATGCCATGGAAGCATGGAGAGAGGTTAAACCAGTTGGCCACGACCACGGGAAGGTGTTTGAATGCCATTCACTCTTCAAGACAAAACACTTGTATCTCTTCCTTAATGGATCCAAACCACTTAATTCCATTCAAAAGGGAAATATTGACTTTTTCTGTTGTGTCGTCTCGGCCCTCCCCCCAGAGCCTCCCCTTGCTTCCACCCTCGTACTAACAGATAAAAACTAATCTAATTTGTCGACATCTCTCTAAACACTTTCTTATAATGGATTTCATTCCTTGCATTTGTTTCTCATTAATACTAGGAGTAGCACCACTTGAGGACAATGTTAGAGGGAGCAAAGATGGCTTTTGGTTTATAATTTTATACAAATGTACTTTTATTTATTTAAATTTAATAAAAGATGCAGCTTGCAATAGTCCAATATCACACTGTTGCAAGTCGAGGAAGAAGCTGGGTTCAGAAGGTGACCGGTAGCCGAGGACCAATCTGCAACGATCGGGTCATCCCCCAGCTTGTCTTACACTGCTTTATTCTGCTCCCGTCAGAGGCCAGCGGATTGGTTGGCGAGCTATAAATGTATGTACAATAAGTGGGTATACGGTAAGTGATTATACAATAACATTTTCAAGGAACTAATAACAACAATGAAGCCAAAAACTTCGAAGTATTTTCTCGATTTCTTCGATTAAACTATGGCTATGTGACGTCCCCAAGATCTTAAAGGGGGGTAGGGGGAGGGGCGAAATATAAACTGAATGGTAGCTCTTTAACTGTTGATCGGAGTTTCAAGAAATTTTATCAATAGCGTCCTTATAAGCCCGATTAAATCATAGGCTGAGTGACGTCCCCAAGATCTTAAAGTGGGAAGGGGGAGGGGAAAATATAAACTGAATGGTAGCTCTTTAACAGTTGATAGAATTTTCTTGAAATTTTATCAATAGCGTCCTTATAAGCCCGGTTCAAACTGTGACATCTCCAAATTTCGGGTGGGACTGAATCATAAAAAAGTTCTTTAACAGTTGATTTTTCGAAGTAAATGTTTAAAATAAAAAATGTATCAAGTCGAACTTACTTACTTAGTCGAACATCAATATAAAATAGCGTTTCACAGCCATAAACTTTATTTGATTATTATTTTTTGTATTTTTTCAAAATTTATAATATTATTTATTTCTTATACTTATTAATATTATTATATATATATTTTTTTTAGTGTTTTATATTTTTGAATTTATAATTTTTATTTGTTTATTATTTTTTTTTTATTTTATGTTTGTTATTATTATTTTTTTTTTTTCGTTTTTGGAGGGCATTTCAACCGCAAAGGGTCATGAGTGCCCAGTACGACGATATGGTCAGGTGTCAATAAGCAATGTTAATCTTCTTCACCAGGTGCGAGACGTAGAAGCCAGGCAGGAACAAGTAGTACCACTTATAAGGAAATTTATCTCTTGATATACTGAAACATTGTAACTTAATTGAACAAATGGTTAAAGTCGGTTCGTTTATATTTGTTATTGTTATTGTTGTGAAAAAGACACTTCCGGAAAAGTTATAAAGAATTATCAGTATTTATTTATTTTATTTTTTACTAGTATTGTTATTACTTATCATATGTATGTCAGACTCAAATAGTTATATGTTTATGTATCTAATTTATGAGCAATTTTAATGTATATATTATTATGACGTATAAACATTATTACCATGTTTTGTTTTAACGGAAATAAATATTATTATTGTTGTTATTATTATTACTAACATGTTTAAAGATAGTCGAGTATCCTGGTTGTATGCTATAATGTAAGGATCTGGGGCAAAGCCATGGCTTCCTAAATCTATCCGGAAGTTAGCCTGAGTCCCATGGTATTGCAGTGGAGACAGATGTTTCGCTATAGATACTGTCCTGGGATCCAAACCACGAGGCCATTGAGGCCATGAATGATTTGTGGCCGCCACTCCACTATCTCCTCTGTCTGATCCTAGTCAATCCACCTCTCATTCAACATTCAATCAATAGACATCTAATTAAGGTCCATTCAGCAAAATTCAGGGGGCTTTTAATCCAACAGTCATTAGCTGTAGAGTGTAGGGATGAGCGTAGTTGGCCGATGATTGACGATCGATGTTTCCCTGCCATAGATGGTTAATTTGTTTGAAATTTCGTAGAGTTTTTAATGAAATTGTAGATAAGAAATATTAATTAATAACCTATTAATGTACTCATGGAAATAAAATACGTTTTCCCACTGTTTTATTTGCGACCAGAACCGTTTTTTAACGCTACAACGTCATAATCAGTGGCATATCCATAAATAAATACATATAAAATATATGTTGTAATGTGACATAAAAAATATGTTGTAATGTGATATAAAATTTCATATTCAAAGTCCTATGAGAACGATACTTATTAATTTCCAGTGGAATCATCCGAAGGTATGGGGGGATCAGAGGGGGCTCATCTCACATTTTATATCTGAATTGAAAACCCCATAAGGATGGCACCAAAGAGCGCTCTGGTAATAGGCGATATGACCTCGTAATTAAAGCTTGGGCATGAGTCATAAAACCTAATCTAACCTAACCTATAGCAGGTGATTCACCGATTACTTTTTTTAACTTCCCAGCATGGAAGTTATTGCAATGGGTCCGAAAATCGAAATTAAAATTTTCAACATATTTTTATGTTTCAAGGTCACTACAGTATTTTTACACTATTTTTGGAAAGAAGTATGGTCAATATTTCCTGCAAGAAATCTCGCGAATGAAAAATGATATCGACTCCATTTTGGTACCAATCGAAGCGTATCAACGTGAATATGATCTGAAAGCAATTTTATCAAATTCGGTCCACCGGTTTTTTTGTTTAAAACAAAATATTGCAAAAAAAAGTGGATTTTAGGGTTTCATGAAAAAGATTTATCTGATCTAATTTGTTCTGTTGGCAATCGATACACATGTAGCATCTTTTGGAGCCACATTGAAAAATGATGAATGTAATGTCTCAAAATTCTTAACGGGAAGGGGGGTTGTGGGAGGCCCTACGCATAAATATACTGCTAGCTCTTTAACGGATGGTTGGATCGTGATGAAATTTCACGTGTAGTATTCTTAAAAGCCAATTGAGATGTAGACTATCTGGCGTCACAAAATTCTTATGGGGAGGGGAGGGGGTTGTGGGGGGAGAGGGGGGGGGGGGCTAAGCATAAAAATAGGTCTAGCACATCAATGGATGATCGGATTTTAATTAAATTTAACATGTAGTATTCTTAAAAGCCAAATTGAAAAATAGGGTCTGTGATGTCTCCAAATTCATAACAGGAGAGAGGCTATGGAGGGGGGGCTTTAACGGATGGTCGGATCGTGAGGAAATAGTTATTATTATTATTATTATTATTATTATTGGTGTTCATTATCGTGCAGGGAACTTTTCTGTGTGGACCTCAAAGGCCGAATTTAGTTATAAATGTCACTTTTGTATAGTCACGGCCCTAAAAATGTCCTCTGATTTAGGCTGCAGAGAGGCGAAACACACAGATCTGAGAACCTGCACACATTCTCGGGAACCTTCTTGTTTTATCTTATTTTATTGATGTAAAAAGTACAATTTTCAGTTATAGATTCACAAAGAAATATAGGAAATCCTTCGATTTCTTGAAATTTAACCTTTGTCCTTAACGTCGGCACATTTTCATCATATCTCCACATCTTCATGCTTATTTGATTCGTTCGGCCACAGATTAACAGTCAGAAGTCACAGTTGAACGTGAAAAAAAAAAAAAAATGTTGGGTAAGGCGGGCAAGCTGAGATCTGGCGTGTCGAATAGTATTGTGCCAATGGTCCATGACGCCTGGGACATCTGCCTGGGTCCTGTGGCACTTCTGTCGGCCCCGACTATATAGGGGTGACTATGGGGTACCTATTGACATAGGGGCCCACACAATAGCTAGGTCTGATTGGAGCAGTGCTACACTAGTGTAGTATAGTTCAAACACTGTGGCCAACTAATGTTGGTGCTAACCTGGTAAAGTGGCCACTTGAAAAAACAAAGTGTGAGACGTCTTCTGGTCTTCCCAGTGGTCAATTTAAGTGAAACTCAAAATGAAACTAGGGTGAGGCGAGGTATGAGGGGGTGATCAAAAAGTTTCAGGACTGATTTTTAAAAAATTTATTTAAGAAATTGTCCCCATCAAAGTACACCCCTTGGGAAGCTATACATTTTTGCCACCGCCGTTTCCACTGCTGGAAGGACCCTGAGAACTCATCTTCTGGAATGCTGTTCAGCTTCTCCAGTGATTTTTCTTCAATTACGTCAGTTGAGTGAACTGTCTCTTGAGTTTCGAAAACAGGGAAAAGTTCGCAGGCACCACATCTGTTGAGTACGGGGGCCAGGGGATGACGGCCATAGCGTTTTTGTGTGCAATAATCGCAAATGAGCAACGCAGAATGAACAGGCGCGTTGTCAAGGTGCAGCACCCACTCCCCACTTCGCCACAGCTCAGGTCTCTCTCTCCTAACAGCCTCGCGGAAATGTCACAGGGTTTCAAGGTAACGAAAATGATTAATTGTTTCATGGAAGAAATTCGTAGTAGACAACACCCTTCCAATCGAAAAAAAAAAAACAGTGAGAAAGGCCTTGAAATTTCATTTGACTTGACGAGCTTTGAACCTCATGTACCACTCATGACACCGTGATCGACTCAGACATTCATCCCTAAAAGCCTCTTGCAACATATGAAAAGTTTCTGTAAACGTTTTACCCAACTTTACACAAAACTTGACACAAACGCGTTGCTCTTCTTTTTAATTCATTTGACAAAAGATCACAAAATAGCCAAACATGAAAAACTTGTTTCACAAAAACGTCTGTTACTTCACAACAAAGTAGGATGTAGAGAATTAGGAAAACAAAATTTTATATGTGAATTCAAAACAAATCCCATAAGGGCGACACTTTTAAATTTTCAGCGGAATCGGCAGAAGGGAAGGGGCCAAAAACCCCAATAACGGCCAATTTAATGAATTTATCGGCTCGAAATTTAGTATGAAGATTTAAGAGCCCCCATGTTGAATATTAGTGCAAACGGTCGACTGGTTATGGAGGGGGAACGAAAAGTTAATTGATTAAATCGTGATTTACGGACGACTTTTTTTTAAAAAGTAAATAATATATTTATAAATAATAATATTTCTTGTGGACCAAAGTGATTTTATTAGTTAAATAAAAACAGTTTTGTGTTTTCTTCTCGCATTTTGAATTTGTCAAGATTTTTTATGTACTTGCCGGATCATTAACAGCTGAGCTCAGGAAAAGTTACAACTAATGCTGCCAACAGGCCCTCATAACAGGCCCATGGCTTTTACACGTTGCCTTTTTTTTTTAATATAGTTAATGATTTCTATAATTCAGAAAAGAAAATTTCTAATAATGGTGGTTTGAGGAATTGAAATATCAAAAAAGTTGGATGGTTTTGGAGCAGCTGTGGGTCATTATATAGCCATTAATCAGCGAGTTGTAGTCAGAGAACATGGGACGGCAAGTTTTTGTTGTCGAGGTCCCCGTCCTTCGTTTATTACAACCACCACTGAGTCTCTATGCTATTTTATACAAGGAAAATACAATCGGTACGTAGGAACTTCTATAATATGTATAAAGTAACTAGCAGGTTACCCGGCTTCGGTCAGGTTAGTAACTTTGAGGAGGTTAGTAACTTTACTTAACCAGCTAAACGAAGTATAGGGGAAGTTATGTAATCTGTCAACAATTCGATGAGGAATTTTTAACGGAATATCATGTTTTCCAACCTCCAGATTCTAAATATGAAAAAAAAAGTCTATGTGTGTGTCTGTGAACACGATAACTCCTGATAGAATGAATGTATCAAGTTTATATGTGAAACCAAAAAACTCTAACTACGACACTTATTAATTTTCAGCCAATTTGGCCAATGGGAAATGGTGGATCGGGGAGGGGGGGAGGCTCAACACAGAAACTCTAATGACTGCTGTTGTAATGATAATATTGAAATGAAATTTCATATATAACTTCAAAGCCCTATAAAGACGACACCTATTAATTTTCAGTGGAATCGGCAGGAGAAAAGGGGTGAACAAAGGGGCTCAACTCAAAAATCCCAGAAGCCAACTTGATTTGCTACTTTTTCGTTTAATAGTTAGTTATTATGACTCACGACCGGGCTTTAACTATGAGGTCATATCGCCTACTACCAGAGCGCTCTTTCGTCACTCTGGTGAATATGAGCTCGACTCTACTGTGGAAGTCCTTTTGCCTACCCCAAAGTTTTAGTCACACCTAGGGTAGGGATCTTTAACGAGTACCTGACATCGTACAGGCTCGGGGCCATCACTTAACGTCCCTTCCGAAGGACGACGTGCTTGAGTTTATTTTACCTCCCAGATACAATAAACTAAAGGTCTCGGCCGGGTTTCGGCTCAGTAAGCAAGCGCGCATACCACTGAGCTACCGGCGCCATCTTTTGTTCTATTTATTATCCTCGAAAAGTCAACTGTTAATGATCTATTTTATGTTTTGGTCCCCCCACAATCCCTCTTCCATTCAACATTTGTATATGCCACACGCATACGTTTGTGGCTTATAAGGATATTATTTTTGTGAATGCACACTGCTTACTCACGTTTACGGTAACATATGTACATATGTTAGTAACTAATTTGTATATGTTATATACATATACTAAATGGGAAATATTTCATGAATGATAATAATCGGTATTATTGATTAGAATTGTATTTGGAACACATGTGGAGAGAATGCAGTCTGTGGTCCATAAGAATATCCCTTTGCATCTGTCCAAATTCCGCAAGGTTTGTGCATTTATGGAATTCAACCACAACCCCATTCAGGGTTAGTTAAGTTCTATTTGTCTAGGCATTATGTAGTCCCATTTATTGCCCCCTATAACACTTTAGTAAACTTAAATATTCAATTTCAAAGTGGACCCATAAATCTGATATTCTCTTCTCGAATGTCATCCCAGTAAATGGATTCATACAAAGAACAATCAACATTTAGTTGAGCCATTGAAGCACCAGACATTTTATAGGGACATACACAAACGCTCGCCAATCGCTCTCATTGCAACGTTGAGTGTGCACCATTCACTATTCTCTTTGACCGATTTGACTGCAACTCAATAGATTAATATGAAGATGGCTGATGTAGTGAGAAGTGATTATTTCACAGGTTGTCAAATAAAATGTAGCATGACCTCTCACAGATTTTTATTAGAAGTAGCTAGCCGGCTTTCGAGGTTTCCCTCATCATCAGGCAGTCTACAAAAGAAACCACCCTTAATATAATATAAAGGCAACAAAGATAAATATATTAAATTGTAAAAAGTTAAAAAAACATTTTTTAAAAATATTTTTGAATGAAAATTATATAATTTTATAATAAAAATAAATAAATAAACAATTTAAAAACTTTAACAATTTAAAATATCATGCATGGGGACAGACGAGTTATTCCTGTCCACCATCTGAGTCACAACTGGGAGAACGGAGAACGTGAGACTGGACAAACCTGCCATCCCCTCTCTAGAGTTGAGGAGGGGGGACTCTCTCTTCCTCCTTTCCAATTTGATTTCTATACTCTCCAATGTATCCATCTTTCTACTTTTTTGGATATGATGTAGTAACGAGACTGAACCGGCCTCATGTCCTGTGTTTTGGAGGTGTTGGAAAAATTCAGAGTCAATAGATTACGTCCTTTGTATTTTCTCTATAGGTATGGGTTCGGGATAAACATATACAATTCGTGTCGAGTTAGTTATGACTTATGGGCTTTAACTAGGTCATATCGCCTACTACCAGAGCGCTCTTTTGTCACTCGGGTGGACATGAGCCCGACTCTACTGTGAGAGTACTAAATATTGCCTTCCCTAAATTTTTATTCACCTATTGCAGGGGTCTTTAACGAGTACCTGACATCATACCGGGACCATCGCATAACGTCCCATCCGAAGGACGGCGTGCTTAAGTTTATTTTATCTCCTACCTATACTACCTATTGATTTTAAGCCAAATCGGTCAGAGGAAAGGGGCATTAGGGGGGAGGCTTAATACAAAAACTCCAATAACTGCCGTTTTAATAAATGTATTGACATGAAATTTCATATGTGAACTACTAGGTGTGCAATGCATTCTGCTGTTTGCAAAAACTGAGCTGAGTAGTGCATACAAGTAGTGCATTTGAAATGGGGCATATGAACCGGTTTGTGATCACTGGATGAAACCGTAGGGTTTTCAAGTTCCCCGTAGGGAACTTTTTCTCGGTGTTTAACGTGAACATCTGTTCGACCAAACGACACAATTTCTAAATCACCAATGATAGTTTTCTTAGGTTTGAAGACAGTTGACATAGGCGTTATAGTGAATGGTTTGAGATGTGGCTGTGTGCATTTTTACATTTGAAATAGAAAAATTATATTTTTCGGGAGATTTTTGTCTCTCAATTAATTTCAATGGGGATTTCGTTTTTCGGTGATTATTCTCTCGTGGTATGTTCGATTTCAGATTTTTTTTAGTAGTAATCCATCGTCACCGTGTCCATTACCATCGTGGCAAATTTCAATGTGATCGGTAAAGGGGTTTAGGAGGAGTACGAGTACAACGAAATACATGAGTCGCCTAAGAAAGAGCTTCGTAAACTCAGCTCAATTAATTTTTGAGTGATATCGGTAGAAGGTGAGGGAGTCTCAACTCAAAACTCTCAATAACTGCCTGTAATAAATGTATCGATTATAAGGATGGCATGGGTCGAAGGAGGGGGCGACTCAAATCATATTGAGTATTAGCCCAATCGGTAGATTAACTTTGGATAGAGAACGAAAACGTGATTAATTCCTGCTGGGAATGTACATAGTTGGTGATTCATCGTCGACTTTATAAAAAAAATGAAAATAAACTATAGCGACTAGGTTGAGTGAAAGGGCCTAATCTGTGAAGTGGCTGAAGTGAAAGGGTACTATAACTATACTACTTCAATCGGGGAGAAGTTGGTCCTGAAATACTGATTGGAGAAGATGTGTACCACGTGTTGAGATTAGAAACCCCATCAGATGAAAGCTCTCATCCCAGATATGTCAAAGGGGAGTGTCGGCCCAACAATGGAGAACCCAACTGGCGAAACTCCAATTGAGGTCTGCTTTTCAGACTTTCCCATTTCCCAGGGAGACCTCTTCCATTCGTGTTACATTCTTATATATCTTTAGTATATAGGAGAGCGTGCTTGCCTACGGAGATCATGATCGCGGGTTCGAAACCCGGTCGAGACAATGAGTCTTAGTGGTCAGGTACTCGGTAAAGACCCTTCCCATAGCCTATATATACCCTACATGGTAGGCAAAATTTAGAACTGCCACAGTAAAGCTAACAGGGAAGGGATAAGAATATAGGATGCTTAGGTCCCTAGGTGTACACACCAGCCCTCCCAATATATCAAATATCTAATCTAGTATCTAATCAAATACATTTTCAAAATAAAGTAGATAATACTAAGAGGCAGATTCGTCATCTAAAAATATCCTATTCGTCATCTAAAAATATCCTATTCGTCATCTGAAAAACAAAAACAAAAGACACCTCTGGAAAAAATGCTGGAAAAAATCAACATCTAATCTAGTATAACGCGCGCCGATAGCCGATAGATATTAATATGTGGGCACCGGTAGCTCAGTGGTATGCGTGCTTGACTTCTGAGCTCAAGGTCGTGGGTTCGTAACCCGACCGAGGCCTTTAGTTTATTTTATCTGGGAGGTAAAATAAACTTAAGCACGCCGTCCTTCGGATGGGACGTTAAGCGATGGTCCCGAGCCTGTACGATGTCAGGTACTCGTTAAAGACCCCTACCCTAGGTGAATAAAAATTTAGGGTAGGCAAAATTTAGGACTCCCACAGTAGAGTCGGGCCCATCTCCACCAGAGTGACGAAAGAGCGCTCTAGTAGTAAGCGATATGACCGCGTAGTTAAAGCCCGGGCATGAGTCAAAAACCTAACCTAACCTAGTATAACGTCGGTCTAAACGTGATACCTCATATGTGCAAAAAACCAACTTTACAAGAGAGACAAAAAACTGATAAAAAAATATTTTTTATAGAACACCTCAATTTTTTCGACATTTGTATTAAGTGAGATGTATATGCATGCCATGAATTGTTTTTAAGCTAGTTTGCAAATCCAAGTAAAGAATTTACGTACTTATGAGGATTCACCAGAATTTCGTTCTCATTTCTTTTGCAAAGTATCATTTCAAACCGTATTTCATGTTTTTTTCGATTTATGTCGTACACGAGGTCCCATTAGATCAATAAAGTTTTTTTCTCTTTTTTTTTTAGAAAAAAAAAATCTATTTTCGGAAAAATGTTGCTTACAAGGTATCACGTTTAGGCCGACGATAAGGGAGTATTGTAATCGTGCAAAAATCGAGTTTTCAAATAAATTTCACATTTAAGGTTCCCTGTAAACTTTCTGACCATTTTCATTACAATTATTACTTATTATTAAAATTTTTACTTTTTACTACTACTATTAATAAGATACCACTTATTTTTTTTTAATGTATATACGAAACAAATGTATCTTTCTTGTTTGCTACGAATGCATTTTGAACAAAATTGTCCTTAACCAGTTGGCTTCTCAACGATCCGTTAGTGGGTATGTTTATTGTAACAAAATAAATTCAATAAAAGCTCAGCTGACAAATATTTGTCCCCCCCCCATAACAGAATTTTCTGATTTGATCTTTGGGGATGGTTGCCATTAGCCGAGGGAGAAGGATGCCTGATTGGGGAGACAATCAAGAAAGTGCCGATACTAATTTGCCGCAGGTTGTCGTCAGCAGTGGGTCAGCAGATGTTGCCGTCCCCCCTCAAACCCTTCTTCACCAAATTACTGTCTTCAACCTGCAAACTCAACCCAGGGCATTACTTCCCCAATCTGTTCTTAACAATTAGCAAACAGCTGGAGGGCCATAATTTCAATATCTAACAGATATTTCAGTAATAGGTAAGCAAGAATCCACTCTCATAAAGACTACGGAGCAATCAGTGGCGGATCTACCATGAAGCTTTGGCCTCAGGCCCACAAAGCCAATGGGGCCCTAAGCCAATTGGGCCCTAACCCAATGGGGCCCTGCTAACCAAGCACGGTCATTTTACACAGACTCCTATTCGATTACTCTATTAAGTGCTAAATGAAACTGTAAATGTAATTTTACTGTTTAAGTATTTGTTTTCCCACTGTTTTATTTTTGACCAGAACCTGGCCAGTTGTCCTTTAACCTCAACGCTGTGTGGATGGGATGTACCATTGATTATTACTATCATTATTATGACTCATGTCTGGGCTTTAACTACGAGGTCATATCGCCAACTACCAGTGCGCTCTTTCGTCACTCTGGTGAACATGAGCCCGTATCTACTGTGGGAGTCCTAAATTTTGCCTACCCTAAATTTTTATTCACCTAGGGTAGGGGTCTTTAACGAGTACCTGACATCGTACAGGCTCGGGACCATCGCTTAACGTCCCATCCGAAGGACGGCGTGCTTAAGTTTATTTTACCTCCCAGATAAAATAAACTTATCTGGGAGGTAAAATAAACTAAGGACCTCGGCCGGGTTTCGAACCCACGACCTAGAGCTCAGAAGGCAAGCACGCATACCACTGAGCTACCGGCGCCCTCATGTACCATTGATGATGACGCTGTTGCGTTGAAAACCGGTTCTGGTCAAAAATAAAACAGTGGGAACACAACGTGTTTTACTTCTATGAGAGGTATTTTTAAGTATAATTAAAAGTATAATTATTATGAATATAAAATAGTCGTCGGTGAATCACCGGCAATGTACTTCCTCAGAACGAATTAATCAATTAACTTTTCGCTCCCACTTCAAAACCAGTCATTTCATGTCGATAAATTCATTACGTCGGCAGTTATTGGGGTTTTTGAATTGAGCCCCCTCCCCTGAGCTCTCCCCATTTCCTTCGGCCGATATTGCTGAAATAGTACAGGTTATATCCTCATTGCGTTTTGACTTCAAATATGAAATTTCATGTCATTACATTGATTACATCGGCAGTTATTGGGCTTTTTGTATTGAGCCCCGCCCGGTGTGTGTGTGCCGTCCATTTGGCTTTCAGTTCGCACTTATGAAATTTCGTGTCGATACATTCATTACATCGGGGCAGTTATTAGAGTATTTGAGTTAAGCCTCTACCCTAACCTGCCCCTATCTTTGACCGATTTGGCTGAAAATTGATATCCTTATGGGGTTTTGGTCACACAAATTATTTATATTCACTTAACACCATTTATTTTGTACATATTTTATTTATTTATTTAATTTTTATGTATATTTACTATTATTTTGTACATATTTTATTTATTTATTTAATTTTTATGTATATTTACTATTATTTTGTACATATTTTATTTATTTATTTAATTTTTATGTATATTTACTATTATTTTGTACATACTCTTTGTTTTATTCCTTCTTACTTTCTATATTTTCTCAAATCTATAATATAAGAAAATATTCTAATCGTGCCATTGTAATTGTTCAAGATCATTTTTGCGATGATGTCTGTCTGTGTGTCGGTATGTGTATGTATGTGATTCGTTATGAGCGCTCTTCCACAAAATGTTTCTCAATTTTTGGCCTTTGTATCCTTTTGAATGTGTGATGCCTAAAGATTTTGAACTTCTGCACCAATCTGAGATAGAGAATGTATAGTAGCTGTGGTAAGGGAAGGCTAGACTTGCCCCTATACCCCTCCGAGGTTTTTAAGTCTTTGATGAAACTACAGTTGGTTAATAAACTGGATTATTACCAGTAAAGCTGGGCAGGTAACAGCTATCAGTCTGATTGATATTGATATTGATATTGGCAGATATGCCAGTTATTCTAATCTGAGGTGGAGAGAGGGACAGTGGTGTGTAGTCTGGTGGAGGTGTAGAGGAGAGTGTTTACCCAGGGGGCTACCAGAAGCCTTCAGTACACAGCCGGTCCTAAGTCAAACAGCCCCCGGCCAACTCAGGATCATACCAGGACCATCCTAACTCCAGCAGGCCTTCTCTATACTCAGCCTCAGAACACCAGTGTCCATAGAGGAGTGTACTGGACGGCCTGAAAATGCACTGCAATGTCCTGTCCGAGGTCAATCTGTTCAAAAACTATAAGCAGAAGATATATTAATAACAAACAAATACAGTACAATCCTTTTATAACGATTTTCCTGTTATAACGATATAATATGTATGTACATATGCACATTTGGGTAAAACAGTATGAGTTTTGAACGGATGAAAAATACGAACATTATAGAAAAGGGTTTTAAACACGGTTCTTGTTTACTCTTTCCGAGCGCAATGAGTCATTCCATTTCCAAACATACCATTTCCCCCTTATCGAATATTCTTCGAATTCCCTTCTAGTGCGTATTCTCCTAGTTTCAGATTAGTCTTTCCTTTGCCTCCGTAGGGATGATCATTGTAAAACACCTTTTTTTTCTCTAACAAGCCCATACATTCCTATGTAGGTTTAACAGTTTGGTTCCGGATATAACGATGTATTTTTCTTAGTCCCTTCAATATCGTTATAACCGGATTTTACTGTAGTTCGAAATATTTCCTACGGAAATTTATTTTTTATTACTTGATGCGGTATAACTCTGTTGAAATGATCTTATCTCAAATATGAGGGTTTACTAGCGATAGGGAATTAAATAAAGAACATTTTTTGTGAAAACAATTTTTCGATAGGAATAACCGTTTTCAGGTAAATCCAGGAAAATGCCTAAAATATGTGTTTCTAAACTACATTTCAGGACGGTTCTCGGCATGTATCTCGAAAACCAGACAACCTGTGAATAATTGTAGTTCTCATAAAATATGTATTTCACTGTTTTCTACAACTATTACTTGAAAGATTTTTAGTGAGGTCATAAACATAAGAGGTATCTTGTAAAATGTACTTACGCTCCGAAATAAAATGGCCTCAATTTTCATCCGATTTCTGTCAAAATGTTATCAGATGTACACTAGCACATGTGACTCCTTTATTCCGAATTTCAAGTTTATAGCTACAATATATTTTTTTATTTATTCATTTATAATTGATTAATGTATATATTTATTTTATTTTATTTTTTAATATATTGTTATAGTTACATTGTTTTCTTTTCCTTTTCTATATCTCGCACATTGTAAGAACGTCCCGAAACATCGTTGGGATAAAGACACTTTCGAAGAGTTCTTGAAAAATAGTTATCTTAATTGTTATTAAATTGAAAAAGTGTATATTTATTATAAATGTATCTATACATATATATTTTTACTCATTGTATTTATAAGTATTTTTTTTCTTCAGTTTTTATTAATTTCATTTTACTTTTTTTAATAGTTTTGTTATTACTACTAATCTTAGGTGTGTTAGACTCAAGTAGTTATAAATCTAATTTATAAGCTATCTTAATGTATAAATTCTTTTAACATATCCTATCACCATGCATTGGTCTAACGGAAATAAATGTATTATTATAATTATTATTATTATATACCTATATAATATTGGTTGAGTTTTTGATTTTCCTTGAGATAACTTATTCATGTTGAAATAACAATGTTCCTCCTCGTAGATTCATTGACTGCTCAAGTTGTGTTTTTGTTCCTGTGTCTGTCTGTGCTCTAGTTTACTTGTGTTTTTCTCAACTTTGTCCCTTCAAGGACCCCCTTCATTACCACTCCCTCTCCTGTATAAATATCCAGTTAGCTCCGTTCCTATTTGATTGTTACTTTTTGTCTCTTTGGCCAAGGATCAACTCCATGAACCTCAAACTTTATAATGGATTTTTTTATTAAAAAAAAAAAAAAAAAAAAAGAGAGATATTGACAGCCATTAAGAAATATGTGCTGTGACCATAAAATTCTTATACCAACCACCTTTGTACAGATCACTCTACCACCCTCTCCCTCTTCTCAAATTCATTTCAGGCTGGCATTAATGGGTATATGAAAGTAATATGTTTGTTTTCTATGTTTCATTATACAGCGTGAATGACTTGGAAATATTGTAATCGTACGAAAATTCGAGAACAATTTTCCAACGGATTTTTACTTTTCAAGATCCTCTGAACATGATTTGTTTGTGTGTATACGATTAAAACGTTATGAGCGCCTTAACGCATAAACAAGTAGCTATGAACTTGATATGAAATGAAGATTGAAGCTCAAACAACTTTACTTCAGGGCCTAAGTACATTTTACAAGATATCGCTTATATTTGTGACCTAATCAAAAACTTCAAATGTCGTAGAGAAAACCCAAAAAGCTCATTTTGTAGTCATTTTGCTTGTTTTTCAATATACATCCTGAAATACTTTGAAAACAATTTTTTTAAACGTTAGCTTAAGTTACCAGAAAACGGTCAGTCGTATCGAAAAATTAACCTTAAGCAAAAATGTTCCTTAATAAATTTCCTATCGCTAGAGATATCTTAAATTTGAGATAGGACCAATCAAACAGTTGTAGCTTCTTAAAAAACGAAAAATGATTTTTTAGTAATATTTCAAAGTTTTTATATCATACGGGGCCATATTAGGTTTATGAAAGTCACTCTCAGAACAGTACTGAACGATGAAAGCCCCTAACGCCTTCACATTACTTTTATATACCCAGTAATGCCAATATGATAAAAATTTGAGAGGGGGAAGAGGGAGTGATCTGTACAAGGGTGGTTGTATAAGAAAGTCCTGTCATGGCCATATTACATATTTTTTGATCTTCTAAATGTATTTAAGAAATAAACTTCCGAACAGGTTGTATAAATTTCAAGTTTTTAATTAGATGATACTGAGGGGTATAGTCATACTATATTGAATTAAGTGATACTGAAGGGATATAGTCATACAATTTTGAATTACACGATACTGAAGGTATAGCCATACAATTTTGAATTAGTATTTACTGTCCAAATCTTCAGAAAATGTTCAAAATATGGCTCAAATTATGCCCTTTTATTATTATAATTATTACAATCTGAGTATTTTTATATGAAAGTAAAGAAAAAAATACATTAAGAACCATTCTTAACTTCAGTTACAATACTCACTCTTTTCAAAGGTTTAACAGTACTTTTACATTGTGTTAATTGTTAATGGGCTTAAAAAGTAACCCTTTCCTTCCGTTGGCCATTTAAGCCCTATTACATTAAATTTTTCATTTTTTTTTCACACCACTGCATACCACTCGTTTAGACGTACAACTTTCATTCTTTGTCAAATTTTGCTGGCACTAATCGTTTCCGAATTATTTCGATTGTGGCCCGTTTATGTGGGACACCCTGTACATAGAGGGCGTTCATTGGTCGATTTGATTAAAAATAAAAAGTTGTCTTCCTTATGGGGCTCTGGTTACACATAGTTCAAATATAAATAAATAGACATTTTTTTATTTTTTTTTTGGAATCAGAGGTTTAGAAAACATGAAATTCTGGTAAAACAACATCGAATTTCTGATCGATTACATAATTTCCCCTATACTACATATTGCTGTGAAAGTAAAAAATATTGCTTATGGGTCGATAGCATATTAATTCAGTCTGTTCTTACAACAACCTTTTTCCCACTTCACTGGCATAAATAAAATAATGTAAGTTGAATGGTTTATATTTCTTGTTCTTCGAGTGGTTTTACATTCAACTAAATTGCATTCTTCTTCAGCTCGATTAGTTTTCCGCAATATCTGTAAAAAATACTTTAATTAAGAAATTACATAAATACATATTACATACAGGCTTCATACGATAATAAGGCTTAATACGATAATAAGGCTTAATACGATAATAAGGCTTAATACGATAATAAGGCTTAATACGATAATATTAAATGAATTTCGTTTTATCTATTTTAGTAAAGCAGAGTTAAGCTTTGTTCAGTTTATTGAATATTTAAATGGACGAAATTACAAAAGTTTAATTAACTATTGCAAAGCTGTCTGGAGTTATAGATTTAAGCTAGTTTCAGAATTTAATTATTAATAATATATAAACAGGAAGAGAGGGCGCCGGTAGCTCAGTGGTAAGCGTGCTTGACTTCTGAGCTCAAGGTCGTGGGTTCGTAGCCCGACCGAGGCCCTTAGTTTATTTTATCTGGGAGGTAAAATAAACTTAAGCACGCCGTCCTTCGGATGGGACGTTAAGCGATGGTCCCGAGCCTGTACGATGTCAGGTACTCGTTAAAGACCCCTACCCTAGATGAATAAAAATTTAGGGTAGGCAAAATTTAGGACTCCCACAGTAGAGTCGGGCTCATGTCCACCAGAGTGACGAAAGAGCGCTCTGGTAGTAGGCGATATGACCTCGTAGTTAAAGCCCGGGCATGAGTCATAAAACCTAACCTAACCTAACCTAAACAGGAAGATGTTTTTTATTTTTATTTATTGTTATTTTTTTTTTTTTTTAAGGATCATTTAAGTTAATTTTGTAAATTACTGTATTTGTAATTGAATTATTTTATTTTTATTTTGCCACTTTCATATAAGTGTATTATCGAGTAGAAATAGAAGATATAACCCCTCAGACGTTCAATTTGACCATGAGTATTGTCTGTCATTATTATTATTATTATTAATGTACATCTATAAAAATAAAAAAAAATAAAGACGTTTATTATTGTTATTATTACAGGCTTAATACAGTAACACTTCTCAATAACGGACTTCAGTGGGGACGAAATTATGGTGTCCGTTGTGAAGGGGCAGGAAATAATTGAGGAAATACTCAATATATAAAAATATACAATAAATAAAAACATTTAATAATAAAAAAAAAACAATGTTCGAATATATTTCTGCGATCTGTTTTATTCATACTTAAAGTCATAATGACGAGACCTAATAATTTAGTGGGATCAGAGGGGGTTTAACTCAAAAATTGTCATAATTGCCAATTGAATGAGTGTATCGATATGAAATTTTAGATTTAAATGCAAAACCTCGCATGATTGACACCTATAAATTTCCTGCGAAATCGGTCAAAGGTAAGGAGTGGAACTGAGAATGGGTTAGACTTAAATACCCAAATAACTGCCAGTGTAATGAATGCATCAACACAAAATTTCAGGGAAGCGAAAACATAATAGATTCATTCGTGCTGGGAAAGTGCTCAGCATTTTTTTTCATTTTTTTGGAAACAGGATGTCGGAAAATATGAATTTTCAGTGAAAACTCAACACAGATAGATTACATAACTTTCTCTATACTTCGTATCTGGGTAAGTGAAATATCTATTTGGTATTCCTTGGCGGATATATTCTGTGGATTGGTTGCGCCGGAGGGATGTCAAATCAAAGAGAAAGAGTATGGAAATCTGTCTTAGTCTGACTGTATTGGTATTCTTGCCTCGTTCTGCATTCACCACCTGCCTATGTTCGCTGCAAATTCACTTACATCCTAGCTTCACAATACAATATTTCTACTAGCCAATTCTTCCCAAACAATGATTTTGGGAAATATGAACAGATTAAAGCTAATCCAGTGTTGCTATATGTCAAAGGGAAGGTTGCTACGGGATACGCGGATTTTTCATTATTTGAGGCACTCTAACTTTGATCGTATTGATCCTCTCTCAAATCTGAGGACTTAAAATCAATTGGAAATTTAATGAGGAACATTTTTGGTGATAATCATTTTTTCGATAGAACAACCGTTTTTGGATAAATCAAGGAAACCTTGCAAAGATTATTGATTAGGTCATAAACATAAACGGTATATTGTAAAATATACTTAGGCCTCGAAGTAAAGTGGTCTAAATTTTCCTCCGATTTTTCCCAAAATTTATTCAGATCTAAGTTAGCACATGTAAACTTTTCATTCTAAATTTCAAGCTTATAGCTACAATAGTTTTTATGGTAGACCGCTCACAACTATCCGACGCACACACACGTACAGACAAAATGGTCAAAACGTATCAGAGGACCTTGAAACTTCGAACTCGGATTCTTACACAATTACAATATTTCCTTATATTATAGGTATACAAAATACTAGTTCACTGACATAATTTTTACATCCGCAGCTATACGAAGTATATAGGAATTTAGGTTAGGTTAGATTAGGTTTTATGACTCATGCCCGGGCTTTAACTACGAGGTCATATTGCCTACTACCAGACCGCTCACTTTGGTGGACATGAGCCCGACTCTACTTTGGGAGTCCTAAATTTTGCCTACCCTAAATTTTTATTCATCTAGGGCAGAGGTCTTTAACGAGTACCTGACATCGTACAGGCTCGGGACCATCGCTTTCGAAGGACGGCGTGCACAAGTTTATTTTACCTCCCAGATAAAATAAACTAAGGTCCTCGGTCGGGTTTCGAACCCACGTTCTTGAGCTCAGAAGACAAGCACGCATACCACTGAGCTACCGGCGCCCTCTAGGAATTTAAGTATGTAATCGGTAAGAAAGTTTTCATCAGAATTTCATGTTTTGTGACCCCTATGTGAATCACCTACAATGTATTCTTGGTACATTCGCTTTCACTCCCAAAATTGTCAGATAATTTCGGCTAAAAATAAATAGTTAATTTAAAAAGCGTCTTTCGAATCCTCATACTAAATTTTATATGCATGCATTCATTACATCGGCAGTTCTTAGGGTTTTTGAGTCGAGGCCCCTCCTCTGACGATTTTACGGAAAATTAGTAAGTGGCGTCCTTATGTAATTTTAAAATTAAATTTCGTGTTAATATGTTCATTACAACAGCAGTGTCATCATTATAGGGTTCTGAATATACATATAAATTATAGTTTAGGGAGTTTTCGCATTCACAGACGCACAGGATTTTTTTTTTTTCATGTTTTATATCTAAAAAACGATATCAAAAATCAACCTCAAATTTATGATCAATTACATATCTTCCTCCGATTACCTGATTCTAAAAATGAAAAAAAAAGTTTTTCTGTATGTCTATGTAAGTGTCGGTGAACCCTAATAACTCCTGATAGAATGGATGTATCGAAATGAAATTTTATATGTGTATCCAGATTACCATAAGGACCACACCTATTGATTTTCAGCCAAATCGGAGGAGGGCTTAACTCAAAAACTATTAACTTTCTATGTATTGAATGTGATTGGTTTTAGAGGATGAGCAAATACGTTCTGGGGAAGTACATTTCCGGGGATTTACCGACAAATTTTTATTTTTTATTTTTTAGTGAGGGCTCGAAACCTCACTGATTAATAACTTCCTCCATAGTTCCTATAGGGGACATTTTACTACTCTATACTACTCTCCTGGTGCCAGTTTTACTTTATTTTTATTTTTTATTTTTTAGTGAGGGCTCGAAACCTCACTGATTAATAACTTCCTCCATAGTTCCTATAGGGGACATTTTACTACTCTATACTACTCTCCTGGTGCCAGTTTTACTTTATTTTTATTTTTTATTTTTTAGTGAGGGCTCGAAACCTCACTGATTAATAACTTGCCCTATACTTGCTATAGGAGACATTATACTACTCTATACTACTCTCCTGGTGCCAGTTTTACTTTATTTTTATTTTTTATTTTTTAGTGAGGGCTTGAAACCTCACTGATTAATAACTTCCTCCATACCTACTTGCTATAGGAGACATTATACTACTCTCCTGGTGCCATTTTTACTTTATTCCCTCAACTAAATGTTAGCGTCTCCGTTTTTCTTGGAGGTGACTGACTGATTAAAGGCTAAAGACTCTTTGGTAAATTACGGCAGTGAAGACAACTTTTAATAATCCTATTATATTAATTAGATTAGATGAGAGGAGCCGTGAAATATGTCTGTCGTCTTCTTGGAGCTCGTCCAAACATGAAAAAATAAGAAGGAAGGCAACGGAACTTTTAAAAATATCTATTTATTTTTTTTTTCTGTTGTTTTAAGCTAAATATGAAACACTTTGTAGATGTTAAGCTGTACAATTATGTACCAAAATATCTGTGGGAACCATACATAAAGGGCTGCCAGCTGTAATTTGCTGACTTACAGGTTTAAATTAATCGGGACAAACCGCTACAAGTCGATCATATTTGTGGTCACAGGGAATAAATTATTAAGTCTAAATTCGTAACTTTTCAAGGCAGCACTTTTTTAGTTTTGCATTATTTGTGTAAATCCAGTTTTTGGAATAAATAAATTATGTTTGCATCATTATTAATCACATACCTTCTAAATCTATAGGAGTGAATGAAAATGAATATTGTTAATCCTTTCTTGGATTTTACCTTAGTTACCCTAATCATTCCCCATCACTTACCTAATAACTGTACTTTTCCCATACCTTACAACCTGGAGGGGGGGGGGGGGGGGGGGGGGGGGTCTCCTCCTGGCGGAGAATTAAGAAAGCCTTCTAACCCAGCGCCGGGGGCCCCGCCGGCTGCCCCCGACTCTGGGAAGTAGGCAGAAAAGAACCCCCCGAAGAATCTCGAGCTCACTCGGCGTAAAGAGGCTTCTAAAAACCATGGACGACTTGGTAACCATCGAGCAGGTCCACAGCCGTCCATAGCACCAAACACCAAAAATTGTTAATAAAAACGGAGAAAGGTTACCCGATTTTCCGACGATATAATAGGGTGATGTGACCGACCCCCTCAGAGGGTCATGAGCACCCAAAAAAAAAAAAGTGACAATCTGGGTAGGTAACATTTAGGACTCCCACTGTAAAGTCGAGTTCATGGTCTACAACTACAAAAACAACTACAAAAGAGCGCTAAGGTAGTGGGCACAATTACTAACTACAATCACTCACAATCACTGTCCGTCATAGAGGTTTACTTGAAAACTAGAAAGCAAAAAAATTTGAACTTTGACATGTATGTAGATGACCTTGACCCGCCTCTAGGCAAGCTATTCAGTTCTTCTATGTAGAGAAACGCGAACCACGCTACCTCTAAATTACCGTGATTCTCAAAGGATAAATTACTCTTTATGAAAGTTAATACATGCGCCCTCAGCTACCAAAATTCCTCTATTGTCATCCCCACCACTCGTTCCCCCCTACTCCACTCGTCCACCCCCTTCATCCCTTCTATGCTGATGGGTGCTGATGGTTTCACTGCTAATCTCATTGGGGGCCATTCATGAATTACGTAAGGCTTTTTTAAAGCTAATTTGACCCCCCCCCCCCCCCCCCCCCCCTCCTATTGTGAGATATCATAAGATTTCAACTACCTCTCCCCCCCCCCCCCCCCCACCCCTTGATAAACTTTTTTCGTAAGAAATGATCGTATTGATAAAATAAAAGACAGTTTGAGCAGCTTTAAATAATAGTGGATGTAAATATCCAGACATGTCAGGTATAATAAATAAATTATACTAAAATGACAATTATTTTTCTAAATTCAAGCAATAGGGAAATCCCTAGTCAGCGAGACAATAGAATAAAAAAATGTCGAAGTACTGAGACCATATGATTTCTGTAGGATTCAATACTGAATTTGAAAACTAAGTACAGAAGGCGCTATCCAATAGCGCCATTTCTTAGCGCGAAAGTAGTAGATTCTAAATTCAAAAACTTACATAAGATCTTACCACTTCTTGCGATGTGATACGACATACTGAAAGAGTTGGTGTGGACACCAAGAGCCCTAAGCATCCAATGTTCTTATCCATTCTGTGTTAGCTGGGACAGTGGGAATTCTTAATTTTGCCTACAGAAGTTTAGTTTATTAGAGGACCAAACTGAAACGGAACCGCCATTTAACGTCCTCTGATGGTATTACCTTCCAGCTAAAAAAACCTAAGAGACTCACTTGGTTCGAACACATGAGTTGAGGGCAACCTTGAAAGCTGGCTTGCACAAAATAATAAAATATGTGAGAGCTCAGACATTTTACTTTCCCAGCTATACGAAGTAAAGGGGAAGTTATGTAATTGGTCAGAAATTCAATCTTGAGTATCCGGAATTTCTTGTCTTCCGACACCCGATTCTAAAAATTTAAAAAAACAATTCTTTTTTGTGTGTCAGTGAATAGAATGAATATATCGTGACAACTTTAAATTCACTATTTAAATTCAAAACCCCATAAGGACGACACTAATTAATTTTCCGCGAAATCGGCCGAAAGGAAGGGAGGGAGAATAAATTCATAAACGGTAACAATTGATGATGTAATGAATGTTATCAACATAAAATTCAGATGTATCCCATTAAATATTGATTTATTTCCAAAACGAGTCAATTGGTTTTTGAGAGAGAGCGAAAACGGAGTTTTTAATTATTTTTAATTATTATGATTAATTATCTGGGGAAGTACATTGCAAGTAATTCACTTCTTTTTTTATTATTAATTATCAATAAAAATTGAAAATAATAAATAATTCTAAATTGATTACCATTAAAGAATGAAGGGATGTCTACTTCATCACTCATTATCCGTCTCTTCATCCAGTTCATGATCTAGAATAAAGATGGAAGATGTTGAAGTGTCTGTAGAACTTGAAGAAGAAGTTAACTGAAGCAACGGAAAACATTTACTCCACTGAGCATGATAATGTCCATTGATCAAATCAATATGAATTTTATTTTCGATAAAATTTAAGAAAATTGTATGAATTTTTTCAAGCGAAGAAAACGAAATCATATTAATTGTCGACGATTTCAGCATCAAAATTGCTTTAATAACCTTTAAAATGTCATCCTCATTTTCATTGTACATTATTTGATCTACATCCTCAATTAAAATGTAGGCTTTGGGTAAAACATTCAATAAATTATACGTTCCAGTCAAATTATCAATAAATTTAGTTCTCTGCAGTGGATTGACAAGTATTTCTTGATTGAATTTCATAAAACTAGCGTTTTCAAGATGTGAAATTGATTTAAAAACAGAGTCCAAACTCACCTGAAATGGATTATGAACTAAAAAAAAACTTGGATAATTATTCTTTAAATAATTGTACTTGCACAAAATTTGTTGAATTTCTTCAACAAGGTCTTTGTACACAAACATTGTCATTAAACTCAGTACAATATTAACCGGTTAATACAAAAAAAGGTTTCATCAAAATATGTTATTAAACTACTCAAAATATTAGACTGATCTGTTCGCTTGCTGTAGTGGTAATGTGACAAAACTTAGCGATAAGAAGAAACCAGAAACCAAACCAGTAATAATATAAACACATTTTTCCTGAAGGATCTGTATTCATCTAAGAATTTAAAGTATATTAAAAAATATATATACTATATACAATTGGCAGTGATAAGATTTGTGTAAACATTGAGTTTATCATTACTTCTTCGTATGAATTTATGTAATACTAGCTGTGGTACCCAGCTGCCCTTATACCTCGAAATCATTTTGATCCTTCAGTTTGTGCAATACATTTCTACTTCCCGACCTATACAAAGTTTGGTCAAAATTCGATGTTATGTTTTGACTGAAATTTCATATTTTCTGAACCCCTGATATCTCCCAGAATGAATTAAGTTTTTTCTCTTCCTCTAAAATCTATGGTATATTAATAAAAATATCAATTTTTGACTTACATAGGATTTTTCTAAATTTCATGTCGATACATTCTGTGCAACGAAGTTATTAGTGTTTTTGAGTAGTCCTATCCTTCAGATGGGACGTTAAGCGAAGATCCCGAGCATGTGACGATGTCAGGTACTCGTTAATGACCATGGACTCCCATAGAAAAGAGTGGGCTTATGTCATAATTAACTAGTATCAGAGGAGGGGCTTAACTTATAAACCCTAAGGTCGAAACCCAATGAGGACATAACCCTTCAAATTTAGTGGAAAAAATTTAGGATAGGCAAAATTTAGGGTAATATGGCAACATCGGAACAATAGGATGAACTGTCAGACTCATGGCGAGGCGAGGTCAGGCCTTTTGTCAATTTGTTTAGGAAAGTCTGACTTGGGAACCAAACTCAAGTGCATTTTGGATGCTGCAGATAATTGTATTTGTTTCTGAAAATGTCTCTCGATTCTGCAGATAAACAGGATCATTCTGAAAATGACTTGATTCTGTCATCATAAGGACTAGTAGCAATTAGGGGGCAGATAGCTCCGAGGTAGTCTACACGTTCGAAAACAGGCCGATGCCCTTACCTTTCATCTGGGAGGCAAAAACCTTGAGCACACCATCCTTCGGGGTCTGCACGATGTCAGATACTCGTTAAAGACCTCTCTACCATAGGTGAAAAAAAAATTAAAGTTAGCCAAACTTTGGGCTCATGTCCACCAAGAGCGCTCTAGGTAAAGCCCGGACATGAGTCACAGTAACTAACTGAAAGTTGTGCCACCTCGTGTATTCTTGGTTGGCCCCATTTACTTTATTAGATGGAAGGAAGCAGGGTGAGGTGGCTCTGGGTGATGAGTTAAGCCGTTTTTGCTTTGACCCAGTATGAGGGAGGCTAATGAGAGGGTACTCTCCAGATTTGCATCGTCTGACGGGTCGGATGATGGATGCCTAGAACAGCTGGGCCCCAGGTCCCGGGTTCGGAGGAGGGCGTCGATAGGGGAAGAGGCCTTTTCATACCGTCACAAAGGGGTCAAATGCTAATAACGTTTATTTAACCGGAAGATTAGGGGTGTTGGATGGCTTTGTTCAACACTCGTTGTCCTACGGGACACTGATTTTGTTTTCGGGACAGTATGGCTACTTCGGAACAATAGGATGAACTGTCAGGCTCATGGCGGGGTCAACCCTCATGTCAGTTTGTTTAGGAAAAGCTGACTTGGCAACCAAACTCAAATGCATTTTGGATGCTGCAGATAAATAGAGCAACTTAATGTAATTATCTCTTGATTCTGAAGGTTATTTGTAAACTAATAGCTCCTAATGCTGTACATAACGTTGTATTCTAATCAAAATGCCTCCTTTGGCTGGTAAAAAGGATTATTTAAAAACTTCCTCTAGATTCTGCAGATAAACAGGATCATTCTGAAAATAGCTCAGAGGTAGTCTACAAGCCTACTGAGCTCAAGATCTCAGATTCGAAAACCGTCCGATTCCCTTACGTTTTATCGGGTAGGAAAAAACTTTGAGCACACCGTCCTTCGGAGTCTGCACAATTCAGGACTCCCCCAGTAGAGTTGGGCTCATGTCCACCAGAGTGACGAAAGAACACTCTGGTAGTAGGCGATATGACCTCGTATTTAAAGCCCAAACACGAGTCACAATAACTAATAGCCTTTTGCCGTGCTCACTTATTGAGCTCAAGATCGCGGGTTCGTAACCTGGCCGAGGCTTTTAGCTTTTTTATTCGGGCAGGGGTGAACAACCTTGAGCACACCTTCCTTCAAATGGGACGTTAAATAAGGGTCCCGAGCCTGTATGATCAGGTCAGGTACTCGTTAAAGTCCTCTACCCTAGACGAATAAGAATTTAGGATAGGCAAAATTAGGACTCCCTCATCAAAGTGACGAAAGATCGCTATAGTAGGCAATATGACCTCATATTTAAAGCTCAGACATGAATCTAACTAGCAATTTGTATTTTTGTCTGTTATTTAAAAAATTGTAAGAGTATTTAAAAAACTAAAACCCGTCTAAAAAATAGGTCGAGTGCAAACTATACTTGCACAATTAGTGCTCTGTGCCATCAGCCCTCCAGTTATAAGGAAATAAACAATTAAATTGTTTATAACAATTGATCGAGGTAGATCTCAATTCTGATAATTTTGGCTCAATCTACACCTAATTCTCAATGTTCATGATTTCTTCAGACTTTTCTAAGCTATTCTTTAGGTGATAAGAGGGGGAAACAGCAATTTTTAGGTTTTTCTCGAAAAATGTTTGAAAAAATGGATAAAAAATACATCATATATATATTGTTGAATTTGTGATTCAATAAGCTTTCATTTCCAATTTACCCCCTGAAATTAACCCCCAGAAACAAAATTCAACTTTTTATACTTGTAACACATTCATGTCTATAATTGGGCCACTACACTCTACTTCTGTGCTAAATTTCTAATTTTTACGTTAGTGGTCTATACTTTTAGGGAAAATCGCCTGTGACTGACGGACGAATGGACACGGAAGTGATTCCATAAATGTTCCGTTTTGCTAATTTTTGCACGGAACACTAAAAACGACGTCGTGCTCAAGGATTTTTCCAGATTAAAGCCTACCTCTATGCAAATTGTAAACTGTAGTGTTTTTGAAACTCAAAATTCAAAATGAAATTCATACAACGTAACTACCAGTACTGTGTATCACTCTAAACGGAGACTGAGGTTGTAACACACTTCTCTAGAATTGGACTAATAACCTCTCCAAGAAACAAGGTTAGAAGGTGGATGGTCTCACCTCTCTCAGGAATGGCTAAACTTGGGCACCTATATAGCTTGGAGTTTCATCAGATTGAAGTCTCACTACTGGATGACTCTTCTAACCTTACCTAGAAGGAGCTCGTTATCTTCACTGCTCCTCAGGGCCTACCTTCTATTAAAATTCATCTTCTCCTTCTCTCTAACTTGCTTTCCTGCTTTCCTCTTGAAAATCTCTTCTTTCACAATTGAAATGATCCTAAAATGAAATGAAATCCCAGGCAGGAGACAGTCTGTTAAGAATGGGAATCACATCCCATCCTCAGAGTTTGCAGATAATTATAATATTTCTGAAATAAGTTGTAATATTAAAAAAACAGGAAAAATACTTACAAATTCATGAAAAATCCTGCCCAAAAAGGCGACTTCAAAATCCAGGTTCTGTTTTTCGTTGGCTCCGATGCCCTTCTCTTTATCAAGGAAATAGAAAACTATAAGCATTCCGTTATCCGGATGCAATTTATAATCATTATAATAGGGTATCTAAGCAGAGTTTATACCATGATTATCATATAATAATAACCCAAAACTATAAAATTAATGCAATTTCACCTAACAGCAATTTAAATATTATCTCTTAAAGCATCAGAGTACGTTTAGGAGTTATGAAGATACGAAGTCTTAACAAAAAAGTAACTTAAACTTAAACTAAAAAAAACTTCCTTCTCCTGCCTGACCTACCTGATGTCAGACACTGGATCCAGACTAAGGGAAGTAGCTGTCCTGTAAGATATGTAATGTAAACGTTTTTTGGCTGGTTTCTATAAAGATAATATATATTTTTCAAGTATTTGATAATATTTAAAAAAATTGTATTAATTTATTTTTATTTTATTTTATTTATTATATTTTATGACAACAAAAATTCCTTTGGGTTTATGGTGAACTTTAGGTTAGGTTATATGACTCACGTCCGGGCTTTAACTACGAGGTCATATCGCCTACTACCAGAGCGCTCTTTTGTCACTCTGGTGGACATGAGGCCGACTCTACTCTGGGAGTCCTAAATTTTGCCTACCCTAAATTTTTATTCACCTAGGGCATGGGTCTTTAACGAGTACCTGACGTCGTACAAGCTCGGGACCATCGCTTAACGTCCCATACGAAGGACGGCGTGCTTAAGTTTATTTTACCTTTCAGATAAAATAAACTAAGGGCCTCGGTCGGGCTTCGAACCCACGTTCTTGAGCTCAGAAGGCAAGCACGCATACCACTGAGCTACCAGCGCCCTCTGGTGAACTTTATACTATGCTACTATTATGTAGAGACTTGTTTTACTTATTGTGTAAATTAGAATGAATGGTTTTGTATGTAGAGAGAGTGAGTGAATCTAGCTATCCCCACCCTTAGAGCTATGCCAGTTGTCCTTTAACCGTTGTGCTGTGGGTGGGGTAAGTAAGTTTATAATTTGTATCTTGTTACTCTGTACCCTGATGCTTTAAGAGTTACTTATACTTTTCATTATTTGTATGTTTTATTATTTTATCATAGATGAACCACTGATGATGACGCTGTTGCGTCGAAAGCCGGTTCTGGTCTAAAATAAAACAGTGGGAAGACAACGTCTTTTATTTCTATGATATATCTCGTCCCGCAACATCTTATTATCACATATGTAATTTAAATAATTAAAACAAAGAATAATAATAAAACATCTCACTTAATTAAAATCACTTGATCTAGATGTGTAACCGCGACTGCTAGCAACCGGTCAGATCTAAAAAAATTAGCTGCAACAAGAGTGATCTCATATACAAATTTATAAATTGCGTAATTAATTTCATCATTTAGACAAGTAATCATCGCAAAAACTCAACATAAACTCACAATTAAGCGATTAACATAGCAAGAATCGAAATATAAAATACAAATTCTATTAAAAGAGAGGAGCGTATGTACACTTAAGCGATGGTCCCGAGCCTGTGCGATGTCAGGAACTCGTAAAAGACGCAGTCCACGAGAATGACGAAAGAGAGCTTTGGTAGTGGGCGATATGACCTTGTAGTTGAAGCCCAGTCGTGAGTCATACTAACTAAATAACTATACATAGATATTATGCCAAAAAAGCTATGTACTCCGACATATTTTTGATACTTAACATTTTTTGCACAGATATTGAGGAACATCTAGTAAAAAATAAAGAAAAACGTAAGTTTAAAAAAAAAAAGTATAAATTATTTTGTTAAAATTTTTCTCAAAATATACACATGACTCTAAAAAAGTACAAGAGACAATACGATAAGTTAGAAAGACGCGCCATGTTGTTTTTCCAGTCATTCATGTGTAAACGTTAAAAAATAAAAAGTTGAGGCTACATTGATCGAGTTAAGTTATTCACTTATGGTCAAACTTCAAACTACCGACATAACGGTGTTGACTTTTATTATCAAAAAAGTTTTAAGTTATGGGAGGTCAAAAGGACCGATCCCTTTCCTATATCAAATAAACATCTTTTAAAGTCATTTTTAACACTTTTGAATTTTGTGTAAACATTAATATGTATACTATTTTTATTTTTATTTTACTTGCGGCTGTCGACGACTCAAAAGATATCACCATAGAAAAACCCAAAAGAACATAAACAGTTCACACTATTTATGGACTATAAGTTAAATAACTAAACGATCCATAAGTTTCTTATTTAGGTGGAGTTTTTTTTGACGCTCTTTCCTGTTAGAAAGGAACTTGGTCATACATATAAATTAACCTAATTTTTCTTGGGGGTACGGAGAAAAATTAGTTTCATTTTCATTTTCATTGGGAGAGGAGATTTCTCGAAGAAATTGTGACCAGAACCGGTTTTCAATGCAGTGGCACATTTATACATGTATAATATGTAAATATAGAAAAATAGCTAGCAAAAACCATAGAGTAACAAAATAAAATGAACTTTGCTTACCTCACTCGTACAGTGCGGTGTCTAAAAGAACAATGACTAGTAATTCCAAGGGGAGGGGATATGAGGTTCATTTACGTATTATGCATGCAAATAATTATTTGAACATTAGAGTGAATAAATCTAGTGTTCCTTCTTCTTTGAACTATTAGGCAGCGTTTCTTTAGACTCCATGCTATACGGTTCTGTTAGGTGTCGTCGATTTCATGAGGATTTGAATTTAAATATGAAATTTCATGTGATGATTTTTTTGTATAGCAAACTCGAAAGCTGGCTTTCAAAAAATAATAAAATGTGTGAGACCTCAAACTATTTTCCACTCTCTCATTTCAAAAATGTAAAATAAATTGTTGTATGTTTGTGAAGACTGTAACTCCCGATAGAATGAATGTATCGACACCATAAGAACGACACTCATTGATTTTTAGCCAAATCGGTCAAAGAGACGGGGGAATTAGGATGGGGCTTAACACAATTTCTAATAACTGTCGTTGTTATGAACGTTGTGATAATGTAAGTATTGTTAAATAAAAATAAATAATAAATGAAATAATAATTAAATAAACAATAAAAAAATAAACAATAAATTACCATATTTCCTGTAGAAATTGTATCTCTTTTCTTTTACTAAATTTTGATTTGTACAGTAATTTCCGAAAAGGGCCCTAAAAAAGTATCAAAAGTTCAAGACGTGCAATTTTTAAGAAAGTGCATGTATATTTTAAAAAATTTCAATTAACAAACTTTTCATTTGGGTTTCTAAAGAGATACCATTTTTATTCTTTTTCAATAATATTAAATCTAATTCAAAAGTTTTCAAAATATCTTACTGGGCCAACAGGGAAAATGAATAGAATATAATTTACGAGAACAAATAGTTTGGATTTTTTTTTTAAATCATCTACATTATTAAATAAAAAAGCTTAACATTGAAAAAAACAAAAACCAAAAGAAAAATCTTAAAAACTAAATTCTTAAAACTAATTCAATCTTTTTTTGTTTTATATTTTGGCCATTTTAAAAATTTAAGTTATATATTTCTGTGCCTATATCCTGTACATACAAACAAACAACAGTACCTTCTTTTTGGATCAATTTCACCGTCAATTCACTTCTATCTAGTTCATTACAACTAAAGCCTAAACACCAATTTTCATCTTCACTCAGACCGTCTCACCTCAACACAGGCCTCGACTCGACTAAAAAACAGCTGATGGCCGGGTTTTGTTTTTTTACTCATTTGTTTTGAAGGAAATTGCTTTTTATAGAAAAATAAATATAATTAATTTTTTAATATTATTAATTTAATCATTTTAATGTGTGTATACATTTTTTTTATACATCACAACGTATTGACACAACATTTAGTTTCAGAAGCGCCTATGTAAGTCAACAATTGATTTTTAGCCCAAACGGTCGGTTTTGAAAGGAATGCGAAAACATAATTAGTTAATTTATTCTGGGGAAGTGAATTGTCCGTGATTCACCGCAAACTTTTTTTATTTGACAACCTTCTCAATATCACTTTTCCCAGTCAAACTAGTGACCTCCCTGAAATGTTCTCCATCCAGACTGTCCTGGAGTTGAGCATGGACAAAAGGCCCGCTTACTTCTGTATTTAGCTTTGTCCAGGAGACCATCTCTGGAGTTGACAGATGATTACAGACCCCCATTTTGAATCCCTCCTTATTACTTCCTTGCTGTCTGTCTGTCTGTCCCTAAATTGTGTCTTTGTTCTATGTTTGTTGACTCGATCCATTGACGATGTCTCGATTACAGTTGACCCTTATCATAACCATTTCAGGTTCTTCAATACCGTCAATAAGCATCTTTCTTTAGGTTCAGCACATCCGACTTACATCAAGAAATATAAAACGAGATTCGAAACTTATTTTTAGGTATTCATGTATTGTTATGAACTTTTCCAGTAAATATTTAATGTGTTCATCGTTGATCTAGAATGACTAGTTCCATTTGTGTCAATGTCCCATCCGAAGGACGGCGTGCTTGATATATTTTTTTGTGCTATTATAAGCTACCGGCTGCGGCACTGCCCGTGAATAACTTTGCTTTATATTTATATACGTGATGCTGATTATTTGCAATAGCCGGGCAAAGAATAAAATGCTACCCGATTTGACTGAAATTCATTGTGATTGGTCTTTAGAGGGTTCTGGATACACATATAGAATTTTGTTGAAATTATATTCGGGAGTTATCGTGTTCACAGCCAAACCCCTATGTAAATCAACTATGTAAGTATGATGATTCAGAAATCCCTATATAATTCAACTATATAAGTATGATGATCCAGAAGTCCCTATATAAGTCAACTATATAAGTATGATGATCCAGAATTCCCTATGTAAGTCAACTATACAAGTATGAGGATCCAGAAGTCCCTATGTAAGACAACTATATAAGTATGAGGATCCAGAAGTCCCTATGTAAGTCAACTATATAAGTATGAGGATCCAGAAGTCCCTATGAAAATCAACTATGTAAGTATGAAGATCCAGAAGTCCCTATGTAAGTCAACTATATAAGTATGAGGATCCAGAAGTCCCTATGTAAGACAACTATATAAGTATGAGGATCCAGAAGTCCCTATGTAAGTCAACTATATAAGTATGAGGATCCAGAAGTCCCTATGTAAGTCAACTATATAAGTATGAGGATCCAGAAGTCCCTATGTAAGACAACTATATAAGTATGAGGATCCAGAAGTTCCTATGTAAGTCAACTATATAAGTATGAGGATCCAGAAGTCCCTATGAAAATCAACTATGTAAGTATGAGGATCCAGAAGTCCCTATGAAAATCAACTATGTAAGTATGAGGATCCAGAAGTCCCTATGTAAGACAACTATATAAGTATGAACTGCTGACATAATTAATGAATCAACATGGGATGCAGTATGTAAATGACGAGACGTATTAGTGTTCAGTGAAAACGACCGAAAAGAATAGAGATGCTCAACTCAAAAACTCTAATAACTGCCACTGTATTGACACGAAATTTTGTATGAGGATTCGCAAGTAGGTACCTGTGAAGTCAACTGTTGATTAAAACGATCTACTAGTTGGAGGGAGAGAGAAAACTTAGTGATGAGTTCATGATAGAAAAGTGCCAGTGAGTCACCTACATTTTTTTTATTTTTCTTAATCAGTTTTATGCAGTAGTCAGGAATTACAGGTACCTCTCAAATAACTTTGTGAAATTAGGATATTTGTCTCTAATTTTAAGAATTACTCCAAGGTAATTTTATTCAAACGAAGGTACTTGAAGAAAAAGATGCATTTTTCTTATTAAATGTCAACCGGGGAGTAGTTAGGCAAATTTCATTAAAGTCGACCCTCTGAAGTAGAGGGGAGGGAGGTTTGTTGCAATAGCCCAGGCTTCTTCAATGATTGAAATGAGTTTGTCCGTTGGCAAGCCCCTTCTCGCATCAACGTCCCCCGGACCCACTTTAAGAAATTGGAAAATGAGTTGTCTAGTCTTGGTCTATTCATAGAGGAAGACATCAATGGAATAAGAAAGTCCTTGGTGATCACAGTCTATCTATCCCTCCAGAACGAAGTAATCAATCACATTTTCACTCTCCCACTCATCCTCCCCCTTTGGCTGAGTTTTGAATATAAATATAAAATTTCATGTTGATACATTCATTACTTTGGCAGTTATTGGAGTTTTTGGGTTGTGCCGCTCTCTGATCCCTTCCTTCCTTTCAGTCGGTTCCTCGGTTCTGGATACACATATACAATTTCGGTTCAGTTTTTCACCACCAAACGATGGGTTGGGTTTGGAGGCAGAATGTATGGCACACCCCTAGTGATGCGCGATCCAAGGCGACTGGCACTCCCCTAGAGATGCTGTCCCTCGGGTCAGGAGACCAGTAACCCGTCACCAGGGTAACTACTGCTGTTTGTGCAATGCCCTTACACGCGGACAGCCTCCCTAGCCTTCAGTCGCTCTTGCGACTCGCTGGTCAATGGTGAAAGGGACTCTCTCGACCCGAGGTGAATGAGCCCTATTATTCTCTTCGCAAATATGCACATGATCCTGGTTCTGGAGGGAAAGCTCTGATTTGTGCTGGGGAAGGTGATTCATGACTTTGCGCGCCATTGATAAGCTACGAAGGACATGGAGGGGATGTTTTCAATTGGAAATGAACGTTGACTGTAAAAGTTCCGAATGTAAACACTGAGATGGCAAGTCACTTCATCAGAGAGGCTATGACTTATTGAGAGGTTGTCCTCTTCCCATTTGAAGACAAGGAACAATAAGGACATTTAATATTGATGGCTCCTCACATTATTGATGTCTTCCAATCCTACTTATAAAGAGAGTTACTCTATTAACCAATCTATACCCTGTTCAATATTTGAAAACAATAATTGGTTTTTCTTTGAGCCGATATGAAATAGTTATCCACTTTGAAAGCTTTTTAAAGTAAGATGTTTTTTTTCTAATGCAATGTTTTACACAGTTGCCTAATGCTCTCTTAAACTAAACTCTAAGATGCAAAAGACTATATCCGATAGAGACGACTACTACATTTTATTTACAATAAGTCGTCGTTCAATCACGGGCAATATACATCAAGGTTAACCCTTCAAAGCGAGGGCGCCGGTAGCTCAGTGGTATGCGTGCTTGTCTTCTGAGCTCAAGATCGTGGGTTCGAAACCCGACCGAGGCCCTTAGTTTATTTTATCTGGGAGGTAAAAATAAACTTAAGCCCGCCGTCCTTCGGATGGGACGCTAAGCGATGGTCCCGAGCCTGTGCGATATCAGGTACTCGTTAAAGACCCCTGGCCTAGGTGAATAAAAATTTAGGGTAGGCAAAATTTAGGACTCCCACAGTAGAGTCGGGCTCATACCAGAGTGACGAAAGGGCGCTCTGGTAATAGGCCATATGACCTCGTAGTTAAGGCCCGGGCATGAGTCATAAAACCTAACATAACCCTTCAAATCCAATCTTATAGTTTAGGCTACAATTCCATAATTGACATATTGGTACTTCTGAATCGTTATACTAAATTTTTTGTCGATATTGTGATAATTAAAAAAAGTTAATGTTAAATAAATTATAAATATATAAATAATAATTAAAACGAAAATAAATAATAAATATTATTACCACATTTCCTGTAGAAATTGTTGTTGGTCTTCTACTAAATTTTGAATTCTACAGTAATTTCCGAAAAGGGCTCTAAAAAAAAATAAAAAGTTGAAGAAGTGTAATTTTGACCAAAGACAGGGAAAATGAATAGCATAAAATTAGAGAACAAATATTGGGTTTATTCACTTAAACCTACATTATAAAATTAAAAACTAAGATTGAAACAAAAATCACACTATTTAAAAAAAAAAATCTTACAAATTAAATTCTTAGAACTATTTCAGTCTTTTTTTATAAATATATTTTGGCAATTATTTATATTAATGTTTTAAATTTTGGGCATATAGGTTAGGTTAGGTTTTGTGACTCATGCCCGGGCTTTAACTACGAGGTCATATCGCTTTCTACCAGAGCGCTCTTTCGTCACTCTGGTGGACATGAGCCCACGACTTTACTACGGGAGCCTTAAATTTTGTCTGCCTTAAATTTTAATTCACCTGGGATAGGGGTCTTTAACGAGTATCTGACATCGTGCAGACCCCGAAGGATGGTGTGCTCAAGGTTTTTGCCTCCCAGATGAAAGGTAAGGGCATCGACCTGTTTTCGAACGTTTGAGCTCAGTATGCTTGTACACTACCTCGGAGATATCTCCCCCCCCCCCCCCCCCCCCCCCCCCAACTGCAGTACCTGATCGTACAGGCTCGGGACCATCACTTAACGTCCTATCCGAAGGACGGCTTGCTCAAGGATTTTTCACCTTCCAGATAAAAAATCTGAAAGCCTCGTCCGCGTTTCGAACCCGCGATCTTAAGCTCAGTAAGCAAGCACTCTGAGATACCGGCGCCCTCTAATTTATTTTAATTATATTTATCTTAATGTACACATTTTTATGACTTATCCTATTACCATGTTATGGTTTAACGGAAATAAATGTTATTATTATTATGATTCACATGAAATGAAGACAAACCTCTCGTTTAAGGTACAGAACTGTATTTCCGTATACAGGGGCGTATTTCAGGACTCTGACTGGAAACAAGTTGACTCATTATCCTCCACTTAGTCGAGAACATGTAAAAATACCACTGTAGAAGATCTTTTTGTGAACCTCAACAGCCTACCGTCATAGATCAGTATCCTAATTGTGTTTAGTCTCAGCCACCTAGGAGGGTATTTATAACATAGGACTGTACTGTCCTATGTCAACCGAACATGTGCTGCTCCTAACGGATGTATCGAACAATTAGATTAACCGGACATTAACTATTAGTAATAATAATAATAATTATTATTATTAATAATTATTATTATATTTATATACATGGTAATTGTTGTCATGTACTTAAATCAAAATCGCTAATAAATGATATACATCAACGCATATTAAATCTAAGAATACCAAGAAATATCTAATGAATAATAATTATAAAAATAAAATAAAATAAATATAAATTATCTAATATTAATGAATACAATAGATACTATTTTAATATTTTTTATTTATATTTCCGTAAGATAATTCTTCTCTCACGACCATATTTTTGGGATCTTGGGATCCCATTCATCAGATAACAAACAGCAAAATATATAAAAAAATATTTATATAAAGTAAATAACTAATGGAAAAAAATTCATTCCTGAATCCCCGTCAATCTACTTCCCCAGTGTAAATAATTCTTGTAAGTTTTCGGTTTTCCTCTGAAAATTTAAAGATATCTTATGGAATCGTCGGACAAAATTTTGTGTCTATACAATATTCATTTTATTGGGAGTTATTAGAGTTCTTGAGTTCTGATCCACTCTTTCCCTCATTTTCCCTTTGCTTGGTTCGGATGAAAATTGATAGGTGTCTTCCTACTGGGGTTTTATATTCACGTTTACAATTTTGTATACATTTTATCGGGAGTTATCGTGTTCACAGGTATACGCCCAGGCAGGAAATTGTTTTACTTCCCCAACTAGGTACGAAGTATAGGTTTTTTTTTATGATTAGGAGAATAATTGGGAATAAAATAGATGTGTCCCTATGAACAATAAAGTAGCTGTATATGTCCCTATGAACAATAAAATAGCTGTATATGTCCCTATGAATAATAAAATAGCTGTTCATGTTCCTATGAACAATAAAATAGCTGTCTGTGTCCCTATGAACAACAAAATAGCTGTCTATGTTCCTATGAACAACAAAATAGCTGTCTATGTTCCTATGAACAGTAAAATAGCTGTATATGTCCCTATGAACAATAAAATAGCCGTCTATGTCCCTATGAACAACAAAATAGCTGTCTATGTTCCTATGAACAATAAAATAGCTGTCTATGTCCCTATGAACAATAAAATAGCTGTCTATGTTCCTATGAACAATAAAATAGCTGTATGTGTCCCTATAAACAATAAAATAGCTGTATGTGTCCCTCTATGAACAATAAAATAGGTGTATGTGTCCCTATGAACAATAAAATAGTTGTCTATGTCCCTATGAACAATAAAATAGCTGTATATGTCCCTATGAACAATAAACTAGCTGTCTGTGTCCCTATGACCAATAAAATAGCTGTCTATGTCCCTATGAACAATAAAATAGCTGTATATGTCCCTATGAACAATAAAATAGCTGTTTATGTCCCTATGAACAATAAAATAGCTGTATATGTCCCTATGAACAATAAACTAGCTGTCTGTGTCCCTATGACCAATAAAATAGCTGTCTATGTCCCTATGAACAATAAAATAGCTGTCTATGTCCCTATGAACAATAAAATAGCTGTCTGTGTCCCTATAAACTATGAATATACGAACAATACCTCCCAACAAAATGGATGTATCAACATGAAATTTTTTACTTGTATCAAAAACCTATAAGAAGGACACTTATTGGCCGAATTGGTCAAAGGATGGTGATTAGGAAAGGGGGTCAATAACTTTAATAACTGCCGTTGTAATAAATATTTCGACACGAAATTTCATTTGTATACTTAAAGCCGATAGTTACGAAGAGCAGAGAAAAACGTTTCATAGAAGTTCTTAAAACGAGGTAAAATGAAAGAACATGCAGAGATTAACTGCTGGTTTGTAGATAAGCCATGTTAATGTTCACTTAATGAAGATTAGTCAGGCAGTAAGAAACACTAAATGTATATCTCTAATTAAGTTTAACTTTTGACAACTTTTGTATTGTATTAAATTTATGAACACCAGTTGAACATTTATGTAGTCGTTATAATGTACAATACGTGTTAAGTCAGTTAGCTATGAATGTGAGATGCTGCAAGAGTCATCTTCACAAATCTCCTGAGGGAGCCAGTCCTCATTCTCCACTGCATGTATTGTTCTTAACGATGTCCTCTTTCTCCACTGCATGTACTGTTCTTAACAATGTTCTCGTTCTCCACTGCAGGTATTGTTCTTAACAATGTCCTCTTTCTCCACAGCATGTATTGTTCTTAACAATGTCCTCTTTCTCCACTGCAGGTATTGTTCTTAACAATGTCCTTTTTCTCGTAGTAATAATTTGAAAATTAGTATTTATATTTATATTATATTATATTAAAATATTTATAAGCCTCTATGTATTTTTATCCCAAAAGTTTTTTTGATTTCGAAGGGAGAGTACGTAATTGAGTAATTCTTGCTGAGTAAGGATTCAAAATTCAATTGAAATCGAATGAAAATATGAAGAACAATGGAATGGTGCTTATTCAAAGGGCACTGTATTTCATGCAACTGGTAAAATGGAAAAAAACTCCATTGAGAAATTCAATTCATTGTCATAGTGCGGTCTTTATCTGAATGATAGCAGGCAGAATGCTCAATGGATTTAACGGGTAACCGGCTGTTTTGTCAATGAACAAAACAAAGACGGCTGTCAATCCCAGTCTTGATTGACTGAATTTTCCAAAAATGGATAAATATGGGATTTTCAGTGTCAATGTTTTTTTTTATCTAAGAGAACAGGATTTCCAAAATGTGGGAATTAATGCAGGTTTATTACTATCCCAGTTATACAAAGCGAAGGGAAAGATATTAAAAGAAAAAAATATGATTAACTATAAAAGAAAATACAAACCTGATGATATATGGTGGGGTGGGAAATGGCGAGAAGAGCAGAAGAAGCCGACTCGTGGTAGTATGGTTTTGGAGGATCTTCAAGGAGGGTAGTATGGTTTTGGAGGATCTTGGAGGAGGTGTGGTGTGATTTGGAGGAGCGTAGAAGAAGGTGGAGTGATTAAGAAGAGCAAAGAAGAAGCGGAAAATATCCCCGAGAAGATGGAGGACAGCACAGTTATATGAAGGAGTATGTTTTGGAAGAAGAAGAAAAGATAAAAACGAGGATGCCGTGAGTTGCCAGAATTGTTATAATCCAGATAAATATAATTTAATCTTTCATTTTGTCATTTGCCAAAATTACATTTTTTTGAAATTAAATTATAAGAGATTTATTTAATGTATTGTGAAAAAATCATTTTTCTTCACTAACCCACTAACATTTTTTTTAAATCATTAAATATAAATAAGAAAAAAAAAAATTATAACTGCTGAAATTTGTGATTGAAATATTTTGTTATTCATTTCTTTTATTTTCACCAAAGCACTGTATAATAAAAAAAGAATGCCACCCCTGTTTAGATTAATGTTAACCGGAGAACTATTAAGTGTTTCATTGGCGCCCAACGTGGGGCAAACAAAATATATAAATTCATAGAGCATTAGAAACATTACAATATATAAATAGGCTCAATGCTAGCGTGCTAGTCAAGATCGCGGGTTCGAAACCTGGCCGTGGCCCTTGAGCACTCGGTCCTTCGGATGGGACGATAATGGTCCTTCCCAGTCTCCCAGTTTCCTTAACAAATCTGAGAACGCTCCAGTGAAAATGTTTCTTCTATGACCACATCTTTACAGAAAATGTTGAATCTCGTCATATACCCTTGAAGTGAGCCGCGGTCTCATGTTCTTCTCCACATCTGTGTATAGGTATCTATTGAACGGACCGTGTCCTTTGAGAACTCCAGTTAGTTGCCGAAGTTTGCTTCTTTTAAGGTTCAGAATCCCATCCTCCATGACCTTAAAATCCTCAACCAGGAAATGAAACTAATTATTTTGCTCCTTTTAAAATACACCTCTTCCGGAAAGCTTTGTTTGCCGTGCACTAAATAGAAGGCGTTCCTGGGGACCATTTGAAAAATTTATGGACCTCATTTCAAAGCAAATAATGAAAGTGGAAGCAATCACACCCCTCATGGGACGGGGAAGATCCTTATCAAAGGTAGGGGAGGATGACTTTAAAGAAGAAAAAACCGGGGAAAAAAATAAGTAGACGAAGAAGAGAAAAAAATCTCCCCTCTTGGAAGTTTCAACAGTAGTGCTGATAAACCGACAGTCAGTATATCTACAGCTACTTCAGATAACTCCAGACTTCGCGTCTCACCTTTAGTTCCGAATTTAACTTTAATTCCAGGAAAAGGGTGGCAGGAAAAAGGAATGGCTGAAATAAATAGGATTTGTAAGGGATAGATAGGAATCTGACTCCTTTTTTTTCTTCTGTGACTTTTTTTTACTTATTTTTTTCAGACGTTTTTCACTCTATAGGGAAATAGAGTAGAAAGAAAGGTCTTGTCTGTCTATCTGCCTGTTTCATCTAAATAGTACTGTTTGTGGATGATACTGTGATACTGTATCGTGGACTGTCTTGGTGTTAGCTGTTCGATGACTTAATTTTATTCACTCTCACTTAATCTAAAAAAAAATAAAAATGCAAATACATAACATTTTTGATAAACCTGAATATTACTTGAAAATCCACGACTGCAACTCCGCCTTATGCAGTTACTGCCAGCCTCATAAAAGAGTCATAAGTCAGTTTCGTTAAGGATAAAGAAATATGCACGTTAAATTGGGAAAGACGTCCTAGTGATGAGCGAAGACTCTTGCGCTCAGACTTTAATGACGTCATTCGTTTACAGACTCAGACTGTTACTCAACCTGTTACTATAATAATTATAATACTATTTCAGTCTTGATTATTAATTCATGTGCTTCGTCAAACTAGCCAAAAAATTATCACCCTTGTTCTTGTTCTTCTTCCTTCCAAATTTTGTGAATAAGATATATCATCGAATTCTTGTACCAACGAAATATCTTGATGAACATCCTGGATTGTCTAGGAGTGTTGGTGTACTCTTGATTAAATTGGTCCTTTCACATCCAACAACTGTCAAATAAAAAGTATGCTTTTTGCTTTTAGAACTCTGCAGGTTCTCCAGGAATTCTTTCCTGTTCAGAACTTGAAAATAATCTAGCACGCATAGGTTCAATTTTAGATTATGGGAGCCTGACCTGGGCTGGATCAACAGTATCAGCCGCTAGTCACTGCTCAGAAACTACTTATAACGCCACATAGGGTACTGTTGTCGTATATGCTTTGCAGCAGGTTGGAGAAGAAGGAGGCGAGGGGAGGGCGCAGCTCAAACATCCGCTGTTCTGTTGACACAAAAAATAAATATTAAAAAAAAAATTAAATATTTATAATTATTATTTTTTATTTTCTTAGTATTATAATATCACTATAATTTCAATTTATCTACTTAATTTTCTAGTTATTAATATTCAGTTACTGCTAGCGATTGAACTCTCCTAGAACTGCTCTCATTTTTTTTATTATCTTTATTTTTTTTGCTTATTCATTTCTATATTTTGCACCTTTATAAGAAAATAAATTCAACTAAGGACAGGCCATCGGGAGAGAGGATCATACAACAACTGTAATAACTGCTGAAGTAATGAAAGTATCGAAGTGAAATTTTATATTGAAATTTAAATTCCCAATAAGACGACACCTATTATTTTTCAGTGGAATCGGAGAAAGGAAAATAGGAATTTAGAGAAGGGACTCAACTCAAAAATTCTTATAACTGCCGATGTATTCAATATATGGATACAAAATTCAGTATGAGGATTCAGAAGTGTATAAGTCAACTACTGACATTTAGCCCAAATTGTCAATTGGTTTTGGTGGGAGATTGAAAAGTTACTCGATTGTCGTACTGGTGAAGTACAATGTTGATGATTAATTTTATGCTCATTGTAATATAATATTCGACATTTCGAACAGATTCAAACCCCTCTCCAGCAGAATCTCAGCCGAAGTCACCAGAGAAGGGAGACTCGACTCAAGAACTCTAATAACTGCCTTTCTAAGGAATCGACACAAAATTTAGTGGTGATTCACCGCGACGTCTTTTAGTTTGTTCAAATAAACTAGGATAACAAGTGCAGAATATGACAACCTACCTATAAGAAGAGATCCAAGTTGCACTACTAAAGCCCCAAACTCGGAACTAGGCCCTAAATTGGGCTCGACATAAGACCTGAGGCCCACTTTTTCCCCCTGTAGCCACAGGATGGATTCTGAACACGTTTCGCCTCTTTATCAGCTGATAGGTTCCCTCTTCCCTCCCTGTTACACTCTTCACACCGTCCGTATCATTTCCACAATACTTATCTCTCTAATGGCTCTTTTCAAACCATTTTATTGACTATATTATTATTTTTGGGTTGTGTAACGAAAAATTGCTATCTCAAATTTAATAACTTATTAGCGATGATGATATTAATGATTTTTCGAAGAGAGAGTGATACATAAGCGTGATTGGTACACTTTAAAAAGACGAAACAATACATTTTTGGTAAAAATCAACATAGAATTTTTGACAGTGTAATGTAATAAAAGTGCGACCCGTTTCCTTTATATTTTTAATAATTAGTGGTAATGTGTATAAAATAGAAATAAAAAATATATATCAGTTTGAAGAATAACAATTTAATGTATGTGGCAGTGATTGGTTGGGTCGGCCATTTTGGTGAGATGCTGGGTGACGCTATCCACAGAGAGAGTCTAGATGCTATAGTGTGGCTTGAGTTGTTTTGACGTCCCTTCCCAGGAGTCCATGTTGTGGAAGTTTAGTTATGTGAGTTCCCTTATTTAATTCCCAAATTATATCCTGCAGACGGATAAACCATATTTAAGAAGATCAGGAGAAGAAGTAACAAAAGAAGGTAGAATTTAGAGTCGCTGGAAAGAATCGTGGAACCCATCCATACAGCGTTATACACAAGGATTAATTTTATAGTATGTATGTATTTTACTTTTAAGTTATTTTTTTTGTAAATATATTCTTGTTATTATGAGTTTTGACGTTACAACGTCTTATAATTTGGTAGGCAAGCACCCCATGTTCGCAAACTGCTTTATGTTACTTTCGGTAACACGTAACACACGTATCGCGCATGCGCCGAGAGAGAGAGAGAGAGCGCTTCACGCTGTCTTCGTTCCGCTAGTTGCTCTTCTGTCTCGATTCACGTGGTACCGCTTACAAACATATCGCTGCTGACCGATTTGAAGTTTACTTTTTGAAATATAAAATATTTCAAAACAAAACGAAATGAGTAGGTATTTCTAAATTGAATAATTTATTATTTTAAACATTAAAAAAACATCTTATGAATGTTTTTTTTCTATATTGTTTTTAAATTTATTAAATTTATTACATGAAAATAGGATAAGAAAATACTAGGACAAACTATTGGGAACTATGTTTCATTTTTATTAACTGTAATATTGAACTGAACATTTTATACTTTTTATAAACATGTGACTTTTATATTAACAGTGATATTGCCATCTCAACACTCTTCCTCAATATCACTGTTTGTGAAATTTATCAAACCTAATTGATTAACAAAAATTAGAAATCGTTTCTTGCATAATGGTTTAGTTAGCACATCAGCTAACTGTTTTTCAGTACACAAATGTTCAACTTCAATCACCTTATCTTCTGCCATCTGTTTCACAAATTTAAATTTAACATCCATATGTTTTAAGCGTTTCTGATCTGGATTTTTAACAGCATATATTGTACTCTGATTATCTTCGAAAATTTTAACACTCTTGACATTTATTGATAATTCTTCTAATAATTTTTTAATCCACATAGGAGTATCACACTCCTTACAGTCATCCATTCCAAATTTCTTTAACACACCTTTTAAATATTTAGACTGATCAATGACAATACTATCAGACCTTTTAGTTATTGCAATGCCTAAGTACGTTAAATTTTCATGGCCCATATCTTTCATTCTAAATTTTGATGACAAAAATTCTTTTACTAAATGTATTTCTTTCAAGTTACTTCCTAAGATCAACAAATCATCAACGTACAATAATAAATACAAGTCTCCGTTTTTATACATACAATAATCATTATCTGATCTTTCGAACCCATATTCAGTAATGGTCGTATTAAAACATTCATACCAATATTTTGGTGATTTCCTTAACCCATACAATGACTTTGTTAATTTTAGCACATGCCCATTTTCAACAGTCACACCTTCAGGTGGTTTCAAGTATACTTCTTCGTCAATTCTACCGTATAAAAATGCTCCCTTTACATCCATTTGATGTATATAGTAATTTCTTTCACACGCTACCGATAACAATATTCTTAACGTTTGAAGTCTTAGTACTGGAGAATACACTTCACTAAAATTATCTTCTTGTTGAAAGCCCCTTACTACTAATCGCGCTTTGTACACCTCTTTGTCTTTCACTTCTTTCCTTGCAAATACCCATTTACAGTCTATCAACTTAACGTTTTCAGGAGCTGCAACTGTTATCCATGTCTCACTTTCTTTTAATACTTTTATTTCTTCTTTCCATAGTTTTTTATCTTTTCTTTCTTCAATGTCTTCATAGTTTTTAGGTACATCAGTTAGGCTTCCCAATAGAGCATATAATGATTCATTCTGCTCTTCGTAGCTCATGTCCATTGCGAAATCCTTTTGCCATTGAGGTTTTTGAACATTCCTCTTTACTCTTCCTGAATCTTGACCTTGTATTGCTCTTTTCTGACTATTATCATCTTCAGTCTGGTCTTGATCTTTAATTATTATTTTAGGAATTACCCTAGTTTCTTTTTCTGGTTCTTTATTTTTCTCTTTAACTTCAGGTTCTTTATCGATAGATCTATCTTCAATAGCCGGTATATAAACCATCTCTCCTTTAACTTTTGGTCGTTCATCGAATATTACGTTTCTTGCACTCACTATCTTATAGTTTTCATCATCCCATAGTCTATATCCTCCTTGACAGTAACCCATCATTATCATTTTCTTCCCTTTATTGTCTAGTTTCTTTCTCCATTCTTTAGGTACGTGATTATATGCAACACTACCAAAAACTCGCATGTTTGATACATCAGGTTTTCTGCCTTCCCACATTTCACTAGCAGTTACTTCTCTTCCTGATACTGGACTTCTATTCGTTGCGTAGTTTGAGTAGAGTACCGCCTCTCCCCAAAATTCCTTTCGCACGTTTGATTCAATCATTATGGTTCTCGCTTTATCCATTAATGTTCTGTTAAGTCTTTCGGCTACACCATTCATTTCAGGATTATATGCTACAGTGTGTAGTAACCTTATTCCACTCACTTCACAAAATTTCAAAAATTCACTTGACAGATATTCTCTACCATTGTCTGACTTTAGTTTTAACAAATTAATATTAAAATGTCGTGTTGCATAATAATAAAATTTTTTAAATTTATCGAACACTTCCGATTTGCTTTTCATTAGGTACACGACAACAAAATGGGTGTAGTCATCTATAAATGTTATAAAATACTTATTGCCGTCCCATGTCTCGGGTGTTATTGGTCCGCAAACATCTGTATGTACTAACTCTAGCGGTTTAGTCGCTCTATACCCTTTCCTGTTAAATGGTAATTTCGTCATTTTCCCTAAGGTACAGGACTCACATAACGTACTCTCAATTCTCATATTTTCAATTTCACTCATACCTTTAACCAGATTTCTTTGTATCAGTATTTTTAAATTATTTAGCCCTAAGTGACCGAACCGTCTATGCCATAAATTTATTAAATTTTGTTCATTCTTTGATGAATAATTGCAGTTTAGCATATCACAAAATGTCTCAACAATATATAGACTACCTTCTTTATCTCCTATCATTGTTAATATATTGTTTTTAAATACTTTTACCTTGCCCTTAGAAAATACTATTTCAAAACCTTTCTCTTCAATTTTAGATACAGAAAGTAAATTTTTCCTCAGTTCCGGTACATAATAAACATTTGTTATCGTACACACTTGCTTTTTCCTACCTATCATACTATACAATTTTAGATTTCCGATACCTGTTGCTTTGAGACTCATTCCGTTCTTGGCCACAGCAATTTGTCTCGGCTTTGTCAATTCAATATAGTCAATAAACCACTCTTTTGTGTTTATCAGGTGGTCAGTACACCCAGAATCCACACACCACACAACGCTTTCCTTGTTTACATTTTCACACTTAAGCACCTCTCTTTCACATACGTATATCGCGTCATCATGTAGTTCTTCCAGCATGTGAGACTCTCTTCCCTGTCCTCTTCCTCGATGCTCTTGTTGACTGCGACCTCTTCCTCGGTTGTATTGGTATCTATTTCCACCCTTGTCTCCTTGTGTATGAAAATTATCTTGTCTATATTTCGTAAAACCATAGCTACTACCTTGTCCTTGATAATTCTGTCGTCGTTGACGACATTGCCATTTCTTATGACCTGGTTTACCACATCCGTAGCACAAGAATGCATAATCGACATCTTGATTTCCTCCCATTGATTTCTTTCGTTTTTCTTCTTCACCCAATAGTCTGTCTTTCACAAAATCCACCTTTAAACTTTCCACCGTTTCTAGTGCTGTAATCACTGCCTCATATGATTTAGGCATTGATAGTAAAATGTAGCTTACTCTTTCTTCTTCTTTTATGTCAGCATTTGCATCTTTTAATTGACCGAATAACTCTTCTAACTTAACAAGATGATTTAATAATGGGCTGTTTTCGTTATATTTAATTTCACTCAACTTTCTTCTAATAAACAATTGTCCTCGCACACTTTTCTTCACGAAATTGTCTTCCAGATTTTTATACATTAAATAAGCACTAGCTTTATCCTTCAGATATTCCAAGTGGCTATCTGCCACGCCTCCAATAATTATGGCTTGTGCTTTTGCTTCCATTTTTGCATTTGCCTCCACTGTTATATAGGTTTCATCTTCGATTGCTTTTTCTATGCCATTTTCCTTCAAAATATTTTTTATACGAAATGCCCAAGCACTAAAGTTTTCACCAGCAAACGGCGTAAGGTTGTAGTACTTTTCTTTCGTTGCCATTTATATTTTTACTTTTACTCTTACCTATTTTTTAATCTTCAATTATCTTGACGAACTGGGCCCATAACCCTATTAAATTTATTACATGAAAATAGGATAAGAAAATACTAGGACAAACTATTGGGAACTATGTTTCATTTTTATTAACTGTAATATTGAACTGAACATTTTATACTTTTTATAAACATGTGACTTTTATATTAACAGTGATATTGCCATCTCAACAAAATTGTTCAAAAATTTTATTGAAATGATTTGTTATATTTGATTCTTGACACTTTCGCTATCTCGCAACTCAGACGTTGTCACGCTCATTTCGCAACGCATCGGAGTTGCACGCACCAGATTTTTTAGATTTTAGTAGTTTGTTTCCCATGCTCAAACCTAGACAATAGTGATTTAACAATTTAGTTTTTCGAAACTCTCTTAGCTGAACGAACTTTTGCCTTTGGTTTATAGAAATCCAATTTATATATTCAAATCAGTAATTTAAGTATCGTTCTATTAAATAGGCGATCTGGCATCCCATAAATATTTTATTTTAGTAAAAATCAGTTATACAGTTGAGAAAATTTCCGCGTGTTTTAAAATAAAGTAAAGAATAATATATTTATATTAAAAACGCGAAAACTACAAACATTATATCAGATTACATAACTTTCCCTATATATGATATAGCCGGAGAAGTACAATAAGCTTCATAGAAAGTTTTTATTAATTATGCACTGATGATTAAATTTATATTCTTATAGTGCACTTGACTAAAAACAAGTGTTGTTTAAAATATTAAGGAAAAAAGCGCTCTTTTGAGAAAAAAATAATTGAATTAATACAAAGGGTTGGTTGTAAAATGACCTTAACAAAAGAAGCTCTTGAGCTCACCTGAAATTTATACGGTTCAGGTTCTTTGGCTCTCTTTAGAAAGTAATTAAGAAGGTTTAATGCAAGCCGGTCATTAAGGTATATCTTTATATACGAAGACAGAGGGTATTGTGGCATTGAGGTAATTTTCAGAGCCTGCTCCTTTCGATTTCAACCATTCTAGGGGCATTGTTATACGAATTTTCATTATTTTCAAAACTAAATAAGACAGGAGAAGAAGGAAATCTTGATGATTTATTGATAGGGTGAAAGACAATGGGCTTTTCATGGTTTGAGGGCGTCAAGAGGGGCGTCCTTTTTAATGTTTTTTTTTTTTTACTCTCACCGAGATATAGGTAAGATGTATAGGAGGCAGTTTGGTAATTTGTGAAAAAAGGTATATAGAATTTTCATCAAAATTTCATTTATTAACTTTTCGCTCCCCCACAACATTTGACTTACATAGGGGCTCTTAAACCCTCATATTAAATTTTGTTTCGATACATTCATTATTTCGATACAGTTATTAAAGTTTTTGAGTTGAGCCTCCTCCTTTTCTTTGGTCGATTTGACTGAAAAACAATATAAGTGTTGTCATTAAAGGGTTCTGGATTCACATATAAAATTTCATGTCGATACATTCATTTTGTTAGGAGTTATCGTGTTCATAGACAGACAGATTTTTTTTTTTCACAATTGGAATCTAGAAAACATTTAATTCCGTTGTAAACGACATCGAATTTTTCACCGATTACATAACTTCCCCTTTACTTCGTATTTAAGGGGAAGTAGAAAGTGCGAGGATGCACCACCAAATTCAAAAAACCGTTTGTTCGATGAGAAGAGGGCTTTAGGAGACAGCACTCGATGTAATGAGTTAATCGATACAAAATTTACTATGAGTCCCTATTGTTATTATAGTTGGAGTTTTTCTGATAAGCCCTCCCCACCCCCCTGTGTCCGTTTTGGATGAAAATAATAGGTGTCATCCTTAGGGAGTTAGGGCGCCGGTAGCTCAGTGGTATGCGTGCTTGTCTTCTGAGCTCAAGATCGTGGGTTCGAAACCCGACTGAGGCCCTTAGTTTATTTTATCTGGGAGGTAAAAATAAACTTAAGCACGCCGTCCTTCGGATGGGACGTTAAGCGATGGTCCCGAGCCTGTCAGGTACTCTTTAAAGACCCCTACCCTAGGTGAATAGAAATTTAGGGTAGGCAAAATTTAGGGCTCCCACAGTAGAGTCGGGCTCATGTCCACCAGAGTGACAAAAGAGCGCTCTGGTAGTAGGCGATATGACCTCGTAGTTAAAGCCCGGACGTGAGTCATATAACCTAACCTAATGTTCACCATAAATCCAAAGGAATTTTTGTTGTCATAAAATATTCTATATTAATAAAGCTGAAACGGGATTTGTTTGTTTGTTTGTTTGTATGTATGTATGTTTGTTCCAGCATCACGCCCAAACGGCTGGACGGATTTTTATGAAACTGCCCATGTAGCATTCTTTTGAGCCCGATTGAATAATAGGCTATGTGGCATCCCAAAATTTTGATCGGGAGGGGGGGTTGTAAGGCGGGCCTAAGTATATAAATAGTGCTAACTCATTAACTAATGGTCAAATTGTCATGAAATTTCACACGTAGTCTTTTTAAAAGCCAAACAGGAAAAAAAGGTGTGTGGCGTCCCAAAGTTTTTAACGGGAGGGGGGGTTGTGGGGGGGCCTAAGTATAAATATAGAGCTAACTCATTAACTAATGGGCGAATCGTCATGAAATTTCACATGTAGTATTTTTAAAAGCCAAATAGGAAAAAAAGGTGTGTGGCGTCCCAAAGTTTTGAACGGGTGGCGGGGTTGAGGGGGAGGGGACTAAGTATAAATATAGAGCTAGCTCATTAACGGTTGATCGTATTGTCATGAATCGGATTGTCATGAATTTCACATGTAGTAGTAGTAACTATGTATTCGCTGTGGGGTTCACTGTTGCAAGACATTTACTAGCTGTGATGTCCAGCGTTCCTAATATCGTACTAGCTGTGGGGTCCGCTGTTGCAAGGTACTTACTAGCTGTAGTGCTCAGCCCCAGCGTTCCTAACTATGTACTGGCTATGGGGTTCGCTGTTGCAAGGCACCTATAAGACATTTACTAGCTGTAATGCCCAGCGTTTCTAATTACGTACTAGCTGTGGGGTCTGCTGTTGCAAGGCGCTAGCAGTGTGGCCCAGCGTATTTCACTCGTAGGTACTAGCTGTGGGATCCGCCGTTGCAAAACTCATACTAGCTGTGATGCCCTGTGGTTCTAACTACATACTATCAGTGGGGTTTGCAGTTGCAAGGCACCTACTACCTGTAGGGCCCAGCGTTCCTAAAAACGTACTAGCTGTGGGGTCCGTCGTTGCAAAAGCATACTAGCTGTGATGCCCAGGGTTCCTAATATCGTACTAGCTGTGGGGTCCGTTGTTGCAAGGCATTTACTAGCTGTAGTGCCCAGCGTTCCTAACTTCGTACTAGCTGTGGGGTCCGTTGTTGCAAGGCATTTACTAGCTGTAGTGCCCAGCGTTCCTAACTATGTACTAGCTGTGAAGTTCGCTGTTGCAAAGCACTTACTAACTGTAATGCCCAGCGTATTTAACAACATACTAGCTGTGGGGTCCGCTTTTGCAAGGCACTTAATAGCTGTGATGCCCAGCGTTCCTAACTACGTACTAGCTGTTGGGTCCGCCGTCGCAAGGCATATACTAGCTATGATGCCCAGCATTCCCAACTACGTACTAGCTGTGGTGCTCAGCGTTGCAGGCCACATACTAGCTGTGGTCACAAACGTTCTTAAGTACGCACTGACTAGGACGTCCAGCGATGCTAAGTATTCACTAGGTGTGGCTTCCGCCGTTGAAAGGCGCATACTAGCTTTGGTGCCCAGGGGTCCTAAAAACTTACTAGCGTTACAACATCTGAAGGACTATAAGCCTTATTCCGTATGAATAATTGAAAATTATAACATCATGAATGTACTGTCGAGGAACTGAATAGCTTTATAGAAGATATTGGGAGAAAAATCAAAGTTCCCCGGGCAACGCCGGGTATAACTGCTATAGATTTAATATTTGTTAAAACTGATAGAGAACGACCGGATTATCTGAATCCTACACAAAAATCAAAATAAAAACGTTTTTCAAAAAATTCACGCTATTTAACGGTTTATAGGCTTAATAATTGTTAAAACTGATACGACAGAATCAGATATATCCGAAAAGTCCCATCCGACGGACGACGTGCTCAAGGCTATTTTCAACCTAAGTGAAATTTCACCTAACCAGGTTTATTTACATAACATACGTCTCATTATCGAGTACCTCACATTCGAAAAAGCCCTGGATCATCGCTTAAAGTCCCATCCGAAGGACGACGTGCTCAAAGTGTTTTTTAACTTCCCGATTGAAACATCTGACCTAAGTGCCTTAGCTAGATTTCTAAGTGGCGATCCTGAGCTCGGTAGACTCCATTCTTCAAATTTCACGCTTTTTAACGGTTTATAGATTTAATATTTGTTAAAACTGATAGAGAACGACCGGATTATCTGAATCCTACACAAAAATCAAAATAAAAACGTTTTTCAAAAAATTCACGCTATTTAACGGTTTATAGGCTTAATAATTGTTAAAACTGATACGAGAGATTCAGATTTATCCGGAAAGTCCCATCCGAAGGACGACGTGCTCAAGGCTATTTTCAACCTAAGTGATATTTCACCTACCCAGGTTTATTTACATAACATACGTCTCATTATCGAGTACCTCACATTCGAAAAAGCTCTGGATCATCGCTTAAAGTCCCATCCGAAGGACGACGTGCTCATAGTTATTTTTCACTTCCCGATTAAAACATCTGCCCTAAGTGCCTCAGCTAGATTTCTAAGTGGCGATCCTGAGCTCGGTAGACTCCATTCTTCAAATTTCTCGCTTTTTAACGGTTTATAGATTAAATATTTGTTAAAACTGATAGAGAACGACCGGATTATCTGAACCCCACACAAAAATCAAAATGAAAACGTTTTTAAAAAAATTCGCGCTATTTTACGGTTTATAGGCTTAATAATTGTTAAAACTGATACTACAGATTCAGATATATCCGGAAAGTCCCATCCGAAGGACGACGTGCTCAAGGCCTTCAACCTAAGTGGAAATTGACCTACCCAGGTTTATTTACATAACATACGTCTCATTATCGAGTACCTCACATTCGAAAAAGCCCTGGATCATCGCTTAATGTCCCATCCGAAGGACGAAGTGCTCAAAGTTATTTTTAACTTCCCGATTAAAACATCTGACCAAAGTGCCTCAGCTAGATTTCTAAGTGGCGATCCTGAGCTCGGTAGACTCCATTCTTCAAATTTCTCGCTTTTTAACGGTTTATAGATTTAATATTTGTTAAAACTGATAGAGAACGACCGGATTATCTGAATCCTACACAATAATCAAAATAAAAATGTTTTTCAAAAAATTCACGCTATTTAACGGTTTATAGGCTTAATAATTGTTAAAACTGATACGACAGAATCAGATATATCCGAAAAGTCCCATCCGAAGGACGACGTGCTCAAGGCTTTCAACCTAAGTAGAAATTGACCTACCCAGGTTTATTTACATAACATACGTCTCATTATCGAGTACCTCACATTCGAAAAAGCCCTGGATCATTGCTTAATGTCCCATCCGAAGGACGACGTGCTCAAAGTTATTTTTAGCTTCCCGATTAAAACATCTGACCTAAGTGCCTCAACTAGATTTCTAAGTGGCGATCCTGAGCTCGGTAGACTCCATTCTTCAAATTTCTCGCTTTTTAACGGTTTATAGATTTAATATTTGTTAAAACTGATAGAGAACGACCGGATTATCTGAATCCTACACAATAATCAAAATAAAAATGTTTTTCAAAAAATTCACGCTATTTAACGGTTTATAGGCTTAATAATTGTTAAAACTGATACGACAGAATCAAATATATCCGAAAAGTCCCATCCGACGGACGACGTGCTCAAGGCTATTTTCAACCTAAGTGAAATTTCACCTAACCAGGTTTATTTACATAACATACGTCTCATTATCGAGTACCTCACATTCGAAAAAGCCCTGGATCATCGCTTAAAGTCCCATCCGAAGGACGACGTGCTCAAAGTGTTTTTTAACTTCCCGATTGAAACATCTGACCTAAGTGCCTCAGCTAGATTTCTAAGTGGCGATCCTGAGCTCGGTAGACTCCATTCTTCAAATTTCTCGCTTTTTAACGGTTTATAGATTTAATATTTGTTAAAACTGATAGAGAACGACCGGATAATCTGAATCCTACACAATAATCAAAATAAAAATGTTTTGCAAAAAATTTGCGCTATTTAACGGTTTATAGGCTTAATAATTGTTAAAACTGATACGATAGAATCAGATATATCCGAAAAGTCCCATCCGAAGGACGACGTGCTCAAGGCTTTCAACCTAAGTAGAAATTGACCTACCCAGGTTTATTTACATAACATACGTCTCATTATCGAGTACCTCACATTCGAAAAAGCCCTGGATCATTGCTTAATGTCCCATCCGAAGGACGACGTGCTCAAAGTTATTTTTAGCTTCCCGATTAAAACATCTGACCTAAGTGCCTCAACTAGATTTCTAAGTGGCGATCCTGAGCTCGGTAGACTCCATTCTTCAAATTTCTCGCTTTTTAACGGTTTATAGATTTAATATTTGTTAAAACTGATAGAGAACGACCGGATTATCTGAATCCTACACAATAATCAAAATAAAAATGTTTTTAAAAAAATTCACGCTATTTAACGGTTTATAGGCTTAATAATTGTTAAAACTGATACGACAGAATCAGATATATCCGAAAAGTCCCATCCGACGGACGACGTGCTCAAGGCTATTTTCAACCTAAGTGAAATTTCACCTAACCAGGTTTATTTACATAACATACGTCTCATTATCGAGTACCTCACATTCGAAAAAGCCCTGGATCATCGCTTAAAGTCCCATCCGAAGGACGACGTGCTCATAGTTATTTTTCACTTCCCGATTAAAACATCTGACCTAAGTGCCTCAGCTAGATTTCTAAGTGGCGATCCTGAGCTCGGTAGACTCCATTCTTCAAATTTCTCGCTTTTTAACGGTTTATAGATTAAATATTTGTTAAAACTGATAGAGGACGACCGGATTATCTGAACCCCACACAAAAATCAAAATGAAAACGTTTTTAAAAAAATTCGCGCTATTTTACGGTTTATAGGCTTAATAATTGTTAAAACTGATACTACAGATTCAGATATATCCGGAAAGTCCCATCCGAAGGACGACGTGCTCAAGGCTTTCAACCTAAGTGGAAATTGACCTACCCAGGTTTATTTACATAACATACGTCTCATTATCGAGTACCTCACATTCGAAAAAGCCCTGGATCATCGCTTAATGTCCCATCCGAAGGACGAAGTGCTCAAAGTTATTTTTAACTTCCCGATTAAAACATCTGACCAAAGTGCCTCAGCTAGATTTCTAAGTGGCGATCCTGAGCTCGGTAGACTCCATTCTTCAAATTTCTTGCTTTTTAACGGTTTATAGATTTAATATTAGTTAACTGACAGAGCCATAGAGTGTGCTGGTTTCGGATTATGCCAACGTCAGCACAACGTTCAGACTGACTTTAAATATGGTGACACCGATCCACTATGGAAGAAAAATGCCAAAAAAAAAGATGTATGTATAGATATGAACACAAATTAAAACTTGTGTACATTGTGATATAATCTATATAAATAAAGCTGAAACGGGGTTTGTGTGTGTGTTTGTTTGTATGTTTGTTCCAGCATCACGCCCAAACGGCTGGACGGATCTTCATGAAACTTCACATGTAGCATTCTTTTGAGCCCGATTGAATAATAGGCTATGTGGCGTCCCAGAATTTTGAACGGTAGGGAGGGTTGTAAGGGGGGCCTAAGTATATAAATAGTCCTACCTCATTACGGTTGGTCGGATTGTCACGAAATTTCACATGTAGTATTCTTAAAGACCAAATAGAAATATGAGGTGTGTGGCGTCCCAAAGTTTTGAACGGGAGGGGGTTGTGGGGGGCCTAAGTATAAATATAGAGCTAGCTCATTAACTAATGGTCGGATTGTCACGAAATTTCACATGTAGTATTTTTAAAAGCCAAATAGGAAAAAAAGGTGTGTGGCGTCCCAAAGTTTTGAACGGGAGGGGGGGTTGTGGGGGGGCCTAAGTATAAATATAGAGCTAACTCTTTAACGGTTGGTCGGATTGTCACGAAATTTCACATGGAGTATTCCTGAAGGCCAAATAGAAAAATAAGGTGTGTGGCGTTCTAAAGTTTTGAACGGGAGGGGGGGTTGAGGGGGGCCTAAGTATAAATATAGAGCTAGCTCATTAACGGTTGGTCGCATTGTCACGAAGTTTCACATGTAGTATTCCTGAAGACCAAATAAAACAAAAGGTGTGTGGCGTCCCAAAAATTTGAACGGGGGGAGGGGGGGGGGAAGGCCTAAGTATAAATATAGTGCTAACTATTCAAAGATTGGTCGGATTGTCACAAAATTCCACATGTAGTATTTTTAAAATCCAAATAGAAATATAAGATGTGTGGCGACCCAAAGTTTTGAACGGGAGGGGAGGTTGTGGGGATAGGCCTAAGTATAAATATAGTGCTGGCTCATTAACGGTTGGTCAGATTGTCACGAAATTTCACATGTAGTATTTTTAAAATCCAAATAGAAATATAAGATGTGTGGCGTCCCAAAAATTTGAACGGGGGGAGGGGGGGGTAGGCCTAAGTATAAATATAGTGCTAACTATTCAAAGATTGGTCGGATTGTCACAAAATTTCACATGTAGTATTTTTAAAATCCAAATAGAAATATAAGATGTGTGGCGACCCAAAGTTTTGAACGGGAGGGGAGGTTGTGGGGATAGGCCTAAGTATAAATATAGTGCTGGCTCATTAACGGTTGGTCAGATTGTCACGAAATTTCACATGTAGTATTTTTAAAATCCAAATAGAAATATAAGATGTGTGGCGTCCCAAAAATTTGAACGGGGGGAGGGGGGGGGTAGGCCTAAGTATAAATATAGTGCTAACTATTCAAAGATTGGTCGGATTGTCACAAAATTTCACATGTAGTATTTTTAAAATCCAAATAGAAATATAAGATGTGTGGCGACCCAAAGTTTTGAACGGGAGGGGAGGTTGTGGGGATAGGCCTAAGTATAAATATAGTGCTGGCTCATTAACGGTTGGTCAGATTGTCACGAAATTTCACATGTAGTATTTCTGAAAGTCAAATAGAAAAATAGGCGGTGTGACGGCTCAAAATTTTGTACGGGAGGGGGGGTAGTGGCGGGGGGGCCTAAGTATAAATATAGTGCTAGCTCAATAACGGTTGGTCGTATTGTCATGGAATTTCACATGTAGTATTCTTAAAAGCCAAATAGAAATATAGGGTGTATATGTCACAAAATTTTGAACGGGAGGGTGGGTTGATGGGGGCCTAAGTATAAGTATAGTGATGTCATTAACGGATGATCGGATTGTCACGAAATTTCACATGTAGTATTCATAAAGGCCAAATAGAAAAATAGGGTGTGACGTCAAAAAATTGTGAACGGGAGGGGGGGTATGGGGGTAGGCCTAAATTTGAAGATAGTGATAGGTCATTAACGGATGATCGGATTGTCATGGAATTTCACATGTACTATTATTGATGGCCAAATAGAAAAATACACTAGCTGTGATGCCCAGTGGTTCTAACTACGTACTAGCTGTGGGGTCCGCCGTTACAAAAACATACTAGCTGTGATGCCCAGCGTTTCTAACTAGGTACTAGCGGTGGGGTCCGCCGTTGCAGAACACATACTAGCTGTGATGCTGAGCGTTTCTAACTACGTACTAGCTGTGGGGTCCGCCGTTGCAAAACACATACTAGCTGTGATGCCCAGTGGTTCTAACTACATACTAACTGTGGGGTCCGCTGTTGCAAAGCACTTAATAGCTGTAGGGCCCAGCGTTCCTAAAAACGTACTATCTGTGGGGTCCGCTGTTGCAAGGCACTTACTAGCTGTGATGCCCAGCGTTTCTAATTACGTACTAGCTGTGGGGTCCGCTGTTGCGAGGCACATACTAGCTGTGATGCCCTGTGGTTCTAACTACATACTATCTGTGGGCTCCGCAGTTGCAAGGCACCTACTAGCTGTAGGGCCCAGCGTTCCTAAAAACGTACTAGCTGTGGGGTCCGCCGTTGCAAAAACATACTAGCGGTGATGCCTAGCGTTTCTAATTAGGTACTAGCGGTGGGGTCCGCCATTGCAGAACACATACTAGCTGTGATGCTGAGCGTTTCTAACTACGTACTAGCTGTGGGGTCCGCCGTTGCAAAAACATACTAGCTGTGATGCCCAGCGTTCCTAATTTCGTACTAGATGTGAGGTCCGCTGTTGCGAGGCTCATACTAGCTGTGGTGACCAGCGTTCCTAACTACGTACCTGCTGTGGGGTCCGCCGTCGCAAGGCACATACTAGCTGTGATGCCCAGCGTTTCTAACTAGGTACTAGCGGTGGGGTCCGCCGTTGCAAGGCATATACTACCTGTGGTGCCCAGCGTTCCTAACTACGTACTAGCTGTGGTGCCCAGCGTTGCAAGGCACATACTAGCTGTGGTCAAAACGTTCTTATGTACGCACTGGCTAGGACGTCCAGCGATGCTAAGTATTCACTAGCTGTCGTTTCCGCAGTTGAAAGGCGCATACTAGCTGTGGTGCCCAGGGATCCTAAAAAATTACTAGCGTTACTACAGTTGAATTCCGTATGAATAATTAAAAATTATAACATCACTGTCGAGGAACTGAATAGCCTTATAGGAGATATTGGGAGAAAAGTCAAAGTTCCCCGGGCAACGCCAGGTATTACTGCTAGTAATAAATAAAATAAAATAAAAATAAATTAATACAATTTTTTTAAATATTATCAAATACTTGAAAAATATATATTATCTTTATAGAAACCAGCCAAAAAACGTTTACATTACATATCTTACAGGACAGCGGCATGAGTCATAAAACTTAACCTAACCCTTCCTTCTCTTTTATAATCAACCACCGTACTATGCTCGGTCGATTTATATTTATATATATTATCAATTTTATCTCTTTCTTAGTTTTATGGATTTGCTTTTTTTCTTTTTTACTTTTTCTCTTTTATTTTTGTAGATACTTTTATTTATTTTGTTTCATCATATAGAAGTTGTTAATTTTATGTTTTTTCCTGTTTTTCTATTTCCTGTTTATCTATTTTTTAGTTGTATAGTTTTTCTCCAATGTAGCACTAATTTTTATTTACCTACCTATCTTTTTATTTCTATGTTCTGATACTATATTTCATTGTTTCATTTTCATCACTCTCTGTATGTATTTATTCTTAAGGGACCTCGGTCCCAGAATAATAAAATTTATTTTCATTTCATTAACCCCTTATGGAGTTCTGGGTACCTACTCTAGTGAAGGATTATCATAGGATGACCTCTTTGAAAAATTAAAATTTTAAGTTTTCAATGAGAATAAAAAAATTTTTTTATCAAAATAACAAAAAGTTAATATTAAGGACTAAACGTTTTTGATTTCAAATTTTGTAAATTTTTACAAATGTTGTACTACTGATAGGTATTTAAAATTTTCAAATACCAAACAATAGTATAACAATTGACAAATAAGGACGCTGGCAGATCAAAGCATGCTTGCCTACTGAGTTCAAGATCGCGGGTTCGAAACCCGAACTAGGCCCTTAGATATTTTATCTGGGAAGTGAAAAAAAAGAACTGAACAATTGGAAGGTTTTTTAGGGATCCCCTCATCCCTTCTATTATGCATTTTTCAGGAGTTGTCATGTTCACAGATTAACATTTATTTTTTTAATTTTTGTAACCAGGGTGTCGTAAAACATCAAATTCTGTGATAATTTAACATCGTATTTTCCGACCGATTATATACCTTTCTCAATACTTTGTATAGCTAGGTAAGTAATACATTTTGAATAAATGACATTTACAAATGGCGGTCCGGAGCATGTGGTCAGTTAATACCTCTACCTTAATTAAAGATGGGGCAAAATTCAGGACTCCCACAGTTAAGCTTCCAGGGAAAGGATAAGGGCATTGGATGCTTAGGTCTCTTGGTGTACAGACGACCCAGTATATTGTGACTGATTCCAGGAATCTCTTTGTTCCTTTGAGAGGGGCTATTTAGCGGGGTTGAAATACTCTTCAAGAGATCAGATATTCTACTGACTGTACTGTCAACGACTGGGCTTCATTTATACATATGACATCAACTGTCATATCCAAACCAACAGTAGACAGTCTCTCAGTTCCATAACCTGTAGACAGCATAAGTAGGGGAAAAGAGGGAAAATACACAACTTGTCAAAAAACAAGGTTTTCCACTTCATTATGACAACGTGATGACGTTGAGATGGATGGTGGGGAGGGGGTGAGTGTTGTCAATAACATACTAACCAGAGACCTCTCCAACAACACATTAGCACCGCATTAAAACAACAACAGCTCACTTATCAGCCACTGGTGTCCACGGCATTATCAAGTGTCGCCATTGTTGATCCGGGTCAAGTGGACATTATGGATTTGAATAATCAACTCAGATTCTCACCACCACTCATATTTTGTGTGAAAATCAGAATTGACTTACTGTCAAGCAGAGCCAGTAGTATCGGACTCAGTCGAGGCTCATAAGTTCTTTAATCTTGGAGGCAAAATAATCTTGAGAGAGTGTCAGTAGAAAGATTTATTCCCCTTCTCAAAACTGCAAAAATGTTCCTACTTGGGTCCATCAATTTTTTTTTTTTTTTTTCTATGAGGGCGCCGGCAGCTCAGTGGTGCGTGCTTGTCTTCTGAGCTGAAGAACGTGGGTTCGTAACCCAACCGAGGCCCCTTTTACCTCCCAGATAAAATAAACTTAAGCACGCCGTCCTTCGGTTGGGACGTTAAGCTATGGTCCCGAGCCTGTACGATGTCAGGTACTCCCCTACCCTAGGTGAATAAACATTTAGGGTCGGCAAAATTTAGGACTCCCACAGTAGAGTCGGGCACATGTCCACCAGAGAGACGAAAGAGCGCTCTGGTAGTAGGCGATATGACCTCGTAGTTAAAGCCCGGGCATGTGTCATAAAACCTTACCTAACCTACCCTTAGCGCAAACGTTAGACTGGTTTGGGAGGGGAAGCGAAAAATTAATTGATTAATTCGTTCTGGGGAAGTATATGGCCGGTGATTCACACTTTTTTTAATGTCAACAGAGGCCATTATCGATTAAAAATAGTTTTCTAATATTAAATTTAAAAATACTTACTCTTTAAAGTTGATAACTTAATTTGATATTTGTTTTCGCCAACTGTAAGGTAATTCTAGGAAGGTATTTTGTGAACAATGTATTGGTGTAAGTCAGCGAAGTCCCTAATTCTGCTCCAAGTTGCCCAACTTAGCCCCACTAAATATATATTAAGGTAAACTTTTGGGGCCGTCTAGCTTTCACAGCTGTGTGTCGCTTATTTAAGTGCGGTCCTTACCACTTTTCCATTTAGAAATCAACAGTTTCCAGAACACAACGTCCTCTCTCCGAATTTACTGGCCACTCCTCCAAATTGCCAGTGTTTCATCTGAATTCCCCATTAGAGGGGAAAAGAAATGACTTAGAGATTCATTTCAATATAAATAAATTTTAAAAAGTAAATAAAGTAAAATATCTGACCATTACAGGTATATGAAAATAATAATAATAATAAATTTATTTCCGTTAAACCAATACGGCAAAATAATTTATATATAAGATAGCTTACAAATTAGGTGTATAACTACTGGAGTCTAACACACCTATTAGTAGTAATAACAAAACTATTAAAAAAAGTAAAATGAAATTACTATTTAAAAATAAATAAATACACAAAAATATATAAGTATAAAAAAAATTAAAACATAGATACATTTATAATAAGTAGAGACATTTTTCAATTTAATAAAAATTAAGATAACTATTTCTCAAAAAATTCTTCGTAAGCGTCTATTGCAACGATGTTTCGAGACGTTCTTACGTCCCTTCATAAGGTCCCAATGTGCGAGATATAGAAAATAAAAACAAAACAATGTAACTATAAAAATATGTGTATAAACAAATAAAATAAAATAAATATGTATATTATTCAATTATAATTGAATAAATATAATGGTTTCCTCTAACATAAACATTTTTAGTTGGAGTTTATGTTGGGTTTGGGTACAGGTTAATGAGAACTTAGAGTAGAGCAACAGATATATTTATTTGGTCAACACCCTTATTACAAAACCGCGTGGTAACGAACACAAAGTCAGTTGTTCAATAATAAGTCCCATACCGCGTGGGAACTACACAAGTCACTTACTGTGCTTGGTAACAGACGACTCACTTTATACCCGCGTGGTAATAAACAACTCACTTCCGCATGGTAACTAACGACTCACCTTATACCCGCGTGGTAATAAGGACGAATCCATTCCGCACACCGCGTGCTGGCTCGACCCAGACTCTCAGTCCACCCCGCGTGGTGACCAACTGGTCCCTCTCGTTGTTAAGAGACGACTCACTTTATACCCGCGTGGTAACAGCCAACTCAACCAACTCAGTCCACCCCGCGTGGTGCCCAACTGCTTACTGACTCATGTAGTTCAAGAGTCCCGCCGACTCCTATCGATTGTCTCGGCGTGTTCCCGAATTCACCCACACTCAACTCGCGACTTAACAGTTTACATTTTGTTATGTATCTATTGACTTCAAGAAGTGGGGAAGGGCATTAAAATAATTAATTTTTCTTTATGAGTTATACTTTTTTCAAAAAGAGAAGAGCATGTTTAGTTATTCGAAAGTCTTCTTTCTCCCTGGTATCGTATTCGTGATTAATATTGTTGAGAGGGATAATATTTTTATTTTTCCTAATAACCATTAATGTTTCAAATATAAACAGCGATGGCAAAGACGATTTTAAGTTGTTGAAATAATTTTCTGCAGCTTGTTCTTTGAGTAATATTGTTTATATTTCTTAATGCTTTTGAAGTTTGAAAATATTAATACTCGAGCTACGTGCGCTATAAGTTGGCAGTTTCACTGTACTGTGTTATTCTGAGAGTGATTTTCTTATAATCCAATGTTGCCAGTATGAAATGATTTTGAGAAAAGATAGGGAGAGAGTTGTGAATAACCTTCATAAATGCCCCGGATGTGTAGCGTGGTTTCCTACATCACTTCATATCTTCTGTGCAGGATGGATCTGGAACAAAACCCATTACAATGAGAAGTTTTGTAACAGTGTGGTATCTTGTTAGATACCCGATCACATTTAATGTCTTTTGGGATTGGTCAAAAAATTGTTGTTACTCGGTCCTCCGATCAAATCTTTTGACCGTGGTATCAGGTTGATGAGTAAACACAGTAAGTTATAAGTAATATTTTGATTTTTTCACACTATCCTAAATATTATATATTAATAATAGTATACCTGGAGCAATATTTCCGGTATAAATAACAGTATTACGTTCAGATATTAGGGTTACAAAATGGCACTTATCCCGGGTCATTCTAGGTCAACAATGAATACATGAAATGTCCTACTGATAGATATAAATGATACAGATTGTAATAATATAATATAAAAGTGTGTGTTAACCAAGAAAGAAAGGAATGTGAGTATTGAGTTATAAGGTGGCGACCAGCCGGAAAATGAGCTGAGAGAGACCCGAAGTGGGTGGGTGAGCCACAGCTCAATCTAGAGCTACAACTGTCTTTGGAAACTGGCCAACGAAAAACATCCCCTCCAGGTCTCTCACTAACATGGCTTCATTGGTCTGTCCTATCGCACTCGTGGAAAAGTCCATCCCTTTTGTATTTTATTTATATATATTATTAAAATACAAAAGAGATGTGCATATACCTGTATATATATAAATATGTATATATACCTATATGAAGGTTTTTTGTATATATATATATATACATATATATATATGGTATGTATACAGGGTGTCCCAGGATGGAGGTAACAAAAGTTGAGGCCGTATAGGAAATTTTATTTTGAACAAAAAAGTTCCTATAAACATAATCCCGATTCGTAGCCGGTTCAGAGATATTCAACATCTTCGATTTTTTTCTCTTAGCACATTTTTTGCTCTAAAATCTCTTATGACTCCTTAACTGTAAACGAGTCATAAGGGATTTTAAACCAAAAAATGTGCTAAGTGAAAAAAATCGAAGATGTTGAATGTCTCTGAAACGGCTACGAATCGGGATTATGTTTATAGGAACTTTTTTGATCAAAATAAAATTTCCTATAAGGCCACAACTTTTGTTACCTCCATCCTGGGAAACCCTGTAACTGGATCCAATATATTTAATAATTCTCCCTCCCCAATTTCATTTAAAATGCTTTTTACTCGGGACACACAATTGAATCTCGTCGCTTTTGGCTTCTGTAAGCTTAATTCTCTTAGTTTTATGTAACAAGTATAAGTAAAAAGTATATTGCAATGATTAGATAAATAATTATTTATTTACGCTTTTTGTGCTTCTTTGATTGTCAACTGGAAATATGAGTATCACCTATCATCAGTATCAATTTCAATTCAATTTTTCTGGACTATTCTTTTTTAATTCTTTTTTTTTTTTTTTTTTTTTTTTCAATTCACTTTTCCCTCGATTCCATTCAACTGAGTGTGACAATTTACGATCCCCCATAAAAGGCCAAACTGTCAATAGTGAACAATAATTTCCCTCTCTGATTTACATTCTGTTCAAAAATGGATCATTTTTTTTTTTTTTTTCCTTTGGAGGTGAAAGTGACCCAAAGGTGCCATTGAGTAAAAAAAAATAAAAAAAAAATATGAAAAATGTACTGACTGATGAAGAACTGCCGAGGGAGTTGAGCTTGAACGGAAATTAAAAATGTGTTCGATAATTGTGAATTGACGAAGTGAGGAGGGAAGCTGCTACCTGACATATGGCAAAGTTACTGCCCCAAGGGGTCAGTCTATATCCTCGTTTAATATACTGTGGAGTCTCGATTATCCGATATTCTATAAGAGTAAGTTGGCCTCAGTTATTCTACAAGAGTACGTTCGTCTCAGATATCCATAATCTCCATTATTTATATTTTTTCAACACGTTACTCCACCAGTATCCTGTAAATTCTATCGTAAATACTTTTGTTAAATATTTGTATTACTATTAACATTATCAGTCGGGTTTTATTATTTTTATTTTTTTAAATTATTTTTTCAATTTACTTTATTTTATTTTTTTAAATATATTTTTATACTTGTTATTTATTTATTTTTATTTTTTCTCTCTTTTCTATATTTCACACATCGAGACCTGATGAAGGGACGTCACAAAATATCGTCATGAAAAAGATACTTCCGCGAGAGTTATAAAAAATATTTATTTCAATTTTAATCTTTATTTTTCAATAGTATTGTTATTACTAATCAAATGGGAATTTGTTTATTTATTTATTTATTTTTTCTGGCCTGATGTACCCTGCATATTGGCCATAAAATTGAAAATTCATTTAATTAATTAATTTTAATAAGAGCCAAGAAGAACCAGTGAGGGACCCAGCCCGGCCCCCCGGGGACCCAGTGAGTCATCCGACGAGGCCAGTGGATAAGGAACGGCACCACCGGATCACTCTATATAAACTAATGGCTAATTGGATACATATATATATATAGTAGACTCTCCCTAATCCTACTCTCCCGTATATTATACATAAAGTGTAAAGGTATCGACTAACGTATTCAGCCGAATCCGGTACACTTTATATATATATATTTGTGGAATTAAACAATATAAAGTTGAACAATTTCTTTGTTTTTATTAAAGAAATTAATATTATTGTTATTATTACTAGGCATTAGGGTAACCTCTCAGGATTTCTCAGGCACCATCACAGCTGAAAACACTCTGGCGTTGTATAATTTTGGCCAATCGATTTATAACTGGGGTCATTAATAGGCCTTCACAAGCAGTCTTCAATCTATGGAACTCTAAGAATGGTGTCCTTTGACATTCCACTGACTTAATTGTCTATTAATGAAGTGGACAGGATCTTATCGTCACCTTAATACTACAACTAGATAACTCGAAAATCTGCATGTACGGGATAATTGTACCATTAGGTGTATTTTGCAGGTATCTTTGTTGTGCTAGAAGTACACAACTCTAAGAAAATATGTTAAGAACTTATGTAAAAATGTCAGTAGTTCAATTTGGGTCATTCTACAAAGGCTGATGAAAAAAAAAAAAAAAAAAAAAAAATTGCGTTTTTCTCAAAACAAATAATTTCGAGATGTTTAGTTCTAGTATTAAGGTGAAGATATGCACTGTGAGATCTCATTCCTCAGGTAAGCTTCTCCCATAAATGGATTATAGTGTAGTAACTTATAATCGGGAGCAATCATGGCTAAAGGGTGTTTTAGGTCAAACTACTATCTCACAGGCCCCACACAGGCAGCGATTAATTGCCCGGCAAATTGTTGAAATTTATTGCCCGACAAATTGCAACGATATGTTTCACTGTTCGATTTTCACATTAGCGACGACATATCCGACACTTTTTTCTACAACAGGTTGTTCGTTCAGAGTAACAATGTCATGTCATGTTGGTACCACAGAAAAGTTATCAAAATTAATTGTTTTTGTCAAAAAGATTGATTTTTGTATAACATTATATCGGTTTGGTGACCTCAAATCTGCTGATCACTTTTTCAGAAAGAGAAGACTGAAACTTGGTACATACGCTGTGATGTACAAAAAGTACACACATTATGAATAATAAAAAACAATAAATAAATAATTTCTGTTAAGGAAGAAGCGCCAAAATGTTAAACATTTTTAATAAAAACTGTTAAAGATATTAGGAATTTTTTTAAAAAGCTGTTTATATTAATAATTAATTTTGTAATTATAAATATAAAAAGAATAATTTGATAAGACTAATTAATAATCTGTCAACCAAATTAAAAATACTTTATGAACAGACTGAACAATTTTGCAAATTTAGAAAAATTTGAGTGATATTGTAGAAGAAACCCAAATAACGTAATTACAAATTGAATTGCAAAATTGCACGTCATAAACTTTCTATATATTTTTTATTAGGATCCTTTTCGGAAACTACTGTAGAAATCAAAATTTAATATAAGACGTGCCAAAACTTTCTACTGGAAATGTGATAATTTTATTATTTATTAAATTTTTTTTTATTTTCACAAAACATTATATTGAAGTTTAGTTAGTTATTATGACCTCATATGACTCATGCCAGGGTATTAACTACAAGGTCATTACTATGGAAGACCTAATATTTGCCTACCCTAAATTTTAAATTCACCTCAGATGGGAAACTTTGACATCTTCCTGACATCGCATAGGCTTGGGACTCTAGCTTAACGTTCCTCTCCAAAGGACGGCTTGCTCAAGGTTTTCCTACCTACCAGATAAAAAAAAACCAACTTTTATATCGATAATTATTTTCCCTTAGTACAAAAAAAAGTATAGATATTGATCAACAGCTCTTAAATAATATTTATAATGAGTTTACAAATAAGTAGAAAGGAGTCGTAGTGACCGTGCGGGACAGAGCGTAGAATCGCATGATCCAATCACGGTTGAGGGTTCGAATCCAGCCCGGGGCAGTTTTATTTAGGTCCTGGATGTTGTGTAAATATCCAATAACACCATTATAAAGGCATCCATTGTACATGAGGCCAATTAAAAAAAATACATATACGGCTTTCATACGGGGGTTGTATGAAACTATTGTGTTGACGTCAGCGGTTTTGTTTCATTATTGTACCGAGTAATTCTGAGTATGACTTTCTTATACCTAGTAATTCTAGTATGAATTAAATTTGAGAAGGGGGAGGGAGAGTAATCATATAATCAATAATTTTTGTCAATAAAAAACATTTTTTTTTTATAATTCGATACAATTTAAACACTGCTTTCAAATATTTCCTATGGAAATTTATTGCACATTCTTTCTAAAGCAGGGGCGTAGCTACCAATGTAGCAGTTGTAGCAATGATACAGGGCCCTCGAGTCCATGCTATAATCGTTTCTGCTCTCACAACTTTCCAATGCCTTGCATACAGATAGACTGCGAAAATGATCAAAATGTATTCAGAAACGTGAAAATCTGTTGTCTGCGGATACAATACTTATTTATTCATAATTTATGGTTTCCAGATTTACTTTGTGAAGCTCCATTCTAGAAATAAATAATTAAAATACACAATTTCTTTGTCAAACTTCACTATATATTCTCAAATACACAACTAGTTTCGCCGTGTTAAGGCATTATCAAGAGTCGCTTATAGACAGAATTGGTTGACAGGGTAGAAGGTACAGGTTATGGAGGGGGGTTTTTAGGTAGTGACGTGGAATCCCTTGTTTTTGTTACTCTATACATTCTAATAATCAGATATTTACAAGATAATAATAAATATAAAAATAAAAAAGAAAATATATATAAAAAATCTAATAAAGTGAAGCTAACAGTAAAGGTAGGTATTTATATAGGTAGAACTCTTGAATTATATAAATGTAAAATAGAATTTAAAGTGAATAAAAACAAATAAATAGAATTTAAAGGCAAATTAAAACATCAAATGAAAATTATAGTATTCTCTAAATGTGAGTTGGCAAAACATTTCTACAATCATCAGACTCTTAGCTACTTGATATTTAAATTAAGAAGGGGGGAATGGTTCAGTTCTATTTGTTCATTTAGCATTACAATATCGTTATTTTTGTTCAGTTTATTTATTTCTCCCGCTTCCAGTAAATTCAAAAGTGGACCTTTTTGGCAGATATGTATTATAGTTGGTTTGTGTTGTGTGTCTATGGTATATCCTGTTTCTGTGAGATGTTGGTGAAATGACTTATTTATACTACGGTATAGAAAGTAAAAATTGTTTCCCAAAATATTAAAAACTTTTATAAGAGCAAAATAAATAATTATAATTTTTGAAATATTATTAACCAATTAAACTTTCGCTTTCCTCTGAAACCAATTTATAGATTTGGTTGAAAATAGACACACAGACAGATTATTTTTAAAATTTTTATAATCAGTGGCTGGGAAAACATGAAATGTGTTGTGAATGATGCGTGAATGGAGAAACGTCCCCATTGTGTCAAAAGTAACTCTTTGAGATGGTGTGGGGTTGTTAGACTGGAGTCACGAAGCAGGAACGTCACGGGATCCATGCCACTGAGAAAACTCAACAAAAAAAAAACTATCTCCAATTATGGCAGATTTACCAAGTCACCTTCCAGATAAGACAGGGTGGGGAGGGATTGCATGCTCTTTGCAGTTCCTTATTTTCTTTACTTTGAATTCTAGTCGAGAAAAAAAAAATGGAAAAGCACAAAGTATTTTTAAATTTTATACTAATTATAAACTAAGAACGATAATGTATATTTCTAAAGAAAAAAAAAAAAAGTTCTTATGAAAGGGACACGGAACACTCAACAGAAAATTATAGGAACATAACTATATATGCTCAACAGTGAGGAAAACCTCAACACAAACAGAAACTGGCCTGAATAGCCAAAACTTGTTGCGGGATTCAAATTTTCTGAATTTTTACTCATAATACTACTTATAGAAATAAAACTGGTACTTGGATCTGTCATACAATTTTTCACATAAAAATTGCTTAGAAATTATATCTTAAAATACAAAAATATGAGATAAATAATAATATTTTTTTAAAATAGTAACTATTGATTTTAAGAAGTGGTGAAGGGCATTGAAGAAGTTGATTCCTTTATTATTGTGAATTCGAAATCTGACCAAGGCTTTTAGGTTTTTTATCTGGGAGATAAAAACCGAGAGCTCTCCGTCCTTCGGATGGGACGTTAAGCAATGGTTTCCGAGTCTGTATACATTAGAGATGTCAGGTATACATTAATATATAAATTATGCTGTGTCGGCAAAATTATAATATAAAATCTATAACTAATAACTAAATAACTCGAAACTTGTAGGATTTAGCATGAAAATAATAAAAAAATTGATTAAACAAACTTATTTTCCAAATATATATATATATATTTTTTCTTTAAGTCATTTCGACCACGAGGGTCATGGATGCCTGATCGATGCAGGTCTCTGGGGATCCTATCGGGCTAATTTGGATAGGCGCAGATTAATAATAATAAACGAGATTGCAGTATACGGAATAGAAAGGCTATGTGATAAAGATAATTTTGTTTTATAATTTAGATAACAAACCTCTTATCATTTTCATCCTCAATTGCAAGAAATGAAATAGTTGAGTAATTTGGGAGCTATTATTGGATAGAATTTCTAAAATATTCACCGCAAGGTTGCAATTTTCACGCTGGGGACTATATGCCATGCACTCAGTTAGAATGTGTCTGACAGACAGTCCCACCCCGCAGCACTGACACAGAGGAGGGGGTTCCCGAGCCATCAGATATCCATGGGTCAGCCTGCTCTGCCCTCTACGTAACCGAGTTAAAATTACTTCTTCTTTCCTTTTTTCTCTTATTGAGGTATTCCAGACTCGAGTGGAGCTTTTGATGGCCCTTAGCTTATTATCAGTCATACCGAGCCACCGAATCTGCCTTTTGATCCAAACTCTTCCCTTGATGTAGGCAACGAAATCACTTCGGATGTGGGTAGTCGTTCTAATATGGCGCGCCTGACATTCTTATCTGCTAACTCATTACCTGCAATGCCACAATATTGTTTATTTCACAACAAAATAACTACCAGTTTTGTGATTACATCATCGTCAGGTTTAGTTATATACTAAGCAAATTTCCTGAGTGCGAAATATTCTTATATATCAGCTAAGGAAGGGAATGAAGTTTCATCTACGAAGCCCCCGTGGGTTTACAGTTACAAATTTGCTTGTTCTGAAATATTTATTTACCTTTCTATAAATATAGGTGGATTTCAATTTAGGACATAGAAGAGTCGTGCTCATATACACCGCAGTAGCACTAGAAGATGAATCTATAGTTTCTTTTTACTCTTTCTATACCTTAAGGTAATTTTTCGTGTCATAGTTTTATTTTTTATTAATTTGTATGTATTCTTAGTTTTTTCGTATAATAATAATTATCATTTTATAACTTTTCATCTTAACTTATTTATTGTAACTTATTGACTTGAACTGTAACAGAAAAATCTAGTGATTCTTTTTTCTTAAGATCTTCAGATAATTGTGTTTTGTAAATAAAATATATTTTTTATTACTGATGTCTCTGTATTGCTTATTTAATATTTTCCTTCTACCAATCAACAAATATACTATTAGCTATTGAGCAGAATATTCACGAACTTTGACCCAACTCTAAAGCCACTCCTAAAGCATACGTTTCAAGGTGCAAAATGCAGTCCTCTCAAACTCATAAATCCTTACCTCAATGTGGAAAGTTACTTTTTTCCCTAAGATTCGCCCCCTCTTACTTTTCCTCAACAGAACACCCAAAGTAATAGCTATTTCCCCTTTAGTATTAACTTTTCCTGTCCGATCATTATTCAAAGCCTTAACAAGAAAGTTTTTTTCTATTTTTTTTTTCTTCAGAAAACATTGTTTTTACTACTCGATGTGTCAAGCTAAATAACTTTTAAGTTTGTAAGCGTTTTACAAATGATTGTCGTCTAAACTTAACCAATCTTAATTTTTCTTATTTTTTTTTTTTTATGCTCAATGGTAAGAGGGAAACGGCTTTTCTCTTATTGCTTAGTTCAAGAAAATTTCTGACAAAGATTAGTTATATTCCGTCACTTTTTCACGTCTATCTGCGAAGAGAAAGTGATCTAGTAAACAATGAGGGCGCCGGTAGCTGATTGGTGTGCATTAGCTCACTGAGCGGGTTCGAAACCCGGCCGAGGCGTATAGTTTATTTTATTTGGGAGGTGAAAAAACCTTGAGCAGATCCTACGTTGATATGCGATGTCAAGAATTCGTTAAAGACCCCTATCATAGGTGAATAAACCTTGGAATCCCACAATAGAGATCGGGCTCATCTCCACCAGAGTGACGAAAGAGTACTCTGGTAGAAGGCGATATGACCTCGTTAAAGCTCCGTCATAAAATAAATGAGTCATAATAATTAACTAGTAAACAACGTACTCTATTCCCGATTAACGATTGGTTTTGGAACGTGTTTAAAAACTTAATTGATTAACTCGTACTGAAGCGTACTTACATTGCCGGTGAATCACTGACGACTTTGCATAGATGGGGAAGTAATAAAGAAACTCAGAATCTAGTGAAGATCTGGGAGGAGTGTGTCGTGCAGGCTTGCCTATCGCAGTCCGGTATCTGACCCATGTGAATTGGACAATTAACCCGCCGCATTCTTTACCCTTACATGTTTAGTCATACTTAACTTTTATTTATTTGTTTTTCCAGGTCCATTTTCTTTTTTTGCAATGACCAATTTACTAAATCGATTATAGAAGTACACTTTCAAGAATAAGAAGAAAAGAAAATAATAAAATAAAATAATAAGATGTATATAATTAAATGTTAACATTTTGCATCAAAAATTGAAAAATGTTCAACGTAACTGAGTCATCATCAATAGCACATTGATGAAGTCCAACTCCCGCGTCACCTCAGAAGTAACTTGCTTTCTACGGCAACAAAGCTGGAACTCTACAGATCCTACGTTGCATCTACAGAGGTGTCTACGAGAGACAGAACTGGAGGAGTAGAACGAATCAGGAGCTGTATGCTTTGTCGCAAAACATTAGGTTTGTAAGCTTGGCAGACAAAGATGGGCAGGACACTTGGCAAGGATGGGAGACCATGCAGTTCCGAAGAAGACATTATTAGAAGAAATCCAAGTGAGGATCCTATTACCGGAACTGGAGGGCAGTGGCACAGAACCGAGACGACTGACAGAAGCTGATCTAAGAGGTCTGGACTGAGATGAATTGTTGCGCCGATGATGATGATGATGATGAAAAAGCACAGTACTTTGAAGTATTCAGTATTGAAATATCTTGTAGAAATTCAATTTCTATAGCTATTGTTTGCAACGAATAATTGACTATACCACTTTTTATTTTTATTACTACAAAAATAATAATTGGAAAAAAAAAACTCATTAAATTAGTACGATCGACTGAGTTGGGTGGAGCAGGAGTCTTCCAAATGACATATCGATATGATTCGGTTGGTCGAACTGCACCCTTTGTGGTGGACCGGCCAATTAGTTGCTCCGGTGTTGTTCTCTTCTGGACTCGTCGCGGTATATATATAGTGCAGCCAACCAACCTAAATCAAATTATTTTCTGAGAGGTGACAGTTGATTAAGAAGATGGGAGACTAGTGCCAAGCAGAGCTAATAAGATGGAAAATATGCGTGCTCTTTGTCACTTTCCAGGACCGAATCGGGACCCAAACAGTGCGTTTTATTGTTGCGCCTCAGGTTTTGAGCCAATTTATAATATAACTTGGCTCTGTCTTGGTTTATAAATTATTGTCCAGACATTTGAGTAGAAGTTAGTCATTTAAGCAACTAATTATTAGATATGTACTGAGTTATGAACATGGTTTTCACATAAAGAAAAGGTTGTCGGTGAATCACAGGCATTGTACATCGCCATAACGAATTAATCAATAAACAGTTATTTGGGTTTTTGAATTGAGCCCGCTCCCCTGAACCCACCTTTCCTTCGGCGGAAATCACTGAAGTATGATATTTTCTCATTGAGTTTTGCCTTCAATTATGAAACTTCATATCGATACATTCAATCCATCGGCATATTGGGGTTTTAGAGTTGGCCCCCTCTGATCCCTCCTTCCCTTCTGCCGATTCCGCAGAAAATTAGTAAGTGTCGTCTTTATGGAGATATGAATTCACATATGAAATTTCGTGTCGATACATACATTACAATGGCAGTCATTAGAGTTTTTGAGTTAAGCCTTTCCCCTAATCCCCCCTTTCCTGTTGACCGATTTAGCTGAAAATCGATAGGTGTTGTCCTTACGAGTTTTTAGTGATACATATAAAATTGCGTGTTGACATATTCATTCTATCGACAATTATTAAAGTTTTGAAAAAAAAAAAAAAATTAAAAAAATGGCTTCTATTAATTTTCCACGAAATCGGTTGAAGGGAGGAAGGGACCAGAGATGGGGCTCAATTAAAAATTCGTAATAACTGCCGATATAATAAATTTATCGGCACAAAACTTATTATCAGCCTTTAGAAGCCTATGTGTACGTCAACCGTTGGATATATTAGGACAAACGGTCAACTGGGTTTGGAGGAGATGCGAAAAGTTATTTGATAAATTCATTATGGGGAAGTACTAATGATTTGTAATATCCAAAAATATGGATATTAATTGCTTTAATAGATTCAAATAAATATAATAATGTCATCAAGATGAAAATATCAGAATTGGAAGGCAGAAACTTAGGATCATCATATAATAATGTCATCAGCAGTCCCAAGTATATAAGGGTGGGGGCTTGGGCAGCCAATAGCTGTACAGGAAAGTTCCGGCGGGAAAAAATGGATGCGAGCGAGCCGCACCCAGCTAGGGATCACTTCGTCAGTCACCACCGAAGAGGGAGGTCCACTTCTACAGTTGCCTTCGCAGCGGGAGGAGACCACTCTGGAACCAGCCCTTGTCCATTCAACATCCCAGAGCTAGGACTCAGCCGGTCACCTGACTAAAGAAGAAGATGTGTTGGAACTCACTATTGTTTTGAGACAGACAGCAGAGATTGAACAATAAAGAAATCCGAAGACCAGCAGAAATCGCAATAGCCAATAAAAAGGCAACAGGGTACTTTAGACCACAATAATTTATCAATATATCTTAGGATAATAGTAAATTTTAGAAATTATTTTAACAATTATAAAGTTTAAGAATGTTTTTAACGAATATATTTAGTCAATTAAGCATGGAGTAAGTTTTCCTTTATGTATTTTGCACCTCATGTCATCTTAATTTATCAAAACTGTTGAGTCTTGGCGAATCCACGCAACGAAATAAAAGTAAGTCAGTAATAGAATCAAATAGAACAACATTTATTTAGATATCAACAATAATTACATTTACAGGTTATTCATAGACAACATTTTTTTTATAAATTTTTAAATATTTATGACAAGAGATTCGCCTATTCTTCTATTGGATAAAATGGATTAAGTGGTCTATTGACAAGAGAAAGCCTCTTTCTAAGGAAAACATGAATTTAAAGAAAATAACTGGATATAAGAAAATCTTGTGTTGGCCACAACAGTTATTGTTGTTTTATACAACATTATTGTCAAAATATACATAGAAGATGGTTAGCCTCTTATTTTCCGAGCCTGGAGCAACAACAGGCCTCCTCAACAAAGATGTTGTTTAGATACAAACCGCCCCCAAAGTAGACCGCCTCAAGCTATGAATTAGTTACATCTATCTTGTGTTATGGTGACTTGAGGGACCCCCCTCCCTGATGGGGACTTTATCTTTCTGTGTACAAAGTCCTCCAACACTAGCCAACAGAAAAGATAATTTAAATGCATCTCTTTTTGAAGTGTAACTTCGTTACTTAGTTATACTAGGACGTTTTGAGGTAGATGCAATGTTTTGTCCCTCCAAAAAATCGTAACATTCTTGACGCCCACTGAGCAGACTGCGCATACTTGTGAGCACCTTTCACTTGTGATGCTTTAATACATCACGTGTATTTCTTCTGCGTTTGTGTTTAAATTAATACAGTTTTTTTTTTTGAGTGTGCAACCCTTTAAATTTACTTATTGTTCATCGTGTAAGTGTACTTATTGTGTTAAATTTGTTGTATATAACTTCCATACCTAACTCTTCTTGTTTCAGTTTAATGTATATAATATAATAAATAAATGTAATATAATATTCATTATATTTATATCAACAATATAAGTATAAATCAACTATTTACCGCTTTTAAATCAACCAATATAAATATAAATCAACTATCTACCATTTTTATCTCCATTTTCACTAGTATTTTTTTCATTGTATTGTGTACATTTTATATAAATTCATGAACAAATGTGTGCAACCCTTTAAATTTACTTATTGTTCATCGTGTAAGTGTACTTATTGTGTTAAATTTGTTGTTTGTAACTTCCGTATCAACCATTTTAAGTAAATTTAAAGCGTTGCACATATTTGTTTATAAATTTATATAAAATGTACACAATACAATGAAAAAAAAACTAGTGAAAATGGAGATAAAAATGGGGTCTTTAACGAGTAAATGACATCGTACAGGCTCGGGATCATAGATTAACGTCCCATCCAAGGACGGCGTGCTCATTTTTTTACTATCTTCCAAATGAAATAAACTAAGGGCCTAGGCCGGGTTTTGAACGTATTGTCCTTATGAGTTTTTGGTCACACGTATAAGATTGCGTGTTCATATTCATTCTATCGATACTTCTTCTAATTTTGAAAAAAAAACAAAAAAAATAATAACGAACAATGTTGTATCGACATGAAATTTTATATTTAAATTTAAAACTCCATAAAGAAAATTATCAATATTCAATAAAATCGTCCGAAAGAAAGGGCATAGGGACACATGAGAGGGTTGTAAGCAAAAACCCTAATAACTGCCGATGTAATGAATTTATCGATATAAGTTTTAGTATAAGGATTCACCTATTTATAATCGAATTTAAATAACTGAGAATACTGGGGAATTCACCGTTGTTTTTTTTTTTTTTTTACTTTCAAAGACAAGCAATTTCATTATTCATATAAGCTAAGTTTTCGAATATTTAGTTATCATTCCTCTCTCACAATGTTGTTGTTATATGAAACTTTGCTCCAAGGAAATTAACGTTGTTGAGTTAAGACTCGCATTGTTTTAAGTTGCATTCTTATTGTGGATCAGACTTATTTTTTAAAAACTTTATTTTTCAGAGAATAATAAAAGGAAAAAAAAATTTAAGAAAAACTCTAATGTTTGAAGTGTCTGAGTTAAAGAGAGGGAGCATTGTAGCATGGTCCTGTATAGCTGAGTAGGGGGGCGTTTGTTGACGTTCATTTCAAGTTAACTTCTGCCCAAGTTCAAAGTTTTGTAAAAAAAAAAAAAAACTTGGCTTTTAAGCAGTCTGTCTGTCTGATATTGTTGTTACTTTGCTCTTTGTTTTAATTACTTTTTCAATTGTGGCCATTATTTTAATTTTTTTTTTACTTCTTCATTCATACAAAGTATAGAAAAAGTTTATTAATCGATCAAAAATTTGATGAGACTTTTTGAATCACTGGCTATGTATTTCCCCAACACGAATTACTCAATTACTTTTTCGCTCTTCCTTCAAAGCAGATCTTTAGATGAATTGCTAGTAAGACGAATGTCTTTTAGACTACTTTGTCTTCAGACTAATTACTGGTTAGACGAATATGAAAAATATGATATGAAAAATTTACGATTATTAATATATTATAAAATGAATTATTATTATTTGTACAAAAACAGCTGTTAGGAGTGAAGTAACTTAATTAGTGAATAAATATACAAACATGGACTAGTCGCATTTTGTTTAAAAAAGAAATGTGATCAAACAATGAATGAAGAACAAATGACGACGATCCGCGGTTTTAATTAAGAAAAAACAGTTAAAGGAGAGATGTGGAGGTGGACAGTCTAGAGAGAGAAGTGTTTTTAGGATTAAGGTATGGTGAACCATGTAGGAGTGAAATAACAGTGAAGTAGATGCGCAAAGGTACTTTTATTTATGTTTATATGCCCAAAATAACATTGAAATAAAGAATGGCCACAATATTTAAAAATAAAAGAGATCAAAGTGATTTAGAAATTAGTTTGTACGATTTTTATTATAAGTAATTTGATTTTTTATTTCATATTCATATTTTGATATTATTTATAATGTAGGTCTAGGTAAATAAACCCAATATTTGTTCTTTTAATCTATTCTATTCATTTTCCTTGTGAAACCAGTAAGAAAATTTATACTTTTGATCAGATTGAACATTGTTGAAAATTTAGGAAAACAATATGGCATCTCTTTATTATATTTAGAAGAAATCCAAATGAAATAATTATAACTGAAATTTTTTTAAATACGTCTTGAACTATCGATATTTTTTTAGGGCCCTTTTCGGAAATTACTGTAGAAATCAAAATTTAGTAGAAGACCAGCTATAATTCCTACAGGAAATGTGGTAGTATTTATTATATAATTGTTTATTATTAATTTTTATAATTCAATATATTTATTTTACTTAACACATGTCTTCAATTATCACAACAAACTCCTGATTAAACGAATTGCTGCTTAGATTTTTGTGATAAGTTTTAGGCAACTTTATCGTTAGACGAAACTTAGACCCCCATTACTAATATCTCCAATAGTGACTATTAAGAGAAAATTAATATTGTTTGGAGTGTATAATCATCAGATTTGTAAATTAATTGTCTGGTGGAGGATAGCTAAGGGAGTAAGGGAATAGTATAAATGCAAGGTTGACAAGAACGGGCCCTTGTAGAAGCCAGGTTTACAAGGGACGGTAATAGGCCCCAGACTGGCTTCTGTAGAGGGCCAGGCATTCTCCTCTTCATTAAATATACCCTGGTTATTCCAGGCCAAATTGACAGTGCAAAAACCAGTCACCCATGTCATATTTTTCCATAAAAACCTATGTAAAGCTCCTACTTCATAAATCTCTGCTGTTTGAGCAAAAGGGCTTAAGTACAAATTTAGGGAAAAAAGGTTTTGATTCCTTCTGGATAAAAAAAACTCGCTCTTTTCATTGGAACAAACGCCTATTTGAAAAGATACAAAGCCACATGTGTTGAATCTTAAAGATCAAAAGGACTCAATTCAACATAATCCATTTTTACCATAGTAGGACATTCTGAACCTAAGATCGAACTTAACGATGAGGAAAAGAAGACAATTTCTGATGATAGAGACATCCACCATATCGCTGCAGATTTGGCGTATCAGTCAAAAAAGGAAGACAAGCTGGATGCTCTGCATGATCCATCCGTTCCATGTTTTACTATCGATCTACAATAGTGTCTACCAACCCCAAATCTTCAAACTTCTTTTGTACTTATTGTTGGTTTTTTTTTATCTGGTAGGTAGGAAAACCTTGAGCAAGCCGTCCTTCGGAGGGGACGTTAAGCTAGAGTGCCGAGCCTGTGCGAGGCCAGGAACACGTCAAAGTTCCCCATCTGAGGTGAATTTAAAATTTAGGATAGGCAAAATTTAGGTCTTCCATAGAAATAACCTTGTAGTTAATACCCGGGCATGAGTCATATGAGGTCATAATAACTAACTAATCTTCAATATAATGCGTTGTGATAATAAAAAATAATTTTAAAAAAATTTAATAAATAATAAAATTATCACATTTCTTGTAGAAAGTTTTGGCAGGTCTTATATTAAAAGTTTGATTTCTATAGTAGTTTCCGAAAAGGATCCTAATAAGAAATATATAGAAAGTTTATGACGTGCAATTTTGAAGAAAGTGAACATATATAAACCAATTTCAATTTGTAATTACGTCATTTGGATTTCTTCTACAATATCACTCTGAGATACCAGCAAAATTTTCTAAATTTGTAAAAATGTTCAATCTGTTCATAAAGTTTACTTAATTTGGTTGACAGATTATTAATTAGTCTTATTTAATTATTCTTTTTATATTTATAATTACAAAATTAATTATTAATATATTAAACAGCTTTTAATAAAAATATTCTAATATTCAATTATGTTATGGTTTAACATACGGAAATAATAATAATATTTATTATTATAATATAAATGTTGCCACTAATAGATGAGGAGAGAGAGGATTCGATCTCCGGCCACTCGTGTGAGGAGCTATCTCTCTCTGTAGACAAACCTGTCCAAAGGTTAACAGACAGTTATTGATTTACGCAGCAACTGCACTGATTCCATTGTGTACACGCCAAAATATGGGTCTGAGGGAAACCATCAATAATCCTTCAACATGCTTCTTCAAGTATTAAATCATATTTGATATACACTTAAAAAAAAAAAAAATTGACGGTGAATCACCGGAAATGTACTTTCCCAGAACGAATTAATCAATTAATTTTTACCCCTCCAATACCAGTCGACCATTTGCGCTAATATTTAACCGTTGACTTACATAGGGACTCCTAAATCCTCATACTAAAATAACGTCCCAACCAAAGGAAGGCGTGCTCAAAGCTTTTTAACCTCTGAAATAAAAAAACATAAAGGCCTCTCGTTTGGGTTTTCAACACTCGATTTTGGGCTCAGTTAGCTAGCATGAAATACCGGGGCCCTCGAAAAAATGTTGTGTCAATAAATTCATAACATCGGCAGTTATTAAGGTAATACTTAACTTTTTTTTTTTGCAGAGATATTTTGAAACACTTAATGACAAAAAGAGAAAAACGTAAGTTTTTAAAAACATATTGTCAATTTCACAAAAACTTAGTATTTGTTAAGTCGTGGATGAAGATGGTAGCAATACTGAAAGTACTCCCATATATTATATAATAATTTATGGTTTCCAGATTTACTTTGTGAAGCTCCATTCTAGGAATAGATAGTTAAAATACACAATTTGTTTGTCAAACTTCACTATATATTCTCAAAATACTCAACTAATTTCGCCGTATTAATGCATTATCAAGAGTCACTTATAAACTACTGTAAACAGTTTATAAGTGACTCTTGATAATGCCTTAACACGGCGAAACTAGTTGAGTATTTTGAGAATATATAGTGAAGTTTGACAAAGAAATTGTGTATTTTAATTATCTATTCCCATAATATATATATTTTGTGAAATAGACGTACGTTTTTTCTTTATTTTTTAGTTATTAGGGTATTTGAATTGAATCCCCTCCCTTTGAAGGTAATTATCTCGAAATGACTTTTTTGTCACTTACATCTCTTTGCTTCTAACCCCCTCAATTCACATATGAAATTTTGTGTCGCTACTTTTATTACAACGGCACTTATTAGAGTTTTTGAGTCAAGTCTCTATTAATCCCTCTCTCCCCTGAAAATCAACATGTATAATTCTTATGTGGTTTAGGTCACACATATAAAATTTTGTGACGATACATTCATTCTAATGGCAGTTATTACAGTATTTAACTTAAGCCTTTCCCCTTACCTTTGGTCGATTTGACTGAAAAACAACAGGTGTCGTTGTTAGAGGGTTCTGGCTTCACATTTAAAATTTCGTCTCGGTACATTTATTCTCGATACATCTAGAGATCGGAAAACATGAAACTCAGCATTGATTATCTGACCGAATACATAACTTTCCCTATACTTCGAATAGCTGGGAAAGTAATAATCTTTAAAAGCTTTAGATTAATATTCATTTTTATTTTTAAATATATAATCTATACACATTCTTTTTTTTTTGTTATTAAGAAGATTTTAAGAACTTTTTCAACAGGTTTTAAAATTTTATAATCTGCAAAGAGATTAAAGTTATTAAATCCCTCTCTCCACTCTAATGCTCTTAAACATTAGAGTGAAGTTGGCAACTCTTCATTTACTCAGAGGCTTTATACATATTAAGCTCCCTCAGATCAACTAATAAATGGATGGAAACCGACTAAATGTAGTCAGCTATGTTGATGACATGATTATTGTTGAGAAGTCTGTAAAATTCATAGACGCTTAAGCTTTTTTAGATTTAAATTAAGTATAGAGCCCTGATCCAGGGAAAAAGAACTTATTTTTTAGATAAAAATTTGGTTAAAATTTGATGCGGAGTTATCAATAGAATTTCGTATTTTCAGGCCTCTGATTTCAAAAATGACAAAAAAAACTGATGTCTGCCTCTGCGTTTGTGAATATGATGTCCCAATATCGACACGAAATTTTATATGTGCATATAGAATCCTCTAACGTCAACACCTATTGATTTTCAGCCAAATCGGTCAAAGCGCAAGGGGGGATCAGAGGTGGCCTCAAATCAAAAATTTCATTAACTGCCGATGAAATGAATATATCGATAAAAATTTAGTATGAGAATTCAGAAGCCACTTTGTAAGTCAAATACAATAAATTGAGTTTTAGCCCAAACTGCCGAACGGCTTTGGCGGGAGAGCGGAATGTAACTGATTATATCGTGCTGGGGAAGTAGATACCCGATGATTCAACGACAACTTTTTAATTTATATCCACAGTTATATATATATATATATTATTATATATAAGTTCTTGAGCTCAGTATTAAAGCACGCTTACCACTGAGCTACCGGCTCCCTCCATTATTGCTTGTCTTCTGAGCTCAAGATCGTGGGTTCGTAACCCGACCAAGGCCCTTAGTTTATTTTATCTTTGAAGTAAAATAAACTTAAGCACGCCGTTCTTCGGATGGGACATTAAGCGATGGTCCCGAGCCTGTACGATGTCAGGTACTCTTTAAAGACCCCTGCCCTAGGTGAATAAAAATTTAGGACTCCCACAGTAGATTCGGACTCATGTCCTCCAAAGCGACGAAAGAGCGCTCTGGTAGTAGGCGATATGACCTCGTAGTTTAAGCCCGGGCATGAGTCATAAAACCTAACTGAACCTAACCTATATATATATGTATATATACATTTTATTTATATTATTATGACTCTCGGTCATTTTCATAGATATTTGGAGTTATCGAAGTACGGAGGGAAAATATAGGGTAAATGTTTTGGGTGATTTAGCCGATGGCGAGTGATTATTAGTAGCGCCATCTGTGATTGTAGGTTATTATAGAGCTGGATCGATAATAAGTAGAGTTGTTAGCTGACAGTTGGTCGGTTCCCCCAAAACAGCCAGCCCTCATAAGGATTTAATTAAGGCTTTCAAAGAGTGGGGAGAAAGGGAAATGAAAATTGTCTGATAATAGTTTTTAGGGGATTATCAGCAATATTGCAGAATAGTGATGAGCTAAAGCGCTATTTTTGTATAACTGGTACCACCTATTACTGCTATTTCAATATAACACATATAAGTAACAGCTACAACTGTTAGTTATTATAAGAGTTCACAATATCCTATATAAAACCGCTAGCGTTTTCTGGGTTTTGAGAAACCTCCCTATGAAAGGTTAAGCTAGATAGGTCCGTAATCAGTCTGATTACTTATTGGGAGGAATCTGAAATCAGACTTGGTTACAATAGCTAAAGGGGAGTTATCATTGTTCAGAGAAGTGAACGTAAACCGAACAATAGCCATGTAGGGAGCGGCAGGCGAAATTCCTCAAGGAGAGAGCTCTCTGGTGGCGAATTAATTAATTAATTCTGCAAGACACTAAACCCACCTGAACTAGAGACAAGTTTCAAAGGGAACACTACATCCCCAGTTCAACTCAATCCTGGATTGTTAACTAGACACAATCTCTGTGCGTACTCTAATGTAATAAGTACTTCACTAAAGATCATAATGTACTCAGAGTACAATAGGAACTTCTTAGGTATCATTTGTACTTTACAGAATATATAAGTCTAATCGAAGTTCAGTTAAACTTAGGGTCAGTGGCGGATCTATAATGAGCTTTATACGGCTTAAGCTCCAGAAGACTATAGGACTAAGCTTACAAAGCACAGTCGTTTTAAACAGACGACTATTCGTTTACTGTATTAAGTGTAAAGCGTAACTCTATTCCACTGCATAAGTATTTTTATGTTTATTTAAATATACAGGGTGATTCCCTCGTAACTAAACAAAAATTTGGATGAAACTAGACCGAAAATGAAGTAGAATGCCGCCAGCCGCAGCTTTCTATCTCAATCCGTTGCCGAGATATGATTTTTTAAAGTTTTTTTTCGAGAAAATCACGTTTTTTGCCATCAAGACTCACATTTCTCCCCTTTAAATCCACTTTTCTCAACTTTTGACCACATTTTCGAAATTAACGTTAAATTTCCTATCAGACTAGTGTACTTTCAATTTTGAAAATCACCAACTTAGAACCGAAATAACAGCTAAAACGTTAACATTTTAGAAAAATTTCAATTTCGGGAAATATTTCACGTCAACTACCTTCCCGCTCAAGGACCGCTTTAACCGCCCAGGGGGCTAGAAAACTTACAAATTTATTCAGCTTTCTAATGGTATGGTCAACTTTGCGATTTTGTATTGATTTCATGAAGAAATTCAAGGTTGAGTGCGAAATCGAATCTAAGGTCACAAATGCAAAACATTTTTTTTTAAGTTACGAGGGAATCACCCTGTATTATGAATATGAAATATGTGATGTAGTCGTCGCTTGACTTTCCAACGTAGCGGATTTCCAACAAACACTGTATAGTAAATAATGTTTTGTTGGATTTTCCACCATCATTCTAAGTTTTACAGAAAATTTATGAGTTTAGTTTGGTGAATCGAAAAGAGTATCTAGCATTTGAAGGCTAAATCCTCCGTTATTCCTCAAAATAATCCTCTAGACTATGCCCTCACTCCCCTCAAGACGCCAATGAATTAATTAATCAGAGTAATCAAGAGTACAATGAATTTGACAAAATAATTTACTTTTTGGACCTTCTCATTGTTCCTTCGGGTAAATTTTTCTTATCGTTCAATCAGCAGAGAGAAAGAAAGAAATGAAGAAAAGGAGGGTCCTTGAGACCTAGAGCGCTCTCATCCCCTCACTCGTAATAAATATTTAATTTAAAGTACTTAACTAATTAAATGAGGACTCATTTAAAGATTCCTTCAATTTAATTAATTCTTTAATTAAATTGTATTTAACCGAATTGATTGTGTGATAAAAAGAAAAAAAAAGGCAATTGTAATTTTCAGCACAGATGGCTTATGAAGTTCTTCTCGAAAATTAAGAACGTTGCAAAACGCTCAGGGATATTCTATTTTCTGTTTTGGTTGTTGTACAATTTGTGTACTCTATTTGCGAAAAACGAGACCAAATAATTCTATCCAATTTGCGTAGGAACATGTCACAAGATGGGGGAAGTCAGCCGGCGCTGACAGTCCAACGAATATTGTGAAATGTTTTAATTTATTGTGAAATGTTTAAACTTAATGTTCAGACGGCGAGGAGGATTGTCAGGAAAGATTGAGACGATAGGACTTGTGCAAATGGGTTAGGATGAGATGAAAGTTTATTGTGGAAATTTAAGAATCGGGATTGGACGAGTTGGGATGTTTAGGTCTTCATGGAGTAATTTATTGGTGACAAAGAAATGAGCATTAACAATTCGACGGAGGACTTGGGAGTGGAAAGCTTGAATGTGATCCCATAATTTTGAGGGCGCTGGTAGCTCAGTGGTATGCGTGCTTGCCTTCTGAGCTCAAGAACGTGGGTTCGAAACCCGACCGAGGCCCTTAGTTTATTTGATCTGGGAGGTAAAATAGACTTAAGCATGTCGTCCTTCGGATGGGACTTTAAGCGTTGGTTTCGAGACTGTACGATGTCAGGTACTCGTTAAAGACCCCTGCCCTAGGTGAATTAAAATTTAGGGCAGGCAAAATTTAGGACTTCCACAGTAGAGTCGGGCTCATGTCCACCAGAGTGACGAAAGAGCGCTCTGGTAGTAGGCGATATGACCTCGTAGTTAAAGCCCGGGCACGAGTTATAACAAAAAAAAAAAGAAAACGTAATTCGAGGCCGTATTATAATCTTGTAAATTGTCAGTTTGTTGGCAGTATAAAGTTTTGATTTTGGTCCATGTAGTCTTCGTATTAGTCAGTAACGTCGACTCAACTCTTGTCGTTTGTCGTGTTTGTGGGTTCCAAGTCAGTCGGCTGCCCAAGTAGAACCCGAGGTAACGTACCTGATTGGAGGAAGAAAATAGAACATGTGATGGTGACGGGAGAGCAAGTTTGGTAGCGAAGTATGAATGTAACCTGTACACATTTCTCTTCATTTAATTTTATCCGCCAGAGGTTACACCATTTCTCGATTCCATCGAGGCGTTCTTGGAGAATGAGAGAGGCGACATTAGGGTCAGGATTTGTGGAAAGGAGTGTCGTCTGCGGAGGTGGTTATTAAGGTGTTCTGGTGGATAGGAATGTCGGCTGTATATGTGTTGTAAAGAACAGGACCAACGATGGGCCCTTGGGGGACACCGAACCGCATAGACACAAGTTCTGAGTACTAAAAGAGTATTAAAAATAATTGATTGAGAAGGGACATGAAGTATAGAGCTATCATTCGCCCAGGAAATCGGAGCATTATCGATTTTAGTGTAAGTTCCCACAGTTCTTAGTGCAATCATGTGCACAGTGCAAACATAGGTTATGTCTGTATCCAGTTATCATAAGAGAACATCTAAGATGTTGTGTTTGAGATAGGAAGCCACGAGCAGGGGAGTGGACAGAAAGCCGGGTAATCCAAGTTGATGGGACCACGATACTGTAGCCGAGCAAACAGAGATCATGGGTGTGTGGAACATAGTTCCCAAAGCCATATCGTACAATGTCACATTCATCAAACAATATGATTACTTAAACCCTTCTGTGACTATCGATTGTCATTTTTAAAAAGTAAAATAATCGGCGGTGAATCACAGACAATGTACTTCCACAGTATTTTTTTTTTTTTTATCCGAGGGCTGATAGTATCATCGCTGCCATAGTAGGCCTATTATGTGCCCTGTGTGTGTTGGTCCCTACATCAGCCCTGTATCTTTAATGAAGTCCAGAACTCTGCTGGAGGTTTTCTCGATTATCTGCTTCGGTTCCGTTATGGCTGGTATAAACAGTAAAATCTCCTGTTGTCTAGTGCCTTACACTAGCTTAGAATATGAACCGGAGTCTCATTTCCCCTCCACAGAGGGCTTCTAGCGATGCCCATATTTTGCAGGTGTTTGTTCATAATGCAGTGTCCTGTGATCAGCCCTGTCATAGCTCTCTCATTCTGCTCATATTCAAGAGCTCTTGGCTCCTTTTCTCTGAGGGTTCCGACTATCTCTTTGCTGTCCCTCTGAAACCAAACCTTGGTTAAAAATCATCCCCCCTCCCCACGATTTGGCTAAAAACGGATAGGTATCGTTCTTATAGGGTTTTGAGTTTAAATATAAAATTTCATGTCGATACATTCATTATATCGGCAGTTATGACTTTTTGTGTAAAGCCCTTGTCCCCTTAATTCCCCTCTTTTCTTTGGCCAGTATGGCTGAAAATTAATAGAAAACGTCGTTATAGGATTTTGAATTTACATAAAAAATTTCGTGCCAATAATTTTATTACAACGGCAATTTTTAGAGTTTTTCTGTTGTCTTTTTTTCCCTTTGTACGATTTGGCTGAAAATCAATAAGTGTCGTCTTTAGAGGATTCTGGGAACACACAAAATTTCGTGTTAATACACCCATTTATTTATCCTGTTTGCTGACTCACTCACAAACTCAGAGACAGTTTTTTTGTTTTTTTAAATTTAATTTTTGTAATCAGAGGATCGGGAAAAAATATTATTAACTATTGATCGGTTTCTGAGGGCAGCTAAAACGAAGTTGATTGTTTAAACTAAACATTTCACTATATTACTTTCTGTCCGCAATTGGAAGGCGCCCAGTGATTGAAGTACCTAATTTGTGTATACTTCAAGTCTAAAATCTTTCTCTTAAGAATTATGAAATATGTTGAGAGAGAAATATTCAGATGGATGATGAAACTATAACATTGAAAATGAGAAAAAAAAAAAAAAATCGTTGAAAATAAGGAAAAAAATACAGTGGATGTTAAGAAAAGATGATGAAAAGCGTTGAGAGGGGGTGGGGACACAATCATCCAGTAGATAGAAGCACCCTCGGCGAGTTTCATCAACAAGAGACTTGCTTCCCTTCAGATAGAAGGACGAGACGATGGTGGAAAATTAAAACAAAACACTTTCATCAGGCAATCCACAGTCGGAGCTTCATTTCTTTTAGGGGAGGCAATGACAACATTCGCGGAGCAATTCAGCTGTATTGTAGATGAAGGGAAAATGAGGTATGAATATGAAAACTTATATTATATAGCTCAGTGGTATGCGTGCTTGCTTACTTTTAGTGGGACAGCAAAAATGTAATTGTTAATTCTTGTGTGAGGAAGTACATAGCCGGTGATTCACCGACGACTTTTTACAAGCTTTAATTTAATTAAATAAAATGTGTTAATTGCGAAAAATTAAAGATGGCGAATAGGTGTTAGAAAAAATTATCGAATTATATTGAAAATGAGTATGCAGTGGTGTTACAGAGTGCGGATGTAATGTGGTGGATGATTATTCGGAAAATGATCACTAGTGAAAATATATGCTTCCGGTGTTAATTGCGAAAAGTTAAAGATGGCGGCTGCTGTTAGGAAGTAACTATTAAAAATTGTTTTTTTGTTTTCGTTTGTGGCCTTATGGACTTAGGCATATCAGCCATTTATTTACAATGTAAAGTTATTTAACAATATGATTAACAGAATTGTATCTGAACAATGTATCAAGAATGTCTCGGTTTTTGGTTCGAGACACTATTTAATTGGACCGTAGCGGGGAGCACCATCTTGTTTTGAATGAGAACACTAAACATATTTTCAAGTTCTGAGCTGGTAAGTAGACAAGCCAAGAGGAGATGGTTCGCATCCGCACTTCTACTAAAAAAAATTGTTAGTAGTCCAGGTTGTGAATCTAATATTAATAATAACATATGTAATAAAAAAAGAAAGAAAAAAGTTCTATTAAGGTAGTTAAGTGCTGAAAATAGTTGATTGATTGTGAAAATCGCCTTGCAAATGATCGATAGTGATGGCAGCAATTCTTTAGCCAGAAGGAGCCTATAAACGGTTGTGTAAATTCTTTAATAAGAAATGGTGACCAGGGTCTCATGACGGAGAGTAATAATGTCGCTCTGGCAGAAATGGATCGTAAGCGACGATTTCGACTAAACTAAATGTGTAATTAGCAGTTTCAATAAATATGACTCACAAGCTGGATATGAGCAATAACATCTGGTTGGTACAAAATTCATTGTATCATTTCATTTCCGGATCGCATCACAAGACAATATCCACAATTTAAAAAATTTCATTGTGTTTCATCCAATCATGTGTGTTTTTTATTACGTACCCAGGAATTATCAATACTTACATTCATTACACTAACCCTAAGATAATATATAAGTACATACAATTGTTGATTTTTTCCAGAGGTGTCTTCTTTTTTCTTATTTTCTGACTATATTTCGAGACACTTTCACGTCCCTTCTTCTGGTCAATATGAAACGTGACCAGATTCGTTCTTAGTGACCAGAAGAAGGGATGGAAAAGTGTCCCGAAATATTGTCAAAAAAGAAGACACCGCTGGAAAAAATCAACATTTTGTTGAAATCCCAGAGAAGTTTGAGGAATACATACAATTTACAGAAGTTGACAATAATGGTGAATAATCTATTATGAAACAAAATAAGTAAAGACGAAAAAAGTAAAAAAATTAATATTATTTATACGTAAGAATATTAATTAATTTGAAAAGTAACAGCTTGTCGCATGCGAACTACTCTATAGTCTAATAAATAATAGATAAATAGGCTTGTGCACGACAAGGTTTTACTTTTCAAATTAATATTGTTAGGTACGTATAAATATATACAAATTCAACTTTATAAGTACATTGCATATCATACGTAAAAAAATTAATTACTTTTTATTCCTTTTTAGGTAGGTTTTATGACTCATGCCCGGGCTTTAACTATGAGGTCATTTCGCCTACTACCTCTGGTGGACATGAGCCCGACTCGACTGTGGGAGTCCTAAATTTTGCCTACCCTAAATTTTTATTCACCTAGGGTAGGGGTCTTTAACGAGTACCTGACATCGTATAGGCTCGGGACCATCGCTTAACGTCCCATCCGAAGGACGGCGTGCATAAGTTTATTCACCTCCCAGATAAAATAATCTAAGGGCCTCGGTCGGGTTACGAACCCACGTTCTTGAGCTCAGAAGTCAAGCAGACCACTGAGCTCCCGGCGCCCTCTTATTTCTTTTTAGTTCATTCAAATAAAAGCTTGTTTTAAACAAAAAAAAAATTTATTTAATTTTTTTTATTTACATTTTTATTAAAAAATAAAAATATTTTATTTGAATTTTAATTAAGAAATTTGTTAATTGTCTGTTAAATAATGAAATCAAAGCTGGTGGTGGGACGATAAGGGTTGGAACCGCAGCCCCGTGCTTCCTCTAATATTAGTCTTGTACAAACTATTTACAATTATTGGATTCCCAGCTCAGTTTGTAAAGTCTGCTTCCCGCTAGCACCGCATCTGTTCTTAAGGATATTGCTTGCATTCCTTACAAGCACCCCCTCTTTATGTTGAAAAGCCCCTTCCTTTATGAAACCAACTCGTATGGAATATGCAATGGAGAGATCTATACATGAATCCGAATGTTTCATGAATATCTGATTCTTTTTCTTTGACGGTATATGATGCCAGAATGAAGGGAAAAAACTGAAAATGTTAACCTTTTTTTAAGCTCTTTTTTAAAATATTTTTTGTGTCTATTTTTACTCGATATTAGTTTTTTATATTCGACGATGTTGACCAAAAGCCGACTTTGCCTATATTTTAGTAAAAAAAAATAATAAATTCAAAATTTTGTTTACATTATATTTTTTTACACCAAGATATAAGGAGAAGAGTAATAATTGAGACCCGGCCGAGGACCTTAGATTATTTTAACTGGGAGGTAAAATAAACTTAAGCACAATGTCCTTCGGATGGGACGTTAAGCGATGGTCCTGTCGATGTCAGGTATTCGTTAAAGACGCCTACGCTAGCTGAATAAAAATTTAAAGTAGGCAAAATTTTGGACTCCCATAGGAAAGTCGAGCCCATGTTCACCAGAGTGACAAAAGAGCGCTCTGTTAGTAGGCGATATGACCTCGAAGTTAATGCCCGGGCATGAGTTATTACTAACTAAATGTAGTAACTATGAGCTTGAAATTTGATATGAAGAAGTCACAGGGGCTTACTTTTGTAGTTAGCGAAAGCAATATTTATGATACTACATTTGTTAACCAGAAATTTCATAAACGATTTTTCTGTGGAACCAACTGTTTTCCCATAAATCAAGCTAAGGTCTGAAAAAAAAAAATGGCATGATATATGATGTGAAACGGATGGCCGGTAAACCGCTCGACTGCTCTGTTTGAAATTTTGATATAATGTATTGACCACCGGAATGAGGCATATGTACCAAGTTTCAGTAGGTTGAACAGAACGAATGTAATCACTTCCTCTAAACAGAACACCCATCCTTATGACATGAGATGAGACAAGACGACAAAAAGATGAAAGGGTACAATAGCGGTGGGATAATGTCTGAGGTAGGGTTTGTTTGGTGTCTGTCTACAATAAGGCTGATTTTGTAAAAGGGGCCGGCTTCCTGGAACAGGCAACAGGTAGATGGACAACACCGTCTGTCTGTCTGTCTGTTTGGACAGGTAACAACACCCGAGTACAAAAAGGAGAAAAACCAAACAAACAATATTTAATTTCAAACAGTTTGTCTGGAGTCCTGATTCCTGTAGTTTGTATAAAACGCAGCTTGATACGTTAACCATCACCATTATATATAATCCATCATTTCACCAATTCAAAGAATTGAAATGCAGGAGAAGACATAAGTCGGCAGTGGATCACCGGCAATGTACTTTCACAGCTCGAATTAATCAACTAAATTTTCGCTCTTCCTCTAAAACCAATCTACCCTATCGGCTGAAAATATATAGAGACCGTACTAACTTCTGAATTATACTAAATTCATTCTTTCTCGGTCCTGGCTCCACATATGAAATTTGGTGTCGTTACGTAGCCCTATTGGACTGTGGGAGTCCTACATGTTGCATACATAGGTTTACCAAGGGATCTTACGAGTACCAGACTCGGGACCATCGTATCACCTATTTTGAGCTCAGTAAGCAAGAATGCATACCATTGAGCTACCGGCGCCCTCAAATTACCTTTGGGAACTGATAATGGCCTCATCATCAACATCGCTAGGTTAGGTCGAAGCAGATGCAATTATTACAGAGGGCTTCTTATGGACGTCGTACGAGAAAATTATAAAATAGAGTCCTGTTTATTATGTTTTCATCAAGTCGATCACGTGGTTTGGAGGCAAACATAATAATAATAAATTTATTTCCGTTAAACCAATACATGGTAATAGGATAAGTCAAAAGAATTTATACAATAAGATAGCTTATAAATTAGATTTATAACTACTTGAGTCTAATACACCTATGATTAGTAGTAATGACAAAACTATTAAAAAAAAGTAAAATGAAATTAATAAAAACAGAACAAATAAATACTTAAAAATATATGAGTACATAAACAAAATTAGTACATGATATAGTTGGTTTTAAAAGAGGGTGTTCCTTGCGTTGCAGCATCACCCAGTGTTGCGTCTACAGAAATACGAAGCGACAGCCCCATTAAAGATCAAGTCAATGGGGGCGGCTCCCGCTAGTACCTGTAGCGCAGCCGTAGAGACAGTACGATAAGCCCTTGTAACTCTTAAAAGGGCTGCTCTCTGGCATGTTTATAATAAGTATACACATTTTTCAATTTAATAAAAATTAAGATAACTATTTTTCAAAAAATGTTTCATATGCAAGCTGCAATGGTCTAGAGCGATCCGTTGAATAAAACAAACACTGCAAGCTGGGGGCAGTGGATGTGTCTGGCTGATATTTGAAAGCCATCTCTTGAACAGCATACGAGCCGGGTGGATGGATGCTGCTATTATGGCCTTACTGCAAGGCCAATGTAAACGGAGTAAGTGTAAGTTTGTTTCAGGAATCAGCATGAAGACTATTGAGAAATTTCTTTAATCAATTTCTTTAATTAATGTAAGCGTTGATTGGTATAACCTGTGTTTCTAGAGTCTGTCAAATAGATTACATTGTTACTGTTCGTAATTCCACGAGAAGACAGTTCCACTTAACTTAGAAAAGATGGCCGGCAGGAGGACACACCGGGGTGTCTTAAAAATACAATAATTTAAAGGCTAATCCCAAGAAGAGACGGGGGACAACAATGGGTGAGGAGGGACCAGGGAGCTATTTCAGGAATAGGTATAGTGTTGCATTCCCCGTCGGGATTCCACGGGGAACTGTCTCCTTATCCCGGGGAGGGGGAATACTACGGCAGTCAGGATTCCAGGGGAGACGGCCACCTTATCCTGGCAATTACCGTAGGGAGTCAAGTTCCCCACCTGGGTCCCCGAATTACCCTTCTCTCTAATCCAGATCTCATCTTTCCCTATGAAACCTAGCTTTGGAACCCAATTATCTGAAACCGTTTTGCATATACAAACATAGTACCATATATAGCTCAGAGGTACGAAACACAGATAAGGCCCTGTTTCTTATCCGGGAAGTGAAAAAATGTTGAGCACGTCATCCTTTGGATAGGATGTTAAGAGATGGTTCCGAGCATGCACGATGTCAATTGAGTCAGGCTCATGTCCACCAGAGCGACGAAAGAGCACTCTGTTAGTAGGCTATAAGACCTCCTTATTAAAGCCCAGTAACCAAGGCACACAATAACCAACTAACTAGTTTAATATTGTAAAAACCGATGTACATTGACTGAACGTTAATGTTTATTTGCCCCCTCCCCCTCCCCCTTTTAAGTGACTAGTTGAGAAGAACCCAGTCTCCCAGCTTCCTTAACGAATCTGAGTATGCTCGTGTCGTCATATCTTCTAAAATCCCTCTCTGTGATCACATATTTACCAAAACTCTTCGTCTTCTTCGGCTTCTTCTGCACAGGCGGAACTGTCTTTGACTGTGTCCTATGGAGATCTCCTATTAGTTACCAAAGCTCGCTCCTTCTGAAGATCAGGATCCCATCCCCCAACATCTTGGAATCCTCACCCAGGAACATCTTTGACTGTCTGCATGTGGTTATTTCTCTCTATGACTGATCCAAAAAAGCTCTAGTTTACTTTTTAATCCGGATTCAGTACGCTAGTACTTAAGATAAAGCTAGTACTGGCTCTGGCCCCATGAAGAGCTTACTAGAACCTTCCTTGGCCAGTCGGTCTGCTTCCTCGTTTATCAGAATCCCTGAGTGTCAGGAGATCCAAGCGAGTTCAACATTCATGTACGAGGTCTGTTCAAAAAATACGTGGACGGTTTGAATTGCGCGGCTCCATTTGGTTCCAGGGTAATCCGCTTGGTGTCGGTAGATTTGTACATATCAGCTGATGATAATGCTGTTCCCCGCTTGCATATATCTTCAATTGTTGATTAGCTACGCGCTTTTTAGTGAAGTGCGATTTTTTCGTTTGTCGGATTTCAGAATGAATGACCTGAATGAGCAACGACTTGCTGTGAAATTTTGTGTTGAACTTAGAAAATCTGTGACTGAAACATTTGCTATGCTCAACATGGCTTACGGTGATGTTGCTATGAAGCGTACGGCATGTTTCAAGTGGCATGAACATTTTAAGGGTGGTCGACAGTCGATTGAAGACGATGAGAGTCCTGGACGTCCTTCCACGTTAACTGACGACTCCCACAGGTCGACATAATCAACACCCTGGTGCGGGCATCCTTTACACATGTGACATCTTCATGTCCAATTTCAAGTTCATTTCTACAGTAGTTTCTGAGTTAGAGCGCTCACAAAGGTTCAATCATATGAAGAGATGTCCGAAAGTTCAGGGAACCTCGAAGCATAAAATTCTGTTGAAAACTCGAACTCGGATTTTCGCACGACTACAATACATTCCTATACTAAAGGCATAAGAAAGTAAAAATAATAATATAACTTTAAAAGCAATATATAAAAAAATTATATTACTATTTTCACCTGGTGACCAGACGATAGTTTTACGATGAAGGGAATGGCCCCAATAAAAATGTTCAGCTTTCGTCTACAACAGAACTAAGTTTATATTCTGTCTGGACGTCTGTCACAATAAATTAACGCTTGTGTCCCTCTCCTTCAGGCAGTAAAACTCTAGTATATCAATCTAAAGGAGGTTTGTCAGCGTATTAGGTTTAATATAGAAGAAATATGACGTCTTGTAAATGTGCAACTGGAGTTCTGGATGTCTCCAGTGACATTCAATGTTGGGCTGGAACAGAGAAGAAAAGTTACAAGATGGAAGGACGTCCATCAAGAACGTGGAAGGACGTCCAGGACAGTCTTCAATCGACTGTCGACCACCCTTAAAATGTTCATGCCACTTGAAACATGCCGTACGCTTCATAGCAACATCACCGTATATAAGTACAAATAAGTTAAATATATAAGTACATATAAGTAAAATATAAGTACATCTTGCACCTCCTCAGCCTTCAAGGGGGATTATCTGGATGGAAGCAAGAGGACAGGAATCAAGCAATGGGATTGAAATGGAAGGAAAGGTTAGAGCGGAATTGAGACGACGAGTTCAACAACAAAAGGAAAGTTAAGATCATGATGGACGGTAGGATGAAGACGTAGAAGAACAAAACATCGACAATTGTTCTTAAGATCATGAGGACTGGAAAGAATGGAAAGACTTGATATTCGAAGGTTTAGTACAACCCCATAATTCGAGTCCGTATGACGCCCCACAACAATAAAAGAGATATTATGAGGAAATTTGAAACTGAGTTATTTAAAGTAGTCAGATGAAAACTGGCTGAGTTCAAATCCCTATCTATTAATAAATTTTCAACTACAAAATCATTTGAATAACAATTTTATATTATGATAATTAGCTGATTGACGTAGACATTTTTAATATAATTAATTTTTGAACATCGCTAAAATAATTATTTTATATGAGTTATAGAAAGTTGATTTGACTTAATTTCTAGCTGCCGTATTATGCATCTCTCTCTACTACCTCCATTAGACAAAGACATATTCTCTAAGCTCTTATACAGGGAGTCCCAGATCTTATTAATAATAATTTTTTCATTGCAACAATTCAAATTTTAAAAATAAACAATTAAAGCATTTTTTTTTTTTTTTTTTTGTCTTTTATCCATAAAGATGCAACTGTTGCTAGGGTGCAACAACCAGCATCTATGATGGTAGGTATGGATACGTTGGCGTGAATGGCATGTGAGAGGAAGGCCACCCAGTGGTAGGTCCTCGGGACGAAAATTTATATTAATTATAAGGACAAGGGAAAAAAAAAAAAAAAAAAAATGAAATAAAAAAAAAAAAAATGAAATAAAAAAAAAAATAAAAAAAATAAATAAATAAAAAGGAATTGAAAGACAACTTTGATGGAATGGGTGAGAGAGATGATAAAAGTAAAGGAAAATAATGTAAAAAATAAAATAAAAAATATTAAGAACGAATAGGAATTAAGGTGGCAGTAAGTCGCGGTTCCACCTCCTCTTCAACCTTCGTGGGGGGTTTTGTAGTAAGTGTTGTGAAGATAAAGTACGTATTTCTGGGTTTGTATGTGTGTAAAGTTTTCTAAAAAAACGTATGTAAGTAGTTTGTATTGTGTCGGGTACTGTGTGTATCATAAGATCGTTATGAAGTGTTCTGTTGTTTATGTATGGGGGGCATTGTGTTATCAGTCTGAGGGTTTTTGACTGAAATGTCTGAATTCGTATGATGTTGGATGTTTTTGCTGAACCGTATATCTGTGATCCGTATGTCCATAATGGTCTAAGTAAGTAAGTATAACAGTTCCGTTTTTGTGTCATGTCTAATTTTGATCGTCTATTTAGAAGTCCGTAGAATATTTTGAGTAGACGGTTCAGCGTGTTTCGTGTGAGACGTGTGTGAGGATTGTCATGTCAGTCTTCGATCCAATGTCAGTCCTAGGTATCGTACAGTATTAGTTTGAGGGAGGGGCTTATCGTAGATGAAAACGGGGGGGGGGGGGGGGGTGGGGGGGGGGGCATGTTTCTCGTCGAAGTGTAAATGTGATGTGCTGTGATTTTTCTGTATTTAGTTTTATTTTCCATGTCTTGCACCAGTTTTCAATTTGTGTGAGATGGTGTAAAGAATATGTAATCAAGAAAATGTTTGTTATATATAAGTATTTATTATGAGTTACCTATACAACCCCCATAAGGAGAAGTGCCATAACTACAAAGAAAAAAAAAGAGTAGAATTTTTGGAACTTAAAAATTTGACATTTTTTACTATCATTTGTAAAAGAAAAATAATGTAGAATCTACATTCTAAATTACATTATCGATTATATGGAATATCAGTTATTTTTATTTTTATTTTTTACTGTTGGCTTGAAAATAAAGAATAATATAATTTAATTTGTTACATGTAAGATGAGTATATATATTTTTTATTTTATTTATTTATTCATGTTCATGTCATATCTTGTTTTATATAATTTTTGAATTGTTTCTTTTATCCTGGTTCCTTGCACTATTCATATTTAAAGAGAATGTCCATTTTTATTATTTTAACATTATTGGTATATTTTTATTTAGTTGCTATATTGCTTATTGTGTACAATTCTTTATATATGTAGATATTTTTTTATTTTATTTTATATACTCAACTAAAAGAATATTTATTTTGTTAAAAAAAAAACCCCACTCATTGCCATATAGGTTGTAATCTATCTCTATCAATTACTTATGCTTAACCTTTGAACTCAAAACTACTCGATCGGTAGATACTGCACTTGGGGGCAGAATACTGTGTTACTATCGGCGAATTTTATACAATTTTTGCCATCCTACTCGTTTATCGTATCGTTAGAATGCAGACCAATCACCCAGAAGGATCTGGAATTAACTCTATTGAGTTAATTCCAGTTCACCTAAACAATTTGACCCTTAATTACTTATTCATTTTCAATTTATTTACTGTAAATAATATATGTATTAATATTGAATTCAATCCTAATTTCCCTAATGGAAAAAATATATAAATTAAATTTAAAAAAGTTTATAATTAATTTCCTAGAGTTCAGAAGTAGCAGTGAGTGAGACGGTGTGAAGTGTCAGTCATGTGAATATTTTATTAGGACAAATGGACAAAATAAATATAACTGGAGAAACCTAAATAATTCTCAGAGCTCTTTACAATTCATAAATTTTTACTTTCTTATACTGGTCGTAACGTAATCGTGCAAAAATCTGAGATCGAGTTTTCAACGTCTTGTGAACATATCCTTACAATTTTTGTAATGATGTCTGTTAAGCAATGAACTTTGCATATGTGCGAAAATTAAAACAATTTTGCATGATACCGCTCATATTTATCTCCTAATCAAAATTATCTTGAAATAAAATTTGTAGAAAAAATTAAAAGGCACATTTTATAAGTAACACGATTTTTCGAAAGTCGGCTGAATTTCAAGTTACATGCCAAAACCCGTTCCAATTTGTCGTTTTGAAAACTATTTTTATTTACATTTGCTTGATTTATGCGAAAACGATTAGTCCTATCGAACAATTGATCCTTATAAAAAATGTTCCTTATACAATTTTCAATCTCCTAAGTTTCCTCACATTTGAAGTAGGACCAATACGAACAATCAATAATGGAAAGATTGACCAACGATGTAATACGACGGAGGAGACATGAGGCAAACTTGTGGAATATCTGCCAACCTTTCGGCACCTGTGTACCTACCTTCTTCAGGTCCTGTTTTGACATATATAAAATATATTGCGTTAATGTATGTAGATATGAATAAAGGATATGACATATTTGTGACTATACCAATAACTTATATTAAATAATTTACATGAAAACTGAAATATTATATTTAAACAAAAAACTATAAACTAATTATAACCGTATATTCCCTGAGTGAAAATTTAAAAACCCCAAAACAAATAATATATCTAAACAAAGAGAACTGAGCGAGCAGAAGTTTTAAAAAAGACCCTGTTTTATTCGACCACGAGCCTCATCTCTCCTTCGTAATGCGAACAATGTTATAGCGATCCAAAATAAAGTATATGCGATATGGCTGCAACTAAACTTTCTTTTTGAAGTAGTTTTCAACGGAAAATGTATCGTTAGCCATGAGGCTGGGATGGGAGGAACGTTATTGATCTCAGCTGGTGGATAATAGTTTGCATTCGGTGGTAAATGAAGTTAATCAGTATACATTCATCTTCATTTGTCTTATATCCTTACAATTAACATCGTTTACCCATATCATTTAGATGCTGTTAGTTTGAGGAAATGTGATAATGGATTTAGGATGATTAGGATTGTTGGTAAATAAGGCAAGGAAAAGAGAAGGAGCATGTATGATGAATTTTGTGAATAATTAATTTTAATTGTTATGTGTTTTTAGAATCAAACTATTTCCATGTTATTTATTTTTAAATAAATAAATATACACCAGCTTTTTACCAGTGTATATGTTTTACATCCACAGTTATATGAAGTATAGGGGAAGTTTATGTAATCAAGTGTTTGTATACTTGGTAAAGCGAAGAATAATGGCAGCGAACTGAAGCTTCTTCGGCCTGAGGCATCATAAGAGAAGCTGTCACAAGGACAACAAAGCCATGTCTAAGTCAGATGAACAATATCTCCTGGTCTTCGAAAGAAAGAGGTTTCGTCGAATATATGGCCCAATACGCGCTGGAGTCGACATACGAACCAGGAGAAGGCCTCACACTGAAGCCAGATTTTATAAACGTGCAGGATTATGTCGTACCAGCTTCACGGAACAAGACACATTGAGAGGTGGCAGGATATTGTGGCGAACGATGCGAGGAGCCGATGCGAGATTTACACAATAACTATAATAACAGTATTCTGCCTATCAGATTTTTGATTAGTTCATAAAAATAAGAGGTACCTATCTGGTAAAATGAGGGGGAAGAGGGCGTCAAAAAACCCAATAACTGCCGAAGTAATAATGTATCGATACGAAATCGAAGTCAATTATTGATTTTTAGCTCAAACGATCGATTGGTTTTGGAGGGAGAAATATTCATTAATTCTTGCTGGGAAAATACATTGCCGGTGACCCAAATTAAAAATTGTGACGTGGCCATTACAGGACTTTCTTATACAAACCAAGCTTACAGATCACTCTCTTTCCCCCTTCTCAAAATTATTTCATACTGGCATTACTGGGTATAAGAATGTCTACTCTGAAGATAACGCTGTACAAAGAGACAAAATTAAATAATTTTGAGAAGGGGAGGGGGAGAGAGAGTGATCTATAAGCGTTGTTGGTATAAGAAAGTCCTGTAATGGCCACGTCACATATATTTTTCTTGATATTTATAATTTTTCAAAAAACTACCAATACGAAAATCATATTTTAAGCTCGGGAGCCATGGTAGCCATGCAGGCTAGAGCGTAGGGCTTTGGTCGCATGGTATCACCTTCATTTGTGTGTTCGAATACCGTCTGGAAGTGAGTTTTATTTCATACATAGAACTCCCTCCCGGGGCCATGTATATCGTAAATAACTAGGTAACACCATTATAAGAGTCATGGCTAATATGCAAAAAAAACAGTGTTGCTATGAGTTATTTAGTTCACATTTTTCGGGGCACTATAAATTTTGTCGTATTGTTCCCATCTCAAATCTGAGGACTTTTGGTGGAATCACTTTTTCGATAGCACTAATCGTTTTCGGGTAAACTTAGGAAACGTCTAAAAATATGTGTTTCAAAACTACATTTCAAGATGGTTTTCGGAAACCTGACGACCTGTAAAAAATCATATTTTGTATAAATTATGTATTTCAGTATTCTCTACAACTATTGCACTAAAAGATTTTTGATTAGGTCATAAACATAAGCTGTAACTGGTAAAATGTAGTTAGTTTCCAGGAGAAAGTTTTCTCTGGGGAAAATCTAATCAGAAGTTCGTTTTTGAGGTCGAGAGCTCACAACTTTTCAATCTCATACACATACACACACACACACGAATACAGAAATCATCGCGAAAATGCTCAAAACTTATTCGGGGGATCTTGTGTCTTGAAAATCAGTTGAAACCTCGATCTCGGATTTTCAATACTTCCTTATACTATAGGTACCTATAAAAAAGTAATAAAAAAGTTGAAAATTTATAGAATTTTGAATCGATTGTATAACTTCCCCTATACTCAGTATAGGTGGAGAAGTGAAGAATAGTTGGGAAGCAGTGTCCACCCGGGGACTGATGTTGGGTGTTTCTGAGCTCTGAATGTCAATGGGAGCCCCCAACCATAATTATTAACCACTTGTGTATTCCAGAGCTCAACTCCAGTCTTCCTCTTCTCTATTAAGACTTCACCAACCCCTGGAGCTCTGTTCCTCCCCCAGATAAAAATACCCTTAATTACTTGCCAATAGGAGCCAGCCGGCCAGTGAGCTTTGGCATAATTTCCTCCCTTCCGTACCTAACGTGAATTTATTTTCATTGCCTTTTTTTTCCTCCCCCTATCTTCTCTATATTAAAGACTCTTAATTGACTGGGGTGTTGCTCATCCAGTATTGACTCTTCATCGATTTATTAATGGGACTAAGACACAACTTGCTTTTCATAATCAGGGGAGCCTCTTTATATTAACAAAATTAACCTGATCAAAATATTGAACATATAACACATATAAGCACGATATTTTGATGAAAAATAATGTTTAAATTTAACGATTGACTCATACTACAGCAACACCTCAACAAAATTGAAGTTTGGAGTAAATCTTGGAAAATTAAATTTAACACCACAAAATGTCAACACGTAACATTCGCTCTCCGCCGTGGTGACTGCCCCCCAGTATTCCTTGAAAACCAGCCATTATCTCATACCTCCTCCATAAAATATTTAGGATTAACCCTCGATAGAAGGCTGACTTGGAACCCTCACACTCGGACGACACGACTCACACTAGACCGGCTACTTAGACTATTGTATAGTATTTTGAATAGGAGTTCTAAATTATCTATTCGACAAAAACTAAATTGTTATACCGATCTTCTCCGACCTCTGTGGACCTATGGCTTACAAATATATGGTACAGCCAAGACTTCGAACATCAAAAGAATACAGGTATTTCAATCCAAGACTCTCCGACTGATCACGCAATGCCCACCATACGTTAACAACAAGACTTTACACCGCGATTTGAACATCACACCCATAGACACAACCATTAAACATTTATACCAACGTTTCTACACCAAAATTTACTTACACACCAATCCGGAAATTCGCAAAATCTTAAGTACAAATTTACCTCACAATCCCCCAAGAAGATTAAAGAGAGTTTGACATAGAGATCTCCTGGTATGAAGTGATGTCATGAGGGTTCACCGCTGGATGTTTTTCCTCTCTCAAGCCTTTCATGTCATATTTATTTTTGTATAGTACACCTACATGTCAGCCCAGCCGCTGGTTCTGCATTTTTTTTACATAGTTGTGGCTTTAAATAAATAAATACAAAAAAAAAAAATTTAACGCACATTAAAATATCTTACTAAAGAGGGGGAGAGTGATCTGTAAAAACATGGTTGGTATATGAAAGTCCTGTTATTGCCACAAAAAAAAACTACCAATTTTAAATTTATTGGTATGTAATACAGTTTATACAAAAAATATGAAATTTTAGATAAGGAAATTTATTTCACATTATTTCATGGCTATAACTTTGGTCAAATTGCATTTATCTCAAATTGAAGGACATGCAAAAATTGGAAATGTAATGAAAAACATTTTTAGTAGAAAAACCTCAATATGATAATATATCGTCATGAAATTTTATATTTATATTTTCAACACATTAGCCCCATAAGCACAACCCAATAAACCTAATAAATTTCTACATGTCGGGAATCAGAAAAGAGGGGCTGAACTGAAGAACTCTAATAATTGTATAGACACAAAATTTCGCATGAGGATTCAACTGTCTCTACGTAGATTAACAATTGATTTTTAGCCTAAATGATTGATTGGTTTTGAATAAAGAGCAAACATATATCACATGCTGGGGAGGTACACTCACAGTGATTCACTCAACGACTTTTTGTTCTCTCACAAAATAGACAACCTATTAATGTAGCTCTTGCATAGAAAGTCATAGAAATCCGACTTGAAATGTCAGCCATTGGTTTATTTAACATGGAATAACGCCATATTAAATTCATATTTTTGCAAAATGATTTTATTAAAACCAAACCAACAATGCGGGGATTTTAACAGACAGGCAAAAAATAAAAAAAAATCCATTTCATACAGTCAGGAGAATGAAAAGCAACATTTCAATTTTAATTGGACATTTTTTTGCCCTAAAATTATTTAATTTTACTTGCTCGTTTTCTTCAACATAACATCATTTTTAATTAACAAAAATAATAAAATAATAATTGTTATAAAAATAACGATAAAACAATATCAACTGCATAATTAACTAAAAATTCCAGGTACATAGATTTTTTAACGTTCCTAGTAAAACCGAAAGTAGACGAAGCTTTATGGTCGCTTTATCTGCAAGCTTGGCTGGTATAAGAAAGTCCTGTAATACGTCACATAGCCAAATCATATATATTTTATGAGAGCGCCGGTAGCTCAGTGGTATGCCTGGTGATTGCCTTTTAAGCTCAAGGTCGTGGGTTCGAAACCCCGGCCGAGGCCCTTAGTTTATTTTATCTGGCAGGTAAAATAAATTTAAGCACGCCGTCCTTCGGTTGGTCCCGAGCCTGTAAGATATCAAATACTAGTTAAAGACCCCTGCCCTAGGTGAATAAAACTTTAGGGTAGACAAAATTTAGGACTCTCACAGTAGAGTCGGGCTCATGTCCACCAGAGTGACGAAAGAGCGCTCTGGTAGTAGGTGATATGATATGAAATTAAAGCCCGGGCATGAGTCATAATAACTGAATTATTTAATACGGAAATTTATTGTTCATTCATTGAGGTGATCTAACTTTGGTCTTATCCCAAACTATAAGCATTATATGGATTAGAAATTTAACAATAAACATTTTTGGTAAAAACCAATTTTTCGATAGGAATAACCGTTTATGGGTAAATCAAGGAAACGCTTTAAAATATGTTTTTCAAAACGACATTTCAGGACGGTTTTACGCATATATCTCAAAAAACCGTATGATATGCAAGAAATCGTATTTCATATAAAATATGTTTTTTGATCTTCTTTACAAGTTTTACTTGAAGGATTTTTTATTAGGTCATAAATACAATCGGTATCTTGTAAAATGTACTTAGGCCCCGGAGTAAAGTGGTCTCAATCTTCGTCCGATTATTTCATTTTTACGATAGAGTGCTCATAATTTTCCAATCAGAAACACAGCCACACATGCACAGACAGACACCACCGCGAAAATGGTCAAAACGTATTTAGGGGACCTTGAAACGTAAAAATCCGTTGAAACTTTGAACTTGGATTTTCGCACTATTACGGTACTTCCTTGTACTCTGGTATAAGAAAGTATGAATAAATAAATAGGTAGGTACTTGAAATTATATGATTACAAAAATAATAATAGTAATAGGTAAGGTTAGGTTTTATGACTCAGGCCCGGGCTTTAACTACGAGGTCATATCGCCTACTACCAGAGCGCTCTTTTGTCACTCTGGTGGACATGAGCCCGACTCTAGTTTGGGAGTCCTAAATTTTGCCTACCCTAAATTTTTATTCACCTAGGGCAGGGGTCTTTAACGATATCGTACAGGCTCGGGACCATCTCCGAAGGACGGCGTGCTTAAGGTTATTTTACCTCCCAGATAAAATAAAATAAAGGGCCTCGGTCGGGTTTCGAACCCACGATCTTGAGCTCAGAAGACAAGCACGAATAATATTAATATATACAGTAGATACATTTATAATAGTAATATATACAGTAGATACATTTTTTAATACAATAAAAATTATATTGCGTTAAGAGTAGGAGCGAAAACAGTTCATTTTACTAAGGGGAAGTACATAGCCTGTGATTAAACGCAGACTTTTTTTAATGTATAAGAAATATATAAAAAGGAGTAATCATTATAATAAGATTCTTTAAGTACATAATTATATCCCAGACATAATCCTTAGTTAAATCCTATTGATATCGGACCAAGGTTTAGAGTACAAAAGACAGGTTCTATTTTGTACAGAATTTACGATTGTAAAGGAGTCTGTGTTAATGGGAACACTAGAATCTTGCTCCTTGGCAAAGATTGCCTTCATAAAGAACACTCCCAGACATTCTTTGACTTCTAAGAGCCCCTTCTTTCTCAACTAATGGCCTAATGCTATTTGTACCAAAATAATATTCATATATATTTTGGTTAATGAACTTAAATTTAAATATTTGCTGATATAACTGTTCAAATAACTATACAAGTCTTGTTGTTGTGCATGCGTAAATGTGTGTGTGTGTCGCACACAACTGCATACTACTTTATCTGTGATGATAGCTGTTTGCTCAACTAAAAAAACATAATAACTGTCGATGTAATGAACGTATTGACATGAAACTTCATATTTAAAGTCAAAACCCCATGAGGACAAAACCAGTTATTTTTTAGTGAAATCAGCCGAAGGTAAAGGGTGGTTCAGAGGGTAGCTCAACTCAAAAACCATAATAACTGTCGATGTAATGAACGTATCGACATGAAACTTCATATTTAAAGTCAAAACACCATGAGGACAACAACAGTTAATTTTCAGCGAAATCAGCCGAAGGAAAAGAATGGTTAAGGGTAGGGGGCTCAACTCAAAAATCCTAATAACTGCCAATGTAATGAACGTATCAACATGAAACTTCATATTTAAAGTCAAAACGGTCGACTGGATTTGGAGGGGAGCTAAAAATTAATTAATTCGTTCTGGGGAAGTACATTGCCGGTGATTCACCGACGACTTTTCTAAATGCTATTTTAGTTTCTTTTTCTCCCGCTCGAAGCTCTGTATCCTGTTAATATTTATTCTGCTATTTAAATAGATCAAAAATCTCTTTTGACTTTTCTAAGTCACTCCTTTTTGTGTCTCATAATTCAAAAATGTCTTATTCTGAGGTGATTTTCTAGGTTTAGAAATTTTTTTACTCACAAACCTTTAATTTCTATGTATAAAAGAAATTCAAGAACAATAAATTTGAAAGTTTAATTCCTCAAACTACTTTTCTTATTGTATCATTATAAAACAATCAAGATCAGTGCACGATAGCAAATTTTTGAAACTATAGCAGATGTTTACACATCAATTCTCATGAGTACCACGTCACTCACACATTTGCTTTTTTTTTTTTTTATGTGCCCCTTTCTTTCCAGCTGATACATGTAATGAACATTCGTTTGCGGGTTTAGTGGTGCCTATAATAGGAGGGGCAGTTGATTGAGATGTGAGGTCTCTCTGACCGTCCTGAATAAAAGATACCTTACCATTATCCTCTCATTCGATCACTCTTCCGCTCAACTACTGGGCACAAATCGAAAAAAGGTTCAAAACTGGACTGGAAAAATCAAAAAAATCGGTGAATCACCGACAATATACTTCCCCAGCACGAATTAATCAATGTTTTCGCTCTCCCTCCAAAGCCAATCGACCGTTTGGGCTAAAATAAAATCAATAGTTGACTTACAGGGACTTCTGAATTTTATATATATTATAAATGTTGTATCGATACATTCATTACATCGGTAGTTATTAGTTTTTTTTGTTCCCCCCTAATTCCCCCCTTTCTATTGGTTGATAGGGCTGAAAATTGAAATGTGACGTTCTTGGAATTTTTTCGATGCACATATAGAATTTCGTGTTGATTCCTTCATTCTATCAGAAATATCTGGATAAAGCTGCCCAAACCATCGGTTTCAGTTGTGTAAGAGGATTCCATGTCAGTCTTCGGTTAAGATACTCTTTGTTCTGTTATATGTCTTCAATAAATACCGCCAAAAATTAATATCAAAATGAAATCAGTATTGTTCAAAAGTTAATGTCTTGTGTAAAATCAGTTTAATTGGGAAAGTTTTGTTGGGGGAAGTGATAACAGGATAAATAGGAGCAAGGAGGCAGGAGACACTTAGGATGGGGTTCGTGTAGGTACTAATGATAAAATCAATCGGGGCACTAATTAGGGGATAGAAACTGGGGATATTGCTATAGCACAGTGGGAGCCATCTGACGCAGCAGAGAAGTCCGTCTGGGAGGGGATGTGATAAATTATAGCACAGGGTGATACGAGGGGCTGTAAAACTGTCCACGTCTCAGCTAGTTGAAATTTGCAACTTTGCTATCTTTTAGTTATTTTTACTCTTACTCAGGTCGCCTACTACCAGAGCACTTTTTCGTTGCTTTGATTTTTATTCACAAGGGTAGGGGTCTTTAGCGAGTATCTGACATAGTACTCCTCTTTGGCCGCGTTCTAGCACGCTACTTCTGAGTTACCGGCGCACTCTCTCATTTGATTCATGATATTGAAGCCCTCAACGTGAATCCTTGCCTACAGAGCTCAACATCATTCAAAATTCGGTCGAAGCCCTGGGATTTAAGTCAACAGGGTGAAAAAAAAAACTTGAGCACGCCGTCCTTTGTATGGGATATTAAGCGTTGATCCCAAGTCTGTTCCATGACAGGTACTCGTTAAAGACTTCTTACCCTTTGGGAAAGTCGGGCTTCACCAGAACAAAGAAAGAGCGCTCTGGTAGTTGGCGATATGACCTTGTAGTTAATCCCAGGCATGAGTCACAATTACTAATAATTAGTTAAAATTATTCAATAACTTTTCTCTTCTCTTGTATACGCTACTTAAGAGTAGCACATTTTGTACTTATAATTATGATTATTTATATTTATTTATTTTTTCTAGGGTGTCACCACTGGGTGGTTTCTCCCCTTTTGACATTTTGACAATGCCATATTTTTGTATTTTAGCAAATTTGCTTGTTGTAAATATTATATACACATATATGAATAATATTTGTGAATTAAACAAATATATATATAATATAATATGTTGATATTGTAAACTTTGTGAACTATGACTACAACGAATTGGCATGAATACTGATGTTCGTCCTCCTCCAGGTAATGTAAAATTTCGTGAATGGGCGTCAAGCGCAAAAACCCATTACTTTTCAAAATTATTAACGAATAACAAAGAATTTTTCTTGACCCGATGATTTTATAGTTTTTTTGATTTCGCAAGATTTTACGATACAACTGTTCACCTATTAAAAGGCGACCCCGAAGAATATTCCGTTGAAAACACGATAGTAAATATATTAGGCACCTGTTTAATATTTTAATTTCACATTTATAAGTCTGTATGTAGGTATGATTTAATGAAACATGTTTAATTGACCATAAAAAGGAAGATATAAAAATGTATTTAGGCACAACTGCAACATTGTTGGCTGCAACAGTCGTAAATCTATTGAACAACTAAAAATTCTTGTTGCAACATGTATTCAACCATTCTCTTCCTTCTTCTGTATGGTTCCATACAAGGAACACCACAAACTGAAGCCATTGTGGTTAATATAAAAAGTCCTGTAACGGCCACATCACATTTATTTCATTTTTTCTTATAATGTTTCATAAATACTACTTATGGGAGCCATGGTGGCCGTGCGGGCTAGAGCGTAGGGCTTTGGTCGCATGGTCTCACCACGGTTTGCGGGTTCAAATCCCATCCGGGAGTGAGTTTTATTTCGTAGATAAAACTTCTTCCCGGGGCCCTGGATGACGTAAATAATTAGATAAAACACCATTATAAGAGTCATGGCTGATATGCATCGTACATAAAGCCAAAAAAAAAAAAAAAAATACTAATAAAAAAAAAAAGATATTTTAAAATTCGTTGCTACGCAATACAATAACATTTTTTTTTTTTTGCCTTATTTTTGATGCATACTAGCCATATCACTGTGTTATCTAATTAATTAAGACATCCATGGACCCGGGATTTATCTACGAAATAAAACTCACTCCCGGACGGGATTCTAACCCGCAAACCATGGCGCGACCAATGCCCTACGCTTTAGCCCGCACGGCCACCATGGCTCCATTAAAAAAATATTTTGGAAATTAATTTTTCATTATTTGAAGCGATATAACCTTCGTCGTCTTGATCTTATCTCAAATCTCAGAACTTATTAGCGATTGCACATTTTACAAGAAACATTTTTGGTAGAATTCAATAATTGAATCGAAAAAAGTCAATAAAAATTTAGTAATTGAAGCGAACAGTTTGGTCCAGGAAGACATCTCTTTAGCTGCTCGATCTCGATAACTCACCATAAAAATAATAAACAGAAATGTTTTTTAAAAGAGTTAAACCCGTTTTTAATATTTGAACATGATGCTGAATGAAAATAATTATTATTGTTTTATCATTTTTCATAGCCCCGAATCTCCAAAAATGTCACTCTGGCGCTGTAAAGCATATCGAAAAGTGGAGTGGGACTAGTACAGGACAACATACTGGAGCGAGAGACTCCCTAACCAACCATGGTCTACATCAATGCCATGACGCACCCCACTGGGTCAATGTGCCATTCTTTTATGCTTCTAGAGTGACGTCAGCTCATACATATGGAACCCATTCTGTGGTCCCTTGGGGTCGGCCTATGTTCAGTACTTCTAGGGGGGACGTCATCTACTGCAATACTCGTATCTAGGTTATCTGCAGGGATAAACAGAGGCTGTTTGTGTTAGCAGGGATATTTCCCTTCATAAGGTTTACAGTTTTATTGAAAAATAATACTAAAGTCTTAGGATTTTTTAACATTTATCTTGCTTATTGATCAGTTAGGTCAATCAAGATGCCAAGAAAAGTCAAACAATCCAAAAAAAAGCTCAGAAAAAAGCAAGTTCAAAATCAAAAAGATGTCTTTCTCATGTACTTTTGAATCGTCATACTAAATTGCATGTTGATAAATTCTTTACATCAATAGTTATTACAGTTTTATAGTTTATTTATTTTGGCACTGCCATCTTAGCTGCTGCTGAATCTTCCATACATGCCTCGTTCACATTACAACACCATGTTACTCAAATTGAGAACTGGTGCAACATTTGGAAAATTAAACTCAACACGAACAAATCACAACATATAACATTTACATTAAGACGAGATACATGTCCCGCCGTTTTTATCTACAACAAGCCCCTCCCTCAGAGTAACACAGTAAGATATTTGGGACTTACTCTGGACAGACGACTGACATGGAACCCACATACAAGCCTCTTACGTAATACACTAAACAAACAATTTAAAATGCTTTATTCTCTTCTGCACAGACATTCCAAACTTAACACAAAAGCGTAACTACTACACGTTTCTACTGAAGCCACTCTGGATGTACGGCTCACAAATCTACGGTTCGGCTAAAATATCTAACCTGAAACGTATCCAGGTTTTCCAGTCAAAGACACTCAGACTCATTACACAATGCCCACCATACGTAAGTAACAGAACACTTCACAATGACCTCATGATAAACACAGTACACGACACAATTCAGGACCTTTACAGACGTTTCCACAACAAATTGCATTCACACCCAAATCCATACATCCACTCACTTTCTTCACCACACTTGCCACACAATCCTCCCAGGAGATTGAAGAGGAGGTGGAACCGTGACTTAATATAATCCCAAATTACAACCCCCCACTTCTTGAAACAAAATCATAAAATCCCCATTCATTGATAATAACCATAATATTCATTGTTTTTAAATTTCGCCCTGAGGAGCTACCGCTGAGTGGCCTTCCTCTCTCACGCCAATCAAGTCATCCACATTCAATCAAGTCCTCTTGGTAGCTGGTTGTTGCGTCATGGTAACAGTTGCGACCAACATTATAAAGACAAAAAAAAAAAAAAAAAAAAAATCATTTTGGGTTTTATATATAAAATATCGTGTCAATATATTCGTTACTTTGGTAGTTATTGGAGTTTATGTGTTTAGCCTCCTCTAGTCCCCCCCTTGCTTTGTTGAAAATCGATAGGTGTCGATATGCAATTCTTAATGTACATATAAATTTTCGAGTCGATACATTCATTCTATTGGCAGTTATCGTGTTCACAGACACACACATAGACTGACAGATTTTTTTTTTTTTTTTTTAAATCAGCAGGTTGGAAAACATTCACATTCAACACACTTCGTCGTTGGAAAAGCAAAATGTATGCATACACTACCGGTTTCAGAAATTTATGTAATTTGTAAAAAATTCGATGTTGAATTTTGAACGGAATTTCATGCTTTCCGACCCCCTGACTTGAAAAAAGTAAAAAAAAAGAAACATGGCTGTGTATGTGTGTGTGTCTGTAAACACGATAACTCCAGAATGAATGTATCGACACATTCATTTAAAGTAAGTATCCAGAACACCATAATGATGACACCTATTGATTTTCAGGCAAATTGACTGACGGGAAGGGGCGACACAAAATTTGGTAAGTCAACTATTGATTTTTAGCCAAGGTTATTGGTTTTGGATGAAGAGCAAAAAATTAATATTTAATAATAATTAATTCATTGGGGGGAAGTATTCGGGTGATTCACTGGTCTTTTTTGAAGTAAGACTTCTTTACGTTCTGGGCAACTTGGGGACTAAGCTAAATGAGTTACGAAATTATGTGACGCGCTGAACACTTCCCAGACCCGCTCAGCACCAGTGTTTTAGTTCGCCCCCCAAAAAAGTGGTTTAAAGTTTCCTTTTTTGAAAACAAAGTGTATAATCTCTGAGGACACCGATTAAACACCCTACATTCCAAATTTGGACCGAATTAAACTAGTGGTTCGTGAATACGAGTGAGTGAAAGCATTTCATTTTTTTGAATTTTGAGAGTGGCTGTTAGGGATCATTGGGCGGGCTAGTAGAGGGGAGCGCTCCCCACCCCGCCTCCCGGACCAGTCCGTGGCGCCTCTCTCCTCACGTTACTCTCCCGCTTCACTCTTCCCGTTGGTGAATCCTAAAATCATGACAGGCAGTAGATACAGACTCTGAATATGAGTATAATGGTCCAGGACCGTCGTTCAAAAAGAGTAAAATAAGTTCAGAAGTTACAAGTGTTACATCATGTTCGGAGGGACACCATTTTCATATTATTACCCAATCTACTAATAATGAATCACAAAGTACGCCTGCTTAGCGTTGCTGGCATCATAAACAGCGTCTTTTTTTCTTTCTCAATTCTCATTCTCTATTCTCTCGCGCTCAAAAACCTACATTTCTTATTTCTCTTACCATAGGCCTATTGTCTCTACTTTGGAGTCAAAAGTATTTTAGTCCTGTACGGATCTGAGTACTTCTTTGAATTAGAGTTTTGCCACCCAATTCACATTAAACATTGAAGCAAAACAAGGCAAGTGTCGTGTAAACAAAGTTTCACACACAAGACACATATCTTCTAATTGGTTTGAGGTCGGAGGCGACATAACCCCTTCTCTGAGAGTGGTTCCATACCCCAGAATATTCCCCAAGTCTTCCTAACGTCCTATATTCCCCGAAGAAGACTTGTCTTCCAACCATTTACGCTTCTAGCTGATAATAAAGTCAGGGAACTTTGCCAATTTCCTCGAGTGCTTCCCCAGTATTGTCTCACTTCCTGTCTACATTACAATGTAAATTATTTGAAAACCCCACCGTACTTAGACTTTCCAATCTTGAACCATCAACCAATCGTGCTAATTGATTGACTTCTCTCCAAGTCTGAAAGTGAATAAACCTCTCCACGAGTAAATTTAAATAATATTATATTTTTCTAATTTCTTGGCAAGGTAATATCCTCTCGAAGAAAATGTGGCCTAAGTTAATAATATAATAATTGTATTAATTTCCCAGCTATACGGAATAAAGTTCTGATAACTAAGGAAAGATACATATCAAATAAGATACATATCAAATGAAGTACATATCAAATAAGATACATATCAAATAAGATACATATCAAATAAGATACATATCAAATGAAGTACATATCAAATAAGATACATATCAAATGAAGTACATATCAAATAAGATACATATCAAAAAAGATAAATATCAAAAAAGATACATATGAATATACAAGATATACATGACGTAAGTTACTTCAGTTGCACCCGTACTGTCTAAAATTAATTTTATTTCAAACCTTGTCTGGGCATCCTGTTTTCTTTTTTATAATCAACCATCATAGTATTATGCTCGGTCGATTTTTATTATCAATTTTATTTTTTTTCTTAGTTATATAGATTTTCTTTTTTTCTTTTTTACTTATTCTCTTTTATTTATATAGATACTTTTATTTATTTTTTTTTTATCATAATGAAGTTGTTAATTTTAGGTTTTTTTCTGTTAATCTTTTGTTTATCCATCTTTTTAATTGTATAGTTTTTCTCCAATGTAGCACTAATTTTATTTACCCATCTTTTTATTTAAGAGCTTATCAAAGAACAAGCTGCAGAGAAATATTCAAAAAACTTAAAATCCTGCCTTTGCCTGCGCTGTTTATATTTGAAACATTCATGGTTATTAGGAAATATGAAAATATTTACCCTCTTAACAATTCTAATCATGATAACGATACCAGGAAGAAAGATTTTCGAATAACTAAACATTGCTTTTCTCTTTTTGAAAAAAGTATAACTCATAAAGGAATTAATTTCTTTAATGCCCTTCCTCACTATTTGAAGGCAGTAGAAAAAAATAGGAAAATTTCAATTTCAACATAAAACGTTTATGTTAGAAGATGGCTGTAAAGCTGCCAAAAGACGGCAATGTACTTCCCCAGAACGAATTAATCAATTATGTTTCAGCTCTCCCGCCAATAACAATCGACTGCTTGGACTAAAAGGCAATATTTGACTTACATAATGGCTTCTGAATCCTCATAATAAATTTTGTGTTGCTATATTCCATTACATCGGCAGTTTATATAAGACGACCGAGGGCGACGGTAGCTCAGTGGTATGCATGCTTGGCTTCTGAGCTTAAAAACGTGGGTTCGAAACCCGACCGAGGCCCTTAGTTTATTTTATCTGGGAGGTAAAATAAATATAAGCACGCCGTCCTTCCGATGGGACGTAAAGCGATACTCGTTAAAGACCCCTGCTCTAGGTGGAAAAAAATTTAGAGTAGGCAAAATTTAGGACTCACACAGTAGAGTCGGGCTCATGTCCACCAGAGTGACGAAAGAACGCTCTGCTAGTAGGCGATATGACCTCGTAGTTAAAGCCCGGGCATGAAAAAAACCTAACCTAACCTAAAAGACGAGCTCCTCTTCTCTAGTCCCCATACCCTTCGACAGATCTTGCAAAAAATTAATAGGTGTCGTCCTTATGGGGTTCTGGATACACATAAAAAACATCGTGTAGATATCTTCATAAAATCGGGAGTTACCGTGTTCACAGACATTTTTTTTCATATATTAGGGTGTTATAAAACATGAAATTTGAGTAAAACTCAACATCAATTACATAACTACCCCTACACTGTACATACGGGGAAGTAAAAACGTAAAAATGTAAGTAGCCATGTAGCTATACTGTAATTGAAACGTAGAGCTTTTCAATTGGCATCCCTACCATGTCTGTATGCAACGAAGCTAATATTTCCTAGTTCATTTCCGTGCAAACATGCACATTAGTCCTCCACTCGTAATCCAATAGAAGACCTGTAGTAGAAATATAATCGGTCTTGTTAAACTCTAATATCCTGTTGATAATTGAACCAACGGAATGGAAAGTCAAAATTAGATATTTCTAGACGAGTGATTGGATCGTTTCATTAGTTCATATGGTTCCAAATTGATGGAGTTGGTCGATATATAATTTTAATGTAGGGGAAGTTATGAAATTCAATGTTGAGGTTTCAACGGAATTTCATGTTGTCCTGTTTTCATCAACGGCTATGTACTTCCCCAGCCAATTAATCAATTACGTTTTCTCTTTCCCAACAAAACCAATCGACCGTTCTGAATCATCATAATAAATTTTGTGTCGATACATTCATTACATCGATAGTTATTTGGACTTTTGAGTTGAGACCCATCTGATCCCCCCTCCTGTTCGGCTGATTCCGGTGAAAATTTTTAGTTGTCAAATAATTTATGGTTTCCAGATTTACTTTGTGAAGCTCCATTCTAGGAATAGATAATTAAAAACACAATTTCTTTGTGAAACTTCACTATATATTCTCAAATACTCAACTAGTTCCATTCCCCCCTTTTTAGTTTAAATATCAAGTAGCTAAGAGTCAGATGATTGTAGAAATGTTTTGCCAACTCACATTTAGGGAATACTATAATTTTCATTTGATGATATGTCCTTTAAATTCTATTTATTTGTTTTTTGTTCACTTTAAATTATTTTACATTTATATAATTCAAGAGTTCTACCTATATAAATACCAACACTTTACTGTTAACTTCACTTTATTAGGTTTTAAGTACCTTCTACCCTGTCAACCATTTCTGTCAGTTTATAAGTGACTCTTGATAATGCCTTAACACGGCGAAACTAGTTGAGTATTTGAGAATATATAGTGAAATTTGACAAAGAAATTGTTTATTTAATTATCTATTCCTTATTAGTTGTCCCTACCGGGCTTTAAATTTTTTTGTGAAATTTCGTGTCAACGCAATCATTAAAAGCAGTTATTAGAGATTTTTGATTATCCCCCCTTTACTTTTGGCAGATTTGACTGATAATCTATGTGTCTTTACAGAGTTCTGAACACATATAAAATTTCGTGTTGATATATTCATTTTTTCCGGAGTTTTTGTGTTCAGAGACAGACATATTTTTTTTTTCTTTTTTGGAATTAGGAGTTCAGAAAACTTGAAATTCCATTGAAAACTCCCCATCCATTTTCGACCGGTTACATAACTTCCCATATACTTCGTAGGGCTGGGGAAGTAGAAATTGTTCATTATGTGTGTCTATGGTCTCTGGCTGATCTCTATATGAAATATCTCACCTAATAGTTTTCAGCGGAACTGACCATAGGAAAGGGTGTGTGGGGGGGGGGGGGGGGGGGGGGGGGGGGAGGGTACTTAACCCAGAAAACTCTAATAAATCCCGATGTAATGAATGTATCAACATGAAAATTCATATTTAAATTCAAATCCCCATAAGGTCGACACTTAACAATTTGCTGCAATATCGGTCAAGGGCGATAGTTCTCGGTAGGGGCTATGTCAGACCGTCAGAGCGTAGTCTCGTTGATGTGCATGCGTGTATATGTGTGTGTCGGACAGCTGCGCGCGCAGCGCACACAGACAACTACACACTTCTTTATCTGTGATGTCAGCTGTTTTCGTTCATATTTACCTTTGTAATGAATTTAACTTTTAGGTTAAGATGCTTCGATAGCTTAAATTTGTCACAATAAATGAAATTTGTGGGTAAAATTAAATAATATAATAGTGTAAATCTAAAAAGGATATAATGTATAATATGTTATAAACACATAATAATAATATAATGTTTTTACCAGTTGCAGGAGATACCGAACAGCTTATTTCATTTTTAAATGACAAAACTATTCTACAAATGAATACGAAACGAACCATTTCAACAAGAAATTCGAAAACTAACATCGACGCTGTATTCTCGCGGTATTTAGATACACTACAGTTCTATTTATCTTATTTTAGCTATCACAAACCTGTAATTTCATGTATAAAATAAATTTAAGAACAATAAATTTGAAAGTTTAATTCCTCATAATAATTTTCTTATTGTAACATTATAAAACAAATTTTAATCAAAATCAGTGCGCAACAGCAAATTTTTGAAACTAAAGCAGATGTTCACACATCGATTCTCGTGAGTACCTCGTCTCTCACAAATTATTTTCTTTATCTGGGAGGTTAAAAAACCTTAGCATGCCGCCGTTAAGAGATGTTTCCGACCACATACAATGTCTATGAGAATAAACATTTAGGGTAGGCAAAATGTAGGACTCCCATAGTAGAGTCGGGCCCATGTTCACCAGTTTGACGAAAGAGCACTCTGGTAGAAGGCGAAATGACCTCGTTTAAAGCCCGGGCATGAGTCATAATAACCAACTAACCAGATCTTAGCTTACAGGTAACACCATCTCATAGCTCTAATTACTAGAGTAATTTACCTTGAGGCTCTTCAGATAATTGTCATCCCAAATTGATAAAGCCATCATCCTTACTAGAGGAACGCGCGACTCTGGAGTATTAGCACAAACAGTTTCCGATTGTTTTGTCTGATAACGATCCTGCCTGGGGGGGTCTCCCAGGTATCCTAAATTGGAATATACCTTCCTTGATATTTCCCAAGAGGTATCACTTGGATCAACATATTAACACCATCTCATTTCCTAAGTCGAAATTGGATTTAGAAATAATTGCGTTTGTAAGAAAGTCAGTTTTATTCGTTCACGTTCTCTTCAATGAGGTATTATATTCCCGAAAAGATTTGAATTCCAGATTTCCTGGAAATACGTGATATTGAGTTTATTATAACAACCATAATATAAGGTTATATTATCTTTCACTCACAAAATATTTCAAATATCCCAAAAACGTTTCCACCAAATGTGAATCTAAAAATGTTTGTGGATCGTTTAAATCTTATTTTTTATTATTTATATACTAATTTATTTTCTTGTTTTTCTCTTTTTTTGTATTTTTTATTAGGGTTTTATTTATTTATTTCATTTATTAATATATATATATATATATTTTATAATTGTTATTGTTATTTTTTTTTCTTTATTTTTTCTATATTTCGCACATTGTGACCTGAGGAAGGGACGTATCATGAATATTCGGCAACAGACGATTCAATTCGCCTTCAATGTTATGTATAGGCAATCCTATTATTTCTTTTGAATCCCAGATTTCTTGACAATCCCTCCATTTCATGTTCCCCTGATTCAAAAAAATGAAGAACTTATTTTTATATATTATATTTACTTTGAGTCTTCCCATTTCTGTACTTTCTGTATTTCTTTGACTAGACTTTACTTTGTGGGTATTACATAAATACATAGTTCTATATTTCTTGTTTGTTGCATTCTCCTCACAATTATTGTTTCGAAAAATTGCAGCCTATTTATTTTTATTATATTGTATTAATTAAGATAAACTATAAAAAAAAAAAAAAAAAAAAAGCCACACGATAGTTTGAGATGACTAATCCCGACCTAAATCAACATAACTCCATTATATGTCACCCTTCCCGACCCCTCAACTAAAAAAATAGACCAACAATAGTTGTGAATCATCAGTTCCTACAACCCCTTCGGCAACACAACCAATTGCCCATACAACTAATATTAGATATGTAAATTGTAAATAATTCACTTTGCATTTTTTCTTCACGAAGTATAGGGGAAGTTATGTATTCGGTAGAAAATTCGATGTCCAGTTTTCAACAGAATTTCATATTATCTGACCTCCAGATTCCAAATATGAAAAACAAATTGTTGTCTGTGAACATGACAACTCCCGATATCCATTATATATCCTAATATCCCATTATATATTATGTATCGATACGAAATATTATATGTTGGATCAAAACCCCATAAGGACAACACCTATCGACTAAAGGGAAGTAGGGATGAAGGGAATAGCTTATCTCAAAACCCTAATAACTGCCGATGTAATGTATTTATCGATACAAAATTTATGGGTATGAGGATTTAGGACCCCCTCTGTAAGTCAAATGTTGAAAATTAGCGCAAACGGTCGACTGGTTTTGGAGAGGAAGCGAGTAGTTATTAAATTCCTTCTGAGGAAGTACTTTGCCGGTGATTCATATATTTTTTAAATCCTTTTTCCTCATCTTTTGCTGATATTTAAATAAGAATCTTATTTTTGAATAAACTTTCTCCATATATATTTTATTCAACAACAGACACATCTCCACAAATTACTACAATAGTTTCAGATGAACAAAACTTTCATTTATTTGTTAGTTCTGGCAAGTTTGGAGTTAAGGAAAACTCTAAAAGACTAATGTTTGCCTATTTATTGTTTTATCTTATATAACTTGTTATTAATATCAGTATTGTATTTTTTTTTGCATTTTTGTTTTTAGAATTTTATTTTAGTATGAAGAAATCACTTCAGAAATTTACTTTAAATAAGGGTTCACACAGCACTTAACTTCCTTCTTTTATTATTCCTGACGTTTCGAGCGTTCGCTCATTTTCACAGGTTTATCCCTATATAAAAATTAAAAATTAACATTCATTTCACATTTAATTATAATATAATTGCATGCATGTCATACTTACTTTAATTTTTCTTTTCATAATTTTCTATTGTTACCAAAATAATTTGTCCATTCTGTAAATTATTTTCGGATTTTAATTACACTATTTCTATTAAAGATATTGTGTATGGTTGTGTTATCTAATATAAGTTATGCTGCTGCTCAACTTCACATACACGCTTCATTTACACTACAACACCATCTCACACAAATTGAAAACTGGTGCAACACATGGAAAATAAAACTTAATACAGAAAAATCACAGCACATCACATTTACACTTCGACGAGAAACATGCCCCCCCGTTTTCATCTACGATAAGCCCCTCCCTCAAACTAATACTGTACGATACCTAGGACTGACATTGGATCGAAGACTGACATGGAATTCTCACATACGTCTCACACGAAACACGCTGAACCGTCGACTCAAAATACTCTACGGACTTTTAAATAGACGATCAAAATTAGACATGACACAAAAACGGAACTGATATACTTACTTACTTAGACCATTATGGACATGCGGATCACAGATCTACGGTTCAGCAAAAACATCAAACATCAAACGAATTCAGGCATTTCAGTCAAAAACCCTCAGACTGATAACACAGTGCCCCCCATACATAAACAACAGAACACTTCATAACGATCTTATGATACACACAGTACCCGACACAATACAAACTACTTACATACGTTTTTTTAGAAAACTTTACACACATACAAACCCAGAAATACGTACTTTATCTTCACAACACTTACCACAAAACCCCCCACGAAGGTTGAAGAGGAGGTGGAACCGCGACTTACTGCCACCTTAATTCCTATTCGTTCTTAATATTTTTATTTTTTTTTTACATTATTTTCCTTTACTTTTATCATCTCTCTTACCCATTCGATCAACGTTGTCCTTCAACTCCTTTTTCTTTTATTATTTTTTTTTTTTATTTATTTATTTATTTTTTTAATTTATTTATTTATTTATTTTTTATTTTTTTTCTTCCCTTGTTCTTATAATTAATATAAATTTTCGTCCCGAGGACCTACCACTGGGTGGCCTTCCTCTCACATGCCATTCACGCCAGAATATCCATACCTACCAACATAGATGCTGGTTGTTGCACCCTAGCAACAGTTGCTTCTTTATAAATAAAAAAAAAAAAAAAAATTATTTTAATTACCTTAAAATATTGAGTCGACCCGTGTGTTCTAGGATCTTGTCAAGACTGATCTCTACTATCGATATTAGTGGTCGTTTCGTATTTTATTTGGTTCTGTTTGGATTTGTTTTTTGTTTTTGGGTTATATTTTAAGTTTATTTATTATGTGTGCGTAGTGATTACCTATTTTAGCTATGTCGGTTTTAAAGTTTATTGAGTTATTGATATTTTTAGTGATGTAAATTGATTCTATTGCTTTTCTTAATGACGTTTTATTTTCTGTGTTAAGGATGGTTGTATTTTTGAAATTAAATTTATGTTGTGTTGTTATTCTTTGGTTGGCTAACGCGGTTTTATTAATATTTTTACTATTTTTGGTATTTGATCTGTGTTGTTCTATTCGTTTGTTTAAGTTTTGTCTAGTTTCGCCTATGTATATTTTATAACAATATTATTACATCTTTTTTATCATTCTTTTTAATTTTATGTTTCATTTGGCTTAAATTGTTATTTATTTTGTTATTGTTATGTAGTCCAAATTTCATATCTTTTAGATCATAATTAGCAAACTTGTTTTTGATACTGTTTGTTAATTTAGGTATATAATTCAATCTGTAATATCTTTGTTTATTGATGTTATATTTAATTTTGTTGGGTTCTATTTTATGTTTGTTAGGAGTAGTTTTTAAGTTATCAGTCATGAACGTTTGTTTAATTTTTAAATTTTTGGTTATCGTTTCTTGTTTTTTTATATTGTGGGGTTTTGATAACACTGTTTTTTGTATTGTTGTGGAAGGTTCTATTTTGTAACTCAGTGATTGATACCATAATTTGTTTATTATTTTTAGTGGAAAAAAGTTTTCTATTAAAATTGTGTATCCTCAACACATACAAAGAACTTTTTTTACTTTGTTTTACAATTGGGCCTTGGATGTCGTAAATAACTAAATAACACAGTGACATGGCTAATATGCATCATACATAAGGCCAAAAAAAACATAAAATAAAATAATTAACCAATAATAAAGGATATTTTAAAATACGTTAAGTGTTACAATTTAAACATTACTTTGAAATATTTCATATTTAATATATATATAGAAATGCATTTTATTCTGTTTGGGGCGCTGTAACTTAAGTCGTATTAGTCCTATCTCAAATCAAATGACACTTGACGATCGGAAATTAAAAAAAAAAAAATTTTGTAAGTACTGTTTTGATAGGACAAGTGATTAAAGCAAACATTTAAAAAAAATTAGTTTCAAAACGACAACCGACCTGCAAAAAACGTGTGTGTCTGTGAAGGTGTGCATGTATGCATTTGGAACTTAGTGAGAGCTCTATCTCAAAAACGATTATATCTATGAACTTGAAATTTGGAATGAAGAAATCACATGTGCTAACTTAAATGTGATTAAATTTTGGCTGAAATCAGACAAAAAATATTATCACTTTACTTGGGTTCATAAAAGTATATTTTACAACATATTTCATATATTCATGAGATAATATTTATTTATCAAAATAAATTTTTTGAGAAAATGGTTTGCGAGATACAGGCTGAAACATGCGGAAAACCGTCATATTATATCGTTTTGAAAATATATTTTTTTAAATTCGTATTTATATGTTCTCTGTTTTACATATTTCTTCTATTTATATAGATACTTTCTTTCTTCAAAATTAAGCTGTTAGTTTTATGTTTTTTCATGTTAATTTTTTATTTATCTATATTTATTATTGTCTAGTTTTTCTCTACTGAGGCATTAATTTATTTATTTATTTGTATGACATACTGATACTCTAATTCATACTTTTCTTTTTGACTCTGTACGTATTTATTTTTTGCGAACCTCGGTCCCGGAATAATAAAGTTTCTTTTCATTTCATTTTCATTTCATATGTTCTGGGAGCTGTCCTTTCTTCACCCCGATCACTGCTCCCCTTTCATACTCCCCAGCTTGCAGACGGCTCATAGTGACCCAGTGTTCCACAGATGCAGCCAATGTCCCTTGGGTTCGCTAAATCACAACATTATCTCTACTTTAATTGACTCTCCCAGTTTAGATTTATACAGGACACACCCCTTCTTTCATAGGGTGTCCTGTCCTCTCTCTCTCTCTCTCTCTCTCTCTCTCTCTCTCTCTCTCTCCTTGTTGAATATTTAATCCCACCCTACCCCATCCCATGCCTTGATCCTTTTTAATCCCTTTCATTGCCTGTTTACTTTTCTTTAAACAGCTGATAATCCTGACGACATTAGAGGGAAGTAATCCTTCATCCCTTTTACAAAACACATCGAAAAACCTCAAACTTATGTGCTTAGTCTGTGTTAGTAACTTTTTCACTGTTAAAAAAACCCTCATTTAATGAAATCCAATTTTCTGTTTTACTTTTCCAAACGAATCCAGTTTCAGTCAAAAACCCTCAGACTGATAACACAGTGCACCCCATACATAAACAACAGAATACTTCATAACGATCTTATGATACACACAGTACTCGACACAATACAAACTACTTACATACGTTTTTTTAGAAAACTTTACACACATACAAACCCAGAAATACGTAGGTACTTTATCTTCACAACACTTACCACAAAACCCCCCACGAAGGTTGAAGAGAAGATGGAACCGCGACTTACTGCCACGTTAAATCCTATTCGTTCTTAATATTTTTTATTATTTTTTTTTTTTACATTATGGTCGTCCATACAAGGTCGTCCTTTTCGTCTTAGTTACAGAGCCTGCAGACACTTTCAGGACAAGCCCTCCAAGTAATAGTTCTAAAATTTATATTGCTATTGTGGAGACGAATTTGAGCTAGCAGTCGGAGTTTTTCGATACGTCTGAACGCAATGTAATTTTTTATTATATTAAAAATTTTATCAAGTGTATTTATTTATAATATATTATTTTATTTATAATAATAATATTATTATTTTTGTACTCATATATTTACAATTATTAATTTATTCATTTCATTTTTCCTAATAGTATTATTAATAATAAATTTATGTCAGACTCAAATAGTTAATATATATTGGATTGTATACGATGCCAGATACTCGTAAAAGACCCCTAGGTGAATAAAAATTTAGAGTAGGCAAAAGTTAGGACTCTAGAAACAGATTCATGTCCATCAGAGTGACGAAAGAGCGTTCTGGTGTAGGCGATATGACCTTGTAGTTAAAGCCCGGGCATGAGTCATAATAACTATCTATATTAGCCGTGTTTTTAAACAAAATACAGTGTTTAACTATTTATTACTGGGGGTTACCGTTAGCCTATGTATGTGTACAGAGTTAGTTGGCAAACTTTGCGTGGAGGAAGAACGGTGTGTGTGGGGGGGGGGGGGGGGCCGCTGGCTACGCCTAATTGCATGATTGTCGATCACGTAGCTCAACTTAGCTTGTTACAGTTTTGTAGTCTCCCTTAACTTTCCTCAAGCCCATCTGGTCCTCGATCAATAACCAGTTATTAGTTTTAGGAACAGGATTTTTTTTTTAAAACAAACAATAAATACAAAAATATATGTGATGTGCCCATAACAGGACTTTATACCAACCACTTTTGTACAGATTCTCTCTTTCCTCACCGTTTTTAAATTCATTTCATACTGACATTAGTGGGTATAAGAAAGTAATATGCTGAGAGTGATTGTACTATACCCAGTAACACCAGTATGAAAAAAATTTGAGATGGAGGAAGGGTAGGGAGAGTTACCTCTCTGTAGTACAAAAGTGGTTGGTATAAAAAAGCCCTTTTATGGCCACATGAAATAAGATTTTTTTTTTTTTTATTGGCCTAATTTATTTATTTATTTTTTATTAGACGCATCGATTGCAGAGGCCATTAGCGCCAGCACAACTATTATTATAATAGATAGGGTGACATAATGTGGATAAGGCTATCTCTATTCCTCCGTGAATGGCACCTTATAATTTTTTGGTGATACAGTCGAGTATATCGCAAGAATTGCAGCAGCTGTGATGTGTAGGCCGAGCTATCTTTCAGCACTGCTCGAGCATCGTGAGGCAATCCATATCTTTCTCTGTACGGTTTGAGAGCTTTACAGGATTGTAGTATGTGGAAGACAATACAATTCTTTCTTGCATAGTGGACATCTCGGTGGGCGTCTCCGCAACAAAAAGTGGGCATGAGTCAGCCAAGTGTGTCCGATTCTTAGCCTCGTCAGGACCATTCTTTCCTTTCGGGAAAGAGATGTCACATCAGGAGTGTCGACTCGACCTTAACCGACCTCAGAAACGTATTAGATTCCTCTCATTGCTTTTGCCATTTATGTTTGATGGCCAATTGATGATGATTGAGTGTCTGCAGAACGGACTGGTATGGCCTCTGTTAGCACGGCAGCTGTAGCTTCCTTGGTGGCTCGGTCCGCCAACTCGTTACCGCGGATTCCTACATGCCCTGGGATCCAGGCGAAGACTATTTCTTTTCCTATTGGCCTTATTACGATGCATATTAGAACATACAAAACTCAATCTCGAACGGCATTCGTCCTGCACTCTTGCCACCATGGCCTCCGTTTTCTTAATTCATAATTATTATTTATTAAAAAACTCATATAATTGCGTCATATCTTCCGAAGGTAAGGGTCGGTAGCTCAGAGGCAGCGTGCTTGTTTACGGAGCTCAAGATCGCGGGTTCGTGATCCTGCCGAGACCCGTTAGGTATTTTTATGTAGGAGGTGAGAATGGGGCGTTAAGCTATGGTCCTGTACCTACATGACGGCAGGTACTCGCTAAAGAACAAGAACAGAAGAAAAAATAAATAAATAAAAAGGAATTGAAAGACAAAGTAAAGGAAAATAATGTAAAAAAAATAAAAAATAAAATATTAGGAACGAATAGGATTTAAGGTGGCAGTAAGTCGCGGTTCCATCTTCACTTCAACCTTCGGGGTTTTTTTTTCGGTAAGTGTTGTATATAGCCCAAGATAAAGTACGTATTTCTGGGTTTGTATGTGTGTAAAGGTTTCTAAAAAAACGTATGTAAGTATGTCCATAATGGTCTAAGTAAATAAGTGTAACAGTTCCGTTTTCGTGTCATGTCTAATTTTGATCGTCTATTTAGAAGTCCGTAGAGTATTTTGAGTCGACGGTTCAGAGTGTTTCGTGTGAGACATGTGTGAGGGTTCCAGTCTTCGATCTAATAGGCTTGTCGTAGATGAAAACGGGGGGGCATGTTTCTCTTCGAAGTGTAAATGTGTATGTAACAACATAATTTAAAATGATTTAATAAATATAAGGTTTAACATTTAATATAAACGTTTATAAAGCTATACTTTTATGGGTTATTCCTCTTCCCCATCTGAGTCAAAACTCAGATCATCTAAATGTTGTGCAAAGTCGACGGTCAATCAGAATGTACTTCCCAGCACGAATTAATCAATTCATTTTCCACAATTTTTTTTTTTTTGCAATATTTTTGAGAACTGGTTGCCAAGGCCCCTTCTTAACCTTGTCCGATGAAAGCCTTCATGGCATTGAACTAACGATATGTGCTAATCGGCTTGAGTAGAGAAACCTTAAAACCCACTTAGGTTTGATGCCTCAAAACCTATCCAAGAAGGGGGTACATAGTGTAAAGATTGCTATCAGAACAGCTGCCCTACTCTTTGTGTCCCTGCAAACCCCGTTAAGTCCTTCAGATGTACTCGATAGGGATTTTTTTTTTTTAATAGCCCTTTACACATTAGACTTAATAAAGCCCACACTTATAACAAAAAAAAACTGTTCAAAGTACTAAACTTTGTGCTTTTAATGTACAAAAAGATTTTAATCTCTGTTGATACTCTAATGGATAAGTTTCATGCCATTCTTCCAAGTATACAATGTTTCTTCTCTTAATTCTGTACATATTCCAGTTTTTATGAAAATAGGATTAATCCTATGGTATCTCGCAAATCATGTTTGATATAATCTGTCTTTCAGTTTCTCTAAAATTTTTGATTAGATCATAAATATAAGTAAATATTAGATACCCGGAGTAAAGTGATCTCAATTATCGTCTGATTTTTGCCAAATTCTAATCAAATTTAAAACAGCACAAGTGACATCTTCATATCAAATGTCAAGTTCAGAGCTACATTCGTTTTTAAGTTAGTGTACTAGGAAAAATTGTCAAAACATATTCAGGTGACCTTAAAACGTGTAAATTCGTTGCAAACTCGATCTCAGTTTTTCGCACTTACTTTCTTAGAGTGAAGATGTAAGAAATTAAAATATGATTTATAATGAGAATACATTTTAGAATTCGTTGCTACGAGTTTGAACTTTGAATTTAAACACTACTTAGAAATGCATTTTATATACTTTGAGGCTCTATAATGTTGTTTGTATAGATTTTATCTCAAATCTAAGGACATTTAGCCAGCTGGAAACTTAATAAGGAATATTTTTGGTGAAATCCCATGTTCTAGTCTAAAAAACTGCATTTCAAAACTACATTTTAGGACGGTTTTCGGCACATAGCTCTCGAACCAAGCAGCCTTCGAAAAAAAGTATTTTACATAAACTGTGCCATTTTAGTATTCTCCACACTTTTAATTGAAGAGATTTTTGACTAGGTCATAAATATAAACGGTATATTGTAAAATGTACTTAGACACTAAAGTCGTATTAATTGTCTTCCGATTTCGGTCAAAATTTAATGAGGCCTAAGTTAGCACATCTGAAATATTCATTTTAAATTTTATGTTCATAGCTAAAAATCGTTTCGGCGTTGGAGCACCACAGAGAATGCTGACAAAACGAGTCGAAACATGGTCAGGGGACCTTGGAACATGTAATTCCGTTTAAAACTCGAATTACATTTAATAAAGATATATGAAAGTAAAAATTCGGTGAATTAGTTATTATTATTATTAACTTTTCGCTCTTTCTCCAAAAACAATCAACTGGGCTAGTAATCAAATCGACGAATTGGGGCTTCTGAATCCTCAAACTAAATTTTGTGTCGATACTTCCATTATACCGAGAGTTATTGTGTTCACAAATAGGATATATATTTTTTTTAAATTAGAATGTCGGAAAACAGGAAATTTCGGTGAAAACTAACATCAAATGTCTAACTGATTGTAATTTATAGAAAGTAAAGAAAAAACGTTTTTAAAAAAATATTGTCTATATCACAAATATATATCTATGGTCATAGGGAATAAGTTGTTGTCATAAAATGGCCTAAATGAGTTAAATGTACTGTGATCATCTCCCAAACCATTTGCGCACTGGGATGAAGTTGGGAGCTCAGGACTCTAATACTTTCGGAATTGGGTTTCTTGGTATGTCGTAAAATTGTGTATGTTCTCGGTCAAATCAACTTAATCTACTTTTTTGAGGAATCATTCACGGGATAACTGCATTTAACCATATTCACTACGGCAGACTATTCCAAGTGAAGAGGGTGTTTTTGGTTAAATCAACTTGCTCAACTTTAGAGAGGCATCATTCACGAGTATTTCAAAAAGTATGGTCAATAATTAGGTAAGTGATGGGGAATGATTAGGAAACTAAGGGAAAATACAAGAAAATATTAACAATATTAATCCTCATTCACTCCTATAGATTTAGAAGATATATGATTAACAGTGATGCAAACATAATTTATTTATTCCCAAAACTGGATTTACATGATTAATTCAAAAGTAAAAAAGTGCTGCCCTGAAAAGTTACGGATTTAGACTTACCAATTTATTTCCTGTGACCACAGATTTAATATGGGAGTACTTTCGGTATTGTTACCATATTATATATATTTGTTAAATAGACAATATTTTTAAAAAACTTACTTTTTTTCTTCACTTTTTATTAAGTGTTTTATAATACCTCTGCAAAAAATTTTATGTAATGTATAACTTCCGATATGCCTCGGGAATGAAAAAAATATACTCGTAGATACATAACAAATATACAATTAGTGTATGACAGAAGGCAAAGATAAGGCCAGTTGTTTAAGCCCCTTTGACACAGAACGTCGCTGTTCTAACTACCAAGAATGCAAATGGAAGGGATGTTTGTGGAGGAGTTGGCGAAGATAGATGCCGGAGGACGGACGATACATTAACGGCAGATGTTGTGTCCATGGTCCATGCATCATTCCTAACCCCATCCTGTCTGCATATGGCTAAATCAGCAACCCTAGCCTTTAGCCATAACATCTCCAGTCTAACCCACATGGACAATAACTCTAAACTAAGTTCCGTACAAGACAATAATTTATAAGTTTGACTTTGGTCTCTCGTTTAATTCTGTTTCCGATAAAGTTTGGATTAAAGTTTAGCTGAATTTGTTGGAATTCAAAGGATTCGTAAGTGTGTATGTCCACTGGAGGGCTCCACGTTTCCGCTAATATTCAATAGTTGACTTACACAGGGACTCCTAAAGCTCATAAAATCAATAAATCGGCAGTTGTGCATCCGATGAAGAAGCCTAGAAAAAAAATATTACTGTTACATACCTTAATACACTAGTTTATTTTTTTTACTTTCCTAAGCACAGGGAAAGTTATGTAATCAGTCAAAAATTATATATTGAGTTTTAACATAATTTTATAAAGCTGCAGAGAAAAATTTAATCAACTTGAAATCCTGCCTTTGCCATCGCTGTTTATATTTGAAACATTAATGGTTATTAGGAAAAATAGAAATATTTTCTTTCTCAACAATACTAATCTTGAATACGATACCAGGAAGAAAGAAGACTTGAGAATAACACCCCCACCTCTAGTCTGCTCATTATTTTTTTGGTAAATGTCGTTTCGTTGGAGCGAAGAGACAACGTTGAAATTTGTTGCAACATGAGTGTCTGCGGAACGTAAACATTCTGAAATGGTTGATTTTCCAAGTCGAAAGAGATGTGTGAGTGTCCTTAAACTACATCTAGTAGCAAGAAAGTAGAGAACGGCGGTCTGTAACTTTGTTTTTACGGGAATTGCACTTTTTAATTGGGTATCCTTGCGTCAAGGTTTTTTACCTCACTTTCTACACAGTAGGCTAGTTCGCTAGATCTGAGCTTCCATCGCCCTCAATGACGTATGTTTAGTTATTGTGACTCATGCCCGGGCTTTAACTTCGATGGCATTTTGCCTACTAGCAGAGCGCTCTTTCTTCTTCTTGTCATTTCTCTCTCGTCCATTATGGGTGAGGCGTGTGAGGGTTCCATGTTACCCTTTTGTTCAGTATATGTCCTAAATATCTCACTCAGTTAGCTTGTGGAAGGAGCTTTTTAAATATAAAAGAAACATTAAGACAGTTATTTTCACCTTATAGTTGTACATATAAAAAAATTTAAAAAATAATAATTTTTTAATATTTTGAAGCTTCTTGATTTGCATTCTTCAAATTAAGCCCGCTTCCCTGAACCCCTCCTTCCCTCCGGCCGACATCGTTGAAATTTTGACTTAAAATATGAAATTTCACATAGACACATTCATTACATAGGCAGTTATTGTAGTTTTTGAGTTGAGCCCCCTTTCCTTCTGCCACTGAAAATTAACAAGTGTCGTCCTTATGGGGTTTTGAATTCAAATATGAAATTGCGTGACAACACATTGGCAGTTATTAGTGATATATTGTTAAGCCTCCCCCCTTCCCTTTGAGGAACTTTGCTGGAAAACAATAGGTCGCTGGAAGGTTTTGGATTGACGTATAATATTTCGAGTCGATACATTCATTCTATTAGGAGTTGTGTTCACAAACACACAGACATTTTTTAAATCATATTTGAAGTCAAGAGGTCGGAAAATGAAATCCCGTTGAAAACTCCGCCAAATTTTTGACTGATTACATTCTCATACACTTCGCACAGATGGGGAAGTAAAATTAAAATAAATTGAAAAATTAAAATAAATGTTATTTCTAATAAACAATAAAACAATAATAAAGTAACAATAACACCAGAAAGAAAACTAGATAATGAATATTGGAAAAAATAAAATACATTTTATTTTTTATAGTCATTGAGCTGAAAATAATCAAACTTCTTTAATTAAAAAAAATATTAATAAATAAAACACCCTTTCTCTCCTTTGTCTCATAATTGGAAGGGGATGTGGAGGGGAGGTTCGTATGTGTCCCTATAGAAACACAGAACGTACCTAAAATCATTTCTAATTTCCATTTGGAAGTACACTTCAAATATCAAAATTGGGTTTTTTCTTCAAAATTACATGTTTTCAGTGTAATATTGATTGCTATTTTTGCAATTAAAAAAAAAGTATTAATGTACTTCCTCAGAACGAATTAATTAATAAACATTTCCCTCTCCGGGTTAATAATCAATAATTGACTTACAAACTACTAAATTCTCATACTAAATTTTGTGTCCATAAATTTATTAATTGGAAGTTATTAGAGATTTTTAGTAGAACCCCCACCCTGGATGATTTTGGTGAAAGTAACAGATACTCTCCTCATAGGGTTTTGACTTTGTGACTTTTAATGTCGATACACTCATTGGATCAACAAAGTTAATGGGGTTTTTGAGTTGAGTCCCCTCCGGAAAAGGCTACCTAGTTCTTTAGAAGAATAGGTCATCTCCAAATATGATCGTTACTAAATTTCCAATAGGTATGCGACCTCAGATTTCAGAAAAGTTGTATCCGAAGGTAATTTGAAATTGTTTCGCATATCAATGAATTATAAAATATAGGTTAGGTTAGGTTTTATGACTCATGCCCGGGCTTTAACTACGAGGTCATATCGCCTACTACCAGAGCGCTCTTTCATCACTCTGGTGGACATGAGCCCGACTCTACTGTGGGAGTCCTAAATTTTGCCTACCCTAAATTTTTATTCACCTAGGGTAGGGGTCTTTAACGAGTACCTGACATCGTACAGGCTCGGGACCATCGTTTAACGTCCCATCCGAAGGACGGCATGCTTAAATTTATTTTACCTGCCAGATAAAAAAAACTAAGGGCCTCAGTCGGGTTTCGAACCCACGTTCTTGAGCTCAGGAGACAAGCACGCATACCACTGAGCTACCGGCGCCCTTTTATAAAATATATTTTTATTTTTTATAATTTTTGTTATTCAAAAGAATAAAAATCAAAATTAAAAAAGTTATTGGGATAAGAAAATTACTCTGTACAATGAAACAAATAAAAACGCTAACGCCAACACATTACTTTCATATAGCCAGTATGAAATGATTTTGAGAGTGAGGGGGAATGAGAATGATCTCTAAAAGTGGTGTGTATAAGAAAGTCTTGTTATGGTTACATTACATATATATTTCATAAGATTTCTCCATTACAAATTTCAAATTCATAGCTACACTCGCTTCTGCGATAGAGCGCTCACAACTTGTGACTGGCCTACAGGCCCAAATGACATTATTCACCTGCCTCACTATAATGATTTTTTAAATATATATTTACAGGTAAGACACTGCCTGGAGTAGCAGCTCCTGCCAAAAAATCTCTTCATGATTTTGCTGCCGTTCGAAGCCTTCGTCTCTTAATGAATTCATATTTACAAAATGTGAATTATATAATAAAAATTATTATTTATTTTTAGATAAAATATATATTTTAAATAAATTATAAACATTTGTTATAGTTTTAAACAATGTATCAAATCTAGTTTATTGTAAATACAGTAATACAAATATAATTTACAGTAATATTTGATTTATTTTTTTTTCATACTTTATTATACAATATTTACAATTAAAAGATCGTACATAACATCAAAGATCCTATATATAAGAGGGCGCCGGTAGCTCAGTGGTCTGCGTGCTTGCCCTCTGAGCTCAAGATTGTGGGTTCAAAACCCGACCGAGGCCCTTAGTTTATTTTATATGGGGGGTAAAAGATGTTAAGCGATGGCCCCGAGCCTGTACGATGTCAGGTACTTGTTAAAGAACCCTACCCTAAGTGAATTTAGGGCTGCAAAATTTAGAACTACCATCAGTAGAGTCGGGCTCATGTCCCCGTATATGACCCCGTAGTTAAAGCACGGGCATGAGTCACAGAACCTAAATCTAAACCTCCTATATATAATTCTTAAAAAAAGGTAGCCATGTTTATAGGACAACATCCTCAGTTGAATATCACCAGTAGAACTCGGCTGAGGCAATTAGCCCACAGTTTCCAAAGACATTGGCAAGTACACTCCAAGTGACTGACGTATTAAGTGGACCTAAGAATCGGTTGAGGGAGTTCTCTAGTGCTTTACGAGGTTTGTCAAGTGTTTGTAAAAACACTTGGCTAGAAGGTAAAATAGGCACTTGGTTTGGCCTATATAAATCAGGCTATATTTGTTCGACCAAATGGCAAACAAACTTTTTTTTTTTTTTCTTTTTTTTAGTATGAACCATTTAGTTTGCCAACAGCTGGTAAACACAATACATCAGGTTCCATTGACATACATAAAGTAGCATAGATTCATATCGTGTATACATTGTAAAGCTCCCTGTAAATCTTATCAACTATTGCAAACAATTTTTTTACTTCCCCGGCAATACAATGTATAGAAAAAGTTATGAAATCAGTCAGAAATTTGTTGCGAGTCACTGTGAATCACCGGCTATATATTTCCCTCGCAAGAATTAATCAATAATTAACTTTTGTTCCACATCTTCACGGTCTTCATTTTCATGCATTACTTAATTATTTTTACTTATTACTAATTATTATTATTATTATTTTTTTTTTTTGCCTTTTATTTATAAAGAAGCGAGGGCGCCGGTAGCTCAGTGGTATGCGTGCTTGACTTCTGAGCTAAAGAACGTGGGTTCGTAACCCGACCGAGGCCCTTAGTTTATTTTATCTGGGAGTTAAAATAAACTTAAGCACGCCGTCCTTCGGATGGGACGTTAAGCGATGGTCCCCAGCCTGTACGATGTCAGGTACTCGTTAAAGACCCCTGCCCTAGGTGAATAAAAATTTAGGGTAGGCAAAATTTAGGACTCCCACAGTAGAGTCGAGCTCATGTCCACCAGAGTGACGAATGAGCGCTCTGGTAGTAGGCGATATGACCTCGTAGTTAAAGCTCGGGCATGAGTCATAAAACCTAACCTAACCTAACCTATAAAGAAGCAACTGTTGCTAGGGTGCAACAACCAGCATCTACGATAGGTAGTGACATGTTGGCGTGAATGGCATGTGAGAGGAAGACCACCCAGTGGTAGGTCCTCGGGACGAAAATTTATCTTAATTATTAAGACAAGAACAGGAAAAAAAATAATAAAAATAAATAAAAAGGAATTGGAAGACAATTTTGATGGATGGGTAAGAGGGATGATAAAAGTAAAGGAAAATAATGTAAAAAAAATGTTAGGATTTAAGGTGGCAGTAAGTCGCGGTTCCATCTTCTCTTCAACCTTCGTGGGGGGTTTTGTAGTGTAGTATTTATGGGTTTGTATGTGTGTAAAGTTTTCTAAAAAAAATTATGTAAGTACTAATAATTATCTCAAAAAGGTTGCTTCATTTCCTGAAAAAAAAATAAATAAATAAAAGATAAGTTAATTCAAATAACCAGAAAAAATGAATATCTAGTAATGCCCGGACTCAATTTTATGAAATTTTGCATTTATTAATTATTGTCTTGAAAATGTTACCTATTTCAATTCCAAAAAAAATAAACGAATAAGTTAATTCAAATAAACAGTATAAATGGATATCTAGTTATTACTAATCCATCATTTGGTGATACAATCATTACATAGGCAGTTAATGGGATTTTTGAGTCGAGCTCCCCTCTGATCCTTTTTTTCCATTGGCCGATTTGACTAAAAATCAATAAAGTGTCGTCCTTGAAGGGCTCCACTGAACTTACATAAAAAATTTAGTGTCGAAACATTCATTCTATCGGGTGTTGTCGAGTTCACATACACATCCGCAGACACACATAACTGCCCTTGTAACGAATGTATTGACATGTGACTTCATATGTAAATTCGAGATCCTATAAAGACGACACCTATCATTTTTCATCGGAATAGGAATAGCCGTAGGGGAGGGAGTGAAGGGAGGCTCGACTCAAAAATTCCAAGAACTACCGATGTAATGAATGTATCGTCATAAAATTAGATATTTAATTTCTAATTGGGTGTTGCAACTTCCAAATAATGCAGTAAACTTCTTATTTTAGGATTAACAATAATTATTTCACTACAAGTTAATTAAATAGACTAAAGAGAGGAGGAGATAGTTGCCTCTGGAAGAAGTAAACTACTTATTTTAGAATTAACAATTATTATTTCACTGCGTTAATTAAATAGACTAAAGAGAGGAGGAGATAGTTGCCTCTGGAAGAAGTAAACTTCTTATTTTAGAATTAACAATAATTATTTCACTACAAGTTAATTAAATAGACTAAAGAGAGGAGGAGATAGTTGCCTCTGGAAGAAGTAAACTACTTATTTTAGAATTAACAATTATTATTTCACTGCGTTAATTAAATAGACTAAAGAGAGGAGGAAATAGTTGCCTCTGGAAGAAGTAAACTACTTATTTTAGAATTAACAATTATTATTTCACTGCGTTAATTAAATAGACTAAAGAGAGGAGGAGATAGTTGCCTCTGGAAGAAGTAAACTACTTATTTTAGAATTAACAATTATTATTTCACTGCGTTAATTAAATAGACTAAAGAGAGGAGGAGATAGTTGCCTCTGGAAGAAGTAAACTTCTTATTTTAGAATTAACAATAATTATTTCACTACAAGTTAATTAAATAGACTAAAGAGAGGAGGAGATAGTTGCCTCTGGAAGAAGTAAACTACTTATTTTAGAATTAACAATTATTATTTCACTGCGTTAATTAAATAGACTAAAGAGAGGAGGAAATAGTTGCCTCTGGAAGAAGTAAACTACTTATTTTAGAATTAACAATTATTATTTCACTGCGTTAATTAAATAGACTAAAGAGAGGAGGAGATAGTTGCCTCTGGAAGAAGTAAACTACTTATTTTAGAATTAACAATTATTATTTCACTGCGTTAATTAAATAGACTAAAGAGAGGAGGAGATAGTTGCCTCTGGAAGAAGTAAACTACTTATTTTAGAATTAACAATTATTATTTCACTGCGTTAATTAAATAGACTAAAGAGAGGAGGAAATAGTTGCCTCTGGAAGAAGTAAACTACTTATTTTAGAATTAACAATAATTATTTCACTAAAAGTTAATTAAATAGACTAAAGAGAGAAGGAGATAGTTGCCTCTGGAAGAAGTAAACTTCTCATTTCAGAATTGACAATAATTATTTCACTACAAAATAATTAAATAGACTAAAGAGAGAAGGAGATAGTTGCCTCTGGAAGAAGTAAACTTCTCATTTCAGAATTGACAATAATTATTTCACTACAAAATAATTAAATAGACTAAAGAGAGAAGGAGATAGTTGCCTCTGGAAGAAGTAAACTTCTCATTTCAGAATTGACAATAATTATTTCACTACAAAATAATTAAATAGACTAAAGAGAGAAGGAGATAGTTGCCTCTGGAAGAAGTAAACTTCTCATTTCAGAATTGACAATAATTATTTCACTACAAAATAATTAAATAGACTAAAGAGAGAAGGAGATAGTTGCCTCTGGAAGAAGTAAACTTCTCATTTCAGAATTGACAATAATTATTTCTCTACAAGTTAATTAAATAGACTAAAGAGAGGATGTCTCTTGAAGAAGTTAACATTACTTTTTTCTGAGGAGTTGGATTAATCTTGGACCAATTAGAACTCAATTTAATCGTTTTACAAAACCCATAATTGGAATGGATTTTGCTCTATAGATCGACTTCTGTTCTCTCCCCAAATCAACTTACTTCATTTAATTAGATCAATGTCAAAAGAAATTAATTCATCTAAACTTTCTTCAAGTCCAATCTGCTCGTTTCTAGATAACGAACAAAACCTTTCTTTCCCTTATACTGTATTGGATTGCACATTCAAAAAATTTGTTACTTCCTCAGCTATAGGAAGTGATGTATTCGGTCAGAAATTCGAAGTTGAGTTTTCAACGGAATTTCATGTTTCCGAACGTCTAATTGGCAGCATAATTACTCAGCACGAATTACGCTTGCCCCATATGATTCTGCATTAGCCACACAAATATAACAAGATTACAGACATTTCAAAACTAAGTCCTCCGGATAGCAGTGAACGCCCCCTGGTTTATCAGGAACACCCAAATCCATCGTGAACTGGGAGTTGCTCCTTTTGCAGCCCACATCGAAAAACTCACCTGAGACTTCCATGAAGGTCTGCCAACCTGCTCTGGAGCGGTCCACTATAGTCTCGGCCAGCCTCTCGCCCAATTTTCATGTGTCAATTTGTACAAAGTACATGTTTAGTACTGGATCAAATAAAATTTTTTTTTTCTTTTCTTTCTTTTCTAACATGCTTATTTTTTTATCCTTAACGAAAATGACTTCTGCGCTAGGGGGGTAATTATGCTTTTACGAAGTGATTGATGAAGCGGCTAGTGAGCCACACCACCTCCACAGGGGTCCTCCTCAGCCAGGAGGTCAGTAGACCGGACCGACATTGCTTCTGCTAGTAGGTGTGAACTTTTAGTGCAAATTTGTGTAAAGGTGTGTGACGTCGTGTAAGAATGGTATGTTTCGATTCTTCGAAGAATTTTATTTTGAGTGGCTTGAATTATTTTAGTTCGAGAGGACTTTCCGTAACCCCAGAGCTGGACATCATAGGTCTGGTAACAGTCTTGTAGACTGTTTGTGGTTGAGGCAAAGTTGAGATCACTTGTCTAATAGTCGTTCCAGTAGTCTCATCTTCTGTCGAATCTGCGTAACGTGTTTCTTCCAAGACAATCCAAGTTACAACTTTCGCAGTTTTAACTTAAAAATAAATTAAAAAAAGTCAATGGGCTCTGTTGGGTTGGTATTTTATTTTGGTCTGATATCTGTGCGTTTGTATGGATGGATGCGTAGACTTTGAACCTATACACAAAGGAACTTGGGTACTCAGGGCTTAAATTGAATCTTAAAGTCCACTGTTTAAAGGCCAAATTCGTAAGGGGAGCCGAGTTTCCCCCTCCCCTTCTGTTTTCCTCTCATTTTCCTTTGATTCGCCCCGGAAAAATCCAATTTAAAAGAAGCAGCAACCGACACAACCGCCAGACCTTATTTCTACCCCGTCCTGAAAGGGGATCTCCCTAATTTAGCATGTTTCCGAAGCTAAAGGTTTTCGTTCCATTAATTCCTTTCTTGTTCAGACCTCTTGAGTTAGCGATTCCCAATCAAGCAGACTCTCCATCTGAAGTGGGCGTTACAGTTAATTACATGTTTTAGTAGAATTTAACAAAAAAAAATATATATAAAATAAAACTTTGTAAATTATAAAGAAAACACGAATGTTTTTTAATATTGTCTATTCCACAAGGTATAAAAAATATATGGGAGTACTTTCGGTATTACTACCATCTTCAGCCACGACTTACCAAATACTAAATGGAAATTCAACTATTTTTACGAGGACGCCGGTAGCTCAGTGGTATGCGTGGTTGCCTTCTGAGCTCAAGAACGTGGGTTCGAAACCCGACCGAGGCTCTTATTTTATTTTATCTGGGAGGTAAAATAAACGTAAGCACGCCGTTCTTCGGATGGGACGTTAAGAGATGGTCCCGAGCCTGTACTATGTCAGGTGCTCGTTAAAGACCCCTGCCCTAGGTGAATAAAAATTTAGGATAGGCAAAATTTAGTGCTCCCATAGTAGAGTCGGGCTCATGTCCAACAGAGTGACGAATGAGCGCTCTGGTAGTAGGCGATATGTAGTTAAAGTCCACACATGAGTCATAAAACCTAACCTAACTATTTTTACAATCTAACCAGTAGGTAGGTACCCTTACCCTTACTCAGCCCCCCATGGGGGTTTCCTATCCCTCCTGTACCGTTAATTCTTCAAATATGTGAAACATCAAAAACGAAACTCCGTCCCAAATCAAATCCCAATAACAAAAACTCCAAAACAGTATGTTATACATCATATGTGTATTTTAATCAACCCACACCATCCCAAAGCCTCCACCATCAAGACCCCACCCCGAGACGAAATCTCATCTCCAACGCTCCACACATTCGAAGAATACATAATATGTACATAATATTATTATGTATGCATACATGAAATAAATCAAAGACTAATAAATATACAAATGAAAATCAAAAATATAAAATAAAATACATAGGTTCTTCAGAAAGTAAGTGAACTTTGTGTTAACACTGATATTTATAAATTGTGATACGCGGACTTATTATGGAAACTTATAATAAAATATATAACAAGATTTTCTCATACCAACCACTCTATTACATATCTCCCACTATCTCCCCCTTATCCTTCTAAAAATCATTTCATAATGGCATAACTGAGTATATGAAAATAATGAGAGGGCAGCGGTTTTCTTTGTTTCATTGTATAGTGTAATTCTGAGAGTGACTTTCTTATACCCAGTAACGTCAGTATGAAATTATTTTGAAAAGGGGGAGGGAGAAATATAGTGATCTGCATAGCAGATAAGTACGATGTCAAAGAAACCTGCCGTTCCCCATTATAGAATAAGTGTGACCGTGTCGTTCAAGGTCAAGTATAAGTAGTGTGTTACTAAAGTCTATTACCATGTTGTTTTGTCTAACATAAAGGTTTATTTACACATTAATTAAAAACAAAACAAATAACAAAGCAGACATTGCAGCAAAAGACGCTGCACTCTCCCCCTTATCGCCTCAACAAACAGTTAACACAGCACAAGACCTTTCGATCAACTTCAAAAAAAAAAAATGAACAACACTGGAACAGTCAATGGACTCAGACGGAAGACAACAAACTGCGAAGAATAAAAGAAGAAAACAAGCCGTGGAAACCTCCAAGCACCAAGAACAGACAAGACACCGTGATCATCACAAGACTAATACTGGGACATAGGAAACTGACACATTCCTACCTACTTGTTGGAGTTGAACAGCCGACATGCTCCTGCAACCAGGACTACAAAGAGCTCACAGTACAATATATACTGACTGACTGCATTAACTACACCGCATTAAGAAACAAATACAAACTACCGACTGACATGAAAAAACTACTCCCGACGAATACAACGGACTTATCCAGTTCCGACGCAAAATTCTACGAGGACATGTAGACATAATAGTTGTCGCTAATGACCCTGAAGTCGATGCGACGTTAAATAAAAACTAAAGAAAAAATAAAATAAATAAACAAAAAATAATAATAAATGAATAGAAATGTTGTTCGAATCCAGAAATATGTAAGATATTCTTATATTCCGACCAGTAAATAACTGGATTTTATACCGTATTTAAACAATATTCCGGACCACCGAAATTCCATTTCTTGTTTATTGTTTAATATTAGAAATATGGAATTTTCCCCCTGTTATAATTCGTAAAAATATGTACTTACATAATTTAGACAGACATTTAATTTGGACAATCCACAACAGATTGAAAAGTACAGACCTCAAAAGACGATTTGGACGACTGAAATCAATCATCGCACGGCGACATTATCGTTGGAAAAGAAACTTCACATATACAACATTATACTAAAACCCATCTGGACTTACGATATCAAGATCAGCGAAAAAAATCAAACATTACGTCTTCAGTCAATACAACCATTATACTTAGCCACATTGCCGATGCGCCATTTTACTTTTCCAATCTCACACTGCATAATGACCTCATCGTTGTGAATATGCAAAGATATAAAATAAAATAAAATGTTATTTCTATATAATTATATATTATTATATTGATTATTATTTTATTAATTATAATTAATCTAAGTAGGAGCATTTCTCAAATGTTCCAATGCCCACAAAAGGCATCAGGGGAAAGGTCAGTGCAATTCCACTATTTTTTTTTACTTTTCCATCCTTCAGATACAGAATGTATTGAAATCGTCAAATATTTCGATTTTATAGCGCATTTTAACATAATTTAATGCATATAAATAAATATCATGCGCGTTACAGCCGCTTTACGTTGAGACATGTTACACTGGCTTTGGGTAACGTCAAACAGCGCAAAGAAGGTCCAGAAAGTGATCCCCTGTCGTTTGCCCATCGTTGCAGAGCAGGCAGATCGGGTAGTAGACCACTCCTATTCTCTTCAGATGTTTCTGGAGGAAGTCGTGTTCTGTGAGCATCCTCAAGTTGGCTACTGTCACTCTCCTAGCCATTCCCCCAGCTATCCGATGTTTCTCTTCCAGCCGGACTCCCCATCTCTTCCCAGCAGTTGCCCTCAGCTGGTTTCTGGGACCTCGTAGTGGCTAAGGGTCAATTACAGTCTTATAGTCTTCCCCATAAATAAATACTACACAAATCTATTCAAAATCTAATATCTTTCTCTACAAGTAAATAACTTTATTTTATAACGTACTTGCAGCAATCTGACCAAAATTTCCTTTCTTTTTCTTGTATATTGTTGAATCGGAATAACTAACTGTCTAGCTACAAATATAATAAACGCATGGAGCCTCATCCAGATCTGGGAAACAGTAAATGTTTCTTGTTTCTCTTGGTGATAAGCTAATGAAATAAACGCGAAGGTGTTAGGATGGCATATAGAAGACGGAGACAATTCCCAACGGAATGATAAGGAGCCCCCTCCCTCGGATGGCAAATATATTAAAATAAACAGGAGCCCAAGGGAGAAAAGGGTGGGAGGCAGTGTTCAGGTAAGGACCTAAATGAAATTCCACTGTCTTGGGGACTGGTGAGCCGTGCAATTTGTTATTGTCGCCAGAATCCCCCCACGGGAGCCAGGAATTCTTTATATTATCTTTCAAGATGACAGGAGCCCTTGGAAGAATTACAAGGCATTTTTCAATTTGTCTATTATCATTCGTGAAGGTCATGGCATATTTGGGGAGGTCGAGGGAGCGCATCTGGACGAATGTTTGAAATACCAGAGCCTAGGGAAGGTGTTCCAATCTTCGAAATTCTATCATAGATAAGATATACTAGGTGGAGAACCTTCTCAATACACCTGTAATTATAGGTTAGGTTTTATGACTCATGCCCCGGCTTTAACTACAGTAGATATGACCTCGTAGTTAAAGCCGGGTGACGAAAGAGCGCTCTAGTAGTAGTAACTACTACCAGAGCGCTCTTTCGTCACTCTGGTGGACATGAGCCCGACTCTACTGTGGGAGTCCTAAATTTTGCTTACCCTAAATTTTTATTCACCTAGGGCAGGGGTCTTTAACGAGTACCTGACATCGTACAGGCTCGGGACCGTCGCTTAACGTCCCATCCGAAGGACGGCGTGCTTAAGTTTATTTTACCTCCCAGATATAATAAACTAAGAGCCTCGGTCGGGTTTCGAACCCACGTTCTTGAGCTCAGAAGACAAGCACGCATACCACTGAGCTACCGGCGTCCTCGTGAAAATAGTTGAACTTCCATTTAGTATTTGTTAAGTCGTGGCTGAAGATCTAGAAGGGTTTTAACGCAGAGGTTGACTTATAAAACCATTAGACGAGCTTTAACACAGAAGTCGATTCATAAAAACGTTGGTGTAGAAGAGTTTTTACACAGAGAATCATAACATTCATGATCATAATATCAATGTAAGAAAAGAAACTGGTACACTTTATATAAAAGTTAACTAAATTCATTGTTTTTATTTATTTTGTTGTCTTTGTTGTTATTTATTTAATAGAAGATTTCCAGTACTTATTAGAAATTTAAATGTCTGAAATGGATTTTTGTAGGAAACGATAAATGTAAAGATTAGAAGTCACTAGTCATATAAAAAAACTCTGCACGAGACTCGTTCTGCAGTCGACCCCCACTCATAAATTTTAAACAACTTTTTAATTGAACCATCACTTCAGCCTCGATTAAATATATGATTTAATTATGAACCGATAAAATTGAATTCAATCATACTTGGGCTATTATCAATTCTATCGTTACTTGCCAGCCGACGATGTCATTTCAAAAATAGTTTTGGTCAATGGTGCGGGATTAACACATTGGCCTGTTCCAGGGACGATAGTGAATGATATATGTAAGTGAGTGATACTGGGGTCCCCCTGAACGGAAGAAAGCGAACGTTAGCGAGCAGCCCGGGCTTCACAACACGCGACCTCCAAATTTTGTATGTGTGCTGTTGGTATGTTAGTATGTGTTAGTGTGCGTACGGAACAAGTAATAAAAAGTGGAGGTTGAGCTCTGTTCGTCTGATAGGCCCTGGTCACGTGACCTACTCATTACAGTCTCTTTGTGACTCAGAGCCCTGTCATGGCTGTTTAAGGATTGGGAAACAGTTGAGTGATCCTGAACAACGTCAACCAGGCAAAAAGCGTCTAATTCATCCAATCCAATATAGGATATCCTTTCCTGATTGGAATTCTTTAGGAATTCTCAACATTTAAAATATGTAGTTAATACCTGTATTCAGTGAGAAGTGTTCTGTGTTGAGTGGATAGGGGGAAAACTCTATTATTACTGATACTTAACATTTTTGCAGAGATATTGTGAAACACTTAATAAAAAATATAAAGAAAAACTTATGTTGTTTTTTAATATTATCTATTTCACAAAATATATGGGAGTAGTTAGGTATTGCTACCATCTTCAACCACGACTTAACAAATAGATACTGGTTGTTGGGTCGCGCGAGGGGAAGCCAGAGCGGGTGAATTCGGGAACACGCCGAGAATCGATACCTGCGGTGTGTTCCTTGAACGACCTGTGGTGAGTGACTTGTGTGATTCATTGAACTACAAGTCAGTCGTCTCTTAACAACGAGAGAGACCAGTTGGACGCCACGCGGGGTGGACTGAGAGTCTGGGTCGAGCCAGCACGCGGTGTGCGGAATGGATTCGTCCTTATTACCATGCGGGTATAAGGTGAGTCGTTAGTTACCATGCGGAAGTGAGTTGTTTATTACCACGCGGGTATAAAGTGAGTCGTCTGTTACCAAGCACAGTAAGTGAGTGACTTGTGTAGTTCCCACGCGGTATGGGACTTATTATTGAACAACTGACTTTGTGTTCGTTACCACGCGGTTTTGTAATAAGGGTGTTGTCCAAATAAATATATCTCTTGTTCTACTCGAAGTTCTCATTAACCTGTACCCAAACCCAACACTGGTCGTGGCTAAAGATGGTAGAAATACCGAAAGTATTCCCATATATTTCAAATTGTGAAATTGACAATATTTTTTAAAAACATACGTTTTTCTTTATATTTTTTAATATTATTATTTGTGAGACGTTCGGCAAGTAATATCTTAATATATCTACATTTAAATCCATTTATTTAGAATCTAGATAGATCTAGATAGATCAACTTACAAAAAGTTACACGTAGTTTAGCATAGATGGACAAACCTAAAATAAAATAAACAAATGAAAAATAAATAAATAAAATAAACAAAGATATTTAACGTTTAAATGAAATATTAAATAATATCTGCAGTCAACAAGCACACTTGAGTACGCTGCATAGTTAAATTGAATTTTTTTTAAATTACAAAAATGATAATCTTATTTAACAATTTTTAGGATAGTAGAAAAAAGAAGGAAAAATTTAAGAATAAAAAAAAAATACTTAAAAAATAAATAAATATAAAATGAAATATAGAGGGTGCCGGTAGCTCAGTGGCATGCGTGCTTGTCTCCTGAGCTCAAGAAAGTGGGTTCGAAACCCGACCGAGGCCTTTAGTTTATTTTATCTGGGAGGTAAAATAAACTTAAGCACGCCGTCCTTCGGATGGGACGTTAAGCGATGGTCCCGAGCCTGTACGATGACAGGTACTCACTAAAAATTTAGGGTAGGCAAAATTTAGGACTCCCACAGTAGAGTCGGGCTCATGTCCACCAGAGTGACGAAAGAACGCTCTGGTAGTAGGCGATATGACCTTGTAGTTAAAGCCCGGGCATGAGTCATAAAACCTAACCTACCAACCCCTTTTTTGGAGCCATGGTGGACGTGCGGGCTAGAGCGTGGGGCATTGGTCGCATGGTCTCATCTTGGTTTGCGGGGTCGAATCCCGTCCGGGAGCGAGTTTTATTTCGAAAATATAACTCCCATAATATGCATCGTACATAAGGCCAAAAAAAAAAAACTTTTTTACAGACCCTACTCCCTCTTTCAAATTCACTTCATACTGTCGAATGTCCAGTTACGGCCATTACCCATATTTTTTTTATATTTGATATCTATTGTCTTGCTCTTACTGCAGCTCCGTCTATACTCACTAAATTTTTGCAAGTACTCTAGCTTCCACCGTACGGTCTCCCTAAGGGTGTTCGTCTATTCGCTTCTAGTACCAGACAAACAATGGAAATCAGCCGAACTCATGTTGAGATTTTTGCATTAATATACATGAGACACAGCGAAGACATGGAGGTCTAGTGTAGGTCAAGTGTTGACACTCTTGCAGCGGAGAACAGCGCTAATTACATGGGTGTTAAAGCCGTGGACATTGTTACCAGGAGTTCTTCAAGGATCCTACTCTAGAACTCTCCTCCACGCCTTGCAGATGACGTTCTAATTTCGCTTCACAGCTTGCTCGAGGGCACTTGTTCCCCTCTGGGTTTTTTTGTTTTTTTTTTATTCAAAGTCTTTCCAAGCCACACGCTTCTTTACCAAACGACTATCTTTGAAGTATATCAGAGCGGAATTGAGAAATATCGATCTCTTATGGTCCATCTTCTACCAACCCCTCTGGTTCTGAGCTGCATTCAACCACTTTCTTCTTTCATTAAAATGAAATTTTCTTGTTACTGCCCCAGCTACACAAAGTATAGAGAAAGTTATAAAATAGGTCCGAAATTGTTGAAATTGCTATGAAATTTCATGTTTTCCGATTCCGTGATTTAAAAAATGAAAAAAACATTTCCTGTCTGTGTATGTAACGAGAACTCTCGATATAATAAATACGCTGACATGTAAATACATAAAAAATGATCATTTCAAAAATGAAAAAAAAAAATCTTTATATTTGTCTCTGAACATAACTCCCAATAGAATGAATGTAGTTAAGTAGAGACCAGACTCATTCCTGGGCTTTAGCTATAAGGTCATATCGCCTACTACCAAAGAGTATACATTATTCAATTTATTTATCGCCCTGGTCCACATCAGCCCGACTCTGGGAGTCATAAATTTTGCCTACTCTAAATTTTTATTCACCTAAGGTCGCTTAACGTCCCATCTGAAGGATGGCGTGCTCACGATTTTTTCACCTCCAAGATAAAGAACCTAAATGCCTCGGCCGGGTTTCAAACCAGCGATCATGAGTCCACATTAGATTCTCTATGTTATGAATGTTTTTGGAAAGTTTTTTTTTTTTGGCTTTTATTCATAAAGATGCAACTGTTGCTAGGGGGCAACAACCAGCATCTACGCTGGTAGGTATGGAGACGTTGGCGTGAATGGCATGTGAGAGGAAGGCCACCCAGTGGTAGGTCCTCGGGACGAAAATTTATATTAATTATAAAAACAAGGGAAAAAAAAAATAAAATAAAAAAAAAAAATAATAATAATAATAATAATTTAAAAAAAATAAATAAATAAATAAAAAGGAATTGAAAGACAACTTTGATGGAATGGGTAAGAGAGATGGTAAAAGTAAAGGGAAATAATGTAAGTAATGTAACGGAAGGAATTAACACTCAACACTCATGTACGATGTTTATCGAGCTAATCCATTGTTTACACTTTACCTTATGCATTTAATATTGTAAACATAACGTATTTCTCATTATAAACAAACATTTGTCAATAAACCTGTGACCGGGGGGGCAGGAATTCTTAAATTCTAATCCAATAAAGCTATTAGTTATTTCGAAGTTTTGAAGTGGACACAATGCAGTGGGGCCCCGCGCCCGGACCCCAGTACATATTTCGTATTTTTCTGTTTCCATTTCATCTGTTCATCTAATTTTGTTTCTGAAAAAGATTTGAACTCGTTGAACAGTCTACTTTCGTCGATCTACCTGCAATTTTCAAAAAAAAAAAAAAAATATAACATGTAAAAAAAAAAGTAAAAAATGATATTCGGAGTTTAAAATTAAAAAAAAATAAATAAATAAAAGTTAAGCCATTTAGCCAAAATACCTTTAATACTTTTCATTAAATTTAGAGCGCAACATGGTGGCCGAGCTGAGAACTAAAACAGGGACATTTAACCTTAAAATAGGAATTCATTAGACTGTTTTAAATAAACCATATAAAGACTTGGAGAAAGAGATACGTCAGAGGTACACATCTTTATTTGCTCAGAGCACTTCATCACTAATCTATGTACAAAGCTGCTTTATTGAAATCCTCATCATCTTTAATCTGAAGAATTGAGGGGTAGCTTTCTGAAGGGCTGTTGAAAAAATAATTAAGAAGGGATCTTTCTGGTTCATCAAAGAGGATACAAGAAACTTTTGGGCTCTAATAAAGAAAATATTAATAATCTGGAGGATAGTCAATTTGTCCAATTGGGTTCGTTTGATGAGTCACATGTGGACGGACAGGTTTTTAATTATCAACTAAGACGATGCTGAGGGTTAGGGGAGACAAAGAGGATTAGCTGTGTCTCTAATATCATGGATACCAGAGGGGGTTGGTGCACTTGAGGGGCATCCAACACTGATCCGTCGGTATTTGTCAATGAGAGATTTAATGCAATTCGTCATACCTCATAGAATATTCGGTTTAGAGTATATCATGTCGAAAATTATTCAATAATCCGCATCTAGAAGTGTAGTAGAGTGTCCGAATCCGATGCATCAAAAATTATTAATTTATTATTATATTGAGTATTGAGGCATGCGCAGTTGTGGCGCACGACTCTCCTGGCGGATTTTTCCTGTACTGAATAAGGAAGGATATTTTTTGAAGGTTATTGAGGTTAGGTTTTTAATGGTTTTTTTGCGGAATCCATTATGCAGTATACAAAACAATTAAAAACACTGTAATTATTAATATTTATATTAACAAATAAAACACTTTTAAAATTAAAATAACAAACAATCTAGCTTATCAGCGCATATCACTTGTTTATAACCTGCTCACACGAAACTAGTTGAGGTTACTTTTGACAGTTAAAATCCTCTTTCCAATCCGATTTGGAATCGATCTGAACCCACTCCATGAAAACCCTTGTCAATTTTCAAACCTTGTTCAATATTCAAATCGACTTGAAATGCATGAAAACGTAGTAATAGTTAATTTATATTTTTACTTTCTTATACCTAAATTTTAAAAATATGTAGCGCATCCCATTTGGTATAGAAATTGGTCTAGGGTAGAGTAGGTTCCTTGGAATAAGGGGAGGAATTGGAACACCTAATACTTCGCTCTGGCCCCAGCGGCAGCATCTGCCATGGACTGGTTTCCAGTGCTGGTGCCAGTAACCACAGCCGCTTGGATGCAACCCCAACATTCGTGCCGAAAACCGAATTCATCTTGAAATGTACTTTTGGAACACATATTTTTAGAATTTTTTTTGATTTATCCGAAAACGGTTAGTCCTATCGAAAAATTAATTTATACAAAAAATTACTACATCATACAATGGGTACCGGGACACGTGAATCTGTATGGGAATGAGAGGGTTGACTCGTTGGCCAAACAGACAGAAGAGTTGAGAGAAGAGAGATGGGAACAGTACGTACCTGTGTACGACCTATTTCAGGAGGTCAGACGGGAGACAGGAGAGAGATGGAGGAAGAGCTTCGAGGAAACATGTCACACCAAGGGACAGTTCTACTACAGGATCCAGGAGAGTCCCAGGCAGGTCCCCTGGTTCACCAGGACAGGCAGACAGCTTAGCAGGACACAGATCGTTATCCTGACCAGGATAAGAACCGGCCACGGAAGGGTTAACAAGTACCTTCATCTAATGAGACTCGCTGATACTCCGAACTGCGATATATGTGGGGATATTGAAGATATGTTACACATCTTTGTGTCCTGTATAAAATATGATGATTCACGACAGGGATGCGAAATGTTGCAGAACGCTGAAAGTTTTCTGAAACAATTAGTAAATTCTAAAGCCAAATTCATTCCTAGTGTACTCCAATTTATGAAACGGAATAACATAGAAATTTAGCAAAGGAAGGGGACCATGGAGGGTGGGGGGTGGGGGCTGGGGTGGGGCTCATGGCTTGCTTCGTTGGGGGCCTTCTGTTTCCGCCCCGGGTCTCTCTATCCCTCCTGGGTTTCCTCAAAGATCTTGTGTCCGGCTATATAGGGCAATTACGCCTTGGAGCCAAAAAAAAAAATATAAAAAAAAAAAAAAAAAAAAAAATGTTCCTTATAAAATTTTCAGTCGCTACTAAATCCACAAATCACTCCCCCCCCCCCCCCCCCCCCCCCCTCTCCCCCGCTGTCGAGAATGTCACATTCAGAATTACGCGGTTCATTGTGATTTTGAAAAGGGGAGATGGGGAGAGAATGATCTGTAAGCATTGTTTGTATAAGAAGGTCCTCTAATTACTCTTGAGGGCACTGGTAGCTCAGAGGTAGCGTGTTTATTCACTGAGCTCAAGATCGCGGGTTCGAAATCCGGCCCAGGTCCTTAGGTTTATTATTTGGAAGATAAGTGAACAAAAGTTGATCCCACCGTCCTTCCGTTGGAACTTAACTTTGGTAGCCAAAATTTAGGATTTCCACAGTAGAGTCAAAAATTAGTCAACTTTGATTATTTAATTTTTTATTTTTTTTATTTTTATTTTTAATTTTTTATTCTACAACAATAACAATAAGCAGAAGTGATGACTAAGAAGACATGATAAAATAATAAGTAATACAAAATATTTAAAACATAATAAGAAGGAAAAAAAAAAGAAATGAATAATAGAAAATAAGCAAACATATACAAAAATAATAAACAGAATACATAATAAAATGAAAGAGATAAAATAAAAAAAATAAAAATAAAATAAACTAAAAATAACTAAATAAAATAATTAAAAAATATAAGAAACTGGACGAGGACAGCACCAGCAGGACTCCAGCACACTGCCATATAGCACTCTCCAACTAGTGGAGAGGGGAGGAGGCGGCGGGAGACCAGCGCTGACCCTCCCACCACACTGCCCAACCATCCACTGTCCAGCAGTGGAGGAAGACCAGGAGGCGGGGCGTCGAAAGGATAGAGAGGCGTGAGGGGAGAATCCGTTCATCACCAGCACTCCCTTAAAAATGGATATTAAACAGAATTAGAGAATTACTTCCCAATTTGGTTCAAAATCTATAGGACTCTTATTGAGGGACTTACATCCACAGTTATTAAGATTTTGGAGTTAGGCTTTCACCTCGGATCCCCCATTTCCCCTTGGCCGATTTGGCTAAAAATTCATGATATATCGCACCTCTAAAAGAATAAAAACGTAATTGTAAAATTGCCCTTTTTTGAGATTGGTTCGCAAATGTGTCATCAAATTTTCTTTTCGATTGGAGTATTAAGAAAAATATTATCTCTAAGACATGATTCTAGAGTTCGCTAATATCTTAAATTTTTAATCAAATATACACTGTTAGACATCTTTGCTTCGACTCCTGAAAAGTATTTGTTAATAGCTACTGACAACTATTCAAGAATGTTTTTAAAACTGGTTGGCAACCATAGGATTATTTACTGGATCGAAACTCTATAATAAATTTTGTCCCAAATATACATTTTGACAATATGGGTATTACAGAGTACGGAGGGTAACCCAATTGAGGTAGAGGTAGATATAAACATCAATTATTGCTAACCTATGTATATTTCCTGGATTATACCAGAACCCATTGATTACCTCTCATTAGTGACTTGTACAAGGGCTGCATCAGAACCCTACCAGGGGTGTTTGTTTAGGGTACAACATAGCTCTACCTACGTATCTGTAGATATTTACGTTATTATATGATACTGATACGAACTGAATCATGTATATTAGTTTGTAGGTCATTTCATGTATTCATTCTTGATATAGCCAGGGATAAGTTACATTTAGTAAATTTAATATTCGAACTTACCATTGTCATTGTTAATTGATTTATTCAGTTTGTTACTTTAGTCAATTGCTCTGAACTAACTTAACTTCGTTAACTTCTAGGTCATATTGCCTACTACCAGAGCCAACTTTCGCCGCTATAGTGGACATGAGCCCGACTGAGAGTCCTAATGTAGCCTACCCAAGGTTTTTTCACCTCCCAGATAAATAAATAAGTGCCTCAGTAAGCTAGCACGCATACCACTAAGCTACCGGTGCTCTCCAGAGTTTGTTACTTCCTTACACCTTTAGTATAAGGAAGTATTATAATCGTAAATGCCAGATCGAGTTTTCAAAGGATTTTTACGTTTCAAAGTCCTCTGAAGAAATGTTGACCATTATCTCAATGATCTGTGTGTGTGTTTGAAACTTTGTGAGCGTTCCAACTCAACAACAATTTTAGCTATGAACTTTCATTAGATTAGGCAAAATCGTACAAAAATTGAAACTATTTTACTTCGGGGCTTGAGTACTGTAATGCCCAAAATTAGGGACATCTATTGTTTCAAATAAGTTCGGAACAAAGGAGTGTAAACCGGTCCTAGAAGAGACAAGACAGTACGGAGAAACCAAGGAGGGGGACTGAGCCACCAATAGGCACCCAGGAGATTTCCGGAGGGCGGGAAAGTTCCTGTGAGCGGACCCCAATATGGATCAATATTCTTCGACTTTTGCCACCTGAGGGGTAGGAACAAGCCCCACTCCGTCCGTTGCCGCCAGGGAGAGAGGCTCGGACATGTTCATCAGATATCTCCAGAGACAGAGGATCACCCTAATCAACCCACTGGGCAGAGCAGCCAGGATATAACACCAGATCAGCAGAGGGAGAATCGTTGGCGCTTTTATCAACCATTGAAACGGACTGAGGAGGCTGATCATTGTTCAACTTCAGGACCCAATTCTCACCACAACCAACACTAAATCTATAAGGTACCTTATTTCTAAACAATTATAAAGACAAAGCCAGAGAATAATTTTCGAGAGGATATATTTTCAATTTTTATTAATCTAGCAAGGATTCAGAGCAATAGTTTTAAGTATTTCACAATTGTTTTTTTTATCAAGAATATAGATAATCAAACCAGAATGGTCTAAGTTTATTTCACGTATTTTGCACCTCATGTCATTTGAATTTTTCACAACTGTTAGTCTTGGCGGACCCACGACCAAAGGAAGGTAAGAAAGAACTAGAATCATTTTTTTTTAGAACATTTTATTTCACAATAAGTATTATAAGCATATTTAAATTACAGTACAATTTTCAAAATACCGCTTATATTTATGGTCTAATCAAAAATCTTTACAGATAAAATTTGTAAAGAAAATTAAAAGGAAAATTTTTAATGCAATAGGATTTTATGCAGGTCGTCAAGTTTGCGAGATACCTGACGAGAACCGTCTGGAAATGTCGAATGTTGTTTTGAAACCCAATTTTTAAAGACATTTGCTTGATTCAATCAAAAACGTTGAGTCCTATAGAAAAATTGGTTCTTTTCAAAAACATTTCCCTCAGATTTGAGATAGGACTAATGTGAACGAAGTTATAGGGCCCCAAAAATGTAAAATAAATTTCCGTATTAATACTACTTAATAGTAAGAAATATTTATTAAGTCATATGTGTATGATGGGCTGGTGTTTGACACCTAGGGACCTAAGCATCCAGTGCTCTTATCCCTTCCCTGGGAGCGCTGGGCTTTCCCCTTATTATATTACCTGTATGTTTATACTACCTAAACCAAGCCCTTCATGAAGTGCTCAGTCTCCCAGTTTCCTTAATGAATCTGAGAATGCTCCTATGGTCCAATCTTCTAAACTCCTCCCCTTTTCCAAAGATGTGGAATCTCGTCCGCGAGTATCCTGAGCATATATCCAGGAAGTGTGCCGCACGCCGTCTCGTCTTCTTCTTCACACATTTGTCACATGTCCTTGACTCCTACAGTGAAATTTACGTATTAATGTGATTAACTATATTATGAAATAAAGTCATAAGTAGTTCGAGTATGAAAGTAAGGTAGTTTGTTACAAAATCAAAGGTTGGTCATTTGCTCATTGAATCTGTAAGTCGTAAGTAGATTAATATAAACATCAAACTCATAATCATAGATTTTTTGAATTCTACTTGTCTATTGAAATATAATTTCAATTAATTATTTTTACAATTAGTTTAAAATAAAAGTAAGAGAAAAAGGTTAACAATTAAAAGTTGATAAAGTAATTATTTGTATTAGAAGGTTAGAAAGGGTTGGGGTGGCTGGAGTGACGTCAGGGCCACTCTTTCCCGTCAGACAGACGCCACTTAGCCTGTTTGCCCACGGGAAAGCCTTCCTTCTACTCTCAAGTGACATTCCAAATGGAAAATCTACTCTCCTCTCACCTAGGGATCCAACAAACCTTTTATCTACCTTTCTAGCTTTCCAAATACACTACTGTTCTACAATTAACTTTTAGCGAAAAAAAACCAGCAATGTACCCCAGTTTGAATTAATACACTAAGTTTTTGCAGTCCCTCTAACACTTATCGATTGACTTCTAAAATTTCATAGAGAATTTCGTGAATTACATCGAATTATAAGGGTTTTATGATGACTGATGACTTCTTTTAGAACGGATCTGCTAAGGTTTCTACCTCAATATTCTCCACTGGGTAAGAGTCCACCCACTTCGTAAAATAATCGGATAAACCAACTAAGCACCTGTTTGACACAGAAGCCCAAGTATATCCATAGCCATTCTCTCAAAGGGGAACCCTGCCTCTCGCTGCATAGGAACACTCGTCCTCAGCTTCTTCCTAACCCCACAACCTTGCCACCTCCCAACCCACTCCTCAGCGTCTTGGTGTCCCCAAATTGTGCCTTTCCTGCAGCACTATTGTGCAGATTTATTAAAATTTCGGGGACTAAACTCTCCAAGCTTGTATTTTGGAGTTTCCCTTCTCCCCATCTTCCCTGAAATTTTGCACTTCCAAAAGTTTCCATTGCACCCAAAGACAGAGATGCGTTGGGTCTTCCCATTCAACTCGCACTTTCAAAAATCTAGCTCTTTCTCTCTGATCTATCGAGTTAAAAACGTCTAAGAGTCGACTAATCCTTACTTTGGGCGATTGCTAGCTCTTCATCACATTGAATCGCAGTAACCACCTCTTATTTTTTATTTTCAATTGATCCCATTCCGCATTGACTGCACGAACGAGCCCACCGTCACAACTTTACCCGGACCTGATGCAATCTTGCAAGACCCATCTTGCAAGATTTTTTTCGCTTCAGCTTAATCTTAACTCACCCAAAAACTTTTTTCTAGCTGCGTAAGGCTCTACTGTTCCCCTCGATGTTATGAAACTGAACCATTGAGGTCTTCCATTTCAGACCACAATGCCCACCTGTCTTTGAAGTGTGTTGGGTGCGTTGCAGGTACAGAAGGGAAGCACTTGATACTGCAACACAGTCTGTCATATCTTATGAAGGCTGAGTTTTCTTGATATTCTACAAAATCTTCATCTAAATGAAATACAGTTTGTACTCAAGAGAGGGGGATGAGTAGCGCATGCATACAAGTCAACTACGAGTAAACTCGTCGGCCTCGATGCATAAGCTGTTGTGTCCTACGTGTTTGTATACGGTTTATGCTTTGCATCAGAATCTACAACCTCAAAAGGCACAACTATAGATTCTGTTTTTACAAGATATCACCACAAAGTTGATACAAGAATATTTATATCTCACTTTAGTTATCACAAACCACCGGTAACATTTGTAGGTAACAGTGAAGTACCAGATCAAAAAAATATAATTTTTAAATATTTTTAGATTTAATATTTTTATTGTCCTTTATTACCCTAAAATTTACCTACTTTAAAATGGTTAATACTCATAATAAAAATAAAATAAAATTTTATTTGATTTTTATTATAAGTATTAACCATTTTAAAGTAGGTAAATTATATATATATATGGCTTAGTTTCAAAACTGGCAAGTCCACTTTTGTAAATTTTGAGAAAACAACAAATAACTCTCCAGGTGCATGAATATTCTAAAAGATAGAAAACACTATATTTGGCGTATTGCTGTTGGAAATAACTTTTAATTTCTATAGTTCGGCTACTTTTTGTAAGTGAATACACACAGAAAACGAAAAAAAATATTTGGACTTAGCAGGTTTTGAATCTAAGCAAGTTGACTTAGCCGGTTTTGAAAATAAACAACTTGGACTTAGCACTTTCCAGAATAAATAAATGGACTTAGCCGGGTTTGAAAATAAAATAGGAATTTATTTAATTTTGTAGAAAAAAAGTATTTATTTTGATTTTTACAGTAGACGAGTGTTATATTTTAACAATTTGGTTTCAAATGAAGAAAACTTAACATTTTTCATGATTTTATCATATGAAAATTATATATTTTATACATTATATATCTTCAAAATTATATATTAAATAAAACGAAATATCAATATCTACTAACAAGTATTTTTGTTTATAATTATCGATACTTCAGTTGTATCGTCTGTTTAAATAACGCGAAATCCTTAAAGTCACGGTGTAATGGGTAGATTTACCTTATTAGATTCAATACTTTTCATCATAATATTAATTTTAGAAATGAATTCATGGACTTAGCCGGTTTTGAAAATAAAAATATTGTACTTAGCTGGTTTTGAAAAACAATATTTTTTTAAATACATTTTTTATTAATGTTCCTTAAGAAAACATTTTTTTTTCGACTATCTTTGTTACTAAAAGTTGGGAAATATCTCAAAAAACATTTTCCTGAAATATCTTCGATTTTTATTTTTTTGGACTTAGCCGGTTTTGAAACTAAGCCCTTCATATATTAATTTGTTTATTTAATACGCATGGTTAATGAAGACAAAAGAAGTTTCACTTGAACCTTGCGCTTATTTGTATGAGGCACAACTGCTTTTTTTTTTACTTTTTTTTCTAGGGAAGAGGGAAATGTTCAATTTTCAAAGCAGGTATTATTGAAAACAACTGGTGGAAGTGAAAGATTTTCTTGCAGGCTTATATCAATGGAGAATGCTGTTCTGGGAACGAAGAAAAATATAAAATAATATCTTTGTTATATTATAAAAAAGAAATGGTAGTGATCCCATGGAGGAAAATGCAAATTATTGATTTTATTGAAATCTCACTGAATAGGGGGCTTTTAGCAATGGAACCGCCGCTCGCAATACATCACACTCCATCTTCCAGCCGCCGAAAGGTGGCTTAGGGTAGGAAACATAGGGATGAAACGGCTTGGCTTGCATTTCAACCCCTCCCCAATAAAATTGTTGTGCGGAAACAATCAGCTCAAGATTAAATCTTTACTTAGACATAGGATGATCCAGCAGCCTCGGTCCCATCGTCAGGGATAAGATACGGAAAATAAAGAGAAAAGTATATTTTTTTAAAAATATTGTCTATTTCACAAAATATGTATATGGGAGTATTTTCGATATTGCTACCAACTTCAGCCACGACTTAACAAATACTAAATGGAAATTCAGTTTACAATCTAAACGGTACCCTTTATTTTTTATTAATCGTTTCACAATATCTCTACAGAAAATGTTAGGTATCAATAAGATATGGTAGTAAAGCAATATCTGAATGAATATATATATATATATAGAGATTTTTAAATAATAAAGACAAAATAAAGGTTATGCTGAAGACAAGACGCGAAAGTAAGCATCCTAAACGGAGATGAAGACCAGACTCTGGTTCGAAAAGCTCCAAGCAACCCTGGAGAGAGGAATTACAGTGCAGGCCGCTTAACGTGGTCACTTTGGGACCCTGACAAAGCGATCACATTAACCGATAACAATAAGTAAAAGGCACCAGGGATTCAAAAACAAAACAAAATTATGTTTATAAAAACAAAGTTATCAGGTATATATACATAAGTATGAACAGTAGTTATGCATGATATGATGTATATACATATATGTACAATCTAAAAATTGTTTTATCCGTAGAAAGGCGATCATACGATCTTAAGATGTTTAATTTCTCTGAAGAGCAAAGATCAAGACGTTTTGACATTAGTTCGTTTATTTAATTCTGAACGCTTTAATTTTACAAAACAATTCGAGCTTGCACGAATGATAAGACAAACACACTGAGCTCTGACTGTGGTGGGAGAAGCGGATGTTTACTTTAGCTCCAGTCTTTTCACTTCCCATAAAATGAAACAAAGAACTAGGATTCTAGTTCTAGGAACTAGGCCCGAGATGATCACAACAGCAATAGCTGGTTTTTTTTTTGTCATTTTTGAGAACAACCACCTGAAAAATAATTCCTCGTTACGATCTCGACATTGCTCACAATAAACGGAAAAATATCAATGTATTGATATTGCGTGGACCCGTTACAAGCCATTTTAAACACAATAAGCGATTGATAACATTAACCGTGATTACATTAAGCGACGATCACTGTATCAGGTACTGGAGGTACCTCTGATAGAATAAGATGAATGGAGACGGCTTTGTCAAACCTCTTCACAAGATAGAAATGACATCAGCTACGTAAAAGTAATTTGTTTCTAATCTACAATTTTACAAATATACAAAACAAAGGGTTACCATTTAACAGACGTCCAACTTACGTGTGGTTTAATCCGTGTCACTTTGTCTTAGTCGTAGGTTTAATGACCCTACCAGTAAGAAATGAAAACTTGTAGAAAGATTATTGAGAGGAGAAAACTTCCAACTGTCTTTATATAACTAACAAAAATCATTTTTGTCAGTTAGTTATTATGATTCATGCCCGGGCTTTACTACGAGGTCATATCGCCTACTACCAGAGCGCTCTTTCGCCACTCTGGTGGACATGAGCCCGACTCTTCTGTGGGAGTCCTGAATTTTGCCTACCCTAAAGTGTTCACCTAGGGTAGGGTCTTTAACGAGTACTTGGCATCGTACAGGCTCGGGACCATCGCTTAACGTCCCATTCGAAGGACGGCGTGCTTAAGTTTATTTTATCTCCCACATAAAATAAACTAAATAACTCACTATTGTCAGTGATTGTTGTAGATTACATGAAAATATTTATATTGTCAGTCCAGCGAAATATTTCATATAAAATTTATATTTTAGTTTTTGCTACGTTTACTTAAAAAATATTTTTGATTTGGTCATAAATCTTGTAAAATGCACTTAGGCCCTGAAGAAAAGTGGTTTGAGCTTCAATCTTCATTTCATATTAAGTTCATAGCTCCTTGTTTTTGCGGTAGAGCGCTCACAACTTTCAATCACATACACTCACAGACAGATATCATAGAGGACTTGATCAAAAGGTATTCAGGGGACCTAGAACTTTAAAATCTCATTCTCGGATTAAAAATAACTTCGATTACAATAATTTCTTTACTATAGATATAAGAAAGCAAAAGAAGTTTGTTTTCTTTATTTATTAAAAGCTTCCAAACTATTTCAAATTTTCTGGACTTCCTTTTTCGATCCATTCAAAGAGAAGGGGATAATTCCTTATTGTTCGTATGTACTGAGGGAACAGTCTTTCTGTATGGAAAATTAATAGTCTATGGAAGGGTGGTTGTTGAGCTCTTGAGGAAATTCGGTCGAATGGACCCCTTTATTAAAAATCAGTTATGCCTCAGTTCATCGACCCATCAGAAGCAGTCGTCGATTGAAGAACCTCGTCCGTATCTTCCTAGGTTCAACTAACAGGAAGCTGGTGAAATTGCTTCATCAGCTGAGTCAGCCCATGTGTTAAAGATTTATTATATAGTGTTAATGGACCGTCTAACAGAGTGAGAGTGGCCGGATCACATCTGTTCCAATGGGAGAGTCTTGGAAAATTCATCTGTTCTCTAGTAGTTAGTAAAGCTAAGCTGTAAACCTATTAACAAGCTGAAAGATGTGATTTTAGTATTGATCCTTAGAACGCAATCTACCTTAACCAGTTTATCTACGATGGGATAAAAGGGGGTTCTCATCTCAGTTAATATCCAAGGATTTAACCAGATTATAAAGAAAATAGACTCTAAAGATAGACTTTGCTATGGCCTGACAACACAGTTATTTCATAATCCGATGGAAGTGAAAAACACTGGAAGAAATCGTAAAAGATTTCAAACTTTTCCAAATGGGCTCAAATCAAAAAAATAATAACGGTTTTTAGGAATAATAAAAATATGACTTCCCCACTTGTACGAAGTATGGGGAATATTATGTTATCGGTCAGAAAGTCCAGGTATTCCGACCACCTATTTCCGGGAGCGCAATGGCTTCGCATGGCTTAGCAGAGTCTATAGCAGTGTACACCCTAACTTATACAAGTTTGTCGCTGTATTAAAGACGTTTTTCATCGAATAGCAAATAAATATGAAGAGTGCAAATATACTCAATCCTATAGTGAATAGGTCCAGTATTCGAAAAAAAGAAAGAATCAGCGAGTATCAACACGAATACAGAGCAGGAAGACGTCATTTATTCGACTATATTTTCAATGCTTCAAAATATTATAAAAAATAAAATTATAATAAACAAAAAACTAAACAAAAAAAAAAACAAGAAAAAAACAAATAAAATAAAAAAAGAAAATCTTAATCAATAATTATAAACTAACATTTTTAATGTGGGCTCATTAGAGGCGGTCACAACCCCGCAAAAATGTTTTTTATTTTTTGTCTTCGATTTTCTCTTTACTTTGCCTCCTTTACCAAGACCAAGCATGATTTTTATACATCATGACATAACATTGATGCAACAAGCCTAAGCGTCTTCCCGCATGCGTCGCTCATAATCTTATATGAGGACTACACACTGCGCTCTCGTCGTATACCATGCGTATACCTGCTATAGGCTCCGCTATACTTTATATATAAAATATAAAATCATTGCGCTCTCGTCGTATAGTGACCCTTGTAATAAAAATCAGCTTTGCGCTCTCACCGGCTTACCCCCTAATTCAAAAGTGAAAAAAAAAAGGTCCTATGTGTATGGGTACAAAATAGTGAGGCCTGGTTGAAAGAAGAAGGAGAAAGAAATGGACCAATAGGAGAGCGGCGAGTGCGACATGATGCCTTGACAACAGTCCAATGTTGCCATCTTTACCACTCTGTAGTAGCATTGCACTCCTGTCTCACTCCTCAGTCGCCTAATATCTGCCGTTTTCCTTTTATTAAAAAAGGTTTTCATTAATTGAAAAAATTCAATTTTGCACTATTATTTCTTATAAAGCGGATAAAATAACGTTATTCACGAATAAAATATCTTCCTATAAGGTTTGTCGAAATTACCTTTTGTTTATTATTTTCATTAGTAATATTATTATTTTTTGTAAGTTATTTACTTATTTATTTTATTTCTATTGGTTTATTTATTTTGTATGTATATTATTATTTATTTTTTATTGTTATTTTCCGCCCTATATTTTGCACATTGTGACATAAAGGAACGTAACGACGTCGAAAAATATTTATGATAATTTAAATTATAATTAAAAACTATTTACTGTTGTTTTTTTTTTTTTTTTTGTGGCTTTACATACAATGCATATTAGCTAAGACACTCTTATAATGGTGTTTGCCTAGTTATTTACAACATCCTTGGCCCCGGGAAACCATGGTGAGACCATGCGACTAAAGCCCTACGCTCTAGCCCGCACGGCCATCATGGCTTCCTACTCACGGCTCCCTGCTCGTTTACTTTCTATTATTATAAATAAATATGTATATATAATTCAGGGGCTCACACGCAACAAAGCCAAGATTAAAATATGATTAAAATTGCAGATATTTTAGTCTTAACATAATAAAAAATATGGGACATTTAGATAGTTAATGGAAGGTCTGAGGGGGACCTATAAAAATAGATGACCGGGCGGGAGTTGATAAGGGCAAGCGGCAACATCGCAACCCCCTCCTCACTTTTCAACAGTTCGAGGGGCATGATTCACCGGCCAGACTATAGTCTTTCGACTCTGATGGCAACAGCGTTGGGCGCGATCGACAGATGGCCGAACAACCTTCGCCTATTTCCCGGACGTCCGGACGCGCCTTGACTCTCCATGGACACAACCAGTCCATTGGACGTCACAGGTGCTGACAGGTCACGGCGACTTCAGTGCCAAGCTTCTTTAAGAGGAAGAACAGCCCTACCTGCTCGTGTAGGGGCGTCGAGACTGCGGAACACGTAGTTCGCCGGACAGTATCGTACCAGGGACTGGATCTGCCGGGACTGATGACAGAGGCTGGCTACCTGGCTTTTGGTCGGTTCGTCTCCTGGCGGAGAATCAAGAAAGCCTTCTAACCAGATGCCGGGGGCCGGTCCACAGACGAAGAAGTTCCCCAACGCAATAGGGTCAGCATCACCCAAAAAAAAAAAAAAGTTTCTCGACGTTTTCTCAAAATAACATAAACATCCAACAACGCCTTATGTTAACTTCTATCTTAAAAACCCAATTACATAGATAAATAACGTAATGAATCATACTTGAAACAATCAGAGAATAAATGAGTTGAAGCATGGATTACCAAGAGTAGGGAGTTATAAATTTCCCACCTAATACGTATCTGTGTTGTTAGCCTGATTAAGAATACAGAAAACAACAGAAAAAACAAACGTTATGAATATTAATATGTGAGGTTTGATAAGAGAACGTGTTTAACGAAAGTATTGCAATGCTAACTCAGATAATAAAAAACGTTCTGTTTTATTTATATTTCTTTTGTTCATTTTGATGTTCTTTGAGCATGCAAGTATTTTTCTAAGATCATAATTAGTTACAATGCCTTACTTTTAGTTATGTTCAGTATGATGTAGACAACATAATCAGTATGATGTAGACATCATAATCAGTATGATGTAGACATCATAATCAGTATGATGTAGACATCATAATCAGTATGATGTAGACATCATAATCAGTATGATGTAGACATCATAATCAGTATGATGTAGACATCATAATCAGTATGATGTAGACATCATAATCAGTATGATGTAGACATCATAATCAGTATGATGTAGACATCATAATCAGTATGATGTAGACATAATTATATATAAAATGTGATGAAGAAATTACATGGTTTTAAATAAAAAGGAATATAATTGAAATAATAAATATAATTAAATAATAAAATTATCACATTTCCTATAGAAATTATATATGGGCTTCTACTAAATTTTGATTTCTACAGTAATTTCTGAAAAGTGCCCTAAAAAATATCGAAAGTTCAAGACGTACAATTTTGAAGAAAGTGCACATTGGTAAAAAAAATTTCAATTAAATATTATTTCATTTGGATTTCTTCTAAATATAATAATGAGATGCCATCTTGTTTTTCTACATTTGCAAAAATGTTCAATCCAATCCAAAGGTATAAATTATCTTATTGGGTTCGCAGGGAAAATGAATCGCATAGAATAAGAGAACAAATATTTGGGTTTATTTTACTTAACCTACATGAGGGCGCCGGTAGCTCAGTGGTAAGCGTGCTTGACTTCTGAGCTCAAGAACGTGGGTTCGTAACCCGACCGAGGCCCTTAGTTTATTTTATCTGGGAGGTAAAATAAACTTAAGCACGCCGTCCTTCGGATGGGACGTTAAGCGATGGTCCCGAGCCTGTACGAGGACAGGTACTCGTTAAAGACCCCTACCCTAGGTGAATAAAAATTTAGGGTAGACAAAATTTAGGACTCCCATAGTGGAGTCGGGCTCATGTCCACCAGAGTGACGAAAGAGCGCTCTGGTAGTAGGCGATATGACCTCGTAGTTAAAGCCCGGGCATGAGTCATAAAAAACCTAAACCTTAACCTACATTTTAAATTAAATCAAAATACCATTATAAAATAAAAAATCAAATTACTTACAAAAAATCTTACAAACTAATTTCTACATCTACTACAATCTCTTTTCTTTTTGAATATTGTGGCCATTCTTTAATTCAATATTATTTTGGGCATATAAACATATAAATAAATAAAAGTACCATTGCGCATCGATGTTTTCCGAACCACCTGTTCCAAAAATGGAAAAAAATTGTATGTCTGTGTGTTTGTGAACTCCCAATAAAATGAATATATCGTCACGAAATTTTATATGTATATCCTCTAAGGACGACACCTATTGATTTTCAACGAAATTAGACTAACTGAAGAAAGGGATTAGAGGGGAGGCTTAACACAAAATCGTATGGACACAAAAATATCGAAAACTTAATTGATTATTTCTTGATGGGGATGTACATAGCCGGTGATTCACAGATGATTTTTAGCTTTATTTTTGTTAACAAATATTATTGTTCAAAAGAAAGAAATTAAACACCTAAATTTTGGTGATCAAAATGATTTCTGAAGGAAATTAAATGACCCACAATCTGGCAGTCATTGTGTTAAATATGAATTGTTTAATGATGTTTGCAATAATTATTACAGTAGAGAGGATAAAGCTTGGTAATATGTCATTAGTGCTATTATTAAATTTTATTCAAAATCACCCTCTCATCCTCTTTTTAAACGTTTTATCTGAGTAAATTGCTATACAAATTTGACTCAGGGGAACGATTTTGAATACAGATAAATTAGTCTGATGTCGTATATCAGATGATTCAGCGCTTCCTGCCAAACTATTCAGGATTATCTCCGGTAGAAGGGGAGAGAAGAGAAGGATATACCCTGTGCCCTTCACCAAGATAACACAAACCCAGGCGTTGTCCTGATAAAGGGCTGCCCTAATCGGCCAGGGTCCAGTCAGCGCCCTGGCCAACCCCTCAATCATAGCTTTATAGTGGAGTTCATGTAATAGATCGTCTGTTTAGTCATATGTGTCCATGATTAGCAGATTATGACATCCAATTGTAGCTTCGAAGAAGGATTTCTCCCGTTTCATAACTCCCAGCCAATGGGATGAGTATCGAAAAGAAAATATCGATTTAAAAAAATATATATTAAGGCGTAGTCAAGGTCCACGCAGTAGATTTTCCGTGAAAACTTCTGGATAAAATCATTTTTCATTTTCTTTTCGATGCTGCCATAGCTCTTGCATTTGCTCGGCACTAGACTTTTTAGGTTTTTTAAAATTCCTTTTGATGCGAGCTTTCCTCTGTTTTGAGTTTTCTATAATTCTGCGCATATTTACGTTTCACATGAGACATCTTTAATTTTTTTGCAATTTTTAATTTAATACAGATTTTTACATATATTTCGGCGAATATTTTTATTATATCACTTTGAGTTCTAGTAGTGCTCCTCAAGCTCTTTACAATGACACCCGAATCAACGTCCTATCTAAACGCGTTATCACGCTACACTAATTTTTAATTTTACACAACGCTAATTCGCAACAATCATCCGCCGGCGCCCACACTAGCCCTATAACATCACAGGTAAAACAAACACTGCACAACAAACACGTACATACATGCTCTATCCATTGTGACCTCAACCGTTGTTATCGCATTATTAGTCTCGTAGTTATTATCGATTGAAATCTAACGGTATTTTGTAACACAAGAAAGTTTGACCGGCTATCACTGTGCTTAACGAGCGAATAGACGTTTTCACGTCAATAATAAGGTTTCGTATACTTTTACTAGAATGTATTGTAATCGAGAGGAAATCTGAGATCGAGTTTTTAAGGTTATTAAGTTCGTTTCTTGAATTTTAATGTCTCTTGAACATGTTTTGGCCATGTTCTATGTGTGAATTTCTTATGAGGACACAGAAGTCTCTAAGTGGGGGCCATTGGCCGTGCGGGCTAGAGCGTAGGGCTTTGGTCGCATGGTTTCACCATGGTTTGCGGGTTCGAATCCCGTCCGGGAGTGAGTTTTATTTCGTAGATAGAACTCCCTCCCGGGGCCATGGATGTCGTAAATTATCTAGATAGCAACTTTACAAGAGATATGGCTAATATGCATCGTACATAAGGCCAAAAATAAAAAAATAAAAATAATAATAATAAGTCTCCAAGTAAACTATTGATTATTAAATATATTGTTTTTGGTAGGAGAGTGCAAAAGTAGATAATTAATTCGTGTTGGGGAAATAAATTGCAGGTGATTCACCGAGGATTTTTTATTATTTCTCGCATCGCACTTAATCAGCTTTGGTTAAAATAATACTACGCCAAATTACTCCCGGACAACACCGGTTAACCTATCCGGTTAATCAATAAAATGTCAAGCATGTCAATGTACATCATAAATCCCCCTACAGTCGAAATGGTCTCTACCTCACATTTTTTTGTTTTAAGTTTGAATAAATTGTTCTTTTTTTTTTTTAATTCGGTTTAAATCCTGATTGAAAAAGAAGAAAAAAGGAATAAAATGAAAAATTAAATACAGAAAGGGATATTGCCGAACCTGACTATATATAAAAGATTGCCTTTCTGTCGTATAGAGACTAAAAATTTAATTTCCTGAATTCTACCAAAGCTCCCGTCTCTTGCCATTTGAAATTGTATATAATGAAAATGCTCTGCCAGCTGAGACATTCTTAGAGACTCGGGTCTTTCATAGGCTTGGATGGATATGATATTATTTTGTACTAGCAGGTTAGTAACTTTAGTTATCTGTCCAGATAGTTATTATGTCTAATCCTTTGTCTGTAAGTACAAGGTCATATCACCTACTACCAGAGCTACTACCTTTACCAAATGTTCCAATTCCAGTCCTTTGTCCACCAGAGGCACACTAGATCCCGTCCTTCAGATCTCTTCATCCCCTCCCATCGCTCCTCGGCCTTCCACAATTCATTCCTTGTCCAGGCCTCCACTCTACAACTCCCTGCCTCCCCCAATCCGTCACTCTCCTTCCGTGGCTTCCTTCAAATCCTCACTATTCCAATTCCTCTTCACTAAACAATCCACTCCCCTTTGATCTCTCCCCCGTATTCTCTAATTCGTCAACCTCAATTATCTAATCATTCAAATTACTTTTCCCTTTTTTTTCTCTCTCTTTTTTGTCATTCTCTATTTTTATTATATTTCTTTGATCATATTTCCTAAATTATTCGATCATGATAACATTCCTTTTTGGTTCATTTTATACATATATATATATTTTTATCATGCATTTATTTATTTATATTTTGACTATTTTTCTTTCTCTTCTCTCTCCTCACACTTTTCTATCTAGCCCCTACTGTCTAAAATTAATTTTATTTCAAACCTTGGCTGGTTTTTACCTCCCCCTTTAAGCTTTTTTACCTCCCAGATAAAAAAATCTATTGGCCTTGGCTGGGTCTTGAACCCACGATCTTCAGCTCAGTAAGCAAGCTTGCATACCACTGAGCTACTGAGGCACCCTCTCTGTCCAATTGGTATCTTTAAGTTATATGTAGTTATTGTGACACATGTCCGAGCTTTAACTATGTCATATCGCCTACTACCAGAGCGCTCATCTAGGTTTATTCTCATATAGAGGGTTATGTAATCGATCAAAAATTCGTTTTAAACGGAATTTCATGTTTTCCGACCTTCAGATTCCAATTATGAAAAAAAAAAATCCTCTGTTTTATGTGTGTGTGAACACGATAGAATGAATGAACACAAAATTTCATACATGAATTCAAAACTTCATAGAGGTGAAACTTATTAATTTACAGCGGAATCAGCCGAAGGGAATGAAGATTCAGGGAAGAGGGCACAATTTAAACCCTAATAACTGCCGACATAATGAATTTATCGACACAAAATTTAGTAATTGGATTTAGAAGCCCTATATCATTTATTTTTTTGTTTATGTATATGTATGTTTAGATTCACTACCTGAGGATGGCAGTTAATTGCCGAAACTAGTTGTGGTATAAATAAAATATATTGTTGGACTGATACTTTATTACTTGTTTAATTATTTCTACTAGACAGTAGACTTACGTGGAACCCACATACACGACTTAAACGACAAGAACTGAATCGAAGATACGGACTGTTACGACGACTACTTGGACCAAAATCGAAACTGACGACTAACAACTAACTAACGATTTACAAGACCATTATTCGTCCAATTTGGACTTACGGACTCGAACTTCTTTGGGGTACAGCTAAACAATCCAACATCAATCGTATCCAAGCATTCCAGTCCAAACTCCTCCGACGAATTGTCAACGCTCCTTTCTTTGTCACCAATAAAGTCCTACACAGAGATCTCAGTATTACCATTGTCAATGAATTAATCAAATCCCGATTCCAATCATTCCACAGAAACCTTTCTTGCCATTCAAATCCTCTCGCACAAGACCTTTCCTTTCATTCCCATCCTGACAATCCTCCCCGCCGCTTGAACAGGAGGTGGCCTCGCGATCTTCTCTCGGAGGATAGTGAATAATGACAATTAACTTTCGAGGGAGTGTCAGCGCTGGCTGGCTTCTCCCATCAAGTGACGTTATATTTTTCCTTTTGACCACATATTTGCTTATTATGTATAGGTTAAGTGTATATAGATTGCAAATAGAATAAAAAAAATAAAATAATAATAATTTCTAAAGGAAGTTTTTATTTATTTTTTTTGTTTACATATGTTCGGATTCACTACCTGAGGATGGCAGTTAATTGCAGAAAATATATTGTTGAGCGAGGGCGCCGGTAGCTCAGTGGTATGCGTGCTTGACTTCTGAGCTCAAGGTCGTGGGTTCGTAGCCCGACCGAGGCCCTTAGTTTATTTTATCTGGGAGGTAAAATAAACTTAAGCACGCCGTCCTTCGGATGGGACGTTAAGCGATGGTCCCGAGCCTGTACGATGTCAGGTACTCGTTAAAGACCCCTACCCTAGATGAATAAAAATTTAGGGTAGGCAAAATTTAGGACTCCCACAGTAGAGTCGGGCTCATTTCCACCAGAGTGACGAAAGAGCGCTCTGGTAGTAGGCGATATGACCTCGTAGTTAAAGCCCGGGCATGAGTCATAAAACCTAACCTAACCTATATTGTTGAGCCTACTAGCCACACGAACATAACAAGATTACAAACATTCCAAAACAAAGTCCTCCGGATAGCGGTGAACGCACCCTGGTTTATCAGGAACACCCAAATCCATCGGGAACTGGGAGTTGCTCCTTTTGCAGCCCACATTGAGAAACTCACCCGAAGCTTCCGTCAAGGTCTGCCAGCCTGCTCTGGTGCGGTTCACTACAGTCTCGGCCAGCCTGTAGCTCGCAGGCTGCAACCAAGACTTTTTGTTTTAATTATATTTTCTTGTTTATTTCCCCATTTGTGTAAAGTACATATTTAGTACTGGTCCAAATAAAAATGTTTTTCTTTCTTCTATTGTTGAGCAGATGGTTTATGAATAAAACAAACTTATTTTTTGAAATATTGTCTATTCCACTAAAGATATATATACATATAACTACCGGTTTCGGCTTTATACCATCGTCAGGTCTAGTTATGAGTGCATAACTAGACCTGACGATGGTATAAAGCCGAAACCGGTAGTTATATGTATATATATCTTTAGTGGAATAGACAATATTTCAAAAAAGAAGTTTGTTTTATTCATTTATTACAAGTTTCCACAATATGTCCGCCTTCCTCAACTTAGCAGATGGTTTATTACTTATTTAACAAGTAAGTCCCCTACATCCGTCTATCAATTAATTAATTCTTTTAAAATTATCGTTTTTCTAGATACAATTTTTTCTATAACCCAAAACCTAATTCTCAACATAACAACCCTTACTCTTGTTTTCTTCACAGAAAGCCGGAAAAGATATAGAAAATAAACGTAGATATTAATTAAAATTGACTTTGTTTTTTTAAGTAAAAACCAGTTTTCATATAAACAAATATTTGAATTATATTCAACTGATCTGATGAATGTAGAACAAACATAATGGAAATATGTACAAATATTAACTGTTGAGTTTTGTGAATACAGGTTACTGTTTTGTTGTTAACCAACATTCACAGGCTTCAATTAATTTATATTTTCGTGTTTACTGTTGATTTAGGTTTTCATTTCATAATATTAAATGTTAAAAATTCTAAACCTACATTTAGATATTTGAGAAATGAATGCTTGAATAATGATTTTAAATTGAACCATATTGCGCATCAGTAAATGAAGAGAAAATATCACAATTAATTAATCGATTAAACCTTGTGTTGATTCAAGCGAAGTATTACTTTCCCAGTTATACGAAGTATAGGGGAAGTTACGTAATCAGTCTAAAATTCGAAGGAGGTTTTTCAACGGAATTTCATGTCTTCCGGGCTCCAGATTTCAAAATGAAAAAAAAAAATGTTCTTTGTGTGTGTAACTTTGAACACGATAACTCCCGTTATAATGAATCGACACAAATCTTATGTGTGTATCCAGAATTCTCTACGGACAACACCTACCAATTTTCAGCTAAATTGGCAAAAGGGAAGGCTTAGCAGAAAAACTCTAATAACTGCCTTTGTAAAAAAAATGTATTGAGATGAAATTTCATATGTAAATTCAAAGCCCTCCCTACTGATTTTCTTCCAAAATCGGCCAAAGGAAAGGGAGAGATTAGGGGGGGAGGCTCAGCAATAAAAAATTCTAATAGGGGAAGTTATGTAATCGATCAGAAATTCGATGCTGAGTTTTCAACGGAATTTCATGTTTTCCGACCCCCTGATTCCAAAAATGAAAACAAAAAAACATTTTGGTGTGTCTGTATGTATGTCTGTGAAACCGACAACTCCCGATAGAAGAAATGTTGAAAAAAATTTACATATGTAAATCCAAAGCTCTCTAAAGATCGACACCTATTGATTTTCATCCAAATCCTCTAACAACCATTGTAATGAATGTATTGACATGAAATTTCATATGTAAAAAGTAAGAAGTAATATTTTATTTCTTTGATAATATTATTGGTTGTGATTAAAGACGTTACATTAATTGAAACTTTAGAAGTTGTTAAATTAATTTGGAGTGGAGGCCATACATTCAAATTAAATATAGTCTTGACTGGAATGTAACAGCTTGGCTACGAAACTAGCAGTTTTTGCTCGTAAAGGTACTTAAGCAGGATGTTTTGCATCTCTTCACTGCAACTGACGTGAAATTATGCTCTAGCACCATACCCACTAAATATTCCCTAGTATTTTATGATTATATTCATGAGTCAAATGGTATCTCATTTCACACGCTATAAGGTATTATAGTTGTAGGGGGGTTTAACTCATAGATTAAAGATAATAAAGAGTTTATTAACAAATTCACAATTACGTTCACCACACAGTTAACACTACTATAACCTCCTTCCACCGGTGCCTATATCAACTACATTCCTTTTTCTTTATAAACAAAAGCAAAACCTTTTGACTGGTTATAATCAAAACAATTACATAATATTTTAAGATTTCAAATATAACTGAATCTACTCAAAATAAACAATTCAAAACTTTTTAAACAAAATAAATAAATAAATAACTCAAAATAAACAGTTCAAACTCTTTGAACCAAAATAATTAAATAACTCAAAATAAACAGTTACAAAACTCTTTTATTTATCAACTCAAATTACTAATCAAATGAATTTACTCTAAATTTTCAAAATATTCGTTATATTCATCACCAGTCAACATCCTTCCTCTCTTCTTCTTATCCAGGTCTGCTCTATTCCGTACAATTCTTGATCCAAATCCAGGTTTTACTTATGTTTCCAGATGGCAATATTTAAAAAAAAAACACTTTTTCTTTATATTTTTTAGTTAAATGTTTTTTTTTTATATATATTATCTATTTCACAAAATATATAGGAGTATTTTCGGTATTTTTAGCATCTTCAGCCACGACTCAACGATTACTGAGTGTTTAACAAATACTGTATTTGTTAAGTCGTGGCTGATGATCAGTGCCGGATTAAGACTATTCGATGCTCTAAGCATTCTGAGCTCATGGTGCCCCCACCTCATTATTGATATCATTAATGGCTTACTTATGTTGGCAAGTTCAATACTAAAGCTCGATTGAACAAAACGAAGACAAAACTAATTAAGCGAGAAAATAAGGAAATCAATTTTTTCAAAATTAATTTATTAAAACATTAAATTTCTCTTTCGTCCAAATGCGGCATTTATCATATCCGTGCACTTCTTCGTCAGATACTTCTTCTTCCTCAGTATCATCATAATCAGGATTTGATATTTGGTCTTCTATCCGAAGTTTACGGCAGGGTATGAAAAACATTATGCAACCTATAAATGTTTTTATATTTAACATATTACTTCCATTTTTAATTTAAAATGATAGCAGATTTACGAGAAAATAAAAATAAAAATTGAGAAATAAATAGGTAACTATTTGAATAAATAACTATTTCAAAAATAGAATTGTGGGCTTGGTGCCCCCGAGACGTCATGCACTAAACAATGGCTTAGTTTGCTTATAGGTTAATCCGGCACTGCTGAAGATGGTAGCATTACCGAAAGTACTCCCATATATTTTGTGAAATAGACAATATTTTTCCTTAATTGTTTCACAATATCTCCGCAAAAATGTTAAGTATCACAATTATTTAACTAGTTATTATATAATAAGTTAAGTCCTGCTATTGGTACCTCTATCTTTTTTTTTTTTTTTCACTGGAGGGGGAAATGCCAGTCACGCACATCCAGGGAAGATAGCCCTGGATAGTGTGGGGCTCGAGCCGTTTCTCCATACCCACTAAAACCCCCTCCTTCTCCGATCCTGATTCCCTTCCGCGGAACTGACGGCCTGACATGCTCCGCCGTCTCCGTCTCACCAAGGCACGCGGGGCAGTCAGATGTTGTTGCTGCCCCGATTTTGTCGAGGTACCCCCGGAACGGTGGTACCTCTATCTAATCCATGGCGTTAAATCAATAGGTCACAAGTTTTGACTTGTGAGATAGCTTAATGAGGTAGGATGGACCTCTCAAACTTGCTCATATTTTTAGTTACAATAGGCCAACAATGAAGGATATGAGGCCTATTACAACCCTTTCCATAGGTCGTTATAGTCTCAATTTTCCCGATTTATCATAGTAAAGCAACCATTATTACTGTCCTCTAGGATTGGCTGTATCCCAGAACTATGAGAATGGCTGACAATGCAGTGCTAGATGTATGTGGGTTCCAAAGGTACCCGCATCCCAAGCCCACTATCTGGAACCCCCGGGATTACCAAAGGGTTGGCTGAGCCCACTTGGGTTCCTGTGGGTGGCTACCCCACTAATACACCTTCAATTCACTTGATTTATTTGTCTAATCCCCTCCTTAACTTTTGATGGATGAGGTGTCCATCCTTTAGTAAATAAAAGCATGTCAAAATACATTTCTGGGATCTATGTCGATATAGTGAAAAGCGCATAGGATAAATATATATTCATCGGTGAATCACAGGCAATTTACTTCCCCAGAAAGAATTGTTCAATTAATTTTTCGTTACCCCTCCAAAATAAGTGGACCGTTTGCGCTAATTTTCAATAGTTGATTTACATAGGGGCTCCCAAAACCTCATACTAAATTTTGTGTCGATAATTTCAATACATCGGCAGTTATTAGGGATTTCATTTGAACCGTCTCCCCTGAACGGCCACTTTCCAGTGTTGGCAAAAATTTAGTTTGATTGGCGATTAAAAACTAAAACAAACGTAATTAGTTTAACTGACGATTGACGATTCAATTAGTTTTAGTCGAATAAAAAATTGAAATAATGATTGAATCAATTTTAGTTTTCAATGTTGATTAATAATTTGATTGCAATACTAATGTCGAGGAAATTGTAAAGTAAACTAATTATTAAATTAGACAAATGGTTTATAATTTTATTAGTCATTCATACTTGGTATGCAAATAACAATATTTTCATATTTTTTATTTATTTATTCTTTTAGTACAGCACATATAATCAAACCGTCAATGTTTTCGATTCATTATATTTAAATTGCTTTTCATGACGATTCTTTTCTCAAACATCTCATCAGATAGTTTGTGTGATTTCGGTGAGTTGGTCATAGTAGCATAGGAAAACATTCTTTCAAATGGTCCCGATGACGGCATAGGCTCTGTAGCTAACAATGCTTTGTACCAATACAGTAGACCCTTTCCAGGTAGTGACACAAACAGCGATAGAACGTGCTAATAAACAGAAAAGTACCTAATTACCTATAAGATAAGGCTTATTTTGAATTGAAAGAACTTGAGTAATTTTTAAGAATTAAAAATTTTATTGCGTTGTGTCAGTAGTTACTAGAAGGTACAAGGTCGGTTCATTTTCTGGATAATATTTTATTGCCTCGTTTTCAAATACGAAAAATATCTTCTTAGTTAAAAAATTAATCCAAACTAAAACTAATAACTAATGATTACTCGATTTTAGTAGTGACTAAAACTAAATTATCAATCGTGATTGATTTAGTCATAACTAAAATAATCACTAACTTTTTAGTTTGATTCGTCAATCTATTGAAAATATTAATGACTAAGCCCAACTCTGCCACTTTCCTTCGGCCGATATCGCTGAAATTTGATACGTTATGTCATCTTTCGGTTTTGACTTCAAATATAAAATTTTGTATCGATACATTCATTCTATCGGTAATTATTAGAGTTTTCGAGTTAAGCCTCCCCCCTAATCCCCCTTCCGTGTGGCCGATTTGGGTGAAAAACTATAGATGTCCTAACTAAAATAACAGAATACGAAATATAGAATATAGATGTACCTAGTGGCACCGATTTCTTATATGTTTTGAATAACATATTAATATACCTACGTTGAAAACTCCGCGTCAAAATTTTCATGGATTATATATACTATACTTCGTACATTTGGAGAAGTAAACCCAAGAGTTCTGGAGCCAAGAGGATGACCTGGAGCTGGAACACCCTTTAGATTATGTAATTTTATTTATTTTTATTTTTTGTTTTAGGAGATTGATGGAATCTCAATTATCCAGAACGACTCCTTTTTCTTGGTTCTTGTGTATCACATTGCCTAGAAATCTCTATGGGATTTCTGCGTTTGTGAGTTCACATTCTCAATCACTGCAACTTTTTCTCCACTTCGGTTCACTTTTACTGTAAAAATCATACACATCTTGTAATGGTGATCTCTATCGTAGTATTATGCAGGGTGACTAATAGAGTTGGTACACATATACGAGGCGTGTATCCGCCGGGCGGTTGTCGGTGATTCGCTCTTTTGTCTGACTGGGTCTCCAGGGAATCTCCTCAACCCTCGTCTTCCTGACCCACTGTCGCCCTGGGAGGATATCCGAGCCAATGACAATAAATCAGCATGTCCTCGATTGACTGTAAAGACATGACTGGGAGACTTGCACGCTCGCAGTGTGTCACCGCATCCAATTGAAATCGATATCCGCTGAAAAACTATAGCGAATCTTCTAATGATCTTCCATTGTGATGGAGAGTTTACACTTAATTCGTTGAGAGAACAACCAGAATGAGTCGTCAGTGCTCATACTGACGTTGCCATATTAGTGTTACATATTTTGCTTCTCCAGGTATACGAAGTATAGGGGAAGTTATGTAATCGGTCCAGAAATTTCATTTAGAATTTTCACCAGAATTTTATTTCTATCGACCTCATTCCAAAATAAAAATTTTTTTTTTTTTTTTTTTGGCTTTTATTCATAAAGATGCAACTGTTGCTAGGGGGCAACAACCAGCATCTATGTTGGTAGGTATGGAGACGTTGGCGTGAATGGCATGTGAGAGGAAGGCCACCCAGTGGTAGGTCCTCGGGACGAAAATTTATATTAATTATAAGGACAAGGGAAAAAAAAAAAAAAAATAAATAAAATAATAATAATAATAATAATAATAATTTAAAAAAAATAAATAAATAAATAAAAAGGAATTGAAAGACAACTTTGATGGAATGGGTGAGAGAGATGATAAAAGTGAAGGAAAATAATGTAAAAGAATAAAAAAAAATAAAAATATTAAGAACGAATAGGAATTAAGGTGGCAGTAAGTCGCGGTTCCACCTCCTCTTCAACCTTCGTGGGGGGTTTTGTGGTAAGTGTTGTGAAGATAAAGTACGTATTTCTGGATTTGTATGTGTGTAAAGTTTTCTAAAAAAACGTATGTAAATAGTTTGTATTGTGTCGGGTACTGTGTGTATCATAAGATCGTTATGAAGTGTTCTGTTGTTTATGTATGGGGGGCATTGTGTTATCAGTCTGAGGGTTTTTGACTGAAATGCCTGAATTCGTTTGATGTTGGATGTTTTTGCTGAACCGTATATCTGTGATCCGTATGTCCATAATGGTCTAAGTAAGTAAGTATAACAGTTCCGTTTCTGTGTCATGTCTAATTTTGATCGTCTATTTAGAAGTCCGTAGAGTATTTTGAGTCGACGGTTCAGCGTGTTTCGTGTGAGACGTGTGTGAGGATTCCATGTCAGTCTTCGATCCAATGTCAGTCCTAGGTATCGTACAGTATTAGTTTGAGGGGCTTGTCGTAGATGAAAACGGGGGGGCATGTTTCTCGTCGAAGTGTAAATGTGATGTGCTGTGATTTTTCTGTATTTAGTTTGATTTTCCATGTGTTGCACCAGTTTTCAATTTGTGTGAGATGGTGTTGTAGTGTAAATGAGGCGTGTATGTGAAGGTCAGCAGCAGCTAAGATGGCGGTGTCATCGGCGTATGTAGCTGTCATTGTGTGGATGGAGGTGGGCATGTCAGATGTGTATATTGTATATAATAAAGGAGCTAAGACAGAACCCTGCGGTACACCCGCCAATATGGGTCTTACTGAGGAGATAGCAGAGCCCTGAATGAGCCCAAAATAAAAATAAAAAAACATTTCATTTCTGTGTGTGCATGTGCTCCTATGACATGATAACTCCTGATACAATGAATATATCGACACAAAGTTTTTTTTTACCTCCCAGATTAAAGACCTAAGGGTCTCAGCCGGGTTTGGAACCCGCGATCTTATTATATAGTATACATAGAGGGCGCCGGTAGCTCAGTGGTATGCGTGCTTGTCTTCTGAGCTCAAGGTCGTGGGCTCGAAACCCGACCGAGGCCCTTGGTTTATTTTATCAAGGAGGTAAAATAAACTTAAGCACGCCGTCCTTCGGATGGGACGTTAAGCGATGGTCTCGGGCCTGTATGATGTCAGGTACTCGTTGAAGAAATAGATAAATAAAATATTCCTCAGTCTCCCCCGTATTCTCTAATGGCGCCCCGCTGACTGCTACCAGTTATCTCTCCCCCGTATTCTCTAATGGCGCCCCGCTGACTGCTACCAGTTATCTCTCCCCCGTATTCTCTAATGGCGCCCCGCTGACTGCTACCAGTTATCTCTCCCCCGTATTCTCTAATGGCGCCCCGCTGACTGCTACCAGTTATCTCTCCCCCGTATTCTCTAATGGCGCCCCGCTGACTGCTACCAGTAATCTCTCCCCCGTATTCTCTAATGGCGCCCCGCTGACTGCTACCAGTTATCTCTCCCCCGTATTCTCTAATGGCGCCCCGCTGACTGCTACCAGTTATCTCTCCCCCGGTATTCTCTAATGGCGCCCCGCTGACTGCTACCAGTTATCTCTCCCCCGGTATTCTCTAATGGCGCCCCGCTGACTGCTACCAGTTATCTCTCCCCCGGTATTCTCTAATGGCGCCCCGCTGACTGCTACCAGTTATCTCTCCCCCGGTATTCTCTAATGGCGCCCCGCTGACTGCTACCAGTTATCTCTCCCCCGTATTCTCTAATGGCGCCCCGCTGACTGCTACCAGTTATCTCTCCCCCGTATTCTCTAATGGCGCCCCGCTGACTGCTACCAGTTATCTCTCCCCCGTATTCTCTAATGGCGCCCCGCTGACTGCTACCAGTTATCTCTCCCCCGTATTCTCTAATGGCGCCCCGCTGACTGCTACCAGTTATCTCTCCCCCGTATTCTCTAATGGCGTCCCGCTGACTGCTACCAGTTATCTCTCCCCCGGTATTCTCTAATGGCGCCCCGCTGACTGCTACCAGTTATCTCTCCCCCGTATTCTCTAATGGCGCCCCGCTGACTGCTACCAGTTATCTCTCCCCCGTATTCTCTAATGGCGCCCCGCTGACTGCTACCAGTTATCTCTCCCCCGGTATTCTCTAATGGCGCCCCGCTGACTGCTACCAGTTATCTCTCCCCCGTATTCTCTAATGGCGCCCCGCTGACTGCTACCAGTTATCTCTCCCCCGTATTCTCTAATGGCGCCCCGCTGACTGCTACCAGTTATCTCTCCCCCGTATTCTCTAATGGCGCCCCGCTGACTGCTACCAGTTATCTCTCCCCCGTATTCTCTAATGGCGCCCCGCTGACTGCTACCAGTTATCTCTCCCCCGTATTCTCTAATGGCGCCCCGCTGACTGCTACCAGTTATCTCTCCCCCGTATTCTCTAATGGCGCCCCGCTGACTGCTACCAGTTATCTCTCCCCCGGTATTCTCTAATGGCGCCCCGCTGACTGCTACCAGTTATCTCTCCCCCGTATTCTCTAATGGCGCCCCGCTGACTGCTACCAGTTATCTCTCCCCCGTATTCTCTAATGGCGCCCCGCTGACTGCTACCAGTTATCTCTCCCCCGTATTCTCTAATGGCGCCCCGCTGACTGCTACCAGTTATCTCTCCCCCGTATTCTCTAATGGCGCCCCGCTGACTGCTACCAGTTATCTCTCCCCCGTATTCTCTAATGGCGCCCCGCTGACTGCTACCAGTTATCTCTCCCCCGTATTCTCTAATGGCGCCCCGCTGACTGCTACCAGTTATCTCTCCCCCGTATTCTCTAATGGCGCCCCGCTGACTGCTACCAGTTATCTCCCCCCGTATTCTCTAATGGCGCCCCGCTGACTGCTACCAGTTATCTCTCCCCCGTATTCTCTAATGGCGCCCCGCTGACTGCTACCAGTTATCTCTCCCCCGTATTCTCTAATGGCGCCCCGCTGACTGCTACCAGTTATCTCTCCCCCGTATTCTCTAATGGCGCCCCGCTGACTGCTACCAGTTATCTCTCCCCCGTATTCTCTAATTCGTCAACCTCAATTATCTAATCATTTAAATTATTTTCTTATCCCATTTTTTCTTTTCTTTTTTTTTTTTGTTATTCTCCATTTTATTATATATTTTTTATTCAGATTTCCTAAATTATTCGATCATAACCAATATTATTCCTTTTTTGTTCAATTTACACATTTATATAAAATATATCATGCATTTATTTATTTTTTATTGTAACTTATTTTATTTTGACTATTTTTATTTTTCTTCTCTCTCCTCACACTTCTCTATCTAGCTCCTTCTGTCTAAAATTAATTTTATTTCAAACCTTGTCTGGGCATCCTCCCTTCTCTTTTATTATCAACCATCATAGTATTATGCTCGGTCGATTTTTATTATCTATTTTCTTTCTTTTCTTATTTTTATAGATTTTTTTATTTTTACATATTCTCTTGTATTTATATAGATATTTTTATTTGTGCTGGGCTGCCCCCCATTGACCTCTTGGCACGGGAACATACGCGACACTTCAAAAGGAAACAAAACCCGGTTCAGGTGGAAGAGGTGGTGCAGCGCTTCGACCACAGGGGAAACCGGGTCTTCTATCAGGACGCGGGGGCCAGCCCTGGTCCAGCAGAGCCAGAGAGGGCCAGGACAATTAGGGAGTGGCAGGAAGAATGGGACAAGTCCACAAAGGGACGGTAGACCCATCGGCTCATCCCTCGAGTCGAGCTTTGGCTCACCAGAAAGCATGGGGAGGTGAATTACCACCTCACCCAGGTACTCACGGGACACGGTGGGTTCCGGGGGTACCTCCACAAAATCGGGGCAGCAACAACACCAGACTGCCCCGCGTGCCTTGGTGAGACGGAGTCGGCGGAGCATGTCCTCCTCAAATGCCCCAGATTTGAGGAGGGAAGGAAAAATCTGGAGTGCAGCATGGGGGTGTTAATTTTATGTTTTTTTCATGTTAATCTTTTGTTTATCTATATTTATAATTGTTTCCCCCCCCCCCCCCCCCCCCCCCTAAATATTTCCCTGGCCATCCACAAGAGGGATGCAGTACTCTTCACCGGGAGGAAGGCCAGAACCAACATGTCACTGACCTTCCAGGGTTATACTATCGAGACCCATAAGCGATGGTCTCGGGCCAGTATGATGTCAGGTACTCGTTAAAGAAATAGATAAATAAAATATTCCTCAGTCTCCCCCGTATTCACTAATGGCGCCCCGCTGACTGCTACCAGTTACGTGGACGCTATGCTGCGCTCCCAGGAGTCGTGGGATGAAGGCTGCGATTTTGCAGCGCTCATCATGGGCGGGTTGGCCCTTCAGGAGAGGGCTGACAAGGAAGAGTAGCGGTAATAAAACAGAAGAAGGGGCGTTACCAGCCACCCTTCCTCCCTTCCGCGAAGTAATGACAGACCGTCAGTTCCGCGGAAGGGAATCAGGATCGGCAAGGAGGGGGTTTTAGTGGGTATGGTGATGGTGAACCGTCTCGAGTCCCACACTATCCAGGGCTACCTTCCCTGGATGTGCGTCACAGCATTTCCCCCTCCAATGCAAAAAAAAAAAAAAAAAAAAAAAAAGATATTTTTATTTATTTATTTTCATCATAATGAAGCTGTTAATTTTATGTTTTTTTCATGTTAATCTTTTGTATATCTATATTTATAATTGTTCCCCCCCCCCCCCCCCCCCCCCCCTAAATATTTCCCTGGCCATCCACAAGACGGATGCAGTACTCTTCACCGGGAGGAAGGCCAGAACCAACATGTCACTGACCTTCCAGGGTTATACTATCGAGACCCAACCGGCAATCAGGTACCTGGGAGTAATGCTGGATCAGAGGCTCACTTTTAGGGACGTGGGGGCGAAGGCCGCCAGGACATCGGCGGCGATTTCGAGAATTCTGCCCAACGTCGGTGGCCCTAGGCAGAGCAGGAGAAGACTGCTGGCAGGAGTCAGCACATCCATTCTTCTGCACGGGGCCCCGACATGGGCAGATGCAACGAGGATTCCCTCATACCTGAGGCTCATCGCCCCCGCTCACAGGCGAAGCGCACTGAGAGTCGCATGCGCCTACCGAACAGTTTCTGGCGACGCTGCCTATGTAATTGCTGGGCTGCCCCCCATTGACCTCTTGGCACGGGAACGTACGCGACACTTCAAAAGGAAACAAGACCCGGTTCAGGTGGAAGAGGTGGTGCAGCGCTTCGACCACAGGGGAAACCGGGTCTTCTATCAGGACGCGGGGGCCAGCCCTGGTCCAGCAGAGCCAGAGAGGGCCAGGACAATTAGGGAGTGGCAGGAAGAATGGGACAAGTCCACAAAGGGACGGTGGACCCATCGGCTCATCCCTCGAGTCGAGCCTTGGCTCACCAGAAAGCATGGGGAGGTGAATTACCACCTCACTCAGGTACTCACGGGACACGGTGGGTTCCAGGGGTACCTCCACAAAATCGGGGCAGCAACAACACCAGACTGCCCCGCGTGCCTTGGTGAGACGGAGTCGGCGGAGCATGTCCTCCTCAAAAGCCCCAGATTTGAGGAGGGAAGGAAAAATCTGGAGTGCAGCATGGGCGCCCCGCTGACTGCTACCAGTTACGTGGACGCTATGCTGCGCTCCCAGGAGTCGTGGGATGAAGGTTGCGATTTTGCAGCGCTCATCATGGGCGGGTTGGCCCTTCAGGAGAGGGCTGACAAGGAACAGTAGCGGTAATAAAACAGAAGAAGGGGCGTTACCAGCCACCCTTCCTCCCTTCCGCGAAGTAATGACAGACCGTCAGTTCCGCGGAAGGGAATCAGGATCGGCAAGGAGGGGGTTTTAGTGGGTATGGTGATGGTGAACCGTCTCGAGTCCCACACTATCCAGGGCTACCTTCCCTGGATGTGCGTCACAGCATTTCCCCCTCCAATGCAAAAAAAAAAAAAAAAAATTGTCTAGTTTTTCTCCAATGTAGTAATTTACTCATCTATTTATCTATTTCTTTGTATTTATATATTTCACCTCAGTCCTAGGTGAATACACATTTAGGGTAGGCAAAATTTAAGACTCCCACAGTAGAGACGGGCTCATGTCCACCAGAGTTACGAAAGAGCGCTCTGGTAGTAGGCGATATGACCTCGTAGTTAAAGCCCGGGCATGATTCATAAATAACTAACTATATACAGTATACATCATTAGGATTTTGTGCGCTATGTTCCAGAATACCCAAGCTATGTGAACAATACTATCTTTTATAACTTATGACAGCATTAAGTAAATTTAAGAATTCAAAGAGGCTTTCAAAAAAGCCCTGACAAAAAACTTATATAAATGAAATTGAACGTTTGTTGTTCTAGTATCGATTCTATACTTCACTAGAGCTTATTTACTCATTCCGCGCCGTGATTATAAGGCGGGAAGGTACATCTAAATATAACTTTCCCAGCTATAAGAAATATAGAAGAAATTACGTATTCGCTCAAAAATTCGATGCGGAGTTTTGAACGGAATTTAATGTTTCTTGACCACCAGATACCAGAAAAATACATTTCTTTACGTGTGTATGTCGAATCGTCGGGGAAAAGAGGGCATAACAAGTTTTTTATCATGAAAGCAAAAAATATAATAATTTTCTGTTGCTGTGGTCGGCTAGGAGCGACCACCGCCGACCATCTGCGACGATCAGGGGTCACTCCCAGTCCCTTAATTTCTTTTGTGCGCCGAGAGAGCTTGGATAAAAAGGGGGCGCTCCCCGCGCAGGTTCATAGTGCTCTCTTCTTTCTCAGCCAGGAGGCGACAAATCGGCTGAACACTGGGTAGCCGGTTTCCGTCACCAGCTGACATAGGTGGATCTTGTCCCGCGTATTAACGCGGACATTCGAGGACCATGCTCTGCAGTCTCGACTCCGCCGTACGAACTGTTCGGGTTGTTCTTCCTCTTAAAGAAGAATAGCTTGGTGTTGAAGTCTCCGTGACCTGATAGTATCTGGGAGATCCAGTGGTCAGGCTACACACATGTAGAGTCCAGACGTACCCGGATTTCCGGGAAATATGCATAGGTCGTTCAGACATCCGATGATCGTGACCACCGATGTTGCCATTACTCTGTGTGTGTGTGTGAGCACGATAACTCCCGATAGTATGAATGTATCAACAGGTTATTTTTTATGTAAATCCACTACCCTCTAACGACACCTACTCAAAATCATTTCCTATTGTACAATAAAATCCTGAGAAAAGGAAACCAACCCTGAACGCCAACTTATTACTTTCATATACTCAGCAATGCCAGTATGAAATGAATTTGAGAAGGGAGAGAGACTGATCTACAAGCGTGGTTGGTAGATGATGTAATTTTACATCATAAGAAAATCCTGTAATGCGTTGGTGGAAAGCCAATACCTTCTATCTACCTTTTTTTTTTCAAAATATTTTTTTTTTACCTTCTCTAAAAATGTGGCAACACTGAGTTTCGTGGAAGGTTGTAAAACTGTTGCCTTCCAATACCAAATTTCCAAACTTGTTTATATTTTATAAAAATACCTTCTATCTTTGTGTGAAAATACAAATAGACGGTATTGGTTTTCCACCATCGAATGGCTAAATCAGTTATTTTATTTTTAAACTTTTCACGTTTTGAATTAAGTCTTGAAAAATAGTGAACAATTTAAGAAGAACCTATAGGTCCTGACAAAAAAAAGATTCAATAAAATTGACCTTTTGCTCCACCTTAAAATTGAATTGTATTATTTGCTTCCATAACTCGTTGAGAACAATAAATAATATCGAGAAGAAATGTAATTTACATTTACATGAAGATGTGTCACCATGAAAAAACGTTGTCGTGAATCGCCAGAAATGTACTTCCCCAGAACGAATTAATCATTCAAGTTCTTGCTCTTCATCCAAAATAAATCAGGGTTAAAAATCAATTGACTTCTGAATCTTCATACTAAATGTAGGTGTATATACATTTAATACAACGTCAGTTTTTGTGTTAAGCCCTCCCCTAATGCCCCTCTTTATTCTATTGGGAGTTATCGTATTCACAGACACACGCACAGACATATTTTGTAATTTTTGGAGTCAGGAAGTCACAAATCATGAAATTCTGTGGAAAACTCCACTTCGAATTTCTGATCGATTATATAACTTCCCCTATACAATTTAATATAATAAAGCCCGGGCTTTAACAACGAGGTCATATCGCCTACTACCAGAGCGCTCTTTCGTCACTCTGGTGGACATGAGCCCAACTTTACTATGGGAGTCCTAAATTTTGCCTACCCTAAATTTTTATTCACTTAGGGTAGGGGTCTTTAACGAGTACCTGACATCGCTTAACGTCCCATCCGAAGGACGGCGTGCTTAAGTTTATTTTACCTCCCAGATAAAATAAACTAAGGGCCTCGGTCGGGTTTCGAACCCACCAATTTAATATATATAAAGTAATAATGTTAACGAATTTAAATTTTTTTTTTTTTTTGTTGTCTTATTTATAAAAATGCAACTGTTGCTAGGTTGCAACAACCAGCATCTATGATGATAAGTATTGATATGTTGGCGTGAAGGGCATGTGAGAGGAAGGCCACCCAGTGGTAGGTCCTCGGGACGAAAATGTATCTTAATTATTAGAACAAAAACAGAAAAAAATATTTAAAAAAACAAATAAATAAATAAATGATTTAAAAAAAGGAATTGAAAGACAATTTTGATGGATGGGTAAGAGAGATGATAAAAGTAAAGGAAAATAATGTAAAAAATAAAATAAAAAATATTAAGAAAGAATAGGAACTAAGGTGGCAGTAAGTCGCGGTTCTATCTTCTCTTCAACCTTCGTGGGGGGTTTTGTGGTAAGTGTTGTGAGGATAAAGTACGTATTTCTGAGTTTGTATATGTGTAAAGTTTTCTAAAAAAACATATGTATGATATATAGTAAAAACTAAAATAATTATTTGTATTAATCCCCCTAATGCCCCGCTTCCCTTTGGCCTATTTCGCTGAATATCAATGCTATGTTAAGCCTCCCCCTTCGCTTTGGCGATTTGGCTGATAAACATAGGTGTCATCCTTATTGGATTCTGGATACATGTATTAATTCTATCGGAGTAATCATTAAAAAAGATTTTAATCTTACTTCCACAGCAATACGAAGTATAAGGGAGTTATGTAATCGGTGAAAAATTCGATCGACACAAAATTTTATATGTGTATCCAGAACCATATAACGACGACACCTATGTTTATCAGCCAAATCGGCAAAGCGACGGAGGAGCCTTAACATAAAAACTGTAATCACTGCCGATAGAATGAATTAATCGAAGGAACATTTTATATCTGTGACCTAAACCCCATAAAGATAACACCTATCAATTTTCAGCCAAAAGGGGAGGGGGGATGAGAGGGGGCTCAATTCAAAAACTCTAGTAACAGCCGATGTAATGAATTTATCGATACAAAATTTAGTGTGAGGATTTAGGAGCCCCTATAAGGCCTCGGGCACACTTGCAATTATCAGTTGAGCAACTGTTTAGTCGAAATTGCATGGTTTTGGACATACTACTGCAACTAAAGAGCAACATAAAAAGTTTGGTTGCTACGTATCGGCACACGTGGGGATGGAATTAGTAGTTGCGAGATGGTCTTCAGGGAGTTGGCTGCGTTGTGTGCCCTTGAGATAAGAAGGAAAAAATGCAAAAGGCGTTTTTGGCTTCATCTGTTCACGACACAGAGTAGCGAGAAGGGGCAATTTCATAAATTGTATGCAGATTTAAGAAGTTACCCACTGAAATGTTTTAAATACTACCGAATGAGCTTGAAAACTTTTGACGAGCTTCTTGAGCTCATTCGTCCTGGCATTACTCGACGAGACACGAGATTTTGTGGTAGGAATATTTGCAAATGTTGTGAATCTAGAACTACACATGTAGAACCTGCAACTGTTTGATTGCAAGTAAGCTCACCACCATTCAATCCAATGTGTCACAAGGCGATTGCGTAACTAGATGCAACTAAAAAGTTTGAGCCAGACCACAAAATGTTTTAGTTGCAGCAACTGGTTAATCAGTTGTAGTTGCGCAGGTCCATAGCACTTCATATGAAACATGCAATCAAACAGTTGCTCAACTGAAAATTGCAAGTGTGCCCCAGGCCTAAGGCAACTGTTGAATTGTTGGTTTTGGAGAGGGAGCGAAAAATTAATTGATTAATTCTGTGGAAGTACATTTCCGGCGAATCGCCGACAATTTTTTTTACCTTTCATTTGTAGAGTTAGCTTTGAAGATGGTCCAATGTGACTCGATGCTGGCTCTGCAAAATAAACTAGTGGGTGGACAACAAACACGATATCAAATACAACATGTCCACAATCTACAAAAAAAACTCTCTCCGTTCTGTCATCGTATTATTTTCTCAATATTTGCTAAATACGTCAGCAAAAATTGAAATCGTAATATTCAGGCAGTATAACTGTAATGTAAAAAATTTACACACACTAAAATTACTAAAATATTATAAAATCATTATTTGTATAAAAACAGCTGTTAGGAGTGAAGTAACTTAATTAGTGAATTAATATAAAAAAATGGACTAGTCGCATTTTGTTTTAAAACGAAATGTGAACCAACAATGAATGAAGCACATAAGACGATGAACAGCTGTTTTAAATAGTGAGAAACAGTCTAAGGTGAAATGTGAAGGACAGTCTAGAGAGAGTTGTTTTTAGGCTTAAGGTGAAGTGAATCATGTAGGAGTAAGAATAACAGTGAAGTAGATGCGCAAAGGTTCTTTTATTTATTTCTATGTTTATATGCCCAAAATAACATTAAATTCAAGAATGGGCACAATATTTAAAAAGAAAAGAGACTAAAAGTAGATGTAGAAATTAGTTTGTAAGATTTATTGTAAATAATTTGATTTTTTAAATTTGATATTGATATTTCGTTTTTATTTATAATATAGGATTAGGTAAATAAACCCCAATATTTGTTCTCTTATTCTATGCTATTCATTTTCCCTGTAAATCCAGTAAGATCATTTATACCTCTGGAATAGATTTAACATAAAAAAAAAAAAAAAAAAAAAAAAAAAAAAAAAAAAAAAAAAACAGTAACTTTGGAAGTACCTAATTCAAAAAAAAAAAATTTTGTTAATTAATTTTTTTTAATACGTGGACTTTCTTCTAAATTGCACGTCTTGAACTTTCGATATTTTTTTAGGGCCCTTTTCGAAATTACTGTAGAAATCAATTTAGTAGATGACTAGCTAAAATTTCTACAGGAAATGTGGTAATTTTATTATTTGTTTATTTATTTTTAATTTTATTAGTTCAATTATTTTCATTTATATTTTATTTAAAATTTTAAAAGTATCACAATAACAAATAATCAATATTCTTGAAATAAAATCCCCAATAATCTCTCTTCTGTATCAGTGAGGGCGTTGGGTCCTCTAGGGAGCTCGTTTAGCCAACTAAAGTGGGGAAAAGAAGATATTCCCCCATTTTCTGAGTACTACTCAAATTAAACTAATCCCTGGTGCACTGTGTCAGGGGTGCCAACTTACCCCAAGGGAGTATAAAATTTGTTAAGGGCCATCCTCTTGGGAACTGGCGAATCCAGTGTGCGTCGATCCTTTTCTTGAGGCCAGGGGATGATGCAGTGAGGAGCCAACGAGGGGAACCAACTAGCCAATTATGGTCCCATTGTGTCCTACAAAACGTCCTTCTTCAGGCCCTATGGAAACGATTCGGACAGATTTATGACATTGATTTTTTGGGGATGATTGCCTATTATTGAAATCATTGCAATTTCCATCTTTTTACAGGAATAACATGTTTTTCGATACTCGTTTCCAAAATGAAAAAAAGTCGCCAATGAACTTCCCCAGTACGAATAACTCAATTAAATTTTCGCTCTTCCTCCAAAACCAATGGATCGTTTGGGCTAAAGATCACTAATATGAAGATGGCTGATGTAGTGAGAAGTGATTATTTCACAGCTTGCAAAATATAAATAGTCTGACCTCTCACAGACTTTATTGATTTTTGGTAGCCGGCTTTCGAGGTTGCCCTCGTTATAAAGCAGTTTACAAAAAAACTATCATTTAATAACGAAGAAACAATTAGAGAGTTCTGTTTGTTAAAATATAAAAAGTATTGTAATAATAAGATATTAAATGAATATAATAAATAAATGAATACAAAAGTACAAAAATTGAATTGATATAAAAAGCATTAAAAAATAAACATGTACGATGTGATCTCCATACTACCTCGTTTTGTCAGCCTCTGACCAGCAGTGGTGGCAAACCAAAAGGGACAGACTAGCGCGAAATTACAGTTCAGTTTGTAATTTCGTTATTTTTTTTTTTTTTATTATGTCAAGTGGGTTATATTTTATTTTAGAATAACGAAATCACTCCTATCGTTTTGCTAATGAACGTTATCTGGTTAGTTTAATTTTAGTTTAGTCCTTATTATTTAGAAATTGTTGCTAGATTGTGTAACGAGCTCCTTGTTGTGATAGTTTTTTTTTTTTTTCGCAATTGGCTCCTTGACCCCGTCAAGTAAAACCGGGGTTGGCGTTTATTAGGAGGAGGAGATTCTGAATCGATTCGTGTGTGGCGAATCCAAAACGGTACATTTGAAAAGATAACGCTTGCAATTTACAGAGTATAGTTTGAAAAATATGGATAAATAAAATATTAATATTCAAAATTGATTGTAGTTTCAATGTTGATCAGTAGAGTGCATTGCTATTCGAGGAGCTGGCGCTACCTCTTGGATACCTTGTGAACCATCATCAGAGAAACTTCATTCGTAATAATTATTAAACCTAAGATTGTTATTATATACATATAATTTTAATACATTTATAGGAACCGTCTTTACATTTAAATATGAATAGAATAAATACAATCTATTAATTTTATAGTCGACATTGTTCAGTTGATTGAAATATGGCAGAAATAATAAAATATATTAATAATATTCAGGTTTTCATCACCCCATCATTTGCAATATAAACTTTTTTTTTTATAATTGTATTTACAGGTAATTATTTCTTTATGTACGTTTATTATTTTTGACTATAAATGTATTAAAATAATTATCTCTTCTGAATGTGACATGCACACTAAGTGATTAAAGAGTCAAGTGTTTAAAAATGTTGTGAATTCATTATTTTCAGTAAAATTGCGCTTACATTTTGAAACTAAATTATCTAAAGGTGTAAAATATCTTTTTGAATTATTTTTAAATAATATAATATAATTTCTCGTCTATTCATTAAACATTTTAAATGTACATATATTCAGGACCTAAATTCTAGACAAATTAATTAACCAAGAAAAACAAAATTATACAATTAAAATAGTTAAAACAAAAAAAAAACAGTGGGAAGACGTATTTTATTTTTTTGAGAAATGTCATCCCACAACATATTACTATTACTCACGTATGAAAAGACAGTTCTTTCCCACACAAGATATATATTTAGGGTAAGCGCTTTCGGTTTTAAAAAAAATTGTGAACTTCTTTCAATATTAAATATTTTTATTCCATAATTTTGATTAACTTGAATATATTTAATATATATATTAATATAATATATACCGGGGGGCGCCGGTAGCTCAGTGGTATGCGTGCTTGACTTCTGAGCTCAAGAACGTGGGTTCGTAACCTGACCGAGGCCTTTAGTTTATTTTATCTGGGAGGTAAAATTAACTTAAGCACGCCGTCCTTCGGATGGGACGTTAAGCAATGGTCCCGAGCCTGTACGATGTCAAGTACTCGTTAAAGACCCCTACCATAGGTGAATAAAAATTTAGGGTAGGCAAAATTTAGGACTCCCACAGTAGAGTCGGGCTCATGTCCACCAGAGTGACGAAAGAGCGCTTTGGTAGTTGGCGATATGTATGACCTCGTTGTTAAAGCCCGAGCATGAGTCATAAAACCTAACCTACCCTATTCAGGACCTAAATTCTAGACAAATTAATTAACCAAGAAAAACAAAATTATACAATCAAAATAGATAAAACAAATAAAACAGTGGGAAGACGTATTTAATTTTTTTGAGAAACCTCGTCCCACAACATATTAGGTACTATCACTCACATATGAAAAGACAGTTCTTTCCCACACAAAATATATATATTGTGTGAGCGCTTTCGGTTTTTTAAAAAAATGTAAACTTTTTTCAATATAAAATATTTATATTCCATAATTTTGATTAACTTGAATATATATAATATATATATATATGAGGAGTTTGGAGCCAGAGCGGACCAACTGGTTGAAACTAAACAGGTTGAAAATGGCAATTGAAAATTGAGTACATTTTGTTTATCTCCATAAATGGGCCCCAAATATTTATTTATATTTGAAATTTTGGAATAGTATTGGATGAGTGATCCCTTTTTGTGTTCTATAATGTTTTTGAAGGCCGTATGATCCATTGTGACTTTGAAAATATATGCACAAAATACTTGTGGACTAAACTTAAAGTGCTGCTATCTATCACTGAAGTGAAGAAACTAAGTGATCCACACTGGTTTTGAAAAAGGGAACCTATGCCAACATCAGGATGGTAATAACTCATTTTCCGAAAAATTGTGGGTTGGTCCTGAAAAAATACAACTTTATAAAATACATAATATTATTACATATATACATTGGTTATTGTTGATGTAATTGTATGTTCCCTTAAGGGTCTGAGGATAGTTTAACAACGTAAAGCGCTCTCCCTTTTTATATATGTAATGTAGAAAAGGACTATATTTTTCCTTTCCTAATCTTCGGATTTTCCTCTAGATCGGGCAGTTCCAAGAAAATTCTGACTGGTGGAGTATCGTGCAGAAGGTTGGTTCCGCTCTTGCTGCCCTCCTGTCCAACTATATTCGCTTCATGGAGAGGTGAGGGCTGACGTGGTGTTGAAGTGCTCCCTGGAGCTGGAGCTCGAGTTACCTGGACTGCTCAGCTTACACTCCAGGTCCGCCACTCCTCCTGAGACTATCACACTAATTAAATATATCAACAGCTGGTGCCTCTCTTCTCCAACATCATTAGATCGGACCCACAACACCACTCCTTATTGGCATTGATGTGGTATAAGATACGGAGCCCCATGTTGGACGAACGAGTCATGAAATCGGTATTTTTGAGAAGCGCGAATAAAAAAAAAAAGAAACGTTGCTGGGTGGTTAAAGTGTGTTGAGTACCATTCCAAAAATGAGTTATCACTACTCGCAGATCGAGAAAATAGAAAGGCACAAATGTGTATAGTGAGCTACCTGAAATCAATACCACAGCGCCCTCTATACAGTTTGTTATTGTTATTTTCATGTTCTTATACCTATAGTATAAAGAAGTATAGTAATCGTGCGAAAACCCAAGGTTATTGAAACCTACAATATTCTTCTAAGAGCGCACTTTTGAGTCCCGCATGTTGAACTTTACCGTTAAAACTGCAGCAAGTGTTTCTGCAAATCTTTACTTCCTGGTGGATGTTTACCCCCCTACCCCAATTCACAAGTTAACATCATAGACAGCTTCATGCACATGAACGATTATAAAAGGTTGCAAACAATTACAATTATCGTTGGTTTTTATATTTATTAATGACGCACAAAGGACTGCAAATTAGTATTTTTGGAGTACGATTTTTAAAAGTACGGTTCAAGAAAAATGAGTACAAAACTACCTAAAGGAATACAGGTTAGGTTAGGTTTTATGACTCATGACCGGGCTTTAACTACGAGGTCATATCGCCTACTACCAGAGCGCTCTTTCGTCACTCTGGTGGACATGAGCCCGACTCTACTATGGGAGTCCTAAATTTTGCCTACCCTACATTTTTATTCACCTAGGGTAGGGGTCTTTAACGAGCACCTGACATCGTACAGGCTCGGGACCATCGCTTAACGTCTCATCCGAAGGACAGCGTACTTAAGTTAATTTAACCTCCCAAATAAAATAAACTAAAAGGCCACGGTCGGGTTTCGAACCCACGATCTTGAGCTCAGAAGGCAAGCACGCATACCACTGAGCTACCGGCGCCCTTCTAAAGGAGTACAGTTGGTCACGTTAGTAAACAGGTTATGTCCTATAAATAAAAGGTATCGAAACAGCGTTAATCATTCTCTATTTTCCTTCTATTTTCTAGTTTTCGTCAACCATGTTTTATTGTTTATAACTTCTAAATATTTACTTCATTATTTATAAACTGTCTTTTGATGAAAGAATAAGTGTCACTTTAAAATCAATTAATAGTTTAATTTTACTGGGGAAATAAAAATGTGGAAATTAATTAAGTGAAAAGTGTGTAACTGATTACGGGATGTTTTTCTTTTGTACGTCATTAGGTACTTCAATATTCCAAAGTTTTAAGTCCCTCGATTCTGTTCTGGAAAAACATGTGAAAGAAAAGTTCACCAATATTTGAAAAAATAAAAAAAATGAATGAAAAGTTTAAGTTCCTTCATTAAGAAAAACTAAAAGACTGTTTTTATGTTTATTGCTGTTCTTTGTTCTTGGCCCTCTTAATATGTTTTAGAATGAAGTGGAAAACGTAAATGTTGAGAACTTCCAATGGAAAGAAAAAAATAAGAAAGAGAAAAAAGAAATTTGAGAAAATACCTACACCTGGCGATTTTCTTCTGGAATTGTCTCATTGAGAAAGTCGTAGATCTGAAAAACTTCTCTACTTTAAAAGTTTTACCCGTCTAAAAGTCAAGTACCATGGACTACTTTTCAGGTTCATTTACCTTCGTTAATGTACCTACATTCCACTCAGCTGTGAGTATGAATTTATAAATTGTCTTGTTATAGTGGAGTTGCAAAAATCCATTCATTGAAGAAATTATGTGGAAAAAGTTCTGGAAAAGGAATAATACCGAATATAGAACTGAGTCACTGTGTCTGTGTTATATTGACTAACTTCTTCTGTTTCAATTGCTATTTGCTGTCCTCTCAAAATTTTGAAAGAAAATTTTCACAAAAATATTTTAAAAAATAAATAGTCAAAATGATCCACTTTAAAAAAGAGACTTATGGAACAAAACAAGTTTGATAAAACTAATCTGAATTATTCTTTTACAAACAGAACATTAAATACTTCTGAAGACGAAGCTAACAATGGGGAGGTTACACTTTCTTTAGTAACATGGTACAAAAAGGCCTTCTGGACAGCACATTCAAGGTAAAATAATCATATTACATAATTGTATTTATTGTTTTAATAAATAAAAAGACCAATTCAAACAGTACCTTGAAGGTAAAATGATCATAATAACTGTATTTATTGTTTAAATAAATAAAAAGATTATCCGAAAGGTAAAATTATCATAATAATCGTATTTATTGCTTACATAAATAAAAAGATCAATCGTAAGAGGACATTCAAGGTAAAATAATTGTATTTATTGTTTGAATAAATGAAAATATCAATAGGATCAGGACGTTCAAGCGAAAATTATCATATTAATTGTATTTATTGTTTAAATAAATAAAAAAGACCAATTCGAACAGTACCCTCAAGGTAAAATAATCGTAATAACTGCATTTATTGTTTAAATAAATGAAAATACCAATGGGAACAGTATCTACCTTCAAGGTAAATAATGATAACTGTATTTATTGTTTAAATAAATGAAAATATCAATAAGAACAGAACCTTCAGTGTAAAATAATGATAACTGTATTTATTGTTTAAATAAATAAAAATATCAATCTGTAACAGTATTTTATTGTACAAAAGAATAAATAAATATTACCAAGGAAGAAAATTCAAAGGACAAAAAAGATATATGAAGTAATGTTATGCATACATAGACTTTTATCTGAGAGTTAGGCGCCATCTGTGATTCAAAGTAGGCCCTTCGTCTTTCATAAATCTTGAAAGGGTACACCAACAGGCATCTTAAGTAACCTATGTCATTTTATTTATTGATCTGTATTTTTTTTTTTTTTTTTTTTTTCTGTTATAATACAACTTTGTTTTTCTTTCTTCTAAAAGATATACATAAATACTTTCATAGCTTTCAATTTACAGGAACGCTGATATATCGGGCTATTAAGGAATGGTGATTTGTAGGAGGTTGAGAACAAATGAAGAGTTCAGGAGACCGAAGATCCTAACCTTTTGCCGAACATCAGGTGAAGTCGGCTGTGGTGACAAGATTATGTTCAGAGGAGGGACATGGGATGGCAAACGAAGGTGAAGAAGACTTTGAGGACGATCATAGAAGACTTGGGAGTCTCCTGTTGCGGACCCTACAGGCACATGGTAACGTGAGATATTTCCTACAAAGTACAATTTACTGAATAGCCTTTGATATATTCCTTCAACTTCAGGCTGGGCTTGCGCGAACTAGGAGGTCGCCTAGGTAGGCACAATCGGGTGTACTTCATTACTAGCTCGGAATTTCAAATATATATACAGTTGACTCTCGATAATTTGAAACTCAGGGGACCAGAGGAAAAGTTCAAATTACCGAGAGTTCAAATAACCAAGACGGAGTTAGGAAAAAATTCAAATAAACAGGAGTGTGATTAAAAGTATATATGTACGTTGATACATAAGTGATATTTATTCAAACATTTACAAAATAATATACATATGTTGTGATTATTTTATTTGAATTACCACATTTCCTGTAGAAATTTGATCTCTTTCTTTATATAAATTTTGATTTCTACAGTAGTTTTTCGAAAAAGGCCCTAAAAAAATATTATCAATAATTTAAGATGTGCAATTTTTAAGAAAGTACACGTATACAACAAAACAAATTCCATTTAACAAACTTTACACTTGGATTTACAAAGAGATACCAATTTTTTAATAATTTTAAATAATATTAATTTCTAATCCAAAGGTTTTCAAATGAGATTACTGGGCCAACAGGGAAGATGAATAGAATAGGATTTTAAGAGGACAAATAATTGGGTTATTTTCTTTATTTACACATTATAATTAAAATCTGAACATTGAACAAAACAAAATAAAAAAAGAAACAAAGGAACAAAATCATTAAACTAAATACTTAAAAACTTTTTTGTTTGGGCATATTGAAAAAATATAAATGGTTAATTGTACCTTCTTTTCAAGTTTCTACCACATAATTTAGACTTCGATTATTTTCCACATCTCAACTTCACCCCAGTCAACTTTCATCTAATTGTTCAACTTCACTATATTTAAAACATATCAATTCACAGTGCACCGTTCCAGAGCTAGCTCACGACTCTACTCTACACTATTTGTTTCACAGCTGTTCTTTTGATTTCCTTTGTTTGATGTCTTTTGTTTTTTTTCAGACAAAAAAAAATGTTCCGTAGTTTACATCACAATGTACATACATAATTATGTACATACATATTTCTGTACATATATGGTACAATCGGTACCATATATATGATACAAAAACATAAAAATGAAAATATTATAGGTAAATGTTCATTTTGAAAAGAAGTCCGTAATTTTCTTTTGAGTAAGCGACTTCCATCTTGCATTGTCCAGGGAGTTTTCTATAGTGATGAGAGCTGAGAAAAAAGCCTCCAAACCAAACTCTCTTCCAGACGAGGATATTCACCCTGACTGCAAACTCAATTAATCTAGTCGAGGGTATGTAAACAAAGGACAGGTCTGTGCAGGATCAAATGAATGACGTCAGAAGGGGCACTTCAAATTATAGAGAGTTGGGGAGCCCTCACTTCAAATTATTGAGTGTTGGCGAGTAAGATGCCATTGCTACAACTTCAAATTACCGAGGGAACCAAATGTGCATTAATTTTTTTCAATGTATCGAGTTTTTTTCAAGGGACCTGGACAAAAATTCAAATTATCGAGAGTCGACTGTATTTTGTTCCCCAAATACCATTTTTAAGAACAACAATTATACCAATTTGTAAAGAAAAGTTTGACATTTTTGTTTATTTTGTCATAAACATTTTTTTTTAATGTTTGAATTATGGCGAAACGTTAACAAAAATAATATAAATATATTTTGGAGAGCCTGAAGGCCAATCGTTGTTTGTATTATTTATGTATTACAAGTTTACAAAATAAGTCTACGTTTTTAAACTTATATGTTTACACTGTCTGTTACCAGCCTGGAAAATAGTACAATTGAAATGTATCTAGGCCATAGATTATACGTTCTAAAAACCTCTCTTTTATAATTTTATTTGGAAAAGTCTAATTTTCTTAACTTAAATCAATTAAATAAATTGTTGAATGGGTACTTTGCTAAAAGAAGGTAAACCTCTTATGAAGAAAGTTTTAATGCTCTCCTCTCAACAAATCGAAGACACTTATCGTTAAGGATGTAACTTTTTGACATTGGCCATAAAAGGTAAGCCAATTTGGTGCTGGTCTAAGCAGAAAAGTAGGGGATCATGAAATGGCCATTGGAAGGGAGGGGAGAAGAAAAAGGGCTTCTAATTCGGGAGCTGAGGGACACATATTGAGGGCTAAGATCTCACGGAAAACTCCGAGAAAAGGGATTTATCGTTTTCTGTTGGATTTTTTTTTTTTTTTTTTTGAAGACAAAAAAAGGCCCTTACAATTCTTGAGATATCCAAGCATTTATTTCAGGAAGGTGGGCAGTCCAATAAAACGTGTATTACTAAGAAATATATTTCCCAACATCCTCGTGTCTCCTAAAGCCCTTTTAGAAAGACGGAGAACCTTCATCCGAAATGGTCGGGAAAGGCTTTCTTTTATTTACGATTTTGTCTAGCAATTTTCCTTTTATTTACCTTAATAAATTATATTAGATTCTATTAATTATTGGAATTTGATATTTTCATATCAACAATTCTAGTTGTGATCATGATACCAGAAGTGTAACTCATAAAAGAATTAACTTAATGCCAATGTTGAGGGAAACCGAGGTTCTGAAACGAAAGGAAATTTTATTCTAACTCAAAAATAAATAAATTAGTGCTACAGTGTAGAAAATAAATAAAAATATAAATAATAATTAAAAATTATAATTGAATTAAATAATAAATTACCACATTTCCTATAGAAATTTTATCTCTTATCTTTTACTCAATTTCACATTATAAAATAAAGAAAACTAAACATTAAAACAAACAAAAAAATCAAAGGAAAAAATCTTAAAACTAATTCATTCTTTTTTTGTTTTATATTTTGGCAATTTTTTAAAATTTAAGTTATATTTTTCTGGGCATATATTCTGTACATATAAACAAATAAAAGTACATTCTTTTTGGAACAATTTCACCTTCAATTTACTCCTATTTAGTTTATTGCATCTTAAGCTTAGACAATTATAAATAAATATAGCCTATAAGTATCTCTAGTGTGATGTATAAAAATAATACACACATTAAAAATATTAAATTATAAACATTAAAAAATTAATTAATTATATTTATTTTTGTATAAGAAACCATTTCTTTTAAAACAAATGCCAGTAAAAAACAAAACACGGTCATCAGCTGTTTTATTAGTGTGTGTAGAGTCGAGGTCTAAAGGGACCCCTACACGGTCATTAGGAATGACATTTAGAGCGAATATTGACATTCTGATTGAAGGTGTAACGTCATGACTGATGGAATGATGAATGGATTGACGGATTTCCAAATATTTTGAAATCCCAGCTTCAATCACGAGAAGTGGAGGGGAGACTGACAGTTTGAATGGTGGTGTTGTTATTCAATCACTAGCAGTAATACCCGGCGTTGCCCGCGGAACTTTGATTTTTGTCCCAATATCTTCTATAACGCTATTCAGTTCCTCGACAGTACATTCATGATGTTATAATTTTCAATTATTCATACGGAATAAGGCTTATAGTCCTTCAGCTGTTGTAACGCTAGTAAGTTTTTAGGACTCCTGGGCACCACAGCTAGTATGCGCCTTTCAACGGCGGAAGCCACACCTAGTGAATACTTAGCATCGCTGGACGTCCTAGTCAGTGCGTACTTAAGAACGTTTGTGACCACAGCTCTATATTTATACTTAGGCCCCCCAAAACCCCCCCTCCCATTCAAAACTTTGGGACGCCACACACCTTTTTTTCCTATTTGGCTTTTAAAAATACTACATGTGAAATTTCGTGACAATCCGACCAACCGTTAAAGAGTTTGCTCTATATTTATACTTAGGCCCCCCCACAACCCCCCCTCCCGTTCAAAATTTTGGTACGCCACACACCTCACATTTCTATTTGGTCTTTAAGAATACTACATGTGAAATTTCGTGACAATCCGACCAACCGTAATGAGGTAGGACTATTTATATACTTAGGCCCCCCTTACAACCCTCCCTACCGTTCAAAATTCTGGGACGCCACATAGCCTATAATTCAATCGGGCTCAAAAGAATGCTACATGGGCAGTTTCATAAAAATCAGTCCAGCGGTTTGGGCGTGATGCTGGAACAAACATACATACATACAAACAAACAAACAAACAAACAAACAAACAAACCCCGTTTCAGCTTTATTTATATAGATTATATCACAATGTACACAAGTTTTAATTTGTGTTCATATCTATACATACATCTTTTTTTTTTTGGCATTTTTCTTCCATAGTGGATCGGTGTCACCATATTTAAAGTCAGTCTGAACGTTGTGCTGACGTTGGCATAATCCGAAACCAGCACACTCTATGGGTCTGTCAGTTAACAAATATTAAATCTATAAACCGTTAAAAAGCAAGAAATTTGAAGAATGGAGTCTACCGAGCTCAGGATCGCCACTTAGAAATCTAGCTGAGGCACTTAGGTCAGATGTTTTAATCGGGAAGTTAAAAATAACTTTGAGCACTTCGTCCTTCGGATGGGACATTAAGCGATGATCCAGGGCTTTTTCGAATGTGAGGTACTCGATATTGAGACGTATGTTATGTAAATAAACCTGGGTAGGTCAATTTCCACTTAGGTTGAAAGCCTTGAGCACGTCGTCCTTCGGATGGGACTTTCCGGATATATCTGAATCTGTAGTATCAGTTTTAACAATTATTAAGCCTATAAACCGTTAAATAGCGGGAATTTTTTGAAAAACGTTTTCATTTTGATTTTTGTGTGGGGTTCAGATAATCCGGTCGTTCTCTATCAGTTTTAACAAATATTTAATCTATAAACCGTTAAAAAGCGAGAAATTTGAAGAATGGAGTCTACCGAGCTCAGGATCGCCACTTACAAATCTAGCTGAGGCACTTAGGTCAGATGTTTTAATTGGGAAGTGAAAAATAACTATGAGCACGTCGTCCTTCGGATGGGACTTTAAGCGATGTTCCAGGACTTTTTCGAATGTGAGGTACTCGATAATGAGACGTATGTTATGTAAATAAACCTGGGTAGGTGAAATTTCACTAAGGTTGAAAATAGCCTTGAGCACGTCGTCCTTCGGATGGGACTTTCCGGATAAATCTGAATCTGTCGTATCAGTTTTAACAATTATTAAGCCTATAAACCGTTAAATAGCGCAAATTTTTTGAAAAACATTTTTATTTTGTTTTTTGTGTAGGATTCAGATAATCCGGTCGTTCTCTATCAGTTTTAACAAATATTAAATCTATAAACCGTTAAAAAGCGAGAAATTTCAAGAATGGAGTCTACAGAGCTCAGGATCGCCACTTAGAAATCTAGTTGAGGCACTTAGGTCAGATGTTTCAATCGGGAAGTTAAAAAACACTTTGAGCACGTCGTCCTTCGGATGGGACTTTAAGCGATGATCCAGGGCTTTTTCGAATGTGAGGTACTCGATAATGAGACGTATGTTATGTAAATAAACCTGGGTAGGTGAAATATCACTTAGGTTGAAAATAGCCTTGAGCACGTCGTCCGTCGGATGGGACTTTTCGGATATATCTGATTCTGTCGTATCAGTTTTAACAATTATTAAGCCTATAAACCGTTAAATAGCGTGAATTTTTTGAAAAACATTTTTATTTTGATTTTTGTGTAGGATTCAGATAATCCGGTCGTTCTCTATCAGTTTTAACAAATATTAAATCTATAAACCGTTAAAAAGCGAGAAATTTCAAGAATGGAGTCTACCGAGCTCAGGATCGCCACTTAGAAATCTAGTTGAGGCACTTAGGTCAGATGTTTCAATCGGGAAGTTAAAAAACACTTTGAGCACGTCGTCCTTCGGATGGGACATTAAGCAATGATCCAGGGCTTTTCGAATGTGAGGTACTCGATAATGAGACGTATGTTATGTAAATAAACCTGGGTAGGTCAATTTCTACTTAGGTTGAAAGCCTTGAGCACGTCGTCCTTCGGATGGGACTTTCCGGATAAATCTGAATCTGTCGTATCAGTTTTAACAATTATTAAGCCTATAAACCGTTAAATAGCGTGAAGTTTTTGAAAAACATTTTTATTTTGATTTTTGTGTAGGATTCAGATAATCCGGTCGTTCTCTATCAGTTTTAACAAATATTTAATCTATAAACCGTTAAAAAGCGAGAAATTTGGAGAATGGAGTCTACCGAGCTCAGGATCGCCACTTAGAAATCTAGCTGAGGCACTTAGGTCAGATGTTTTATTCGGGAAGTGAAAAATAACTATGAGCACGTCGTCCTTCGGATGGGACTTTAAGCGATGTTCCAGGACTTTTTCGAATGTGAGGTACTCGATAATGAGACGTATGTTATGTAAATAAACCTGGGTAGGTGAAATTTCACTTAGGTTGAAAATAGCCTTGAGCACGTCGTCCTTCGGATGGGACTTTCCGGATAAATCTGAATCTGTCGTATCAGTTTTAACAATTATTAAGCCTATAAACCGTTAAATAGCGCAAATTTTTTGAAAAACATTTTTATTTTGATTTTTGTGTAGGATTCAGATAATCCGGTCGTTCTCTATCAGTTTTAACAAATATTAAATCTATAAACCGTTAAAAAGCGAGAAATTTCAAGAATGGAGTCTACCGAGCTCAGGATCGCCACTTAGAAATCTAGTTGAGGCACTTAGGTCAGATGTTTTAATCAGGAAGCTAAAAATAACTTTGAGCACGTCGTCCTTCGGATGGGACATTAAGCAATGATCCAGGGCTTTTTCGAATGTGAGGTACTCGATAATGAGACGTATGTTATGTAAATAAACCTGGGTAGGTCAATTTCTACTTAGGTTGAAAGCCTTGAGCACGTCGTCCTTCGGATGGGACTTTCCGGATAAATCTGAATCTGTCGTATCAGTTTTAACAATTATTAAACCTATAAACCGTTAAATAGCGTGAATTTTTTGAAAAACATTTTTATTTTGATTTTTGTGTAGGATTCAGATAATCCGGTCGTTCTCTATCAGTTTTAACAAATATTTAATCTATAAACCGTTAAAAAGCGAGAAATTTGGAGAATGGAGTCTACCGCGCTCAGGATCGCCACTTAGAAATCTAGCTGAGGCACTTAGGTCAGATGTTTTAATCGGGAAGTGAAAAATAACTATGAGCACGTCGTCCTTCGGATGGGACTTTAAGCGATGTTCCAGGACTTTTTCGAATGTGAGGTACTCGATAATGAGACGTATGTTATGTAAATAAACCTGGGTAGGTGAAATTTCACTTAGGTTGAAAATAGCCTTGAGCACGTCGTCCTTCGGATGGGACTTTCCGGATAAATCTGAATCTGTCGTATCAGTTTTAACAATTATTAAGCCTATAAACCGTTAAATAGCGTGAAGTTTTTGAAAAACATTTTTATTTTGATTTTTGTGTGGGGTTCAGATAATCCGGTCGTTCTCTATCAGTTTTAACAAATATTTAATCTATAAACCGTTAAAAAGCGAGAAATTTGAAGAATGGAGTCTACCGAGCTCAGGATCGCCACTTACAAATCTAGCTGAGGCACTTAGGTCAGATGTTTTAATTGGGAAGTGAAAAATAACTATGAGCACGTCGTCCTTCGGATGGGACTTTAAGCGATGTTCCAGGACTTTTTCGAATGTGAGGTACTCGATAATGAGACGTATGTTATGTAAATAAACCTGGGTAGGTGAAATTTCACTAAGGTTGAAAATAGCCTTGAGCACGTCGTCCTTCGGATGGGACTTTCCGGATAAATCTGAATCTGTCGTATCAGTTTTAACAATTATTAAGCCTATAAACCGTTAAATAGCGCAAATTTTTTGAAAAACATTTTTATTTTGTTTTTTGTGTAGGATTCAGATAATCCGGTCGTTCTCTATCAGTTTTAACAAATATTAAATCTAAAACCGTTAAAAAGCGAGAAATTTCAAGAATGGAGTCTACCGAGCTCAGGATCGCCACTTAGAAATCTAGCTGAGGCACTTAGGTCAGATGTTTCAATCGGGAAGTTAAAAAACACTTTGAGCACGTCGTCCTTCGGATGGGACATTAAGCGATGATCCAGGGCTTTTCGAATGTGAGGTACTCGATAATGAGACGTATGTTATGTAAATAAACCTGGGTAGGTCAATTTCTACTTAGGTTGAAAGCCTTGAGCACGTCGTCCTTCGGATGGGACTTTCCGGATAAATCTGAATCTGTCGTATCAGTTTTAACAATTATTAAGCCTATAAACCGTTAAATAGCGTGAATTTTTTGAAAAACATTTTTATTTTGATTTTTGTGTAGGATTCAGATAATCCGGTCGTTCTCTATCAGTTTTAACAAATATTTAATCTATAAACCGTTAAAAAGCGAGAAATTTGGAGAATGGAGTCTACCGAGCTCAGGATCGCCACTTAGAAATCTAGCTGAGGCACTTAGGTCAGATGTTTTAATCGGGAAGTGAAAAATAACTATGAGCACGTCGTCCTTCGGATGGGACTTTAAGCGATGTTCCAGGACTTTTTCGAATGTGAGGTACTCGATAATGAGACGTATGTTATGTAAATAAACCTGGGTAGGTGAAATTTCACTTAGGTTGAAAATAGCCTTGAGCACGTCGTCCTTCGGATGGGACTTTCCGGATAAATCTGAATCTGTCGTATCAGTTTTAACAATTATTAAGCCTATAAACCGTTAAATAGTGCAAATTTTTTGAAAAACATTTTTATTTTGTTTTTTGTGTAGGATTCAGATAATCCGGTCGTTCTCTATCAGTTTTAACAAATATTTAATCTATAAACCGTTAAAAAGCGAGAAATTTCAAGAATGGAGTCTACCGAGCTCAGGATCGCCACTTAGAAATCTAGTTGAGGCACTTAGGTCAGATGTTTCAATCGGGAAGTTAAAAAACACTTTGAGCACGTCGTCCTTCGGATGGGACTTTAAGCGATGATCCAGGGCTTTTTCGAATGTGAGGTACTCGATAATGAGACGTATGTTATGTAAATAAACCTGGGTAGGTGAAATATCACTTAGGTTGAAAATAGCCTTGAGCACGTCGTCCTTCGGATGGGACTTTCCGGATAAATCTGAATCTCTCGTATCAGTTTTAACAATTATTAAGCCTATAAACCGTTAAATAGCGCAAATTTTTTGAAAAACATTTTTATTTTGATTTTTGTGTAGGATTCAGATAATCCGGTCGTTCTCTATCAGTTTTAACAAATATTAAATCTATAAACCGTTAAAAAGCGAGAAATTTCAAGAATGGAGTCTACCGAGCTCAGGATCGCCACTTAGAAATCTAGCTGAGGCACTTAGGTCAGATGTTTCAATCGGGAAGTTAAAAAACACTTTGAGCACGTCGTCCTTCGGATGGGACTTTAAGCGATGATCCAGGGCTTTTTCGAATGTGAGGTACTCGATAATGAGACGTATGTTATGTAAATAAACCTGGTTAGGTGAAATTTCACTTAGGTTGAAAATAGCCTTGAGCACGTCGTCCGTCGGATGGGACTTTTCGGATATATCTGATTCTGTCGTATCAGTTTTAACAATTATTAAGCCTATAAACCGTTAAATAGCGTGAATTTTTTGAAAAACATTTTTATTTTGATTTTTGTGTAGGATTCAGATAATCCGGTCGTTCTCTATCAGTTTTAACAAATATTAAATCTATAGCAGTTATACCCGGCGTTGCCCGGGGAACTTTGATTTTTCTCCCAATATCTTCTATAACGCTATTCAGTTCCTCGACAGTACATTCATGATGTTATAATTTTCAATTATTCATACGGAATAAGGCTTATAGTCCTTCAGCTGTTGTAACGCTAGTAAGTTTTTAGGACCCCTGGGCACCACAGCTAGTATGCGCCTTTCAACGGCGGAAGCCACACCTAGTGAATACTTAGCATCGCTGGACGTCCTAGTCAGTGCGTACTTAAGAACGTTTGTGACCACAGCTAGTATGTGGCTTGCAACGCTGAGCACCACAGCTAGTACGTAGTAGGGAATGCTGGGCATCATAGCTAGTATGTGCCTTGCGACGGCGGACCCAACAGCTAGTACGTAGTTAGGAACGCTGGTCACCACAGCTAGTATGTGCCTCGCAACAGCGGACCCCACAGCTAGTACGAAGTTAGGAACGCTGGGCATCACAGCTATTAAGTGCCTTGCAACAGCGGACCCCACAGCTAGTATGTAGTTAAATACGCTGGGCATTACAGTTAGTAAGTGCTTTGCAACAGCGAACTTCACAGCTAGTACATAGTTAGGAACGCTGGGCACTACAGCTAGTAAATGCCTTGCAACAACGGACCCCACAGCTAGTACGAAGTTAGGAACGCTGGGCACTACAGCTAGTAAATGCCTTGCAACAACGGACCCCACAGCTAGTACGATATTAGGAACCCTGGGCATCACAGCTAGTATGCTTTTGCAACGACGGACCCCACAGCTAGTACGTTTTTAGGAACGCTGGGCCCTACAGGTAGTAGGTGCCTTGCAACTGCGAACCCCACAGATAGTATGTAGTTAGAACCACAGGGCATCACAGCTAGTATGAGTTTTGCAACGGCGGACCCCACAGCTAGTACCTACGAGTGAAATACGCTGGGCCACACTGCTAGCGCCTTGCAACAGCAGACCCCACAGCTAGTACGTAATTAGAAACGCTGGGCATTACAGCTAGTAAATGTCTTATAGGTGCCTTGCAACAGCGAACCCCACAGCCAGTACATAGTTAGGAACGCTGGGGCTGAGCACTACAGCTAGTAAGTACCTTGCAACAGCGGACCCCACAGCTAGTACGATATTAGGAACGCTGGACATCACAGCTAGTAAATGTCTTGCAACAGTGAACCCCACAGCGAATACATAGTTACTACTACTACATGTGAAATTCATGACAATCCGATTCATGACAATACGACCAACCGTTAATGAGCTAACTCTATATGTATATTTAGCCCCCCCCACAACCCTCCTTCCTGTTCAAAATTTTGGGCCGTCACACACCTAATATTTCTATTTGACCTTTAGGAATACTACATGTGAAATTTCATGACAATTCGACCATTAGTTAATGAGTTAGCACTATTTATACACGTAGGCCCCCCTTACAACCCCCCCTCCCGATCAAAACTTTGGAACGCCACACACCTTATTTTTCTATTTGGCCTTCAGGAATACTCCATGTGAAATTTCGTGACAATCTGACCAACCGTTAAAGAGTTAGCTCTATATTTATACTTAGGCCCCCCACAACCCCCCCTCCCGTTCAAAACTTTGGGACGCCACACACCTTTTTTTCCTATTTGGCTTTTAAAAATACTACATGTGAAATTTCATGACGATTCGCCCATTAGTTAATGAGTTAGCTCTATATTTATACTTAGGCCCCCCAACTACCCCCCCCCCCTCCCGTAAAAAATTTTGAGCCGTCACACCGCCTATTTTTCTATTTGGTCTTCAGGAATACTCCATGTGAAATTTCGTGACAATCCGACCAACCGTTAAAGAGTTAGCTCTATATTTATACTTAGGCCCCCCCACAACCCCCCCTCCCGTTCAAAACTTTGGGACGCCACACACCTTTTTTTCCTATTTGGCTTTTAAAAATACTACATGTGAAATTTCATGACGATTCGCCCATTAGTTAATGAGTTAGCTCTATATTTATACTTAGGCCCCCCCACTACCCCCCCTCCCGTAAAAAATTTTGAGCCGTCACACCGCCTATTTTTTTATTTGGTCTTCAGGAATACTACATGTGAAACTTCGTGACAATGCGACCAACTGTTAAAGAGTTAGCTCTATATTTATACTTAGGCCCCCCCACAACCCCCCCTCCCGTTCAAAACTTTGGGACGCCACACACCTTATTTTTCTATTTGGCTTTCAGGAATACTCCATGTGAAATTTCGTGACAATCCGACCAACCGTTAAAGAATTAGCTCTATATTTATACTTAGGCCCCCCCACAACCCCCCCTCCCGTTCAAAACTTTGGGACACCACACACCTTTTTTTCCTATTTGGCTTTTAAAAATACTACGTGAAATTTCATGACGATTCGCCCATTAGTTAATGAGTTAGCTCTATATTTATACTTAGGCCCCCCCACAACCCCCCCTCCCGTTCAAAACTTTGGGACGCCACACACCTTATTTTTCTATTTGGCCTTCAGGAATACTCCATGTGAAATTTCGTGACAATCCGACCAACCGTTAAAGAATTAGCTCTATATTTATACTTAGGCCCCCCCACAACCCCCCCTCCCGTTCAAAACTTTGGGACGCCACACACCTTTTTTTCCTATTTGGCTTTTAAAAATACTACGTGAAATTTCATGACGATTCGCCCATTAGTTAATGAGTTAGCTCTATATTTATACTTAGGCCCCCCCACAACCCCCCCTCCCGTACAAAACTTTGGAACGCCACACACCTTTTTTTCCTACTTGGCTTTTAAAAAGACTACGTGTGAAATTTCATGACAATTCGCCCATTAGTTAATGAGTTAGCTCTATATTTATACTTAGGCCCCCCTTACAACCCCCCCTCCCGATCAAAACTTTGGGACGCCACACACCTTTTTTTCTTGTTTGGCTTTTAAAAAGACTACCTGTAAAATTTCATGACAATTCGCCCATTAGTTAATGAGTTAGCACTATTTATATACTTAGGCCCCCCTTACAACCCCCCCTCCCGATCAAAATTTTGGGACGCCACATAGCCTATTATTCAATCGGGCTCAAAAGAATGCTACATGGGCAGTTTCATAAAAATCCGTCCAGCGGTTTGGGAGTGATGCTGGAACAAACATACATACAAACAAACAAACAAACAAACCCCGTTTCAGCTTTATTAATATAGATTATTTTCTTCAGTCTTGTTAAAGCAGTCATAGAGGACGAGTGTGTTGGTATAGACGACGTAGATGACGAGTCACCAGCATGCGTATGGTATTTTAGCAAAAAAAAAGTTTCGAAAAAATTCCCGAAAAAAATTTTCAAAAAAATTTTTTCAAAAAATTTCAAAAAAAAATTTCAACAAATTTTTCAAAATAATTTTCAAAAAATTTTAGAAAAAAATTTTTCAAAAGAATTTTCAACATTTTTCAAAAAAATTTTCAAAAAAATTTTCGAAAAAAATTTTTAAAAACATTTTTCGAAAAAACTTTCAAAAATATTTTTGGAAAAAAAAATTTTCAAAAATACTGTAGAAATCAAAAGTAAAAGGATAAGAGATAAAATTTCTACAGGAAATGTGGTAATTTATTATTTAATTCAATTATTATTTTTAATTATTAATTATTATTTATATTTTCATTTATTTATCATTTACTTAAGATTAACACTTCAAACCTTTTTTTATCACACTAGTGTTTCAGGTGAACTGGATCTACTCCATAGTCTCCTCGTTGAACTCTTCTCATGGTGATCATCTACTTGGCCATCTTCAAAGAGGTATGGGGCTCTAGATGCTCCTCGGTCATAGGGACTGCAACGGGGATACCCTGGGCAGTTTTGGCTCTAACAAGGCCATCAACCTGAATGAGATGGGGATGCACAACATATCCACCAGACAAGATTATCATCAAGATGAAGCGGGAACATAAGGCAGTCCCTCGGCATCATTATGGGCACATTCATTCTTTGTTGGCTCCCCTTCTTCCTATTATTAAAATTTTTCCTAGTATTAAAAATTGAAATTAACAGGTTAATTATGAAGAAATAAATGTTTCCAAAAAATAGAATAATGTATATGTTGCAGTCAAAGTATGAATTCCAGTGAATGTATACATTAACTAGTCAATGTATACATTGACTGAATTCTCTAGTCAAAGTGTACATGGATGTATACACTTACGTCTATGCCTTAGTGAAATTATAAATAGCTAGCATTAATAACATAAATTGAAATATTACAAAAGTTGGGGGCGTATTTGCCGGCGTTCCGCCGGCGGGACGATATATCTGCCCCTCCCGTCGTTCCTATATTTGAAGTAGTACAGGTTCTAGCTTATAATTAAAATCAGCTTTTATTCAAAAGATCCATTTTAATATTGTTTACAAATGTTTATATTTTATGTTATTGTTGCATCTTTCCTAGATATTTATATTGTAAAATCAATTTTGAAGTTTAGTTTTAGTTTTTTTTTTTTTACAAAAACCTTTTTTTCTCATTTATTTATACTTTCACTAAGGAACACTAGAAAATGTATACATTGTCTAGTAAATGTATACATTCTCTAGCAATAGTGTTCATTTTTATAATCAATTGATACTTTCACTAAAACGGCTAGTTAATGTATACATTGACTAGTTAATGTATACATTCACTGGAATTCACACTTTGACTGTGACATATATAATAAGAGACAGAGAGGTTTTGTCGAGTAAAGAAAAAATATGTATTAAAATTAGAAAATCAGAAGTTTTCACTTCTGTATAGTCCATATATATATATACATTGATGTTATATAATGGATTAGTTCGGATTAGTTTGGTGAATCAGAAAGATGATGATTATTATATAAATAATTATTATTCTTATATAAAATTATTTATTTTTATTTATATACTCGTAAAGTAATATTAGTTACAAAATATATAATCATATTTGTGAATTAATTATTTACTTGAATTTTGCTATGATTGGACTTCTTCATTGCTATTATATTCTAAGAATGAAACAATAGGTTTATGGTAGCTGGAATATGTTATAAATACATTAGATTCACACTTGAAATACTACACTGATTATATGCTAAACATACATAATATTATAATATTATTTTATCATTATAATACGTAATAATAATAAAAACGTTGTTCTTGAAACGATCCACTCCTTGTTAGACAGTAAACGCGGCTGATGACGACTGGAGCCGAGTATACACGATTCAGTGCGTGACCGACCCGTGCGCGCTTGATGTCGAGAGGAGCCAAACTGTACCATTTCTGTACTGCGTTATTGATTTGTCTTATTTTGTGGTTATTCGTTTATTATTTTATATTTTTTCGGGTTACTTTTTTTTTGTTATTTAATGTTATTTTGGTATTTTTGTTAAATGTTAAAAAAATTTAAAATACTTTAGTTCCATTATTTTTTTATTATTATTATTTTTTAAATCAATTATAATAAATAAAAAAAATTCTTTTATTTTTATAATTGCAAATTTCATATATTTTCACTGTAAGTTTTTCTACTTGGAGGTTAGGTTAGGTTAGGTTTTATGACTCATGCCCGGGCTTTAACTACGAGGTCATATCGCCTACTACCAGAGCGCTCTTTCGTCACTCTGGTGGACATGAGCCCGACTCTACTGTGGGAGTCCTAAATTTTGCCTACCCTAAATTTTTATTCATCTAGGGTAGGGGTCTTTAACGAGTACCTGACATCGTACAGGCTCGGGACCATCGCTTAACGTCCCATCCGAAGGACGGCGTGCTTAAGTTTATTTTACCTCCCAGATAAAATAAACTAAGGGCCTCGGTCGGGCTACGAACCCACGACCTTGAGCTCAGAAGTCAAGCACGCTTACCACTGAGCTACCGGCGCCCTCCTTTCTACTTGGATTGGTCTCTGAGCAACCCATATGATGTCGAGTGGAGCCGAGTAAACCCGATTCAGCGTCACTGACTTGACGGTTCACTTTCGTTCAGAGCGCGCCTAAAGAAGTTTTCACTTCAAAAAAACACTCAGTATTTGGCCAACGTTTCGGGAACTGTTTATTTCCTTAATTAGACTATCAGAAAATATGAAACACCACCTTCACCACACACATCCACTCAACTCATTATAAGACCCTGAAGAAGGGGATAAACAGTTTCTGAAACGTTGGATATTGAGTTTGGTTTCTTCCATGACAAAACTTCGACTTCCTTCAAAATTGTACATATACTCTTGACTATATCAACCATTCTTTTTTGGCCTTCTCATTTAAAAGTAGATACTATAAAAAAATGTAAAATTAAATTTATGTTAGAGGAAACCTTCTATTCGGAAACCGATTTTCTTTCTCATTGTACATGTATATATATAATAACCCTTGTATAAAAGTCGTACATACTTAGATTATAAAAACATAAGTTCATACTTGGCTTCAATTTTAGCGCATCGACTACAGAGGCCATTAGCGCCAGCACAACTAACATTATAGTACATAGGGTGATATGATATGGTTATGTCTATCTCCCTGGTTGGCTCCAATTGGCAGAGAGGGGCATCCTGTCCACCGCACCTCCGTTCTTGTGATAGTGTGGTTCTCTTCCAGCCTCGGAGAGGCTCTATCCCCAGGGGTTAGCTATTCCTCCGCAAATGGCACCATATTTTTTTTTGGTAATACAGTCCGGTGTTTCGCAAAAATTGCAGCAGCTGGGATGTGTAGGCAGTCATCAATCACACCATATACATCTTGTTGTAGTTTTTGATCCGTCTTTTCCATTATTTCGAACTCAATGTGCTGGATATTACTGAAAGAAATGTAATCCAAAACTGGGTGTAAGGTGTGGGTGGGACGAGATGAAGAACGGAAGGGAGTTAGAAAGGGCTGATCCTGGACATTGATAGGAAGAAAGGATAGGAGACTTTCATTGATTGAATTCTTCAGGATTGGAAGATCAGTCCCGGAGATAGCAGGGACACGACATCAGTCCTCCCTATTTAAATATATGTCCTCTCTTCGGTCCTTCCTTTTCATTCAGGGTCAGTCCTTGGCCCTGTTAGCTGTCTCCAATCTGGGCTATACCAGTCTAAATCTCTTCTTTTCAGACTACTTAGCATTCAAGACTAGCTATAGTTCACACAGTTATCGATCAGTTGATGGAAGGGCCGGCGCATAAGGCAAAATCTGGGGGCGGCACTGCGGCACACTTTTTTTTTTGGCATGCCTATCTTTGGATGAGACGTTGAGCGATGGTTCCGATGTCGGATACTAGTTAAAGACTCCTACCTATCGGTAACTAAACCTGGATAGGCAAAATTTAGGACTGTAGAGTCGGGCTCATTCCGACCAGAACGACGAAAGAACGCTCTGATAGTTGGCGATATGACCATTCTAATGATTTTACGTTTTCTTCTATATGATGAATGAGGTAAAGTATACAACAATCGAGAATGTTTCGTCCGCGGAATCAGCCACAAGGGAGAGGAGGAGCTGAACTCAATAACCGCCGATGTAATGAAGTTTTATATTTAAATTCTAATCACCATAAAGATGGCATCTACTAATTTTCCGCGGAATCAGTGCATCAGGAATGAATGTATGTATGAGGATTTCACTATGTGTGTCAAATATTGAGTTTTAGCTTCTGGTGTTTTCTCGACGACTTTTTTCTCTCTCTATATATATAACCCGCTGCTTGTACATTTTCTGTATAATTGTGGCTTACATTTTAAGGTTTATGGTTTTAGAATCACGAATAATGACATTTTGGACCTTCCATTGTAATTAGTAACCTATTTGTGAAGAAGGGAATACATGTTCTGCAAATAATACACCCCTGCAAATATGTTCCATTCTTGTAGGATTTATATATGCAAGTGACTGATGGTCATGCCTACCGATATATAGTTATCGCTCTAGAGAGAAGTTCCCCACTTTTTACTTTTAAGTTAGGAATCTAACTTACGATAGATAATATCCCACTTTGGTTAAACAGCGATGGAACTCGATCTAAGATCACCGAAAACATATAGCATTCAGCGGTAGCTCAGCGATACGCCTGCTTGTTTATTGATCTCAAGATCGAGGGTTCGAAACCAGACCGAGGCTCTTAGGTTTTTATCTGGGAGGTAAAAAAAACTTGAGCACGCCGTCCTTCGGATATGTACGATGTCAAGTACTCGTTAAAGACCCCTTACCCTACTCTAAATTTAGGAAATCTATAGTAGAGTCGGGCTCAAGTCCACCAGAGCTACGAAAGAGCGTTCTGGTTGTAGGCGATATGACCTCATAGTTAATGCCCTGGCATGATTTTGAATTGGATGAATCCCTTTTGGCCGTGCTATGGTTTGGTTAAAATAAAAATAATAAAGTCGCTGAATCACCGGCTATGTACTTCCTCAACACGAATTAATCAATTACGTTTCGCTCTCCCTCCAAAGACAACTGACCGTTTGTACTAAAACTCAATATTTGAGATAATAGCCTCTGAATCCTCATATTAGATTTTGTGTCGACACATTCATTACATCGGCAGTTATTGGGGTTTTTGAGTTGAACCCCCCTCTTATCCCCCCCCCCCCCCCCTCCATTGGGCTGATTCCACTGTAAATTAATAGGTGTGGCCCTTGAGAGCACTGAATTTACAGTTGAAATTTCGTGTGGGCACGACAGTATGAGGATTTTAGGAGCCTCTAAAATTGAGTTCCATCACCAACAAGTAGATCGTCTACAATGGTTCTAAACATTTTGGAACGGGAGAATCCATTTTGGTATTTATTCTATGGCTTACTTAAAATTAAAAATATGTATATTTATTGATTTTTTTGTCCATTATCCTTAATGTAATTTTTCGATGTATGATATAATATTTGAATAATTCTATGTTTTTCGGAAAAAGTTAAGCTTGGATCTTCCAAGTGCAGAGAAGAAAGAAGTTAGAGCGAGCCCTATGATCCTTAGACGTGATTTATGCTATAAGAAAATCGTTCCTTTGTCGGGGGCCTTGTTGGAAAGTGAAAGGTTGAGAAGAGGATAGTGGATGGTCGGAAGAAGACAATGTTTATAAAAGGGATCCAAGGGGAGGAATGGATCAAAGCCTGGATATCCGGGAATGGTGTTAGGGTGCTGGGGCGCCTTTCTGATAAGGAGGGATCCTGAAGGGGTGAGTCCGGGACGTGTTTTGAATCCAATCCTTGGTCTACCTGGTCGACAGGAGAGACCACGTGGCGGTTTTCTGCGTTAAAGAGGTTGTCGGTCCATCATGGTCATCGTTAAATGAGTTGTCGGTCCGTTAAACGGGGCATATGTCCGTCTCAGTTCTATGTCGGTCCGTCATGGTCCTCGTTAAATGTGTTGTCGGCCCGTTAAACGGGGCATATGTCCGTCTTAATCCTATGTTAAAGTGGTCGGTCCGTGTGATGGTTCGCTTCGAGCATGCCGTCCTTCGGACCAGACTGATGGAAGGATCGGAAGCCTGTGCGATGTCAGATTCTCGAACTCCCCACATTAGAGTCGGGCTAAAGTTCCCCAAAGCGACAAAAGAATGCTCTGGTAGTAGGCAATAGTTGGTGCCCGAGCATGTATCACGAGAATATTATGCAATCAAATAAATAAAATGATTCTAATACAGGAAATCAAAACTGACGATTGTTATTAATTATTTTAATTTCTTTGTAATGAAGTGTATGTAACTACAGTTTGTAGCGAATTAGTTAAGCTGTTCAATTAAAAAAAATTAAATGTGCAAGTTTCCATGACAATTTTGTAAGAGATTGAAAATTCAAATTTTTTAAATTTTATCGTTCAGGTTATATATTTGTACAAAAACTGTATATTTAGCAAAAATAATTTATATGGAAAAGTAGCTTCTTTTATGAGTTAGCATTTTCTAATAATTTTGAGAAAATAAGTACAATGATTTAATTTTGCTGTTCGAAAACTACAAATAATAAATTATTTAATATAAGGATATAAATTAGGTAAGTGATATACGATAAATATCGTACGTATAACGTTCAAATTGTATTTACCTATCTAGAATAAGGGGAAGTTGTGTATTTCTTCAAGAATTCATTCGTACTTTTTTTTGTTGAAATTTCTTGTTTTCCCATACCCTGAATCTAAAAATAAAAAATAAAATTGTTTTCATTTCCATCCATCATGTACTATGGAGATATTTTCTTCGGTTGAGCCAAGAGTGGCTATTGTCGAGAAAGTGGATACATTGCATCATTCGTATATGCAAATATGCAATTAGTTATTATGACGCATTCCCGGGCTTTAACTTCGAGGTCATATCGCCTACTACCTCTTTCGTCGCTTTGGTGGACATGAGCCCCGCTCTACTATCCTAAATTTTGACTATTCGGGTTTATTCACCTAGGGCAGGGGTCTTTAATGAGTACCTGATATCGTACAGGCTCGGGATCATTGCTTAACGTCTCATCCGCAGGCTCAAGGTTTTTGTACTTCTCAGGTAACAACTAGGGTCCTCTGCCGGGTTTCGAATAGGCAAGCTCACTATTTCTCGGCTACCGGTTCCCTCTATTTAACATGCATGTTACGGCTAAGTGTAACTGGATAGTTTTTATTAAAGTAACCAAGACTTCAGTTAATTTACAAATTATCCAGTGGGTTTATAAACTGACCATGTTTAAATTTCAGTGGACATTGCCGGTGGCTCAGAGGTAGGCTACTGAGCTCAAGATCGCATGTTCGAAAACCGGCAGAGGCCCTTAGGTTTTTTAACTAGGAAAATTTAGGATCCCAGAGAGTCGGGCTCATGTCAACCAGAGCGACGAATGAGCACTCGGGTAGTAGGCGATGTGATCTTGCAGTTAAAGCCAGCCAATAGCAATCATAATTTGATGTCTTATTTTTCACGAAAATCAAGTTGTTTTTGTAAAAAGAGAGCCCAAATTTTCATTATGGACGTATCTTTTCATATTTTTGCGTACAAAGTATTTCACAAGTGCCTCGCGGCTACACGAGGTTGCCAACTCCTGATTTAAATCAACGATTGAGAATTAATGGAGGATTAATGAATATGAGAGTGTAATAATTTTCCGTTATCCTTTTTCAGACAATTTTGAAGATGAGGAGTACAGGTCAGTTAATGAAGTCAGGAACTGGTCGGTTGAGTTCTTCCAGACCTCCAACCAGGGTAGTCCGGGGGCCTTCAAGAGGTGACAATCCTCAACGAGCCTTAACTCCAGACCTCATCACCACAACCAAGGCGACACCCTTCACTGTCTCCCGTCACATGACCAGGTAATCTCCAACTAAGATATTCCAAAGTCATCTAGATCCTCCCACCTTCAGAAGTAACAATATCTGAACACATTTCTGCGATCTGTGACGATATTGTGCAGAAGCTAAGAAGAAAAGTCGTCGGTGAATCACCGGCAATGTACTTCCCCAGAACGAAATAATCAATTAACTTTTCACTCCCCCTTCAAAACCAGTCGACCGTTTGCGCTAATATTCAACAGTTGATTTCAAATCCTCATACTAAATTTTGTCATTCATTATCACGGCAGTTATTAGGCTTTTTGAATTGAGCCCCCATCCTTTCAAAAGATATCGATGAAATTTGACAGGTCCTCAATGGGTTTTAACATATGAAATTTCCTGTTCATGATCGGGAGTTATTAGGTTTTTAGAGTTGAGCCCGCTCAATAAGTGATGCCTTTATGAAATTTTGAATTCACATATGAAATTGTGTGTCGATTCATTTATTACATGGGGCCCCTGTTCCCTTCCTTTAGGACGGTCCTGCTGAAAATCAATAGGTTATCGTCTTCACTGACAGACATTTTGTGTCTCATATTTAAAATCTAAAGGTCAAAAAACATGAAATTCCGTTCAAAACTCTGTATCGATTTGTTGATCGATAATATAACTTCTCTTATTCTTCATATAACTGGTGAGGAAGTAATAAATAACTACAAAAAATAAAATATATATAAAAAAAATCTATAAATTGCAGTTTCTTGAAGCACTCACCCGTACAGACATACACAAACATACTCCAGTTTCTTGAAAAGTTGTTATGGTTGGTTTGGTTTTATGAATCATGCCCGGGCTTTAACTACGAGGTCATATCGCCTACTACCAGAGCGCTCTTTCGTCACTCTGGTGGACATGAGCCCGACTCTACTGTGGGAGTCCTAAATTTTGCCTACCCTAAATTTTTATTCATCTAGGGTAGGGGTCTTTAACGAGTACCTGACATCGTACAGGCTCGGGACCATCGCTTAACGTCCCATCCGAAGGACGGCGTGCTTAAGTTTATTTTATCTCCCAGATAAAATAAACTAAGGGCCTCGGTCGGGCTACGAACCCACAACCTTGAGCTCAGAAGTCAAGCACGCATACCACTGAGCTACCGGCGCCCTCTAAAAAAGTTGTTATGCCCCCTCCAAAAAAATTTCTAAAACCGCGGTTGGGAGTTGCTTAATTATTATTAATTTTTTTTTTCTTTTTGTACTTGAATTTTCATAATCTTAATTTTTGTTATGTTTTAGCCCAAGATTACCTGGTGTACGGTCAATTGGATCAAGAAATATGCCAGAATCTCATATAGCAAGGATGAGTCAGAGTAGAATAATTGGTGGGAAAAAATTTAAAGAAACAGGTAACAACAGTTGACCAGCAATAGCAGTTAACTGCTCCAGCAAGTCATAGTTTCATCTGTTATTCTTTTTAAATAGCTGCATATTATGGCTGCAGTTCTTAACGGATAGTTGGAGGGTGAAGCAGCATCTCCATTGTATCATGAACAAGTGTTGTCTGCAATTTTGAGCGGTGTGACGTGAAATTCACGTACAAAAAGTACGGGGGAGAACAACGAAAGTCTTACCCACATAAATATTATGCATTAAATGCATTTATATATATATTTTTTTAAATTTTGTTTCTATATTATTTTTTTGTCATAATTTATTTTTTCTAAGTTTCTATGTATAAGTAAATCTATTCTTTGTATCTTTGATCTGTAATACGACTTCCTGTAATTGGGCGAGTAGTCAACAGGCTATTTACAAGTGCGGAAAATTTGTAGTAATAAATAAATATATTATCTATTATATATTATTATCTAATAGTTACTTACAGAGTGACCTACTATTGTCAATAATAATTAAATATGGAGGTGAACTGTTGCATCTAAGCTATACACCTATCAATCAATATACCTCCGAAGATATGGACTTTGTATGCCCAATGTGTTACAGCCCCTGTAAAGAAGATCTATATCACTTCCTCATTACCTGCCCCAAATATGATGATTTAAAAAATAAAATATTTAAAAACAATATAGATACTTCATTTATGTTGGAATTATTAAATGGTAAAGATTGGCAACTACTGGTAAATTATTGCAAAAAGGCTTACGATTTCAGAAACTGTGAATTAAATAAATAAATAAATAGGAACAAATATATATTTATTTTTTTATTTGTATTTTAGAAAGAAAAATGTGTTGTTAATAAGTTTATAAGATATAAGGTTATAAGTTTATAAGATAATATTATTTATGTAAATCTTGACTCCTCTAGACGGCTTAGGCCATTGAGTTTGTCTTCATAAAAGGTCACATTATTGTATATATGTTTTGTATGTAATTTTCTATTATGTTATTTTACTACTACTATATTATTATCTATAATAATATTATCTGTTTATTCGGTAGACAAACATTTATTGGTAAAGTAAAGAAAAAAATGCCATGAAGTTTTTCTTCTGTATTTTTTAAAATTTAATGCAAATTGGGGTAGCAGAATATCCTGAGAGGGAAGACACCTATTTATTTTCAGCCAAATCGGCCAAAAACAAGGGATTAGGGGTGAGGCTTAACACAAAATCTCTAATAACTGCTGTTGTAATCAATGTTTTGATACGAAATTTCCTTGTATACTCAAAGCTCTATAATGATAACTACTAATTTTCAGTGAAATCAGCCGAAGGGGACTGCCGATGGTTCTGGATTCATGTTTAATATTTCTTCTGGATACATTCATTCAATGAGGAGTTATCGTCTTCACAGACAGACAGCTTTTCATATTTGGAATCTAGAGATCAAAAAATATGAAATTTCCTTTAAAACTCGGCATCGAATTTTTGACCGATTATATAACTTTCCCTATAATTTGTTTAGCTGGGAAATAAAAAGTTTAAATACAGTAAAAATTATTATTTACATCAAAATAAGGTTCTAATTGAAATTAAAATACCAAATGAAAAATTAATGTGTGTTCTGGGGAAAAGACCAACACTGATTGTATTCAATTTTGATGAAATGATGACAAATTAAAATATGGTAATTCACTGACTGACAATAAAATATAGATTAAATATGGGAATTGTTCTTAATACAACACATAAATTTACAGGGGAAAATCGTGTTTTAGGATAATGTGATAGAAATATATGAAGCATATATATATTTTTAAATGAAATAAATTCTTTATTCTTTTTTTTCTTATTCTTTTTTTTTCTTTATTCTTTCTTTTTTTCTATTTTTATTCTTATTCTTTTTTTTTTCTTTATTCTTTCTTTTTTTCTATTTTTATTCTTTCTTTTTTATCTTTTTTTTTTTCTTTATTCTTTTTTCCTTATTTTTTTTTTCCTTTATTCTTTTTTTTCTTATTATTATTATTTTTTTTTTTCCTTTATTCTTTTTTTTCTTCTTCTTATTTTTTTTATTCTTTCTTTTTTTTTTCTTACTGTGTAGAGTGCTTTGTGCACTGGAAACAGAAATAAAGATTTTTTTTTTATAAATATAACGAAGTATATTTATATGGTGTAAAATGAAATATATGTGATGTAACCATAATAAAACTTATATCAATCACATTTTTACAGATCACTCTCCTCCTCCCCCTCTTAAATCTATTTCATTCTGCCACTACTGGCTATATGAAAGTAATGTGTTGACATTACCGGGTTTATTTGTTTCATTGTACAGCGTGCCTTTCTTATATTTAATAATGCCAGTTTGATATGAATTTGAGAGGGGGAAGGATAGGGAGAGTGATCTGTGTTAAAACGTTGTTGATATAAGAAAGCCCTGTTATGGCCACATTTATTTTTTATTAATTAATAAAAAACTACATTCGTTACAATTTAAACATTTTGACTATTTCCTTCAGACATATCTTCTCAAATTGCATATGTAAATTCAAGGCCAACACCTATTAATTTCCAGCGGAATCAGCCGAAGGGGAGGGGCCGAAAATCCCGATACCTACACATGTAATGAATGTATCGACATTATTTATATTTAAATACAAAAACTTCATTAGGATGACACCTATTAATTTTCCTCGAAATCGTTCAATGGATAGGAGGGGACCATAGAAGAGGAATTCGATTTAAATACTCTAATCGCATCGTAATGAATGTATCGACACAAAATTTAGTATGAGGTTTCAGAGACCACTATGAAATTCAAATATTGAGTCCCAATAGCCTAAACGGTCGATTAGCTTTGGAGGGAGAGCGGAAACGTAATTGAATATTTCCTCCTGGGGAAGTACATAGGATAGAGAATATTGGAGATGTGAATTCATTATTTTCTTGGTGCGATTTCCAAAAATCTACTTTCGTTACTTAAGGTGTAATTGTCTATTGAATTTTAATTTTTTTGCAGGCTTCGTGGACAGGGTTGCTACTGGGAAGAGTGATGAAGTTAATGCAAGAAGGAACTATTCAGATAAAATTAACAAAGAAAAGTATCGTAAGTATAAGTAAAGCTTTTAGAGAGTTTTATATTATTATAAATTGACTATATTTTGTTATATTATAAAATTCACAATCTTTAATTATGTTATAATACATTCACAATATTTAATTATATTATAATAAATTGACATTATTTAATTATATTGTAATTAATTCCCAATATTTAATTATATCGTCGGTGATAGTTGAAGACCGCGTAAGAGCAGGTTGTAAAAACTGCGTAACAGCAATAGTCGCAAAATTGAAATATCGCGCCAACAGATTCGCTTATATTAGATCTTACGCGATTTGAAATAGCCAATAGAGAACCTCGTTTTTGCTATTGTAATATTGAATTATCATCGTTTTCGCTATTGTAATATTGAAACAACGTTATTCTAGAACAAGTCGCAACACGGTTAGTGTGTGCTCCCAATTATAATTATTTTGTCCTGAATAGTTATCAAGTATGTACATTGTGTTTATCGTATTTTTAATATTATTACTATGCCTAAGTGATATGGAGAGTTTAAATTAAAATTACCCATATCCTCCTTACCCAAGGCCTTAGGAGGTTAAATCATTTGATTATTTCAGTTTAAGATGTAGTTCCGCGGTCTTGATATTACGGAGTTTTGGTATTATAGTCACTTACGCGGTATTGCAATGAATAATAAATAAATAAATGACTACACAGAATCTAAACAAGCTATTGGTAAATTTATGTCACATACTTAAGAAAGTAGCCCTAAACAAGTATCAAACAAGTTCAGTCGGAAAAGTACATTCAAATGGTCAAGATATTACCTTTTTTCTTCGTACTGTAAAATCGTGAAAAAGCTGTTACGCGCTATTTACAAACTGCTCTTACGCGGTCTTGTACTATCACCGACGATATTACAATAAATTCAGAATATTTTATTATATTATAATAAATTCACAATATATGTTCTGTTCAGAGTTGGTGGAGCGGGTCAAGAAGTTCCAACAAAGAGTTGATATGTCTCACAAAAAAGCGGAAGGTTATCACACATTGATTCGAAAATATCTTGTTGAGGCTCGAGACTGAAGAGAATGGCTGGCTAAACCATAAATGTAATTTTGTATTAGTTCATATAACGAAGACAACAGCTTCCAAATACATATTTGTTTGAATTATCGTTTATTTATTCTTAGATGTTAGTCTTCTGGAAAAACCGTGAGCACGCCGTCCTTCGGATTTGATGTTAAACGATAGTCCCGAGCCTGTACGATATCAGGGACTTGTTAAAACCCCCACCTGAGGTGAATAAACCTGGGTAGGTAAAATTTATGTACTCTCATAGTAGAGTCATGTTCACCAGAGCGATCTCGTAGTAGGCGATATATAATATATAATTAATAGAACAAAAATACTAATTTAATCTTGATTTTAATGCAAACAATTTTTTGATTTAACAAATTTTTGGAAATGATTGAAAATACCATTAATAATATAACCTCATCTCCTCCATTAATATTTTACCTTAATAATAAATCATTATTCGCTAAATAATATTATTTCATTATATTATTATTATATAATTATTTACTTTTAGGAATTTTTTTACGGCGTCATATTGCCCTATTAGCGTTTTTTTGTCGCTCTGGTGGACATCAGCCTGACTCAATTAAAGGAACCATAAGTTTTGGCTACCCTGGATTTTTATTCACAGACATGATCTCATACAGCTTTGGGACCATCGCTTAACGTTCAATCCGAAGGACAGCGTACTCAATTTTTTCACTTCCCTAATAATAAAATCTATTGGCCTCGGCTGGGTTTTGAACTCGTGATTTTGAATTTAATAAGCGAGTTGAAATACTTCTGTGCTACCGGCGCTTTTTTTTTTCTTTTTCTTTTTTAGATCAGGGAATCGGGAAACATTAATTTCTGATGAAAACATAAAATTTCTGATTGAATAAACTACGGCTGTAGTTCAGTGGTATGCGTGCTTGCTTACTGAGCTAAAGTTCGTGGGTTCGCAATCCAACTAAGAGACCCTTAGTTTATTTTTCTGGGAGGTAAAATAAACTTAAGGTACTTGTTAATGACCCCTACCCTAGAGAGCGTCGCAAGAGCCGTCTGGTAGTGGGCGATATGACTATAACTTTACTTTGTACTATGGGGAAGTATAAATAACAAGGATAAAAAATAAATTCCTATAAAAGTAATGATGTTATTAGGGACAATGTAATATTGGGATGTTAGTGTTTTCTAGTTGGATGCACCCCAGAGTCCCCCCTTCTGATAGCAGCTATGACCAGAAAGCGACCATAGACAACCATTGTCTCCCCCTTCAGCAGTATTATCAATTTAAGTGCTGTCTGGTAGGGTCCTAACTTGGTACAGTTGCAATCTGGCTCTCTTCCAAAATAGGCTCTGAGCAGTGGGCCGCATCAAAGTACCCTCCTTTAAGATCATCTTGAGTGGGTTCAAAACATGTCTAGACCCTTAGATCCATGGCATAGTGGTCACAATCCGGTCCACTCCGCATTATCTAGTTAATCTCAGATAATATAATATACCTTTGAATACATTAATTAATGACGATGAAAAATAATATATGTGATGTGGTCATTAAAGAACTTTCTTATACCAACCACGCTTACACATCACCCTCTCTCCCCCATCCCCTTCTCAAAATCATTTCATAATGGCATTACTGGGTATAAGAGAATAATGTTGGACATCAGGTATTTTCTTTATTCTATTGCACAGCATAATTCTGAGAGAGACTTTCTTACATCCAGTAATGGCAGTATGAAATGATTTTGAGATGAGGGAAGGGTAAAGAAAGTCTTATAATCGCCACATCACATATATTATGTTCTTCAAAACAGCACTTGACTATGTAGTAACTACAGTTTATAGTAATGTGCTTATCCTAACAGACAGCAAGAGCTCCATTATCAAACTGTCCAACGTGCGAGTGGAGGCCTCGGTGAACCACCTGATAGTGGGGATCCTGGAGCGTCTCCGAAATTTGTCCCAGCAAGGAAGAAACATACATTTTGCCTGGGTGAGGGCTCACTCGGGAATTGTTGAGATGGTCGACAGTCAGCTACTGAGTACCAGGAGGTAAGCTCTCGGTATAAAGTCCCAGTGACTGACCTATATACGAACTTTAACCAAGATCTCAGAGCCGCTTGGCAAAGAGTATATGATGCGAGCGATAAGGGATAATTTTATAAGTCAGTCGATCCACTTGTAGGAATACCATCCTGGTTCCGAAAATCTAACAGATCAGAAAATTTGTTAAAAATCTCTGCAGAGTCAGATCAAATCATGCACTTTGTCGTAAATATTTGCATAGGATCGGCAAAAGTGAGACTCCTTTCTGTGAGGACTGTGCAATGACCGAGGATCTAGAGCATATTATCATGTGTTGCAGTAAGTATTCGTATTCAAGGACCAAATTGATAAATAAGGTACTGAAGATCACAAAGAATACCCCTAGTTACATGGACCTGCTCAGGCTTCCCAATCTCCATTCCGATAATTTATATTCATTTTTCCAGGAGATAGGCGTGGACTTTTAAGGTTTACTCAAAACCCCTGATAACTGCCGAACTAATGAAGATAGTTATTGTGACTCATGCCCGGGCTTTAACTTCGAGAGCATATCGCCTGCTACCAGTGCTTTCTTTTGTCACTCTGTTGGGCATGAGACCGACTCTACTATAGCAGTCTTAAATTTTGCCTACCCTAAATTTTTATTCACCTAGAGTAGGGAGTCTTTAACGAGTACCTGACATCGTGCAAGCTCGGGATCATCGCTGATGTCCACACATTACTTTCTTATACCAGTAAAGCCAGTATGAAATTATTTTGGGAAGGAGAGGGGGAGAGAGGAATGTGTAAGGGTGGTTGGTATAAGAAAGTTCTGTAATGATCACATGTATTATTTTTCATCGTCATTAATTAATGTAATCAAAGGTATATTATCTGAGATTTACTACACCTTATATTTAAGCAAATATAAGGTTCACTTTCCAGAGCGATAATACATTCAGAACACATTGTAAAACAAATATTTAATTATAAACCCCATTCGAATTTGAATAAGAGCGTAAATTCCCTTGCGTTAATGTCCATGGCTCATGGGATAAAGGCACTTTGAAAGGGACAACTTGGATGGTAAAGGAAGGAGTTTAATCCATAATCAGGTTATGATCCTCTCTGAACGGGAGCTACGTGGAAGGTGGAAATTCGCCTATAAAAAGGGTCTTACACGAGCAATATGTTCCTGGGGGAAGCAACTGAGAGGGCAGGATTAGGGAGGGGGCTAAAGTATGAAAAACTGTTGGTTCTATCCTTTGAATTATTGTATGAGATATGGGATGGAGACAGGCTCTCCAGTCGTACTTCTCCAGGCTTCATTCCTCAACGTTGGCGCTCTCCCTTCTCAAAGTCTACAAAATACTTGAAACAAAAACTTCCCTCCTCAGTTTTTTCCCCAACATTTGTTTTCTGTTTCTTTCGTCGTTTGGAAAGAAACCTTGAGTAATCATTCATATCTGTAAGGATTTGAATGATCATATCTCCAGCCCATTCAGCCCTCAGAACTCGTGAGTTTTTCGCCAAACACTCGATCACTCTTCTTCCCCATCCCCCCTACTCACCTGACCTTGCTCCTTGTGACTTTTTCTTGTTCAAAAGACACTTGAAAGGAAGAAGATTTGAGACGATTCCCGAGATTAAGATTAGAAGCAGCTGAAGGACATTACAAAAGAAGCGTACCAGGACTGTTTCAACAAGTTAAAACACCGTTGGAATAAGTGTGTGCGTGGGGGAGGAGAGTACTTTGAAGGGGACCCAGACATGTAACTTCTAAATAAAGTATATTTTGTTTTATGACGTCAGTCCTCGTATTTTTTGAACAGACCTCGTATTTAGTCGGTCAGAAATACGATGTTCAGTTTTCACCAAAGCTTCATGTATTCGGCGAATCAACTGATTTAAAAATATATATTATTTATATGCGGCCATTACAGGACTTGCTTCTATCAACCACGCTGACAGATTACTCTTTCTCTCCCTTTTTTCTATAATTTATTTATGTATATATAAAATTGTCATAGAGGGCGCCGGTAGCTCAGTGGTATGCGTGCTTGCCTTCTGAGCTCAAGGTCGTGGGTTCGAAACTAGGCCGAGGCCCTTAGTTTATTTTATCTGCGAGGTAAGAGCACGCCGTCCTTCGGATGAGACGTTAAGCGATGATCCCGAGCCTGTACGATGTCAGACTCTTGCCCTAGGTGAATAAATTTAGGACTCCCATAGTAGAGTCGGGCTCATGTCCACCAGAGTGACGAAAGAGCGCTCTGGTACATGACCTCGTAGTTGAAGCCCGGGCATGAGTCATAATAACTAACTAAATTGTCATTGTTTTCTTGCTCTTTCTATATTTCGAACATTGGGACCTGATGAAGGGACGTAAGAACGTCCAGAAATATCGTCGTGGTAAAGACACTTCCGGAAGAGTTACTCAGTAGAGTACCGAATAATTCGGACACCAATTATCCAGACATCCGGTTAATTTGGACGAGATTTAAAAAAAAAAAAACTAATTAAAATTTAGTAAACTAAAAATTTAATTTAGTGAGCGGTAAGTACGAAAATAATTCAAAAAGAGGGTTTCACTTGACTTCCTCAGTTGGCTATGATGAAAAAATGCCGACAAAGAAAACGCTAAATATTTACGCTTATATTTAAAAAAATATTTTAAAATATTTATCATGTGCATTTTACAGCAAATTCCGTTTAATCCGGACTGAGTACGGTCCCAACTAGTCCGGATTAGCGGGACTCTACTGTACAAATATTTACCTCAATTTTTATTAAACTAAAAAAAGTATCTACTGTTTTTTAACCCCCGAGGCAAAAGGAGGGGTGTTATAAGTTTGAAGTCTTTGTCTGCGTGTGTGTGACATCGTGTGTCTGTCTGTGGCATCGTAGCTTCGAGATGGCTGAACCGATTTCAAAGCGGTTTTATTGTTTCAAAAGCTTGTCGTTGCAAGATGGTTCTTAGCCATGTTTGGTGGAAATCGGGTATGCCGTTTCCAAGATCTTCAGGTTTCATCAGAGCTTGTATAAGGATCTCGGCCTCTATTACAGCTAGAGACTTGTAGTTTGAGCTCAAATGTTTATAAGGCCAAGCCCTCCAAGGTTTCAGTATAAAAACATTGTCGGTTTTTTCTTAAATTTTCAATTTAACTTTTTTATTATGTAATTAATTTTTTATTAATTTCATTTTATTTTTTAATAGTATTATTATTACAAATCATATGTGTGCCAGACTCAAATAGTTATAGCTATTTATGTATCTAATGTATAAGCTATCTTAATGTATCTTGTTGAGTCCTTGTTAAGTTCTCTCTACTCTGACTAGCACGACACTGTTCTGCTCTCTTCTCTCCCTGCCCTGCCAGGGTCCGCTCCATGCTGTTGTACTCTGCCAACTTCAGGTCCACTTGTCCTGTCTCTCACTCGGTTAAAATTCAATGCAGTCAGGTTCATTTCATCAACACTTTATTATTCATTTATTTTTATTTTATTTTTCTTGTATATTACGAGAATATTTTTTATTTTAGTCACTTTTTCTTATCATTTATTTATTTTATTTTTTTCTCTTTCTTTTTTTTGTATTGCTTCTCTACATTTTCTTTATTTTTAGGGATTCTTCTATCTTAATATGTACCTACTTTATTAATTTATCGAGTCACTGTCATGTCCATCCTCTTTATTATTGTTGATTATATCTAAGTATATATATTTGCTTTTCTACTGACTGCTCCCCTCCCACGCTCAGACTCCGCAGCTACAACGTAGACTAGTCTGGGAGGAGGTAGCCTATTTATCATTTGTCTTATTTTGTAAAGATTTAAAGGTATTGAATAATAATAAAAAAAAAAAAAAAAAGAGTACATTCTTATAATGTATCCTATTACCATGTATTGGTTTAACGGAAATAAATATTATTATTATTATTACTCCTGATGGAGTTAGAGGGAGAGCGAAAACTTAGTTCATTGGTGATTCACTTTTTTTTGTTGTTTTTTTTTCACCTGAAACCAAAAGTGGAAAGTGGTAATCATTGTTGAGAAGGACTCTCTTATCAAAAGAGGTCCTTTCACAAAATGAGGGTTTGGAGATATAGGAGAAGAAAGACAAAAATTGGTCTCCGTTCCTAAAGGATAAAGGGCCGACTGATATATGCCCCCTTTATATCGATATATCCTATATTGGATAAGTTTGAAAGTGTCCCAGCTGGTGAAGTATGTTTTATAACGTCATCAGCTATCCCTGGGATCTACAGAAACTGCTCCAATATCTGACGAACCTCCTTCTTCCTATGTCTCCCTGCTTCTATTCACGACATTGGGACCCGGATAAAGATCTTTAACGGCTTTTATATCCCCCAATACCATCTCGAATATATACATTCTGATCAGTTCGATTAAGGATAACCTACGTATACATAAGGCTTGTGTCGTCAACGTCGTCAAGCAATGTATTTCCCCAGTATGCATTCACCAATTATAATCGATCGTTTCGGCTAAAAATTAATAGTTGAATCATTTTAAATTTAGTTATTCATTACATCGGCAGTTATTAGAGTAAAAAAAAAATTTAATAAAATATTGTCTATTTCACAAAGTATATATAATATGGGAGTACATTCGGTATTGCCACCATCTTCAGTCACGACTTAACATACTAAATGGAAGTTCCACCAGTTTACAATCCAAACTGTCCTCTTTTTTCAGCCCCAAGGGGTTTTTCCTGTCCCTCCTATACAGTTAAATCTTAAAATACGGAAAACATTAAAAATCAAATTTTGAAATAATATTTATGTAGTATAATATTATGTTGTATGTACTGATTAGAATACAAATATATATATGCATAATAAATATATGAATCAAAATAAAAAATACATTAAATAAAGATAAACAGTTTTTCGAGGAAGTAGGTACGTATACAGAGAGACTGGAGGATTATATTATTGGCGATAAAAGGGATGAATATTTGTGATTGGTCTGATTGTTCATACAATTTCCTTTTTGTAGTGAAAGATATTTAATTATATCTATGTGCTTTAAAATATCCCCACAAAAAGGGTGCCATAATGAAAGATATTTAAGTGACTTTAGTTATATTACATTGAATAGATAAAAAATGAATTTAATTCCTTACAAGGGATATGCCATAATGAAAGGATTTTGATTGATTAGACTCTATTTATATTAAATTGAATAAATAAAAAATGAATTTAATTTGGTTTCAGACTTTCAGAATAAAAAAAAAAAATATATATATGTATCATAACTAACTCTGTTCATTCTTGGAATTTACTTTAACGGTACCAATAAAAATCAAAATTGTTTCCCGGTATGATTCTAAAATAAAATGTTAATTATAACTATTGTGTCCCGAAAAATTGGTACTCACCTCCAAAGGTATTGGGGTCCGCAAGGCCTATGAGTTTTGAAATTTGAATTTCATTGAGAGAGATATGGGGAATTAAGAAAAAGATTAAAACATATTTACAAACAAAAGAACTTTAATAAAAATATTATGAATTTGAAAATTGAAAATGGCCATCTTGGAAATTATATGTACAAAAAAATAGATCCTACCTTGGTGACGTCACTTGGAACATAAAATTCTAATTAATTATATTTTTACAAAAGATCGGAGTCCAGACTATCTCCACCTCATCTCAACTCTTCATTGGTCACTTCCCACTCATTTCCACCAGTCCACTCACTACTTTGTCAACTTTTAACACACAAACACAGAGACCAGTCCTTCACAGGTTTTGCCTCTATCAGAACCCAGCGTAGACTAACAATCTGCCTCCGCACGGAATTATGGGTAGCAGATTCGAGTTTCTTTTTCCTGTCGTCTATTGTTTTACTTCTAAATATTAAAATTTTTTGGTGTTTTCTCTCCTTTCTTCCGTTTCTTCTTTCTTCTAAATTGTCATCTTAATTTTCTGTGACTTTTCTTTTTGGCTTCTTCTTTTCTCGAAAATAGCATGTAAATTTTGTGCTATACAACTTCAGATTATTTATACCGCTTTGGATTGGATCCGTCCTCTATAATTGGATCTCTTTTGGAACTTGCTTCCTTTTCAAATTTTTGAGCTGGCTTTTCCATCTGATGTGGGTAGTTTTTCTCTTCTTTTCCTTTTTCAAATTCTTCTTAATAATTAACTGTCTTTTCCTAAAAATTTCCACAACCTTCTACCGACTCGTTTTTTAATTATTGACCTTTTCTTATTTTTGCTTATAATTTCCTGAAATTTTCTTCATTCCTTCTTCTTTTAGCTGTTTCATTTTATTCCTGGGTGTTAAATTATTCCCTCTTGAAAATTTGGTTTCATTTTAAAGTCGGTGGATCTTGTAATTGATGTATAAAATGGAAGTTGATATATTATGTTCCTTTAAAGTTATTCTTACTTTTTTCCTGTTGATTTTCTATTTTATTTTCTTCATCCTTAGGTTTCTTTCTTCTTTATTTTCTTTGTCCTTTTCTACATTGGTTTAAAAAAATATAACGTTGCTTCTAAATCAGTTGTCTTGGCAACGGGCTTGTTTACATTACAGTAGTGCCCTGTTTTTTTTCAGTTGTGAGTTGTGTACCTTTGTCACAAAAATATAGGTATTTTATGCCTGTATTTATATCGAAATGGTGTTTGTTTTCGTTGATGTGTTGTGCGAAAGTTGATTTTAGTTGTATGTTGTGTCAGTGTTCAACCCTATTTCTGATGTGTTATTTTACCCTATTTTTAAGTTAAAGATTTATTTTAAAAACTTATATTATTATTACTTCGTACAGGTTGGTGAAATAAAAATAAATTCATATTGAATTGACAATATTTCGATATAAATGATTTTAAACTCAATTTTACTTAAATTCTACTTTTTATGCTTTATTATGTACATATTTGTATATAATGTTCGGGTTAACCATTCCTTCCAGATATTAACCGCTCTCTGGAATTCATTACCCCGCATAATCGGAAGTACAGTAGATGTGACAGGACTCTGTATTGTGGTGTGGGGGCATTTGGAGAATATTCATGAGTGTCTGGGGTGCTCCCGTTTGCCTTAGGAAGTCACACAAGTGAATCCATTTGGTTAGGAGGTCGTTATGGATATTAGATCCAGTGGGATGACAACCAAGCCCTTCATTGTCACAAGTTCTTGGTTTTATTGGAAAATTATTATTTCCTTCTTTTGTTGTCATTTTCTTATATATATTAATATATCAATATATATATTATAAAATTTAAACTTCAACTAAAAATGTTTATGTTGAAAGAAACTCGTATTCGGGAACAGAATTTAGGAAAATATCTGAAGAGGAGCTCTATACATTATATAGGTTAGGTTAGGTTTTATGACTCATGCCCGGGCTTTAACTACGAGGTCATATCGCCTACTACCAGAGCGTTTTTCGTCACTCTGGTGGACATGAGCCCGACTCTACTGTGGGAGTCCTAAATTTTGCCTACACTAAATTTTTATTAATCTAGGGTAGGGGTCTTTAACGAGTACCTGACATCGTACAGGCTCGGGACCATCGCTTAACGTCCCATCCGAAGGACGGCGTGCTTAAGTTTATTTTACCTCCCAGATAAAATAAACTAAGGGCCTCGGCCGGGCTACGAACCCACGACCTTGAGCTCAGAAGTCAAGCACGCATACCACTGAGCTACCGGCGCCCTCTATACATTATATATACTCTATATATAGTTATTATATATATAGTATATATATGTTACTGTTAATTTGATAAATCTGCTATTATGTACAATCACCGGTTATTTTATATAGTAACCAAAAAACTGGTTAATATGGCAAATTGAAAAAAAAATTATTACTTTAACTGGTTATTTTGTAAAATATCCAACGTGAACAGCTAAAGTGATTAATTTAGTTGAATTTACTAAGTTAACTGGTTATTTTGTATAATAGCCAAACTAGTGTGGCTATTATACATAATTGTTGCTATTATAAATAAATAAGACAAATATTAGGTAGGTACTTATTAATTAGCTCGACCACACCTCAATTTCCATTGTTGTAAGCTGTCTAACAGCGATAATCATTCATCTGGGTACATAAATTCCTAGAACAAACATAAATCGAAATATTACAAAATTTGGGGGCGTATTTGCCGGCGTCCCGCCGGCGGGACGATATATCTGCCCCTCCCGTCGTTCCTATATTTGAAGTAGTACAGGTTCTAGCTTTAACATATACTTTACCCGTGTAAAGCCACAGGTTTTCAGATATTATGCATAATAGCCAGTTAATATGATTAATTTGTGACAAAAGTAAAAAATTTATCATATTAACAAGGTGAGTTTTATATTATGTACAATAACTGGTTAATATGATAAATATTAAGAAACTGTGAATAATTTGTCATATTAACCAAGAACGGTAGTTATTTTTTAAAATAACCAGTTATTATTGTAGCAACCAGCTGTTGTTGCTATGCTAGATGTTTTATATTGTTAACCAGTTGAGTTGAGAAATATATATTGAGAAGTTCGTGTAGAGAATTGGATTTTTAATTATTCATACATATTAAGTGCTACGCTACATTTGGTGGCAGCGGTGGGATGCCGAAAAAAAAAAGAGGGACAACACGCTCTGGGGAAAAGGATCGGCGCCGATGAGTCAGTCGACGGGAGACCCCTCATTTTCCCGAAAGAGTTCACTTCGGGGTCATGGAATGACTACGTTGAGTATTTCAACAAGGTAAGTCAAGTTAATAAGTGGACTGACGATGTAAAAGGTCTATTTTTATCTTTGTGTCTGACAGGGGAAAGCCTAAGCATATACAGGAACATGTCTGTGGAAGACCAAGGTAATTTCGCCCTCGTTTGTAGAACCATAGGGGTTAAATTAGACCCTCCTGAGCGGCGGGAGCTCAAGAAAGATGAGTTCAAAGGGCGGCGGCAAGCGACGGGAGAGTCTTTGACACAGTTCGCCACCGCCCTGGAGACTCTCTACAGCGAGGCCTACCCGGAGAGAGTTGGGGAGGCGGTGCGACAGGAAACCTTAAAGGACCACTTCCTGGAGGGTCTCCGGGACAAAAACGTTCGATTTCAGACTGCGTTAACGTCCCCCGACACTCTAGAGTCAGCACTAAGCAGAGCATCGAAAATTGAAATTATAGCTCTACGTCATGGCTCATTGACGTATGCCGCCGAGGTTCAGGATATGGGGGATAGCCCGGTTGTAGCGGCTACTGACCCTATCCCAGGAGCCTCAGTGTTACACATGATGCTGCGAGAGCAAAATGAAAAAATAACGGCACTTACGAGGGCAGTGGCGGAGCTGGTGGTTCAAAAGGAGATGAAGCGTGCGGATACAGGCCGAAGGGGTCCGGTCTGCTGGACCTGCGGCAGGTCGGGGCATATCCAAGCCCACTGTTCGGTGAAGCCACCAAAGGGAAACTGAAGCCGGCCGGCGACAGGGACCAGTCGTCGGCCGGGCTACAGGAGGTCCCCACTATCCGAACTGGGGCTTGCAACGTGAGGAACGAGGTGGCGGTGAACATCAATGGGGTTCCTACTCATGCTCTTGTTGATTCGGGAGCCAGCGTGACGTTAATTAGCAGTGATTTTGCTGGGAAGATGGGCTTGCAACCAGATACACCCTACAAGCAAAATCTGAAGAACGCCAATGGGGGCAGTATCAGTGTTCAGGGGTCTGCCTGGGCCACTATAACTATCGGATCGCATCAAGGCGAGCACAAATGTGTCATCGGGGACATTTGGCGCGACGTCATCTTAGGTTACGACTTCCTGGAGGCGGCGTCAGCGTGTCTGATATTTGGCAGGGGCACGCTGCAGATCGGGGGAGTGAAAGTACCGCTAAGCGCAAGCATACCAGTCGCCAATGAAATTCACGCATTCGTTCCGGAAACTATAGTTATACCAGGAAGGCATGAGGTTGCTGTCAGTGCGAGGGTGGAGGCTGAGGATGGAGTTGAAGTAATTTTCGAGCCTAGGGATGATATCATGGAGAAGCATGGCCTATGTCTAGCCAGGGTAGCTGCTATAGTTCACCATGGGATGATCCCCGTCCGGATGATGAATCCGGATTTTGACCCGAAGACACTTTTTGCTCGGACCAGTATAGGAAAGGTAGAGAAACCAACAGCGGCATCTAACACCTTCGTAGAATCGATGGAAACCGAAGCAGGACTCAATTGTAGGGCGGACGAGTTGTTTGACCTGGATAATGTGGCACTAAACCCGACTCAGAGGGAGAACCTCGTGAGACTGCTAGAGGATTTCCGAGACATTTTCTCAACAGGTCCCACAGATCTTGGGCGCACTGGCCTTATGAAGCACCGAATTGGCACCGCTGACGCTATGCCAATACGCCAGCCACCTCGTCGTATTCCTTTACAACGCCGACAGGTAGTTGCGAGAATGATTAGGGAGATGAGAGAGCAAAACGTCATCGAACCATCGGCGTCACCTTGGGCTAGCCCGATCGTTTTGGTTCAGAAGAAGGACGGGTCAGTACGATTCTGCGTGGATTACCGGCGGCTGAATGGGGTCACAAAAAAGGATGCTTATCCGTTGCCGAGAGTGGATGACATCTTAGACAATCTGGGGAATGCGAAGTGCTTTTCGTCGTTGGACCTCGCCTCTGGGTACTGGCAGGTTGAAGTGGATCCACAGGATCGGGAGAAGACGGCGTTCATAACATCTGAGGGGCTCTTCCAATTTAAAGTATTACCGTTTGGGTTGTGCAATGCCCCTAGCACGTTCCAACGGTTGATGGACCTGGTCTTAGGAGGGTTAAAATGGAAGACTGCGATGGTCTATCTGGACGATATTGTTATATGGAGTCCGACAGTAGATGAGCATTTGGAACATCTAAGAGAGGTCTTCACAAGAATTCGAAATGCCCATCTCAAACTGAAACCTAGAAAATGTCAACTGCTCTGGGAGCAGATAAGTTACTTAGGTCACGTAGTATCGAGCGAGGGTGTAGCTACTGATCCTGAAAAAATTAGAGCGGTAAGGGACTGGCCAGAGCCGGCTGACGCTCGGACGTTAAGGGCATTTTTAGGTTTCGCAGCATACTATCGAAGATTTATTAGAAATTTCGCTGAAATTGCCGCTCCTCTATACAAAGCGGCCGACAAAAAGGAGAAGTTCTCTTTTGGGCCGGAGTTGTGGAAGAGCTTTAGCCATTTAAAAACGGCCCTAGTGGAAGCCCCGGTACTTGTCTTACCCAAAGGTCCGGGAGACTTCATTGTGGACTGCGATGCTAGTGACCTGGGGCTAGGGGCCGTGTTGAGCCAAATGCAATACGGCCAGGAAAGGGTCATAGCATATGCGAGCCGATCACTGTCAAAGACGGAAAGGCGATATTGTACGACACGGAAGGAAATGTTGTCCCTGGTCTATGGCATTCGGCAATTTCGGTATTACGTTTACGGGAGGAGATTTACTGTCCGCACTGACCATAATTCACTAAAATGGCTCCAGTCGTTTAAGGAACCAGAGGGCCAGGTAGCGAGATGGCTCGAGCTGTTGTCCCCATACGACTTCGAAGTGATACACCGACCAGGAAAAAAACATTCGAATGCCGACGGACTTTCCCGATCCTGTCGTCAGTGTGGTGATGAACAAAATGTTCGGGAGGCCGTGGAGCGAGATCGTCGCAGTGAGGTGAGCGAAGAGAGAGATGAAGGGTCGAGCTGCGTCGCAGCCATACTCCCTGATGACGAGCTCAGAGTTGCTCAGCAAGAAGACCCCATTCTTTCTGTTGTCTTCAAGTGGCTAGAGGAGGGAACTCGGCCAAAATTCGAAGATGTCAGAGGAAGTGATCCAAAACTTCTAAGCCTGTGGACTCAAGCGAATCGACTGGAACTGCTCAATGGGCTGATTCATCGGCGGTGGGAGGAGGATGGAAAGCCTACCAGGCATCAGCTATTGTTGCCTCGAACCCTTGTTGAGGAAGTGCTTAGGAGCTTGCATGACAGTTCAGCGGGAGGTGGGCACCAGGGAATCACAAGAACCCTTCGGAAGGTGAGCGACAGGTTCTATTGGCCTGGTCACAGACGGGACATTGAAAACTGGATCAACGCCTGTCCTGATTGTGCGGCGAGGAAAGGAACGAAAACACGAGCCCCAATGCAGAGAGTGACCGCGGGATTTCCATTCCAGAGAATTGCTATGGACATACTTGGACCGCTCCCAACTACTGATCGCGGGAATAAATACATTGTTGTCGTTGCGGATTATTTTACCAAATGGGTTGAGGCATATCCTCTGAGGAACATTGAGGCAGCAACGGTCGCTGAAGTATTTGTCCTGGAGTTTGTTAGTCGATACGGAGTACCGTACGAGCTGCACACCGATCAGGGTAGACAGTTTGAGGCGCAGCTGTTTGTGGATCTGTGTAGCCGTCTGGGCATAAAGAAGACGAGGACTAGCCCCTACCACCCAGCATCTGATGGTATGGTTGAACGGTTTAACAGGACTTTGTGCGGTATGTTGTGTCATTTTGTAGTGGGACGGGAAACTTCGTGGGACCAGCAGTTACCTTTAGTGATGATGGCGTACAGGGCCAGCCAGCATGACTCTACACATATCACCCCTTACTATGCCCTGTTTGGGCGTGAGATGAGTCTCCCGCTCGATGTTATGTATGGGCTAGCGGAAGAAAGGGAAGATATGAATCTCCACGAGTACGTCCGCAAGCGAGGGGCGCAGCTGGAGGCCGCTTTCGCATCAGTGCGCAAGGAGTTGGGTAAGAGCTAGATACGTCAGAAAGACTACTATGACAAGAAGAGCCAGGAACTCAAATTTCAGGAAGGTGACATTGTGTGGGTCTGGTACCCGGTGACCAGAAGAGGCCGGAGTTCCAAGTTCCACCGGCCATGGCAGGGTCCCTACACGGTGGTGAGGCGACTCTCAGACGTGACCTATAGGGTGCAGGATGGCAGGAACCGGAGGCGGCGGCTAGAGGTGCATGTCAACCGGCTGAAAGGCTACACCGGGACGGCGGCTGCTATTGGGAGGGGGAAAGTGTAGCAACCAGCTGTTGTTGCTATGCTAGATGTTTTATATTGTTAACCAGTTGAGTTGAGAAATATATATTGAGAAGTTCGTGTAGAGAATTGGATTTTTAATTACTCATACATATTAAGTGCTACGCTACATTATGTATAATAACTAAATTTATCAAATTAACAGTAACATATATACTATATATAAGAAAATGACAACAAAAGGAGGAAATAATAATTTTCCAATAAAACCAAGAACTTGTGACAATGAAGGGCTTGGTTGTCATCCCACTGGATCTAATATCCATAACGACCTCCTAACCAAGTGGATTCACTTGTGTGACTTTCTAAGGCAAACGGGAGCACACCAGACACTCATGAATATTACCCAAGTGCCCCCACACCACAATACAGAGTCCTGTCACATCTACTGTACTTCCGATTATGCGGGATAATGAATTCCAGAGAGCGGTTAATATCTGGAAGGAATGGTTAACCCGAACATTTACCAATACAAATATGTACATAATAAAGCATAAAAAGTAGAATTTAAGTAAAATTGAGTCTAAAATCAATTTATATCGAAACATTGTCAATTCAATATGAATATATTTTTATAATATATAATTTGAACATCAACTAAAAATGTTTTCGGGAACGGAATTTAGAAGAATGGGAGGAGCACTGCCAATAAAATAAAAATGAAAGCTATGTATAAAATAATGCTTTTGTTATGAAAAACTGCTTTATAACACGGTTATATTATTATTATTTTTTTAAATTCCATTCTCAAATAGAAGTTTTCCTCTAACATAAACATTATTAGTAGAAGTTAAAATTTTTTTATTTGAAAAAAAAATATATATATAGGTTAATTAGTTATTGTGACTTATGCTCGGACTTAAGGTCATATAACTTACTACTAGTGAGCTGTTATGTCGCTCTGGTCGACATGAGCCCGACTCTACTTGGAGATTCCTAAATTGTATTCATTTATATACATATGCAGAATAGATACATGTATATAATTACATTTAATAAAAATTTAAGAATCCCATAGTAGAGTCTGGCTCATGTCCACCAGAGCTATGAAACAGGCACTATGACCTCGTAGTTAAAGACCAAGTATTTGAGCATTTTTTGTATCTGTAAAACAACTTTATATCATGTGTTTTTTTAAAATAATAAATATATAAATAAAATAAGTTGGGTTACATATCTATAAAAGCATTATTTCATACTTAGCTTTCATTTTTATTTTCTTGGCCGAGTTCCTCTTTAGATATTCTCCTATAAGATCTGTCGAATCTAGTTTTTGTTTAATACTTTCATTATTTTATTATTTATTTACTAATTTATTTAATTTCTATTGGTTTATTTATTTATTCAATTTTTTCATTTTATTTCTAAACTAAGGAGATACGTTAGAACCTCCCAAAATATCATGAAAGAAGATACTTTTGGAAGAATTATAAAAAAAAAATTGTCATAATTATAATAAAAATCTATATCTATTGTAGTAGATGAAAAAACGGAGTTGGTCTTAAGAAATTTTATTTAATGAAGTATTTAAGGGATGTTTAGACCATATTTAATATAAATTATCAGAAAAAACACTTGATTGGTCCTTATTTTGTGTCGCTTGTGTTACTGATTGCTTTACAGGAGTGAGCGAGGAGCGAGCGAAGCGAGGAGCTGATGTTCTGTATCGTGTAACACTGTATTGTGGAATTGAGAGTGAGATGTTGTAGTATCTAAAGAGGGGGTTTTGCGAAGATCCTGGGAAGGAAACTGATAAATCTTGTCTAGGTGAGATAGTGACACTGATTGATGGGGCTCGATCACCCCCGAATTAAGTGGCTCTTCTAACGTTAGAGAGGGCGCACTGAGCAACAATGTATACTTTCAACATGGAAATAAACTAACTTAACTAGTTTGTCAACTCACTTGTGTAAATAGTTTGTAGTCAATGGTACTATCGAGGACATACTGACTTGAATTATGGGATTGTGCTAAGCCATCTAACATCAAGTATATCCAGTCCAAAGTCCTAAGAACAATTGTCGATGCACTCATCTATGTTTCTAATCTCACCCTCCACAATGGATTTATAAACTTGCATTCTAAAGTTTCCTACGATGAAAAACATTTTTCCCGAACTCTGTCAGCCCGTTCTCATCTCGACAACTTTATCGGAAGGCTGAGGCGGTCCTGGCCGAGAGACATTGTTAGCTATTATTGAAGTAGCCTACTATTTAGGGAGTGCCAGTATTGCCCAGTTTCCCTTCTCCGGTCCCTCTCGGTCTGCCACCACTGCTGGGCAGAGTGAAGTGGTTCGGGGGATGACCAATTTTCTTCTCTACCTCCATTAAGTTGGCCTAATTGCGGTGGTATTTCAGGGATCTCAAGCTAAGTTTATTTATTTGAATTTTATTATATATATTTTTTTTTTTTTTGAAGGGCGCCGGTAGCTCAGTGGTATGCGTGCTTGCCTTCTGAGCTCAAGAACGTGGGTTTTAAACTCTTTTATTTGTTTTTGCAATAAAATACTGAACACAAATTACGGTCCACGGACAAATTATATATATCTATGGTGATATGTGATCATGCAGTCTTCGAGATGCGTCCTTATTTCTTACCTTATTTACATTAAATAGTTTATCGTTTATAACGTTTGTTTAATTTTGAACCGTGAACATGTTTACGATTTCAGCATTTTATTTTATTTTTACATTCCATTTTGTCAATTACAAATTACAATGCCACGTCCTACGGCGTTATTCGGCTATAGAACGATTCAATCTCAGCGAGTTGCAAAAAGTGTTTTAAAAAAGTGAAATATTGTGGGAATTCGAATAGTCTCCAGTAGTTTTATATCTTTAGTAAAAATAAATTGTATGTTTATTTTATAAGGCTTTTCATTATTTTCAGTATGTTTTTAATCATATAATTTTATCTTACCTTTGAAATTTTATTGTGTTTTTATTATTATTATATATATATATATATATATATATATATATATATATATATATATATATATAATAATAATATTATTATATAGGTATATATATATATACATACATATATATATATATATATATATATATATATAATAATAGGTACCTATATATTATACATGGTTTAAAATTAATTAAAAGGAAGGACTCGATTGAATCGATACGATTTTTATTAATATCTATATAGATTTATACAATTTCAATAATTATTTATAACGAACTACTCGATTCAATCAAAATGCGTGAGTAGTATCGAAAGTTGTGTTCGATACTACTCATGAGTAAAAGTATCGATACTTTAAAATCCTAGACTGAGTATCAAACTGAAGACGGATTACCAGTGTGTTTACATTACGTTCAGTCAACGAAGGTTGTTGACTAAACACGAAACGTTGTCCAAATATTGTGTATTTATTTACACGACAGAACCTCGAATTCCTTCTACATTCAAATTTCTATCAGGGCTATATGGGAAAACCCAAGTGACCAATAAGATATGAGAATTTGTATTGTATGGGAATGGCTAACAATATAATCGAGTTGCCATTATGGTAGGGTATTTAGTCAAAACATTATCCCTGGGTTGGAGAAGAGCTTTCAAATCATAGGAGGGTTTAGGGAGAGGTAGGGATGGTCATTATGGGAAATTGAAACATATGCCAGAATGGATGTAGGGACTCGGGATATCGGCCCTGATTAGGGAACAGACCGCATCCTCCCACTATAAATCCACAGCTAATCTCTCTCTCTACTTCCTCAATGGTCATCCCTTAATTACAAAACCAAATAGAAAAAAGGCTTCCAAGAAGGGTTGCAACATTTCATTTCCTTTTCTAGACTCAAGATAGAAATATTCTTTAGAATTACAGGAAGTTCAAACATTGTTATTTAACCAAGAGAAGTCATGCAACATCAAATGCATCAATCTATAGTCTTAAGGACTATCTATGTTTTAAACTTTACCCTCTATAATAATAATAATTTTATTTCCGTTAAACTAATACATAGTAATAAGATATGTATTTTTTTTAATATAAAAATTTATTTACATGCCGAAACCGCCTTGAAATGTAGTTTTAAAACACATATTTTTAATAGTATACTTAATTTTCCCGTAAACGATTAGTCCTATCGAAAAATTGTTTCTTGCCACAAATGTTCCATATTAAATTTCCAATCGTTAACAATTATTAGATTTGAGATAAAATGAATATGGCGCCTTAAAAAATGAAAAATAAATTTCTGTCGGAAGTTTTGAGCCCGACTCTACTGTGGGAGCCCTAAATTTTGCCTACCCTAAATTTTTATTCATCTAGGGCAGGGGTCTTTAACGAGTACCTGACATCGTACAGGCTCGGGACCATCGCTTAACGTCTCATCCGAAGGACGGCGTGCTTAAGTTTATTTTACCTCCCAGATAAAATAAACTGAGGGCCTCGGTCGGGTTTCGAACCCACGTTCTTGAGCTCAGAATGCAAGCATGCACACCACTGAGTTACCAGCGCCCCGAGAGTCAGTTGTTGTTGTTGAACGAAGTTTTAATAAAAAAAACCTTTAACTTTATCAAAATTCATCCAGATAATTTAGTTAATTATGTTATTAGAGGCCTATACTACGCTGTACGAAAAGCCCAAATTTTAAACACTAATATTTTCAAATCTTTATGGAAGGAATGAGTGGCGTCCATTTCGTTCCACTATAGCTCCCATGTTTGAACATATAAAAATAAACGATTTCTAAGTGTTATCTTTTAGTACGACTAAAATAAGCTAATAAAATGAGAAGATAATCGATTGAGGCGCCTCTCTGTGGAGACAAACAGTAGCCAATGTATCTTAGTGGCGTATTGTTTTACTGCTTTGTTGGAGGTAGATAGATACTTGACATTCATAGTGGTTAGCAAGGAGGTGCAGTAAAGTTATACAGACCCTAAACTGAGGTTAACTCTCCAGGGGACAATCTCAAACTATGTTGTAAAGGGATAACTTAATTGTATTGCAACTATGCCTTGTGCATATTGCAATAATGCATTTCCTGCACCAATGGTAAATATAACATTAAAAAAAAAAGTCGTCGGTGAATTACCGGAAATGTACAACCCCAGAACGAATTAATCAATTAATTTTTCGCCCTCCCTCTAAACCTGTCCACCGTTTGGACTAATATTCAATAGTTGACACGGGCTCCTAAATCCTCACACTAAATTTTGTGTCGATAAACTCATTACATCGCCAGTTATTTGGGTTTTTGAATTGAGGCCCCTCTGATCACCTCTTCCCTTCTACCGATTCAGATGAAAATTAATGAGGTTTTGAATTCACATATGACATTCTGTGTCAATACATACAACTGCAGTTATTAGAGTTTTTGTGTTAAGATTCACCCTTAATCTTGGGAAATGGAATTATGTGACATACATGTCTTTGCATAATCCGCCCTGAGAGGGCTCTCTTGAAATATTTTGTAGAGGGCTCTTCTGAAACGTTTTGAAGCTGGCTCTCCTGAAACATTTCAAACAGGGCATTTTGAATAGGGGTCTTCTGAAACATTTTGTACAGGGCTCTTCTGAAACATTTTGTAGAGGGCTCTTATGAAACATTTTGAAGAGGGCTCTTCTGAAACATTTTGTACAGGGCTCTTCTGAAACATTTTGTAGAGGGCTCTTATGAAACATTTTGAAGAGGGCTCTTCTGAAACATTTTGTAGAGGGCTCTCCTGAAACATTTTGAAGAGGGCTCTTATGAAACATTTTGAAGAGGGCTCTTCTGAAACATTTTGAATAGAGCTCTTATGAAACATTTTGAAGAGGGCTCATATGAAACATTTTGAAGAGGGCTCTTCCGAAACATTTTGAATAGGGCTCATATGAAACATTTTGAAGAGGGGTCTTCTGAAACATTTTGAATAGAGCTCATATGAAACAATTTGAAGAGGGCTCTTATGAAACATTGCTCTTCTGAAACATTTTTCTCCTTAAAGTGGACTCGGACGATGTATTGGAAGAATCTCAGTCTGACAGCCAGCTTGGAAAGTGAACTCTGCTCCCCCCCTTATTACCCTGCTCCTGCTAGTGCAGCACACTAAAGAAGCCCCCCCCCCCTCCCAAGATACGTGCTGGGCCCCCGAAGAGCCCCCCCTTCTGTCCCACGTGACCTCCCCCTAATGGTGTCTATCACCAGAGCATGGTTTGCATCCCCTAACGATAGTCTCCTGCCTCCCGCCTCTCCTGCCTCCCATAACGCCTCCTTCGCCACCCACTCCACTCCCATACTCCACTTCTTTCTGAATCCATTAACTTTCCCTTCTTCCCCTTCCACATTTTTTTTCTCTCTCTTTTTAAACGAGCTTTTGTTATAAAATCGATGCTCCCTTTTCTACACCTTTTTTCCTATTTTCTTTTCGTATTTTTTTTTTACTAAATTTTTCATATCCTCGTTTTGAGAGGATCAAAATATTTGGTTAACTTAATATAAGTTCGTTGAAACGCAAAATTTTCTAGCTCAAGAAAATCCTGTCCTATAGACTGACACAGACATAACTCAATTATACGGTTCTCTTATGTTGGTCTTAGAATTACTGAACATAAAAAGAAAGAGGTCGTCGATGAAACATTTTTTAGGTGTTTCTTTTGTAGTCAAAATCTATTAGCAAAAAACTGTATGAATACGATAACTCCCGATAGAATGAATGTATGAGACACAAAATTTTATATGTGTATTTAAGAACCCTTCATGGACGACATATATGGATTTTCAACCAAATCGACCAAAGGGAAGATGGGATAACGCGGTAGCTTAACACTAAAACTCTAATGACTGCTGTTGTAATGGATACATTGACACGAAATTTCATATGTATATTCAATGCCCTATAAGGTCACCTATTAATTGGAGGGGTGGCTCAGTTGCCCTAATTACTGCCGATGTGATGATTGTATCGACACAAAATTTACTATGAGAAGTCAGAAGCCACTATGTAAGTCAAATATTGTGTTTTAGCCCAAACGGTCGATTGGATTTGGAGGAAGAATGAAATAATAGTTGATTAAATCGTGCTGGGGACATGCATAGCCAATAAATAAATAAATAAAAAGTTGATAAATAAAGCACTTTTTTATTGAACACTTATATTGTCTAATTCCACATACAATACATAAATGTGTACCGGTTTCGGCTTACGCCATCGTCAGCTCAAGGTTCAACAATAATGGAGATATGAGCTTGGCAGACATATCATCTTTTTTATTGTATTTATTAGTATTTCCACTGTATCGGCACAAAACACAAAAATGTATTCAGACATAAATAAGCAAAAGCTCACATAAATAGGGGCTTTTGGAACTTCATAATTAGGGTTAAGATTTTTATGTGGTAAAAAATACAAAATTTGTACATAAATATGTATTTATTTTTTTAAGAATATTTATAAAATATGGGATAAAATTAAGTACTTACCTATTAAAATATTCACCAAAAATAATAATATTTTTTAAATAATTATCTTCTTGAACGCAGCTATCTCCATGGAGTCAAATTGGGCGCTTATAATCCTTATCATAACACTTGTAATATAGCAGCTCTGACTCAGTCTCAAGAGTTTCATCGGGAAATTCACAATATACAAACGTATTTGGTGGTCAAGTCCTTTAACTAAACTCCACTTTTGCCATAATTTTTGTCCGATTTAAACAACTTTCCTGCACGAAAAAAATCTTATAAATGACGAATGAAATGAAAGAAACAAAGCCAACTCGGAGGAGGAGAGTTCACTAGAATGAGGTGTATTCTAGGAAAACGAATTATTCTGTTCTAGAGAAACAAGGTATTGTTTATTCAAGTGGTTATTCTAAAAAAACAGTCACATGAATGCCTTCTAATAAAGGCTTATAGATTAATAAAATATTTAGATAAACATTGAATTTAGAGTGAAATATTTAAAAATATGTAAAATAAGGTAAATATTTGGGTATATTTAATATAAAAATGACTCCAATTGACTAGAAATGACTGAAAAAGTCTTTAGTTAGTGCATAATAATCAAAATCATGTATAGGAAAAAATATGTAAAAACATAAAAATCTTAACCCTACTCATAATAAATTCATAGTAGTTATATATGGGGGTTCTGGAGTTGAGCCCACCTCTGATCTTTCCCTTCCCTTCGGCAGATTCGGCGGAAAATTGATCTATAAGCCTTATGGTGTTTTGAATTTAAATATAAAATTTCATGTCGATACATTCATTACATCGACAGTTATTGAGGGATGCCGATAGCTCAATGGTATGCGTACTGAGCTCAAGATTGCCACTGATTCGAAACTCGGTCCAGCCCTTAGTTTATTTTATCTAGGAGGTAAAATAAAGTTAAGCACGCCGTCCTTCGGAAGGCGATTGTCCCGAGCCTTCAGGTACTCTTTAAAGACCCCTATCCTCTGTTAATAAAAATTTAGGGTAGGCAAAATTTAGGACTCCTATAGTAGAGTCGGGCTCATGTCCACCAGAGTGACGAAAGAGCGCTCTGGTAGTAGGCGATATGACCTTGTAGTTACATTTTTGAGTTGAGCTTCCCCCCCCCCCCTTTCGTTTGATTCCGCTGAAAATTGATAGATAATGAAATTAGGAGGTTTTGATTATACATTTGAAATTTCATGACAATATATTCATTACAACGTTAAATATTAGAATTTTTTGTGTTAAGCCTCCCCCCTTTTCTATGAGCGATTTTGCTTGAAAATCAATGTGTTTTAATTTTTATGTTCTGGACACACGTCATTCTATCGGGAATTATGAATTTACTGACTAACACAGACAGACCTTTAAATTTTTTTTGCAATTAGATTTTCGGAAAACATGAAAATCCTGTGAAAACTCAACAATTTCTAACAGATTATATAACTTCCCCTATACTTTGTATAGCTGTGGAAATAAGAGATCAGATGGAATACATAGAGAAGAATTATACTACGGAGCAATTGTTTTCTCGTGAAGGAACAAGACCTGACTGATCTAGTCCAAAGACGCCCAAAGAAGAACCACTAAAGGTTTCAATTTGGTTAAGGAGATCTGGACGAAGGAGAGTCTGCTTTTAGGCCGTCTCTCGAACAATTAGCTTCAGAGTGGGGCCCTTTAGAACCATTCCGTTAATCCAAACCAAACCCCAAGGAATTCAGTAAAAAAAAATTATATAGGCTCCCAGTGTCTTTATTTTTACTTAATTAACTGACTATCTTTCTGAGGTAATTCTTTTTACGATGATGATTAGAAAAAAATTATACAGGCTTCCAGTGTCTTTATTTTCACTTAATTAACTGACTATCTTTCAGAGATAATTCTTATTAAGATAATGATGGGAAAAAAATTATACAGGCTCCCAATGTCTTTATTTTTACGTAATTAGCTGACTATTTTTCTGAGTTAATTCTTTTTAAGATAATGATTGGAAAAAAATTATACAGGCTCCCAGTGTCTTTATTTTTACTTAATTAACTATCTTTCTGAGGTAATTATTTTTAAGATAATGATTGGAAAAAAATTATACAGGTTCCCAATGTCTTTATTTTTACTTAATTAACTGACTATCTTTCTGAGGTAATTCTTTTTAAAATAATGATTGGAAAATAATTATACAGGTTCCCAATGTCTTTATTTTTACTTAATTAACTGACTATCTTTCTGAGGTAATTCTTTTTAAGATAATGATTGGAAAATAATTAAAATAATTAATCCTTCATGCAAAGTCTTTGTTAATAACTTGTTTCTCTTTATGAATTCGTAGGAAGTCTGAGAGAGATTGATTGACTTTGATATCTATGGAGAATTAAGATCATGTTACCTTCACTCTGCGAAGTCAAAACTGTCCGTCCCCATGTATCTAAATTCTGTCATTGTGGTACCTTGGGTTCTACTTAGACATCAGTCTAACGTTGAACCTCTAACAAGGCACAACCGTCGGTATGGTCTTTGAAGACGATTACTGGGATCAAAATCAAGATAATCTGTGGAGAACAAACTTACAATTTACAAAAGGACTGGAATTATGGGGCTCACCCAAGAGTTCCAACTTTAACAGAATACAATTTTTTCAGTCAAAAGTTCTTCGGTAAATTGTCAGTACTCCCTTTTATGTCAACTACAACACCTAATCCAACTCAGCTCCAAGAAGTTCTATTCTAATCCTGTCGCTCAGTATATCATCTCACAGTCCCATCCTGGCAATGAAAAAATTAATCAATACGAAATTGTATGTGTGTATTCAGAACCATTTAGAAACGACACATTACATTTTATAATTATATATATTTTTTAAAATATTTTAATTTGGATTCTTATTAGATAATATTTATATATTATTATTTTTTTTTTAATGTATGTATTTATTATATGGGTATATATATATATATATTTTTTTTTGTTTAACTATTATTTATTCTATTTTATTTTTTTTCTCTCTTGTATTTAGTTATCATTGTACATGAATTGTTCCATTACCTATTTATTGTCAACAAATTTACTTATGGTCTGTCAGTACCGATTGTAAGTATGCATAATAAAAATATATATTAAAAAAAAAAAAAAAGAAAAGAAAAAAGAAACGACACTTATCAATTTTCTGTCAAATCAATAAAAGGGAACGGGGGAATAAGGGGAAAGGCTCAAAATTTCTAATAACTGCCGTTGTAATAAATTTATAGACACAAAATTGTATATGTAAAAAAAATTCTGTCAGCTTGGGTGTCTGTGAACACGATAACTCCCGGTAGAGTCATCATCAGATTTAATATTCTCGTTATGCAGGGTGTCCCAGGATGGAGGTAACAAAAGTTGAGGCCGTATAGAAAATTTAATTTTGAACAAAAAAGTCCCTATAAACATAATCCCGATTCGTAGCCGTTTCAGAGATATTCAACATCTTGGATTTTTTTCATTTAGCACATTTTTTGGTCTAAAATCTCTTATGACTCCTTAACTGTAAACGAGTACCTCCATCCTGGGACACCCTGTACAACGACAACTATTAATTTTCAGCAAAATTTACCAAAGAGTGGAGAGGCTTAACAAAAAAACTTTAATAACTGCTTGTAGAATGAATTATATTGTCATAAAATTTTATTTGTGTGACCTGAACTCCACATAAGGACATTACCTATCGATTTTCAACGCAATAGGCTGAAGGGAAAGGAAGGATCAGAGACTGGCTCAACTCAAAAACCCTAATAACTGCTCTAACAAATTTATCGACACAAAATTTATTTTGAGAATTTAAGAGCCCTCTATGTAAGTCAACTGTTGAATATTAGCACAAACGGTCGATTGGTTTTGGAAGGAGGGGGCGAAAAGTTAATTGATTAATTCACGCACTGTGTTCACAATGTCTAAGATTCACCGAAGAGGATTGTACGAGTATTATCCTTACCCATTGCTTTATGGGTACCCGGCCAAATATAAAGGGCTAAGGTTGGAGCGTGACCCAACCTAGTCCTTCCTGTTTGGGATCGGCCGATACATCTCCCAGGGAAAAGTGTGATAATTGAATCTGATAGGAAGACGGAAGGGAGGGCTCGAGAATAGCTAAGATAACCGGAGAGTCTTTTAATTTTATCTATTTGCAATCTCTCTCAGGTTTAATTGGATTGATGACCAGGTTACATTTAAAGTTTCAACTCTTATCTTCTTATCCTGATATGGGATATGTCCGAGCTGGACTGAACTTTGTGGTGCCAGTGTGCTTTGTAAGGGTTAAATAATAATAATAATATTTGCATAAAATTTGTTAGAGCAGTTATTAGGGTTTTTGAGTTGAGCCAGTCTCTGATCCTTCCTTTCCCTTCAGCCTATTGCGTTGAAAATCGATAGGTAATGTCCTTATGTGGAGTTCAGGTCACACAAATAAAATTTTATGACAATATAATTCATTCAAGCAGTTATTAAAGTTTTTTTGTTAAGCCTCTCCACTCTTTGGTAAATTTTGCTGAAAATTAATAGTTGTCGTTGTACAGGGTGTCCCAGGATGGAGGTACTCGTTTACAGTTAAGGAGTCATAAGAGATTTTAGACCAAAAAATGTGCTAAATGAAAAAAATCCAAGATGTTGAATATCTCTGAAACGGCTACGAATCGGGATTATGTTTATAGGGACTTTTTTGTTCAAAATTAAATTTTCTATACGGCCTCAACTTTTGTTACCTCCATCCTGGGACACCCTGCATAACGAGAATATTAAATCTGATGATGACTCTACCGGGAGTTATCGTGTTCACAGACACCCAAGCAGACAGACAGAATTTTTTTTACATATACAATTTTGTGTCTATAAATTTATTACAACGGCAGTTATTAGAAATTTTGAGCCTTTCCCCTTATTCCCCTGTTCCCTTTTATTGATTTGACAGAAAATTGATAAGTGTCGTTTCTTTTTTTCTTTTCTTTTTCTTTTTTTTTTAATATATATTTTTATTATGCATACTTACAATCGGTACTGACAGACCATAAGTAAATTTGTTGACAATAAATAGGTAATGGAACAATTCATGTACAATGATAACTAAATACAAGAGAGAAAAAAAATAAAATAGAATAAATAATAGTTAAACAAAAAGAATATATATATATATACCTATATAATAAATACATACATTAAAAAAAAAATAATAATATATAAATATTATCTAATAAGAATCCAAATTAAAATATTTTAAAAAATATATATAATTATAAAATGTAATGTGTCGTTTCTAAATGGTTCTGAATACACACATACAATTTCGTATTGATTAATTTTTTCATTGCCAGGATGGGACTGTGAGATGATATAATAATATTGACCGACAATACTCATGGTCAAATTGACCGTCTGAGGGGTTATCTCTTCTATTTATACTCACACATATATAAAAGTGACAAAATAAAAATAAAATAATTCAAATACAAATGCAGTAATTTACAAAATTAACTTAAATGATCCTCTAAAAAAACTAACAAAAAATAAAAATAAAAAACATCTTCCTGTGTATATATTATTAATAACTAAATTCTGAAACTAGCTCAAATCTATAATTGCAGGCGGCTTTGCAATAGTTAATTAAACTTTTGTAATTTCGTCCATTTACATATTCAATAAACTGAACATAGCTCAACTCTGCTTTACTAAAATAAATAAAACGAAATTATTTTAAGATGGGGCATACGGCATTAAGTGAAACACATCTTCATCTTGCTTGTTATTACACATGGAGCAAAGTTTGGTTTCCTTAGTGTAAGAATACTTATTTAAATAAAGCTTTGTAAAGGGAGCCATGGTGGCCTTGCGGGCTAGAGCTTAGGGCTTTGGTCGCATGGTCTCACCTTGGTTTGCGGGTTCGAATCCCGTCCGGGAGTGAGTTTTATTTCGTAGATAAAACTTCCTCCCATGGATGTCGTAAATAATTAGGTAAAACACCATTAATAAGAGTCATGGCTAATATGCATCGTACATAAGGCAAAAAAAAAACTTTGTAAAGGTTAAACAATGTTCAATTAGTTAGTTATTGGCTGTTACTATGAGGACATTTCGCCTACTACCAGAGCGCTCTTTCGTCACTCTGGTGGACATGAGCCTGATTCTACTGTGGGAGTCCTAAATGTTGCCTGCCCTTCCTGTTTATTCACCTGATATCGCACAGGCTCGGGACCATCGCTTAATGTTCCATCCAAAAGACGGCGTGCTCAAGGTTTTTTCACCTTTTTAATCAAATTATAAACATCATTTATATAATAATACACTAACTTTAATACTATGATATTAGTTTACTCTGAACATTCGTGCAATAATAAGTGTGAAGGGCTTCATAGTAGCAATCCGTGCTGATAACCTTAGTAGTTGAGCGCCCCATAAAAACTAGTATTTATCATTTAGGTCCTGCACTCTGGGGTTCTGCCAAGGCTTCAAATCTCCAGCGCATCCAATCCCTTCAATCCAAAATCCTTCGTACAATAGCCAATGCTCCTTACTACGTCTCCAACAAAACCCTTCACACTGACCTTAATGTACCTTTCATCACTGAAGTCGCTAAATCCAAATATAAAAAATTATTTTCCCTTCTTAGTTCCCACAATAATCCTCTAGTCCGTGCCCTCCATTCTGCCATACTTCCCCAACGGCGGCTTAAGCGTCAATGGCCTAGAAACCTCCTGAGCAGAAGCAGTGACAGTGACAGTGATTAGCTATAAACATGAGAAAAACAGTGACTAGGGAGTGTCCCCACTGGATGATTTCTGCCCTCATGACATTGCCATTATCTCTTTATTAGCACATTTGCTTGTTGTATTTATTTGTATACAGTTGTAAATAGATATTTGTAAATAAATAAAAAAAAAAAGGTTAGGTTAGGTTTTATGACTCATGCCCGGGCTTTAACTATGAGGTCGCCTACCTACTACCAGAGCTCTCGTTCGTCACTTTGGTGGACATGAGCCCGACTCTACTGTGGGAGTCCTAAATTTTGCCTAACCTAAATTCTTATTCTCCTAGGGCCAGGGGTCTTTAACGAGTACCTGACATCGTACAGGCTCGGGACCATCCCTTAACGTCCCATCCGAAGGACGGCGTGCTTAAGTTTATTTTACCTCCCAAATAAAATAAACTAAGGGCCTTGGTCGGGTTTCGAACCCACGTTTTTGAGCTCAGAAGCCAAGCACGCATACCACTGAGCTACCGGCGCCCTCTATCATTTATCATCTACCTCGGGTTCAGAAACAAACAGCTAAAATATTTTATTTATTTTTTATTTTATTTTTTTTTTTTTGGCTTTATGTACGGTGCATATTAGCCATGTCAATGTGTTATATATAATTATTTAAGACATCCATGGCCCCGGGAGGGAGTTCTATCTACGAAATAAAACTCACTCCCGGACGGGATTCGAACCCGCAAACCATGGTCTGAGGGAGAGCGGACATTTATTGAGATGGGAAAGTGATTCAAGTACAGGGGAGGGAGGAGGTGGTGCCAAGGAGTGAGGGTACAGTTTGCTATACTTTCTCCATGTGGAGCAGGCGCATATTGCTATACTTTCTCCATGTGGAGCAGGGGGAAGGGGGAGGGTGACGTCATAGGAGGAGGTGGGTGCTGGTTAGAGCTGGGATGACCGTATGACGTCACATGTGTGACGTCACAAAGGTCACTGCTCGAGATGAAATCCCAGATTCCTCCATTACTAGCTACTTACATTCTAAGGTATCAGGAGAGAGACACTCAATTTACTTAACGGTCTTCCGACTTATCTACCCCTAAGAAATTATCGGTATGGTGAACCTAACGAATTGTCATATTTGTATAAATTTTATAAATATAATTTGATAGAGGTACACTTAATTATTTTATTCAATTTTTTGAATTATTATTCTTTTTAAAACAGTTTTTATTAGTAAAATCAAAAAATTTATAGAAACTGTTTAAAAAAAATAAAGCAAAAAATTAATAATTCAAAAAATAAAAATATAATAATTATATAATTATATGTACCGGCGCCCTCTATCAAATTATATTTATAAAATTTATAAACTGTTATATAATATATTATTTATATAAATTTTTATCTGATTTATTCACTTTTAAAATGTTTATATTAATTTCCTTAAATTGTTTTACCAGTCTGGCGGATGATGAGGGTAACTTCGAAAGTAGGCTAGCATATAAGTATGTATGTAATAATAAAATCTATTAGAGGTCAGACTTCAAAAAATCAAACTACAAAAATCGGACCATAAAAATCGTAAAATGTATATATTGTTTTAGTTTAATTAAATCATACCGGAGATTTTTAGTTATTAATCCACTGCCATATTGCCAATGCGCCATTTCAAATCTTCAATCTCACATTGCATAATGAACAAAATCTGAATTAGTATGAACCTAAAAGGGGACGGACATATGGATGTAAACAAAGCCGCTAGAAAAAAGGGATTAGTGTTGCGTTCGAATCAAAACAAAAACCAGGAACCACCATTCATTTCGTATTTTTCTGTTTCCGTTTCATCTATTCATCCGATTTTGAATCTGAAAAATGATTTGAACTCATTGAACTGTCTACTTTCTGCGCAGTACATGTAAATTAAAAAATTAAAAATTAACATGTGAAAAATTAAAGAAAAATACATAAAAAATCTTAAATTCGGAATTTACAAATAATTAAAAAAAAAAAACAACTGAGTGTTATATCAGTTCTACATTTATATTGAGTACAAAGGAAAAAAAAAATATTAAAAAAAAGTTTAGCCGTTTAGCTAAAATACCATTAATATTTTTGCTGCATTAGTGGTGTCATCTGTTGAGATAACTTCATAATAAAATACGAGGGCGCCGGTAGCTCAGTGGTAAGCGTGCTTGACTTCTGAGCTCAAGGTTGTGGGTTCGTAGCCCGACCGAGGCCCTTAGTTTATTTTATCTGGGAGGTAAAATAAACTTAAGCACGCCGTCCTTCGGATGGGACGTTAAGCGATGGTCCCGAGCCTGTACGATGTCAGGTACTCGTTAAAGACCCCTACCCTAGATGAATAAAAAATTTAGGGTAGGCAAAATTTAGGACTCCCACAGTAGAGTCGGGCTCATGTCCACCAGAGTGACGAAAGAGCGCTCTGGTAGTAGGCGATATGACCTCGTAGTTAAAGCCCGGGCATGAGTCATAAAACCTAAACCTAAACCATAATAAAATACGAGACATTTAACCTTAACATCCATTTGTACCCTCTGTTATCAGGAGGTAACGAAATTTTCCACGACAAACACCATCATCACGTCAGTCCACTTGTTCAATAATTATCCACAAATCCACCAGGACGCCTCAAGCGGGCATGGCAGAGTGGCCTGTTCCAGGATGGGGGCGTCAAGTAACTAACCCAGCGCCGGGGGCGATTGACGGGCCAGGCCCGAGTTCTACCCCCCGGCGACCGCGATGTAGAGGCAGCCCCATCCCACTAATCTCGAGCTCTCTCGGCGCCACCAGGTAGCCGCAACAATAGGAGGTCTGGGAGTGTCAGCCTGTCCCGTTAGGGACCAGCGACTGTCGCCCCCAGACACCCCCCCTATACCATAATTGTATACAGTTATATTTGTATTGTTATGTATATTGTACATTCTCTTCCCCGACGAAGTTGCGGAGCGGGTGATTTACCGGAGCAACCGGAAATAAATGAAAAAGTAACTAACTGTTTAAGCCTCACATTTTAATATTTTTAAATTTATGAAAGTGGAATGTATTGTGCTAATGATTATCCGTTTTGTGCTGCCCCCCTCAAAATTGGATTGGCATCAAACTTTTAACTGCAATGAATTGTGCTCGTTTTGTGTTGAATTTTGTGCTGCCTCGCAATATGATGTTATTATAGTAATGATGTTATTTTTATTAATTTGAAAAACTTAAAATAGTGCGGCTAACTTGATGCATCTCTCCAGGAATAGCCTGGACTTCTTCAGTCATGTATCTCAACATGTCATTCCATCCCACAATCTAATGTCGGAAATGTATAAATGAATAATAAATGATTGTACTATGTGCAGAGGTAGAATACAGTAGGTCTATCGTGAGACACATAAGTATTGTTCTGTATTTGTTTTGAGTTAGTGAGAAGTTTAAATGCACAATTAAGCCCAGATGACGGGCCTAAATATCTGTTTAATAGCAGTCTATTACATGCATTAAGGTACCCAACTTTCTCAAGTTGGGAGTACAACTGAGGAATAGAAAAGCGGAGGTTTACCAGATGAATAATAGGAGAAGTTTGGAGTCAAAATATCGTTAGGGAGGGGAGCAGCATATGGTGCCTGTATCAATAACGTAAACTACAAGGGGGCGTCTACTAAATCACAGGGAAGGGGGGAAAAAAAATTACTAGAACAAGAGATCGAGTTCTGCTCTGTCAGATGGCAATATGTTATACAGAAAAGTTATAGTTTTGGATACATATCGATGATAGAATACATGAGATATATAAGAGCCATATTTCGGAAATACAGTGTAAACTCCATTTAACGCCACTCGATTTAACGACAAACTCCCTAAAACATCGAAATTACTTGGATCTGGTTGGTTTACCTTGTTGTCCATACAATGATACTCTATGTAGCATCACACCCAGTCTACATAACGACAACAATACGTCATTACTAAGCAATAAACAGTACTTTCAAGTTGCCCAAATTAATAACAACTGCAGCTGTGTACGTTCTTTTGTTTGTTATTTTGTTGCTTTATTGTCTACCACGTATTTACCTCGACTGTCGGCATCATACGTACCGAAGATTCTAAGAAATTCGTTCTTTTGTTTGTTGTGATTACCTTGCACGTGTTTACCTCGGCTGCTAGACTGTTATTAGGTTGTTATGCATTATCTATACGTTATCATATTCTTTTTGTGTAAATTCTTTATTTCACCAGATCAACAAATTCATATTATACATGGTGTTTTTAATATGAAGCTTAATCACTATAATACATAGGTAATTTTACCCTTAATACATGTTGTAAAATAATATAGATGTAATGTACAATCAATTGCAGAAGGAAAAATGAAATTAAATGTCCTCTATCAATCAATGGTAATGCCCTAGTAAATCCATAATAACTAAGTAAAATATCAATTTATAAGGTATCTTCATATTCTTAGTAGGGATGGGTATCGACCAACAAAACATGGATTAATGACATCGATTTTCTACTAGTTAATCGATACACTTATTAATTGTTGGTTAAATAATGGATTAATCGATTAAACGAAAGCACAAACAAAAGTTAATACAATCAGTCAATCACAACTCACAAATGACAAAACACAAATGATTAGAAATTAGAATTAGAAGTAGAACTATTAGAAGTTTACTTTTTACTTATCACCAGTTCACCACAGAGCACTGTGTTGTATCGATAGTCAATACGATAGTCTCCTCCCACTTTTTTAGGTGAGTTGCACTTCGGATGAATAATAATTAATTCATTTTTCTTTTTTTTCTCCTGTTTTTCGGATGAGTTGTAATTTTAATTAAAAATTTAATAATCGTTAAATAATCATCAATTATCCGATTAATCAAACCTAGATGACATCGATTAAAAAAACACAGATTATTTTACCAAAACATAGATTATTTCGATTAATCGGTTAATCGATACCCATCCCTAATTCTTAGTTGCTCACTACTTTCAAACTGTGAACATGGCGAGGAAGAGAAAATCTTTGTGTATTGACGAAAAAGTTTTATTAATACGCGCAATAGAGGCTGGAAAAATGATAAGTGATGTTGGAAGACGCTTTGGTAACAGTCGCTCTACCGTGTCTACAATATGGAAGAACAAAGAAAAAATTCTACAAGCAGAGGAGAATGGAAAATCTTCTAACAAATTAAAGAAACCTAAATACGAATATTTGGATCTAGCTATGCTATCATGGTTTCACAGACAGCGCCAGAATAATATGCCTATCTCTGGGCCGATCGTGAAAGCTAAAAACTTTATTAGTAAATACGTATTATAATAGTAAAATATTATTAAATGTAATGTAATATGTATTGATATTTCTTCTCTTCATTTAACGACAACTCTCAATAACGCCAAAAAATGCGCAGTCCCTTTAGAGTCGCTATATAGAGTTTACACTATATTAATCGATTAGCAGTACTTTGGACTGCGAGGTGTGTTCAAAAAGTAACGGGAATTTTGTAATTTCGTGGGTTGTATTAGTCCGATTCACACGATTTTCAACTTTCCAGGATATAGGGAAGTTATTGTAATGGGTCCGAAAATAGAAATCAAAATTTTCATCATATTTTTATGTTTCAAGGTCATTACATTATTTTAACACTATTTTTGGAAAAATCTCCAGATGGTGTAAGCTATGGAGAATTAAGATCAATGATGGTAAATGTGTTCAAGTTACCTTCACTCTTCGAAGGCAAAACTGTCCACCTGTATCTATGAACAATGCTCTCATTCCAACCTCCAACATACGGTACCTTGGGTTTTACTTAGACAGCAGACTAACGTGGAATCCTCACAAAAGACTCAAACGACAAGAACTCAACAGGCGATATGGTCTTTTAAGACGACTACTCGGATCAAAGTCAAAACTATCTGTTGAGAACAAACTTACAATTTACAAAACAATCATACGACCAATATGGACATACGGACTAGAACTATGGGGCTCAACATCAACAGAATACAAACTTTTCAGTTAAAAGTCCTACAACAAATTGTCAATGCTCCCTTTTATGTCACCAACAAAGTCCTATACAAAGACCTCAACATTCCTTATGTCCAATACCTAATCCAACTCCGCTTCAAGAAATTCCATTCTAAGTTGAATACCCATCCCAATCCTGTCGCTCAGCGCATGTCCTCTCAGTCCCATCCCGACAACCCTCCACGCCGCCTAAGACGACGCTGGCCTCGCGATATTCTTTGAATAACGAGACTGTCAGCACTGGTTGGCTTCTCCCATCAATTGTATATATTTATTTCATGTTCACTTCTACCTATTGTAAATTTTGTACAAATTGTAGAATAGTATAAAATAAAATAAAAATTTTTGGAAATACAGAAATGAATGATATTGGTTACAGAGTACGTGCAAATAGTTGTTTCTATTGATTATTTGATGGAGTCTTTTAGTATTCCGTTGTGAATTGACTTTTTAAAATTTAAATAATATTTCTTTTTGACTAACATTATTATTTTAATAGTTGTATGAAGACAGTTGTTATTTTTTCTCCTCACATATGAAGACCTATAGTCTATGTGAATGCTATGGGATATGCAAAATTTAGACGAAAGTGAGCTCTGATAAGCGACATGACCTCGAAGTTAAAGCCCGGGCTTGACCCCCTCGCCCTCTTCCATGGCTGATTACGCTGAAAATTGATATGCGTTGTCTTTATGCTGTTTTGAATTCAGGTAGGAAATGTCATGTCAATATGTTCATTACAACTGCAGGTAATAGGTTTTCATATTTGCAAATCCTTTCGCGGGGCGTAATTCACTAACTGCCAACATGTTGGAATATTCATATCGCATATTCTTCGGATCCATCCTGAGTTATTCAGGTGCGTTCTATAAAATTACTGGAGCCTCAAGTACTTCCAAAAAATCCTATCCTATATGAGTTTACGAAATTGAACCACTTGAAAATTGATGTTGCACAATATTTTATATTTTTCTTGTTTGTTTTGGAGATATAAGGGATGGCCATACTTGTCCTGGGATAAACCAGATTTTCATCGCACTTACAACGACATAAGGGGCAATAACTTAGATGGAAACCCTAGGAAAAACGAGTCTGCGGAGACAGAGTTGTTAAAGGACGGGAGGGAACATTATGACAAGTAGGTCTGGGATATGAGACTTCATAGAGGCCTATGAAACATTAAAATGGAAAGCCGGCGGAGTAGGGGTGGACAATGTCATATGAATATTTAGCTAGCTAACCGAGGGAGCGCTGCAACACTCTGTCCCATCCTGAGCTCCAGCAATATTTAAAGTAGTCCAATTCTAGCTGGAGATCTACATAAGTTACTGGTCCTCCACTCTTTGAATAGTTGTCTTCAGAAGCTCCAGGGTCTCCCTTTCAAATATTGCTAACATAATACTCGTATTGAACTGCGCTCATTTGAAAATAGGTATAAATTGAAAAACATTGAACTTCGCCAAAACACATTTTATTAACACTGCCTAAGTACATATTATAGGTTTAGGTTTTATGACTCATGCCCGGGCTTTAACTACGAGGTCATACCGCCTACTACCAGAGCACTCTTTCGTCACTCTGGACATGAGCCCGACTCTCTTATGGGAGTCCTAAAAAAAAAAAAAAGCGTGCTTAAGTTTATTTTACTTCCCAGATAAAATAAACTAAGGGCCTCGGTCGGGTTTCGAACCCACTTTCTTGAGCTCAGAAGACAAGCACGCATACCACTGAGCTACCGGCACCCTCTAGTACATATTATAGAATCCAATTATAGTTTTTCGAAATAGCTGAGTATACTCTTCTTTTGTCTTCGAATACAATCCAATCAAAAGAACTTCCCAGACCCGGTAATGACGAAAAATCAATGAGAAATGCACTTAAACGGGAAATAAAAAAATTTACAACCGAAAGTTCACCGAAGAGAACGAAAGAAGATCTGGAGAGCCAGCTGAAGAAAGAAATGAGTGTTTTCGAAAACAGTGGTAAAAGAGCATTGTACTTAAACTTTGTGTACAGATCATTGAGGCACTACACAGTAATTGTAAAACTTTTTTTTTTTTATTATGTACGATGCAATTAGCCATGTCACTTATAAAGGTGTTATCTAGTTATTTTACAACATCCATGGCCTCGGGAGGGAGTTCTATCTACTAAATAAAACTCACTCTAGGACGGGATTCGAACCCGCAAACCATGGTGAGACCATGCGACTAAAGTCCTACGCTCTAGCCCGCACAGCCACCATGGCCCCCTAATTGTAAAACTTGGAATTCATTATAATCGAGTAATATACGAAACACTTGTTAAACCCTGAACCACACAGCTGTTTGTTTCGAAAGGCGTGACGTCAATCGAGACGCCATGACAATTTGGTACGTTTTGTGTGTGTGCAAAAATGCAAAATACATAATGTAATTGTTAGTAGTTTTTTGTTGAAATATTTATATTTTGGGTAAAATAGACGTTAAGTTAATATCTAAAAAAAAAAAAACTTGTTAAACCCTGAACCACACAGCTGTTTGTTTCGCAAGGCGTGACGTCAATCGAGACGCCATGACAATTTGGTGCGTTTTGTGTGTGTGCAAAAATGCAAAATACATAATGTAATTGTTAGTTTTTTGTTGAAATATTTATATTTTGGGTAAAATAGACGTTGAGTTAATATCTAAAAAAAAAAAATAAAAAAAAATAAAAATAAAAAAAAAAAAAAATAAGTTAATATCTGTCCCTCGGAGGTAAACTGCACTATGTGATAGAAACCCAATTTTACAGCTGAGCGCTCTCAAATTTTGAACTGTCAATTTCACCACAATGGCATTAAATTTATATGCTTTCATAACTACAGTTATTCTGAACCATTCATTGAAATACTCAGGCCGCATTAAAAAATAAATATTTGTATTTTTTATTGCCTCAAAATAAAAAAGCATCAAGTGGACTTAGTTCTGTTTCTCCCCAAATTGACATAGGGTTAGTGCAGTTTACCATCCTGTTATTTTGTAATTAGTTTAAAAAGGACATGATGCAGTATACCACTAAATAGGGCTCAAACAGATGTACAACTTAGTGCAAAAAAACTATTTTGGAAAAAAACTGACCTCGTTTTAAAAAATAGTTTACCTCCGAGGTACAGATATATCAACCAGTTTCTCAAAAATTGTCAACTAGCCTATTCCACCGAACAGTGTAAAATCCGAAAGGGCCTTTTGCGCGACTGGGTACTTTTGTACCAAGCAAGGTCAAGATTAGGCGATAACTCTGGAAACATTATGCTTTTTAAGTGCATATTTATCAGCATAAATGTGTAAATTTGTTAAAGTTTAAATTGAGTTGTATTTTTTTTTTTTTTTCATAATCATTTTTTCAAACTTACATGTTTAGATGTTGTATTAATAAATCCCGTTAATACTGGGATTGAAAGAGTTGAATCCCAAAATCTCGGGATCAAGTTCCAATCCCGGGATTGCAATCGACGACTTTTTTTTACTATCAGCTGTGGAAAATGCAGATTTTATCTTCTTCTGTCTGAATAGCTCAAACAGCCATTTCAATGTAAATATCAATTGACTGTAAAACTGTTTACTGGACGTTTCTTCTGATTAAAACGCACCCTAACATTGAGAAAGTGTCCATCTCAGCAGTATGTAGATGACATGACGAGGTGAGAGAGGTGCATACATCTGCCATGAGACCTCCCACTTTAATTAGGTTTGTGTAAAGTACGGACAGTGTACGTCGTCCCCAGCCACTGCGGCACTTCCAACCCCACAATCTTCATATATCCTTAACACATTTCTTGACATCAAACTAATTAAATTAATTCTCAACGCGCTCATTCCCTCATCCTCGTCCCCCCGATTTAATTTCTCTCAGTGTACTTAATTAGTCTGTGTAGTTAGATTCAATATTCAAAACGTTGGGGAGCTTGAAGCTCGAGTATCAATATTTTTAGACTTCTAAAGAAACCACTAACAATAATAAATAATATTACTCAAAGAACAAGCTGTAGAGAAATTAAACATTTTAAAATCCTCCAGTTGCCTGCGCTGTTTATATTTGAAACATTATTGGCTATCTCCTTTCCCCACTTCATGAAGACAATACGTAGAAACAATAACAAAATTTAAACGTCAACTAAAAATGTTTATGTTAGAGGAAACCTTCTATTCGGAAACGGAATTCTTTGCTCATTGTCCAAAAATAATAAAAATATCGTTTTTTATTCAAAAACATTATCCGATATATAGCTTTCATTTTTTATTTTTTTAGCTGAGTTCGTCCTTACGTTAAGGTCTTCCCGGGTCGAATCCACGTTTTAATAATTATTTTTTTATTATATACATATCATGCTAATTTATTTCTTTTGTTTTTTTTTTCTTTTAAATGATTTTATTATATCACTAGCAGTAATACCCTATAAGCAGTTATAATTTTTAATTATTCATACGGAATTCAACTGTAGTAACGCTAGTAATTTTTTAGGACCCCTGGGCACCACAGCTAGTATGCGCCTTTCAAAGGCGGAAACCACAGCTAGTGAATACTTAGCATCGCTGGACGTCCTAACCAGTGCGTACTTAAGAACGCTGGTCACCACAGCTAGTATGTGCCTTGCAACAGCGGACCCCACAGCTAGTACGTAGTTAGACCCACTGGGCATCACAGCTAGTATGTGTTTTGCAACGGCGGACCCCACAGCTAGTACGTAGTTAGAAACGCTCAGCATCACAGGTAGTATGTGTTCTGCAACGGCGGACCCCACCGCTAGTACCTAGTTAGAAACGCTCCGCATCACAGCTAGTATGTGTTCTGCAACGGCGGACCCCACCGCTAGTACCTAGTTAGAAACGCTGGGCATCACAGCTAGTATGTTTTTGCAACGGCGGACCCCACAGCTAGTACGTTTTTAGGAACGCTGGGCCCTACAGCTAGTAGGTGCCTTGCAACTGCGGAGCCCACAGATGGTATGTAGTTAGAACCACAGGGCATCACAGCTAGTATGAGTTTTGCAACGGCGGACCTCACAGCTAGTACGTAGTTAAATACGCTGGGCCACACTGCTAGCGCCTTGCAACAGCGGACCCCACAGTTAGTACGTAATTAGGAACGCTGGTCACCACAGCTAGTATGTGCCTCGCAACAGCGGACCCCACAGCTAGTACGAAGTTAGGAACGCTGGGCATCACAGCTAGTAAGTGCCTTGCAACAGCGGACCCCACCGATAGTACGTTTTTAGGAACGCTGGGCCCTACAGCTATTAAGTGCCTTGCAACAGCGGACCCCACAGCTAGTACGTAGTTAGAACCACTGGGCATCACAGCTAGTATGTGTTTTGCAACGGCGGGCCCCACAGCTAGTACGTAGTTAGAAACGCTCAGCATCACAGCTAGTATGTGTTCTGCAACGGCGGACCCCACCGCTAGTACCTAGTTAGAAACGCTGGGCATCACAGCTAGTATGTTTTTGCATCGGCGGACCCCACAGCTAGTACGTTTTTAGGAACGCTGGGCCCTACAGCCTGTAGGTGCCTTGCAACTGCGGACCCCACAGATAGTATGTAGTTAGAACCACAGGGCATCACAGCTAGTATGAGTTTTGCAACGGCGGACCCCACAGCTAGTACGTAGTTAGAAACGCTTAGCATCACAGCTAGTATGTGTTCTGCAACGGCGGACCCCACCGCTAGTACCTAGTTAGAAACGCTGGGCATCACAGCTAGTATGTTTTTGCAACGGCGGACCCCACAGCTAGTACGTAGTTAAAACCACTGGGCATCACAGCTAGATAGTGCATTTTTCTATTTGGCCATCAATAATACTACATGTGAAATTCCATGACAATCCGATCATCCGTTAATGACCTATCACTATCTTCAAATTTAGGCCTACCCCCATAACCCCCCTCCCGTTCACAATTTTTTGAAGTCACACCCTATTTTTCTATTTGGCCTTTATGAATACTACATGTGAAATTTCGTGACAATCCGATCATCCGTTAATGACTTATCACTATACTTATACTTAGGCCCCCATCAACCCATCCTCCCGTTCAAAATTTTGTGACATATATACCCTATATTTCTATTTGGCCTTTAAGAATACTACATGGGAAATTCCATGACAATACGACCAACCATTATTGAGCTGGCACTATATTTATACTTAAGCCCCCCCCCCCCCCCCCTACAGGCCCCCCTCCCGTACAAAATTTTGAGCCGTCACACCGCCTATTTCTCTATTTGACTTTCAGGAATACTACATGTGAAATTTCGTGACAATCTGACCAACCGTTAATGAGCCAGCACTATATTTATACTTAGGCCCCCCTCACAACCTCCCCTCCCGTTCAAAACTTTGGGTCGCCACACATCTTATATTTCTATTTGGCTTTTAAAAATACTACATGTGAAATTTCGTGACAATCCGACCAATCGTTGAAGAGTTAGCACTATATTTATACTTAGGCATACCCCCCCCCCCCCCTCCCCCCGTACAAGTTTTTGGGACGCCACACACTTTTTTTTTATTTGGTCTTCAGGAATACTACATGTGAAACTTCGTGACAATGCGACCAACCGTTAATGAGCTAGCTCTATATTTATACTTAGGCCCCCCTCAACCCCCCCTCCCGTTCAAAACTTTGGGACGCGATACACCTTTTTTTCTATTTGGCTTTTAAAAATACTACATATGAAATTTCATGACAATTCGACCATTAGTTAATGAGTTAGCACTATTTATACTTAGGCCCCCCCACTACCCCCCCTCCCGTTCAAAACTTTGGGACGCCACACACCTTTTTTCCCTTTTTGGCTTTTAAAAATACTACATGTGAAATTTCATGACAATTCGACCATTAGTTAATGAGTTAGCACTATTTATATACTTAGGCCCCCCCCTACAACCCCCCCTCCCGTTCAAAATTTTGGGACGCGACATAGCCTATTATTCAATTGGGCTCAAAAGAATGCTACATGTGAAGTTTCATAAAAATCCGTCCAGCCGTATGGGCGTGATGCTGGAACAAACATATATACATACATACATACATACAAACAAACCCCGTTTCAGCTTTATTAATATAGATTTATATAATTTTGTTTGTACTTTTCTGTTTTTATCATTTATTCATGCATATATTTATTGTTATTGATATTTCGTTTTCTTTCTCTTTTCTATATTTCGCACATTGTGACCAGATGAAATCTCTTGGTTATAAAAAATTATTACATTAATTTTAATCAAATAACAAAAATGTATCTACTGTATTTATATAGTGTTACAATATTATTTAAATATTTTTATTTTTGTTCTCAAATTTTCAAGTATTTATTAATATTATTTTTCGAATGTATTGTTAATTCCACTCTATATGTGTCTGAATCTAAGAATTAATCTCTGTTTAGGTGCCTAATTTATAAGTATCTTAATGTATAAACTCTTATGACGTATCCTATACTATGTTACGGTTTAACGAAAATAGATATTATTATTATTATTTCATTTTAATTTGGATCTAGGTGTCGCAAAATACTTAATTCGGCATCTTTGCACTTCAGTAGAATATTTACGAAAAACACAGTCAGAGGGAATTATGCGGCGTTTTTGTCTTACTAAGTTCTTCTGGGGCAACTTGATGATTACATACAATTTTTACTTTCTTATGCCTATAGTATAAATAAGTATTGAAATCGTGCAAAAATCCGAGATCGAGTTTTTAATGGATTTTCATTTAAGGTGAAATGAATAAAAACTCCAATAACTGCCGTTGTAATGAATGTCTTGAGACGATTTTTCGTATATAAATTCAAAGCTCTTTAAGAACGACACCTATTAATTTTCGGCAGAATCAGCAGAAGTGGATGTGGTCTCAACTCAAAAATCCCAATAACTTCTGATGTAATGAATGTATCGACATGAAACTGTATATTTAAATTCAAAACCTCATAAGGATGGCACCTGTTAATTTTTCGCGAAGGGAGTGGGGGGGGAGGGGGGGGGGGCAGAGAACAGTATACAATGTAAAATGATAATACTGTTGTTAATGTTTTTACTGTCTATTTGAATATTTTAACAAAATATTAAGATGAGATAAAGGGCGGGTTGTCGGTTGCCTGACTTAGAACCACTTATAATTAGGATTGATGACTCTGAGCCAGGACAGCTAACCACTTAGCGTCTGTGCACTGACTCCAGTTGTGATCCGTCATGTGCCTACCGTCCTCACTTATTGTGTTGACAGTTGTGCAGGCCACCAGCAGTAGCACCCTCTGCTAGCCATTTGTTAAATCAGCTTCTCCTCCAGTGTGAGACATTGGCACCTATGAAAGACCAATCGGACCTCGTTTGTCCTGAGGTCTAGCCCTAGTTACAAATTGCTTTGTGACAGGGGTAATACTTTATACAGATTGACTCATTGTATTTTAATAGTTTAGGGCGCCGCAAAGCGGGGCGAAAAACCATTTAAGATTTCCCGACCAAGACATTGTTGTCGAAAGGTGAGTGGCTCCGAAAATGTAAATATTTACCTTATAATGAAAATAATACTGCATAGAGATGGAACAAATCAAGTATTCTCGTTTGAACAAGTGTTGTCATTCTACTGCGATAAGACGCGGGTTTATCAGTCTGACTGCTATAATAGCAGTTCGATCATTGTTTGAGCTATATTCGGCAGTTGAAATGGAGTCTAAAGAGAAAGGTAAGTAATCATATGCACGGTTCTTGTAAGTAGTGTTCAGTTACAGAGATATTTGAATTATTTTATTAAAAAATCCGTTACATCCATAATTTTGAACGAGAAAAATAATGTTTACCCAATAGCTCCCAAGCTAATTGACCCATTTTCCTTTTCGTTATACTTTCTAGTTTTCAGATTCATTTGTACCTTTTTGCTATTTTTTGATATACCTACTTCGTATTTTTAATACAAATGATTGATTTTATCTTATGTAACATTACCCGTTTGTGCAACATCACCCGTCTATGTTTGCAGAGGGAGCTCGGGATCTGGCTAGTGAACAAGTGAGGTTATGGTGGGCCGGGGGCGATCACCGATCGACCAAAGTATGGCGATCGGTGGTCGCCCAGCCCGTCACACCGCTTTTTTCGCTCCCGCCAGGAGCCGACAAACCGGCTGAACACTGGGTAGCCGGTCTCCGTCACCAGCTGCCTCAGATCCAGTCCCAGGTATGATCCGGTCACACATGAACAGTTTGAGTTGTTCTTCCTCCTAAGGCAGAAGAGTGTTCAGAAGTTCCTGTCAACTATGGTCGATTAGTGTCAGAGAGTGCAAACAATTAGTTGATTAATTAGACTCAAGGAAGTACAATGCGGTGATTAACCAATGGTTATTGGAGGTAAAATAAACTTAAGCACGCCGTCCTTTGGATGGGACGTTAAGTGATGGTCCCGAGCCTGTACGATGTCAGGTACTCGTTAGAGACCCCTGCCCTAGGTGAATAAAAATTTAGGGTAGGCAAAATTTAGGACTCCCACAGTAGAGACGGGCTCATGTCCACCAGAGTGACGAAAGAGCGCTCTGGTAGTAGGCAATATGACCTCGCAGTTAAAGCTCGGGCATGAGTCATAAAACCTAACCTAACCTTTTTTTAAATGACAATCTGTAAAAAAATAATAATAATAACAAAATAAGCTTTAACAAAAACGAGGCTAATAACGCTGTGTTATTTGTTTAATTAAGACGAAAGATAAAGTGAACATGGAAATCATTAAAACAAAATGGAAATTAAAACGAAACAATATATTTTTATTTCAAACAATTATTTTTATTAATTTTTAAAAACACAGGTAAAGCAGAAAAAAAAATTGTCTCGTGAAAACCAACAAATAATACCTAATAAAATACTGTTGGTTTAAACACAATTTAAACACAAAGGAGCCTGTATTATTAAAAACGCCGTGTTTTTGCAAATATTTTATTTAATTTCGTTATTTTACTTGGGAAAACAAAACTCAAAACTACTTATGTGGATAGCTCAGACGTAGCGTAATGTTTACTGAGTCAAGGGTTCGTAACCCGCCCGAGACAGAGAGGGGGTGAAAAAACTTCAGATGGGAAGTTATGCAATGGTCCCGCGCTTGTACAGTGTCATCTCCAAGATCTTCAGGTTTCATCAGAGCCTGTGTAAGGATCTCGGCCTCTATTACAGCTAGAGACTTGGACTATGAGCTCAAATGTTTATAAGGCCAAGCCCCTCCCCTCAGGCTTCCCCCCTAAGCCCTCCCAACAAAGTAAAAAAAAAATGTATGAACAAAAAATTTTTTTAAATCGACTATTATTTAAAACACCAAAGACTGAACTATTTTTTATTATTTAAATAAATTAAATCAGGATTCTTGCAGGGGGTGTGTCGTCTTGTCTCGTCCCGCCCCCAACATTTTAAGCTGGGCCTGGCCCTGTCTTGGCCCGTCCTTTCTTATCGTCAAGGTATATTCAGACATGCCACATGACTGCGGCGCGCGCGGCTGAGAGACAATACGCGACTGCGACATATCAAATGGTCTTCAGTTTCCTGTAAACTCATGTTATAAGTTCCTCAATCTTTGTAACTCTGCTAAGGCTGATTTCTCATGGGGACAATTTGTTAGTTTTTAAAGGTTTATTTTATGAGTCGGGTTTTTTTTTTTAAATTTTTAATTTAATAATGTTTTTAATTTTTAAATAAGTATAATTTAATTTAATTTTATTTAATAAATTTACTACTTCTGATTTCAGAAAGAATGTCACTTTTCTGGAATCACTTCCCTATCCTAAAAGGCTGTCTAAGAAGCTTTATTTGTGAGAAGACGGATAGGTTTCAGATGCAACTGTTACCGAAGGGGAGCATCCCCACTATCCGAAGGGATTACAGGGAAGACTTGTTCGAAAAATAATTGCGATCGTTACTGGACAATACGGCCATCGTCAGCATGAGATATAATACTACTTGGGAAGGTAGAAGGGACAGGAGAACCTGCAGAGAATAGCAGATCAGGGAATGACTGGTGTATTCCATTTCGGCTTTTGGACTCAGCTCTAGGAGGGATTTTGTGATGAGGGATTGCGTCTTTTATATATCGAACTTATCAGTTTTGAGGATGGGGAGGGGAGGGGGGGGGGGGGGTTAATAAGTAAAAGGGGCGTGCGAAGGGCCCCCAACACGAAGAGGAGGTAAATCAGGAACACATGGTGCCGGAGCCGGGGTTCGAATCCTCGAGGATTTATGTCAAGAACAACTGACACAGGAGACAGTCCTCTTGGGAAACGTTGACAAAGAACATACTGTGACCAGCACGTAACAGAACAGCTTGTTACCACTCCATCAGTCGGCTTAACTGTATCTTTTTAATAACACAGCTTTATAATATGACACATAGTTGTGTCGGGCTCATATCTACCAGAGGGACGACAGAACGCTCTGGTAGTAGGCGATATGACCTTGTAGTTAAACCCCAGGCATGAGTCATAATAACTAACTAATATGACACATCAAATTAAAACGATTGAATTTATTAAAATATATATGATGTGGCTGAGGTACCACTTTGAGAAATGGCTCCCCATTAAGCCTAGAGATTAATGAATAGCAAATCGAGATACGCCCTCTAAGATTTGCCTCGCTAAGCTCATGTGGCACCCATTTTCCTAATTTGGAAATTTTTCCGATCTCATGGAGATGCCGGCGGATGGTGAAATAGGTTGATTCAAGTTTGTTGGCAAGTTCTTCAACTGTTAAAGCTCGATTTTCTCAGAAAATCCTCATCTAATTGAACAGGTCGGCCTGAGCGAGGCTCGTCTATAAGGTCGAAATGTCCACCACTAAATTTTTCAAACCACCGTTGCACCTGTCTCACTTATTTGACCCTCGCCATAAACTTCCTTTTTCGCCTTTGTTAAATTTCCATAACAAAATATGCCGAATATGTTCACTAGTCTCTTCTATGTTAAAATGTGAACTGAAGGCCTAAAGATAGATATTCTTCAGTCAAAAACATATAAGTTAATTATTTATTAATACCTATTTAAATATTATTGGTAAACAAATCATCCAAAGGCAGTTGTCTTTAATTTTGTAAACAAACAGGCAATAATGAGAAACCTACATTACTTATGGGATGATCTATTATATAATATATAATAGATCATAATTTATTTATATTATAAATAAATAAAAAATACCTTGGCGCATCTACATGTGTACTTCCACTGTGTTCATCCTAAACCACTCTCCTTAGTCTTTTGACCTGATATGTCTTTTCACTCTTACATCTAACCCCTAAAACATCTCTCCGTAGACTGTCTCTCTCTATTTAAAAATCTTTGTCGGCATTAGTTCTCCATTCATTGGTTGTTCACATTTCATTTTAAAACAAAATGCGACTAGTCCATCTTTGTATATTTATTCCCCATTTAATTTACTTCTCAACCGTTGTTTTTATACAAATAATAACAATTGATTTTGTAATATATAAAAATTATATGTGTGTAATTGTTTACATCACAGTAGTTAAATACTAGCGAAAGGCAATTATATGGGCCTTCAATATTTACAACCCAGATCAACTCCATTCATACCTAAACCTGAACGCTCCTTTCTCACACATCAAAGCACTGGCTCTACTCAGTCTATCTGGCAAGTACTATCTTAAAATCCGTTACAAAAATAATGTATACACCCTTAATCCCCAAGAACTTTGTACAAACTGCAATAATAATGAATTGGAAGACGTATACCACCTGTTAATATCCTGTCCGATGTACTCCCCCATTAGAAGCCACTTCCTGCCTCAGAGTATCACTATAGACCGATCAAACTTTCATACGTTACTCCTGGCCCATAATAAGAATGATATCTCAAACATTTTCTATTATTTGATCAGCGCTCTGAAACTTAGAGCATTAATTGTTAACGAATAATGTATTTCAACTGACATATTATATTGATATTCAATATCTACATCCCCACTCCATATTTACTGTCTATGTTACATTATTATTATTAATTTGTCATTACTTATTTTATTTATACTTTTTTTAATTTATTTATGTTATTTATTTAGTTTGTTAAAGGTTCCTTTATATGTGTCATTATTATGTTAATATTGTAAAAGTGATGGTCACTGACTCCATTGTATAGGGGTGATCCCTTTAAACAATAAAAATTATTATTATTATAACATTTGTATGTATGTATTATGTATTATATGGGCCTTCAGGCTTTGGGTAACATGGGTAAAAAATCCATCAAAATCCATGTTAACTTTTTTGTTTTCCCAGCTTTTTAAATACAACTCCATTGTGATAAAAAACTTGCTTGCTACCACATTTCCTGTAGAAATTTGATCTCTTTTGTTTATTTAAATTTTGATTTCTACAGTAGTTTGCCGAAAATTGCCCTAAAAAAATATTATCAATAATTTAAGACGTGCAATTTTTAAGAAAGTACACGTATACAACGAAAAAAATTCAATTTAACAAACTTTACACTTGGATTCACAAAGAGATACCAATTTTTAATAATTTTAAATAATATTAATTTCTAATCCAAAGGTTTTTTAAATGATACTACTGGGACAACAGGGAAGATGAATAGAATAGAATTTGAAGAGGACAAATAATTGGGTTATTATCTATATTTACATATTTAAATTTAAAAAAAAACTTATTTGAACAAACAAAACAAAAATTTACAATGGCACAAAAACATTAAATTAATACTTAAAAAAACTATTTCTTTTTTTTTTTTTTATTTGGGCATATTGAAAATAGATATTATTAATTGTACCTTCTCGACGCCTCTACCACAGAAACCAGACCCCGTCAACTCTTCACACTTTAATTCCACCCCAGTCAACTTTCATCTAATTGTTCAACTTCATTTTTATTTAAAACATATCAAACCACATGCACCGTTTAAGAGCTAGCTCACGACTCCATTACATTTTACACTATTTCCCAGCTGTTTTTTATATGTTTTCTTGTTTTGTTTCTCAAACACCTTGATATATATCTAATATATATATGATATTAGATTATAATAAAAAAAATTACTTTTTATTCATAAAATATTCATTAAAAAAATGTTCCGTAGTGTACATCACATTTGCCTTTTCCTTCTTTTTAAAAAAAAATGTTTGTTCACAAAATTTTTTTTTTTTTTTTTTTTTTTTTTTTTATATAAGTTCTTTCAGATTTAATTTCTTCCAATACACAGGTTGATTTAGCTTCTTCCTCGAATCCACATGATAAGCTTCCTCCTTCAATACACAGATGGATTAACGTCTTCCTCCAATACACAGGTAGATTAGCTTCCTCCTCAAACGCACATGTTGGCTGGCTCCTTGATGTCTTCAACTCATTGCTCAACGATGTATCGAAGTCTCTCTCTCACTTACACTCACTGATTTATTTTTATTTTTTATATGCCCAATTCGGCGCTCTTTTTATACATATATGCCCATTTTTATATTTTTATAACTATTCACAATTATTAAACTTATATATATACGTACCTAATTTCTAATAAACAAAAACAAATATTAATCTAAAAATTTACAATTAATCCTTAACCTAAAGAAAATGTTAACTTAAATTTATAAAAATTGGAACTAATTGAACATAAAAAAAAATAACATAATACTAAATTTTTACATATTTACAGGATCAGTCATAGTCATGAAATCAAGTTTGGAAATAATCAAGTTGCATATAGATTTAAGAAATTGCCAATTAATTTTACTTTCCGCCTTTACCATCAATATACAATTGTATGTATTCAAAATAATTATATAAAAAGATTGTATATAAAAAATTTACTTGAAATAAAAATTAAATAAATCCTTCGGTTTTACTTCATCACACTTCCAAAATATTACTAAACAATCAAAATTAGGCCTCACGCCGGGTAATAAGGAATACAAATTTAATTTATTTAATATATATATAGTACTTGTCTTTTGAGGTATTAAATTCTTTGAGACGTCCTTCATACTTCCTAACTAAAAAAATGTATCTCACATATATTTCATTTCAATTTACTTACCTAACTAATTACACCCTAAGAATACTTTCGTCGATGTAGCAAAAATACGGTTCCTCCTATCTCAGGTAGGCAACCAACACTACAATATAAATCTCCATTATATCGCTAGTTCTTTCTAGTCGACATACAAAAATCATCTTCCACGCAGAAAAAAAATATATATCTCCAATATATCGCTAGTTCTTTCTAGTCGACACACAAAAAAAATCATCTCCCACAGATCAAAAAATATATATCTCTAATTAACCACTATCTCTTACTAGGATTAAAAATAATATCTCCCAAAACAAATCTATATAATCCCGACGTCTAAAAGAATGTCATCAGCAATTTAATTTCAAATTTCTCTAATTAATATTACCCTTCGTTTGTTCCTATTCCTAAAGTTATATAATTTGCTCCTACAACTCTTCCCATTCTCATCTACTCTCTCTATTAAACAAATTTACGTAGAAAAAACATGTTACTCAAATAATAAATGAAATTGTCTAAATAATAGAATTTATAATAACAAAAACTTAATAACCTATGCATACATACAATTTATAAAATATATTATCCTTTCAAGGCTTCTATACAGTTTCGTTCGTCTTTCTAATTTATAATATTATTATGATTTAGTCACGTCCGGTATCCTAGCTGAACAGTTCCGAAACAGAAAATCTGTCCCCTTGACTCGGCCTCAGGAAGTTCGTCATGTCTCCAAAGAGATCTAGGCATCTCTCAGCCTGCTGATTTTATCTTTCTAACATTTGTAATAAAAAATATAATAAAAAAAATCTATCTTCTTCCATATTATGTTCGTTCAAAATCAGCTGTATATATATATGTTTTAATTTTCAATAAAATCGTTATTAACAAGTAAGTCTCAAATAAATAATTTGTATATATTAAATTTGGATGACTAATCCCTAAATATAATTCTAGATTAATTTTATACTGATCCTAATATCTAATCTAATCCTAAAAAAAAATATAAATCCTAATTAATTTACATCCTAATTAATTTAAACGCAGAACTATACCAAAATTCATCCATACTCTTCATATACCAAAATTCTCTCATCCAAAAAATAAATTTATCATCCATACTATTATATTAGTCCAATGTCACTTCGTCATATTTTAAATTGATCCTAATTCTGTCATGTTAGTCTGTCAGTCACTTCCTCAAACTCATCCGAGTTGCAAAAAAAAATAGGTTCACTATAAAAAGTGGCTAATGCAATTATATTGCAAAGCCCAAATTTAATTTTATCTTTTTCCGGATGCCCCGGCGAATTATGTCTTTAAAAATCCCCTCCCCCTTCTCTAAATATTTGTTCAGTGTTAATTTTGTCCTTAATACCTGTTTGAATGCTTTTACTCTCTTTTTAAAATTGTTCTTATAACTTTTATTAGCCTCCTTTCTATTTCCAGTTTGTCTGTAAGTTTTAACTATATTTTCTTTAAAATTAAAATTTGTCTTTTGTTTGTTGTCCTCAGTCTGTTCGTTTGTTTTGTCTAATAACATCAAAATGTTCCTTTCACTCTGTCCATCCACATCAGTATTAATCATATTTTCTTGAATTTCACTTAATTCTAATTTTTCTACATTTTGACTCTCTTCCTCCACATCTTTCTCTAAAATTTGGGTCTGTTCCTCCCCACTGTTATTCTCTGTTCCTTCTACCTCATCAACTTGTGACTGACTGTCAATAATAAGAACCTCTTTTTCTACTTCAGAATTCCCTTCATCCAACTTGTTAATTTTTTGAATAAAGTGCTTTTCTAAGTTTTCTCCTGCTTTATTTATCCTACTTTCAACTCTTTCATTTTCTATTTGAATTTTCTCTAATTGGTTCATCAAATTGTCCACCCTTTTATCTAATCTCGCTTCCAAATTTTTAATGTCGCCTCTTAAATTTGTCTCTAATTTTCCTAATTTTTCCCCCATTTCCCTTTTTAAATTTGTCTCTAAATTTCCTAATTTATTACTTTGCTCTTCCATTTTTTGATTCATATCCCCCATTTCCCTTTTTAAATTTGTCTCTAAATTTCCTAATTTATTACTTTGCTCTTCCATTTTTTGATTCATATCCCCCATTTCCCTTTTTAAATTTGTCTCTAAATTTCCTAATTTATTACTTTGCTCTTCCATTTTTTGATTGATATTTCCAATATCCCCCCTTAAATTTCCCATATCCCCAGTTAACTTTGTCAACACAACACGGAGCCATTCCATATCAGGAGCAGCAATGCCCTCTTTTTCTTTATCTTTATTTACCCCCTCCCCTTGCGACTCCTCACCTGTACCCTGCATGGACTCCATTGCGGCTGGAGTCTCCCTTTCTCTATCTTCCGATAACTCCATATCGGATCTTTCCTCCGAACTTGACCCTTCCTCTCTACTTTCCTCCTCTAATCTTCTCGCTTGTCCTCTGGTAATTGGCATTTTCTTACTTTACTAAATATATAATTACTAAACAAAAACAATGTTATATAAAATAGTAACCTTCTTTTGAAGTTGGCAAAAAAAAAATATTATTTCTCAAAATTAAATGTAACCCTTATTTGTCTCTATTCTATCCTTTTCATCTTTTTCAACCTGTTTCCCTACTTTAATTAATATAAAAAAAAATTCTCCCATCAAGGTTTTGCCAAAATATGATGGGGCTTTGTGGCGAAAATCGTCCACACAAGGGATATGCCAAAAATGTGATAAAAACTTGCTTGCTACCACATTTCCTGTAGAAATTTGATCTCTTTTGTTTATTTAAATTTTGATTTCTACAGTAGTTTGCCGAAAATTGCCCTAAAAAAATATTATCAATAATTTAAGACGTGCAATTTTTAAGAAAGTACACGTATACAACGAAAAAAATTCAATTTAACAAACTTTACACTTGGATTCACAAAGAGATACCAATTTTTAATAATTTTAAATAATATTAATTTCTAATCCAAAGGTTTTTTAAATGATACTACTGGGACAACAGGGAAGATGAATAGAATAGAATTTGAAGAGGACAAATAATTGGGTTATTATCTATATTTACATATTTAAATTAAAAAAAAAACTTATTTGAACAAACAAAACAAAAATTTACAATGGCACAAAAACATTAAATTAATACTTAAAAAAACTATTTCTTTTTTTTTTTTTATTTGGGCATATTGAAAATAGATATTATTAATTGTACCTTCTCGACGCCTCTACCACAGAAACCAGACCCCGTCAACTCTTCACACTTTAATTCCACCCCAGTCAACTTTCATCTAATTGTTCAACTTCATTTTTATTTAAAACATATCAAACCACATGCACCGTTTAAGAGCTAGCTCACGACTCCATTACATTTTACACTATTTCCCAGCTGTTTTTTATATGTTTTCTTGTTTTGTTTCTCAAACACCTTGATATATATCTAATATATATATGATATTAGATTATAATAAAAAAAATTACTTTTTATTCATAAAATATTCATTAAAAAAATGTTCCGTAGTGTACATCACACCATATAAATATCTCAATAAGAGTAATTTAATATTGGCATATTAAATAGTACTAAAAAGTTGGAATTAGCTGTTTGGTTGGTAATGGGACAACTTCTGAAAATCTCCTTTATACATAGCCAAAGAGTTTGTTCTCCACTAATGAGTCTGTGGACGAGGTTGAAAACTCAGATCACGTCGGAAAACAAGTTTAAACCTGGAAAACTCCCCGTGGAAACTCTTTATCCCCCGTCTGGCTGTTATATTCATCCGGCTAGGGCAAACTGTAATCTCGCCACGTCTTGGAGGGGTAACACTTGAAATCAAACGACTTTATATCCTTCTTGAGGCCTTCCCCCTTTTTCCCCCCAAAGAACTTTTTTTTTTCTTCTTGTGGGGCTTAGCTGCGCTCCGACTTTGTAGAGAAGCTCCTCGTGGAAGACTTCAAGATACCCCGGACTCAGGTCTGTGCCCGAGATAAACATACATTACGTCGGTGCCTTTCTCAACTCGGCTCCCAAACTTTCCACCTACCTAAACCAGGATGTATCTTTTGGGAAAAGAAAGAACAAAAATCTGGAACATTGTGGGTGTTTATTAGGGTGGTCCTTAAATTGAAAAAGTTGAAATTTTAAAACGTGCTCCCCCTAGGTCGAAAGAAGTTCCCAAAAAAACATTTTTGGCGCCGAAAAAACGAGAAAACATATTGAATAACCCGTCCCCCATCGAGGTTGAATTTTAAATGGGATTTAACATGGGTTTCAAAGTTTTCTTCAGTCGATCGATTACCGTTGATTTCCATCGCTTTAAGATAGAAAATGGTACTCAGGGGTTTTCGGGGTCGCTGAAGCAGAATATGATGTTAAAAACTCATTTTAATACATGCCAGCTGTCAAAAAACCTGTCATTATCATTTACTTTTTTCATAATCACGGTTTTTTGAGTATTATCAGTTTCTAAACAAAAATGTCTACTAGTTTCGATTAAAAAAATGTAAGGAAAACATTTTTCGATATTTAAACAATTTCTAGAAATAATTTTCACACTTGACAGCTGTCGACAATGATAATACTGAAAAAACCATGATTATGAAAAAAGTAAATGATAATGACAGGTTTTTTGACAGCTGGCATGTATTAAAATGAGTTTTTAACATCATATTCTGCTTCAGCGACCCCGAAAACCCCTGAGTACCATTTTCTACCTTAATGCGATGGAAATCAACGGCTCAGTAATCGATCGACTGAAGAAAACTTTGAAACCCATGTTAAATCCCATTTAAAATTCAACCTCGATGGGGGACGGGTTATTTAATATGTTTTCTCGTTTTTTCGCGGCCAAAAAGTTTTTTTTGGGAACTACTTTCGATCTAGGGGGAGCACGTTTTAAAATTTCAACTTTTTCACTTTAAGGACCACCCTAGTGTTTATATGTGTAACCATAGTTCCCTTGGGGCTAAACATACCAATTTTCAGCCAAATCAACATAAGAGAAGGGGAGAAGGATAAAGAAATATGTATGTTAAATTGGGAAAGACGTTCTAGTGATGTACGAAGAACACCTTGCAGTCTTGTGCAAAGACTTTAATGACGTCATTCGTTTACAGACTCAAACTGTTACTCAACCTGTTACTATTATAATAATATATTAGTCTTGATTATTAATTCATGCGCTTCGTCAAACCTGCCAAAATATTAGACCCCTTGTCCTTCATCCTATACAACGTCCAAATGTTGAACCAACGAAATTTCACCCCTTTTTCATTTGTTAATTAATGTTAATTGTATTTTATTATTATTTTCTATTTTCATTTATTTGTACTTTTTTTTAACTGAATAATGTATATATCAGGCCGAACCCTGAGCCTAAAAGATGTATTTCCTAAAGGCTAATAAAGAATTGAATTGAATTGAATAAATGTATGCTATACAGGGTGTCCTTTTTAGATGGCCCGGCTGAATTTCTCTTGAACCGATAACGTTATAAAAAAAATAAAAAATACGTATTTAATATTTTTCAGTCTAGTTTTATATTTCGAGTTGTTTTGAAAAAAAAATTGTACGCGGTACCCCAGGACCAATACAACTTTAAAATTTCCTTCCGATACATCATTTTAAAGGATTTTTTACGCTGAAATCAATGGTGCAACCCGATTTTAAACTGGTCAAAAAATTATAAAGTTATGGTTCAAAATTAAAAGACAAAAAAAAACAATACATTTTGTTAGCGATTTTTAATAATAAAAAACCCCTAGAGGTTGGTGAACCTACATTTCAAGTTCAAACTGCCTGCCCTCTATGAAGATGCAAAGATTGGCTCGTCTTAACCACTCTTCGCAGGTGCTCAGTGCGATAGACTGAGTAGAGACGGATCGACAAGCATTTTCCACTCTTTGCTGCAGTTCATCAACTGATGTTTCAGGGTCATGATTGGTTATGATCCCCACAAGAAAAAGTCTAACGGAGTTAGATCGGGTGACCGAGGAGGCCAACAGATGGGGCCGTGAGGTCCTAATCCACCTATCCCGGTAGTGACGATTTAAATAATCTCTCACCTGAATTTTATATGTGCATTCAGAAGCCCCTAGGGACGACACATTCCTACTCGTATGAAATGAAAAATGAAAAGAAATTTTATTATTCTGGGACCAAGGTCCCCTAAGAATAAATACTTTACATATACAGTAAAGAACAGGAACAATGAAATATAGTATCAGTACAAAGAAATGCTCCAAAATGCTACATTGGAGAAAAACTATACAATTAAAAAAATAGATAAACGAAAGATTAACAGTAAAAAACATGAAATTAACAACTTCATTATGATGAAAATAAATTTAAAAAAAGTATCTACATAAATAAAAGAGAATAAGTAAAAAAGAAAATCTATATAACTAAGAAAAAAAAAAAAATTTATAATAAAAATCGACCGAACTTTATACTATGATACTCGTTTGGGCTCGACTTTAAAATGTTAACAATTGCTGATTTAATGAATTTATGGACACAAATATGGTAGGAGGATTAAAAAGCCCCTATGTAAATAAATTATTGATTTTTAGCCCAAACGGGATTTGGAAGGAGAGCGGAAACTTAATTCGCTCTGGGGAAATACAGTGCCGGTGATTCACTCAGAAGGTTATTTAGTTTAATGTACATATAATATGTAAATGAACCCAACTGTCAAAAATAAAACTTGTAAATTATACATGTTTTACACAGTAGAACCTCTTTAGGTCGAACCTCGATAAGTCGAAAACCTCCAAAACTCGAAAAAATGTTTTGTTCCTTTCTCTTCAAGCCCCAAAACCTTTATTACTCGAAATCTCAACCCTCTATTAGTCGAAATAATCAGTGAGTCCCTACAAGCCATTTTGGTACATATTTTCCCTCTATAACTCGAAAAAATAAATTGGACCTCTTTATCTCGAACATTGCAATGTTTTATTTTACAAACTTTACAACTCGATTATTTGAAACTTATTACCTCTATAGCTCGAAGAAAAATAAGTTACCGACTTTAAGAATTTGCCGACAATGTACACCTTTGTTTCTTAGAAAACAATTTAGGAGTATACAATAAATAGGATTACCAATTATCTAAAGCAAAAAAAATTACTGACTTTTTTTAATACCTAGGTACATATACTGCGTATTTTTTATTTTAAGGATGTTTTGAAATAATGTTGATTTATAATAAATATAAATATGTTTGTTACCTCTGTAACTTGAATTTTGGCCGATATGCCTCAGCATAAGGCCATAACTGAGAAAAAAAAAAATAACTTGAATTTTTATTTATTTCACTTCTCTAACTCAAAATTAGTTAGAATGAATCTTAACCTCAAGTTGAATCAAAATCCGCTTAAGTCGAAATCCTCCATAAGTCGAAAATCTATAACTCGAATTTTTTGGCGTCTCCCTTGATGTTCGACTTATAGTGGTTCTACTGTATTCATGTAGATACAAAGAAATTTACACTTCAAATAAAAATGATTTTGTTACAGGAAAACCTCTATTCGAGAACGTATTTTTTTCTCATTGTTCGAAATTATTAAATTACCATGATATAAAAGTCGAATTTCAGATGAAAACGTTATTTCATTCTTAGCTTTCACCTACATACCTATTTTATCATTAGACAGTGGATGGCTTCTTGGTGGTCCACAACAGTGACACCCTGAGTTCACACAGACTGAATACTAACTATTGCATTAAGTGATATGCAGTATGCACATCACATATAACTGCATTAACAATCAATAGTTCTCTATCTATATGTCTAGTACAATGTAGTGTTTAATGTTGTCACAGCCCTTATATTAATCTTTTTGAGAAACTCAGAAAGAAATTAAATTTTTTTTGTGCTCTCCCTCATTTCTTCATTTGAGCAATAGATAAAAAAAAAAATTTAACTAACTAAAAACTATTTTTTTAAATACCTTTGGCAATCCGAAAGGCGCCACCCTATATTTGGTCAATTCTGTGAGATGCCCCCCCGGTGTATTATATAAACTAATCATGGAGGGTGACTTTAAAAAGACACACAGCGCTCCTGTGTCCGACCATCTAATCAATCGTAACTTCAAAGCCGGCACCCAACTCCCTCTAGAAATTCAATCAACTCGCCTTTTTTAATTAGACTTTCCTGTTTTTTTTATATATTTCTTCCTTCTTTTTTTTAATCTAATATTTGGTTCAGTATTTTTTATAAGATTAAAATGTATCCAAAGACAAAAACTTCATCGTAAATTAGTGAAAGTTCACAATATAACGTACAACAATTTTAGACGGTTATTTGAATATGTAGCCCAAAAACATTATGTGGCCATTACAGATCTTTTTTATACCAACCACGCTCTCACAGAACACTCTATCTTTCCCTCCCAAAATAATTTCATACTGGCTATATGCAAGTAATTTGTTGGCGTCAGCTGTTTTCTTCGTTTTATTGTACAGCGTAATTCTGAGAGAAAGTGATATGTAATAGCATTGTTGGTATAAGAAACTCCGGGGATTTTTTAAAATAATTTTTATCCTTTTTAATAAAACTTTTAGGTTAGGTTTTATGACTCATGCCCGGGCTTTAACTACGAGGTCATATCGCCTACTAACAGAGCGCTCTTTCGTCACTCTGGTGAACATGAGCCCGACTCTACTGTGGGAGTCATAAATTTTGCCTACCCTAAATTTTTATTCACCTAGGGCAGGGGTCCTTAACGAGTACCTGACATCGTACAGGCTCGGGACCATCGCTTAACTTCCCATCCGAAGGACGGCGTGCTTAAGTTTATTTTACCTATCAGATAAAATAACTAAGGGCCTCGGTCAGATATCGAACCCACGTTCTTGAGGACAGAAGACATGCACGCATACCACTGAGCTGCACAAGACTATAAGAATAATAAAATAAAATAAATCTTATATTAATTCTGTTAATTGGTACAAAACCATAAGTGAGAATAAAGTACAAAATATATAAATATATAAATGAAATTAATATGAATTTAGAATAGAGATATAAACAAAAGTAATAATATTGATTAAAAGAGAAAAAAATAAAAATAAAATGTAGAGTAATATTAGAGAAAAAAAGTAAATAAATAAAAAATGTATAATTAAAATAAGTAAATACACATTAATAGTAATAATAATAACGTAACAAAAAGAGTAAATATGGAGTGTGGATGTATGTATTGAATATATGTAAATATATATATGGATGTAGAAATACATTATTTATTAACAAGTTTCAGTGCTGATTAAATAATAGAAAATGTTTGAGATCTCATTCTTATTATGGACCATTTTTTAATGGAAAAGGTCGAAACAATGAAATGTAAAGGAGACATCATATATTATAATTTTTTTTTTTTTATTATTTATTTATTTCATTGTCTTATTTCTTTTTGTTAACAAGGTGTTACGTTGTTGTACCACTTGGTAACCAAAATAGTTTATTTATGTTACCAAGTGGAATGTCTTTGGGCTGGATTTAGAAGGGGCTTAAAATTCAAGAGATGTCTTCGTTTATTTATGTTGAGACATTTGTTTTGGAAAGGGGAGATCGAGGCAAACCAAAACCTCCAAAATCCCCGCAAACCACAAAAGGAAACATTTATTTCACAAAAGATATGGACTGTTTTCACTACAGAGAGAACATCTTCATCAATCCAAAATTGTTTTTGAATTGTTAGTAGATGTGTTTGCAAAGTACTACAATGTTTTTTGTACATTAAAATACAAATGTGCATATTTTATTATCTATTTTTTTCAAATAATATTCTATTCTCATTCTAACTGCTGGCTAGACAAAATTGAGTAGTCAAGCTCATATCCACAGCTGAATGCGAAGGACGACTCTTTATCGCCACTCATGTCACAGCCATCATATAAAATTTTGTGGATTTTTTCGATATCACCAGAGTTACTGAAATCAAATACTTGTCCTTGATATCTGTGAGATAAAAGGACTTATTTGCTCGACGGAATATAGCTGCGAGTAAAACGAATACGTCTTATTTCATTTTATAAGAGACATCACAATATAAACAACATAAATAAAACAGTAAAATAGAAAATCAGATAATTTTAACTTTAATTTGAGGCGTGGTATCTGCGAAATACAATATAGCCCCCAAAGCGACACTTAACTCGATCAAGACAAACGGTTTATCACAAAAAATGAGAGTGCGTGTATCTGTCAGATATGACGCGATTAATGGAGTGTTAATGCATGAGTTATTCATGAAACCATATTTATTATTTTATAATTGGGGTATAAAAGATTGATGGTCAATTCTTTTTCTGAGGTTTATTTATATTTGATTTCATTAGAGTTAGAGCTATGGGATCTCAGGGTAACACTGTCTAGCTGATCATGTGACCGCTGACGTCACACAGTCTGTTGTGTCATGTCTGCCACTCTTCAATTTAGTGTTAATATACAGTTTCTCAAATTACTTATTAATCATTCATTTTCTTTTGTAATTAAGATTATAGACTGTATTTAATAGATGTATAATAATATTTCTTAGTATAGTATGATATCTATATAATATCTGAGGACCTCCTGCCGCTTAACCATGACAAAGTGTTGATAACAGGCCATTGAGCTCAAATAACAGTATTTGTTGAATGTCTCCTTTCCAGGTTAGTTTACAGGGCTGTCTTTACTATGATTAGTGTCACTCTATTTGATTGATAACCCATTGAGAAAGAGGCACCTGTTTGCGTTTTACACCCTCAGTGTAAGAATTTAATCCAAACTCCACACGGGACTAAACATGCTTGGAACAGATTGGCCTCAAATTTTATAAACGTTTCATTGACTATTCTTTCGTTAAATAAAAAGAACCTGTGAAGAAAGACAGGGACGAGCATGTATGAACCTAATTAATTATTAATATTTTATATGTACCTATATTTCTTTAGATAAAACTTGCAGGACGATATTTCTGTGCTATCATCGGTCCCTTCCTGAGGTCACAAAGAACAAACTAGGTAATACATATATAATATTATATATATATATATATATTAACAAATATTAGTACATATGTGTTAGTAATAAAATACGTCTTCCCACTGTTGTATTTTTGAACAGAACCGGTTTTCAACGCAACAGCGTCATCATCAGTGGTATAAACATGATAGAATAAATATAATATACAAATAATGAAAAGTATAAATCTTAAAGCATCAGGGTACAGAGTAACAAAAAAAACAGCAAAGTAGCTGTTCTGTAAGAAATATATTAGATTTTTTTTTTGTTTTTTTCGGTATAGTTATTTATTATATGTATTTTATTTTATTTATTTTTTAACTTTGTGATAATATTTTCTAATAACATTTTATTTATTTATTATATTTTATGACAAAAATTCCTTTGACTGCATGGTTAATTTTATACTATTGCATAGATATTTTACTATTATTTAGAGATTTATTTTATCGTTATTGTGTATATTCAAACGAATGTGAATGAACCTAGCTATCCCCATCCCTTTGAGCTATGTCAGTTCTCCTTTAACCGCTACACTGTGTGGGTGGGGTAAGTAAGTTTTCTTACATTTATTTTGTTACTCTGTACCCTGATGCTTTAAGATTTATACTTTTCATTATTTGTATATTATATTTATTCTATCATAGATGTACCACTGATGGTGACGCTGTTGTGTTGAAAACCGGTTCTGGTCAAAAATAAACTAATGGGAAGACAGCGTCTTTTATTTCTATGAGAAATATCAGTAAAGTAAATTGTATATACATAAAAAAAATTGTGTTAATAATACAAATATTAAATAAAAAATAATTCCGATTGTAATTACAGGATATTGGTGGAGGACCTGTGCATTGAAAGTAATATGTGAAACACTTACGACTTTCATATGATGGTGAGTGGTTAGGGCGTCTGCTTGTCACCTGGGTGAGTGGTAAGGGCCAATGCCAATTATTGATGATATGAATTGGCTGATGAAGATGCTATCCTGTCCAAGGTCCGGTGTCCCTCATTACCTTATCAAAACTTTGTTCTAGCCAACAATTGAAACAACTTATCGTTATACAATGGAATGAATTGAGAAATGTGCACATGTACAGTGTTCAACTCTCCTCTCTCTGGTAGGGAAGAGAAGAACAATTATTGCGCCAGCGATATTAGTTTAACCAAACTAAATCACGTAGTTGGTCCACAGAGTCCTCACTAATTACAGGATGGTTAGTTTTGGAGCCAGTCTGACCAATCAATACTCAGTAGACTGTTTATTTTCATGAAACATAGATATATTTTTATGAAATTTTTTGTTAGAATTACATGAAAGAAACAGAATAGGTATTTTAATTTTGTAATTAGTAACCTCATACCCGGGCTTTAACTTTGAGATCATATCGCCCTGGTCATGTCACTAAAGGCCTTGGCCGCATTTTGAGCTCATTAAGCTCGTACGCTACCTCTGAGCCTACCTGAGCTCTTTTTCCATTTTTTATTTGATTTTAACGTATTTTTCTCCAAAACTTTTTCAGAATAAATATTGAGAACAACGATGTAATGGGAAAATGAAGAGATCTTGCGGTCAATGAAAACAAACTTGTAGAATTTCTGCCAAACTTTCGGCACAGAGTGTGCCTTCTTCAGGTATTGACATTATACATTATTAGTGAGTTAAATTTGCTAGATTTGACTAAACCAACATAATAACATTTAAATTATTTACATCAAAACAAACTAAAATATTAGACACAAAAGATTATAGTTATTATGACTCATGTCGGTAGGGTGTCTTTAAGGTGTACCTGACATCGTACAGGCTCGGGACCATCGCTTAACGCCCCATCCAAAGGACGGCGTGCTCAAGGTTTCTTAAGGAGAGATCAGGCTTGTGGTCGATAAAAGGAAACTTGTAGAATTTCTGGCAAGCTTCCGGCAGAGTGTGTCTTCTTCAAGGCCTGTATTAACATATATACATTTCCAGTGAGTGTGTATATGATATTCGTATAACCCTTGCGCATAAGTTGTCTTCAATAGTTCATATGTGGCTGATTCTCAAAAAAACTCGAAATTTCTTTGATGATTCTTGTCAAACGAAAGCGTAAGTTATCATTAAGTTAAATTTTTTTTTTACGAAACTACATCACTAGGCGTACCAATTTATGAAACAAATTTATCTCTTTTATCATAATAAAAAATATATGTTTAAGTAGATCCCTCATTGTGTCCCAAAAAATTCGAATAGATTCAAGCATCTAATTGTCTAATCTAATTATCTTAAAAATTATTTGCTATCTTATTATTTATTCATATATAATAGTACTGGATGTATATAAATGTGTATATAGTTCAAAAACGGCAAACGGAAAAATCACAATATATATTTTTATATTTGTCCTTAAAAAACGAGTCATTCCCTCACAGTTGTGTAACAGGAGAATTAGAGCATAATTTTGAATTATATTGAACGCAGCCTTATCGTTTTCAGAAATTGGCAATATTGATTTTTAAAAAATATGGCAGACCGGAGTGTGAGTGATGAGATTTTTTTTTAATGTTATTTTAAAGGAAAACTTTTTCAAATTTACATTTTCGGCTGTCATTTCCTCACACCGTGTTGTAAAAAGGTAAGCGCTTATTTATATACTTTTTATGGTATTTGTGTTTCTAGAAGTAATAATGCATCGTAAAATCGCCTGAAAAAGTTTACTATTGTGTTTTATACTTTTGCGCAAAAATGTTTCATTTTGTCATTCCCTCACCTACAAATTATATTTTATTTGAGAATCAGGCATGTACTGTGATGTATAAAACAAAATATATACACACATTAAATCATTAATATTAAAAAAAATAATTATATTTATTTTTCTATAAATAATAAGAAAACATTTCTTTTAAAACAAATGCATGTAGAAAACAAAACAAGGCCATCAGTTTTTAGTGTGTGTAGAATCGGGTCGAGTCCTGGTTGAATGGCGACGGTCTGAGTGTGAGGAAAGTAGTGTTTAGGCTTAAAATGTAATGAACTAAATAGGAGTGAATTGACGGTGAAATTGATCCGCAAAGATGGTACTGTTGTTTGTCTATATGTACAGGATATATGTCCAGAAATATATAAGTTAAATTTATAAAAATGGCCAAAAATATAAACCAGAAAAAAGATTGAAATAGTGTTAAGAATTTAGTTTGTAAGATTTTTCTTTTGATTTTTGTTTGCTTCAATGTTCAGTTTTTTTATTTAATAATGTAGATGATTTAAGAAAATAAACCCAAGTTATTTGTACTCGCAAATTCTATTCTATTCATTTTCCCTGTTGGCCCAGTAAGATAATTTGAAAACCTTTGGATTAGATTTAATATTATTTAAAATTATTCAAAATTACATCTCTTTAGAAATCCAAATGAAAATTGAAATTAAAAAAAAAATATGTGCACTTTCTTAAAAATTGCACGTCTTGAATTTTTGATATTTTTAGGGTCCTTTTCGAAAACTATTGTAGAAATCAAAATTTAGTAAATGACCAGTTATAAAATTTCTACAGGAAATATGGTACCTAATTTAATTGTTTATTATGCATTTTTGTTTTAATTTTTTGTTTATTTAATTATTATTAATTCATAATTATTATTTATACTTATATTTTTTGATTTATTATAATTTTACATAATTTTTTTGAGCACAGTACAAAACAAACCCAAAATTAAGCATGTAATATATTTATCTTATGTAATATATTTATCTGTGTTGCAGGGGGTAGCTAAAGTTGAATGAGGTCAGCGACAAGTAAGTGAAGTAGAACGTTAAGTCTGATTGCAGGCCTTGCCACCAGATGTCGCAGCTCTCTCTTCCACAACATTTCTTTGCCTTCCCTCTCAACTCCGGCACGGAAATGGCCCGCTTTTCCGTTTCCTCTCATATTTTCCTGACAAACAATCTCAGTCCTACATCTTGAAATGACCTAATCATAATTCACATTTTATATTGTCCCACCTGTTACTTCTTTTATTAATTTTTTCTTATACCTATAGTATAAGAAAGTATTGTAATCGTGCGAAAATTCGAGATCGAGATTACAACGGATTTTCACGTTTCAAGGTCTAGTGATTACGTTTCCGTGAGTACTCTACCGAAAAAAACTATTAGAGCTATATATAGGACTTCAGATTTTTTATAATGAAGAGGTCACACGTCCTAACTTAGATGGTTATATTTTGGCCGAAATCGGACACAATTTGAGACCACTTTACTTCTGGGCCTAAGTACATTTTCAAGATACCGCTTATGTTTATGAACCTATCAAAAATGAAATATGATTTTTTTGCAGGTCATCCGGTTTTCGAGATATATGCCGAAACCCTTTCTGAAATGTAGTTTTGAAATATATTTTTTCATGTTTCCTTGATTTAACTGAAAACGGTTAGTCCTATCGAAAATTTGGCTCCTTATTAAATTTACAATCGATATTAAGCCTTCACACTTGCAATAGGGTCAATACGACTGAAGTTACAGCGCCTCAAAGAATAAAAATAAATTTCCGCAGCGCACTGGTAGTAGGCGATATGACTTTGAATTTAAAAGCCCGGACTCGTAAATTTGGTTTATGTATGTTCAGATTCACCACCTGAAGATCAGTTTGACTGTTGAAACTAGTTGTGGAAAATACATATATATATATATATATATATATATATATATATATATATATATATATATAGTATATGAAGAGCACGGGCAAAGAACCAGGTTTGTCACTTTTTTCTCGAATGTGAGATATCGCCACTACAGTATTAGTATATTAAACATATTTCACGATTCACCATCGTTACGGGCTTCAAAAAGACGGTTTGTTACTACGAAAACGGAAGCTGAAAATATGACGTGCGGGGAATTGATACGATACGGACTTTCAAACATTAAATTTCAGTTTTCTTAATTTCAACATCTGATGACAAACCTGGTTCTTTGCCCGTGCTCTTCATATATACATATGTATTCTAAATATGATTACAAACTCTTCATCCGTTTATTGATTGGTATTTAAAACATTATATTGAAAACAAACATTTAAGGAAACCGACTGTGAATAAGAAAGTCTTATGTTGGTCTCATCAATTATTTATTTTTCATTATGCATTTAAATATCACGAAACGCCTGGTCAAATAAGACAAATATCAATATTTAATTCTAAATAGTATTTAATTTTCCCATCTGTTGAATTTTTCTATTGCTACCAATAATCCATGGAATACTTTTTCATAACCGAGAACATGTGACGCCAGAGAGATATGGTTGACGAGAAAATAAACACAATTCAATGTGACATTCAAAATTTTTTTTCTTAATGAATATCAGGAAACGCGATAATGTAAGTAAAAATAAATTGTTGTATTAAGTCATTAAGTCTCTGGCTTTGTGCTCCCTGCGGGTAATTCGCGAAATATGTTACAGCGGGATGTCGCCTAAGGAATTCAGGTTATGAAAAAAAATTGAATGGTGACTTTCAAAAAAATCTAAAATCTGTCTGCCCATGAACACGATAAATTCCGATTTAATGAATATATCGAAACGAAATTTTATATGTGAATTCAGAATCCTCTAACGACGACACCTATTGTTTTTTAGCCAAATCGACCAAAGAAAAGGGGGGATTATGGGGGAGGTTTAACATAAAATCTCGAATAACTTTCGTTGTAATCAATGTATCGAGATAAAATTTCATATTTGAATTTAAAACCCCATAAGGGCGACCCATCAATTTTCAGTGGATTCGACCGAAAAGAGTGGGGAGATATGATGGGGGCTCAACTCATAAACCCCAATAACTGCCGATGTAATGAATTTATCGACACACAATTTAGTATTAGGATTTAGGAGCTCCTATGTAAGTCAACTATTGAGTATTAGCGCAAACGATCGACTGGTTTTAGAGGAGGAGCGAAAAATTCATTGATTATTCGTTCTGGGGAAGTACATTGCCGGTGATTCACCAACGATTATTCATGTATTTATTTTTTTGACTTAGACAAGCGAAGGGAGAAATGTTCTCTTATACGTACAAGCTTTAGGAGAAAGTTTTCTTTTATCCGGATATGGGCAGACAAATTTCCTTAAACTAACTTCTAGCTTTGTCCTCGATAGATATATTAAAATGTTCATAGACAGATATGTGTTGACAGGGAACTGGGTGTTGAGGACGGTAGCAGAGGCACAGCGCCAGTTCAGCTATCCACTCCACCCTCCCAGGAGCCTCTCTGTCGGATCTGCTACGGAGACAGTGCCGAAGAACAGCTAATCCAGCCCTGTGGCTGTCGGGGCACCATTGCCTGGATCCATCGCTCATGTCTGGACTTCTGGGTCCAGGCCAACCTCTCTCCAGCCTGCGAGCTTTGTGGACAACTCTATCGCACCAATATCATCTGCAGGTATGGCAAGATTAATCTAAAAACGGGAAATAGTCATTTTCATACATTTATTTATATCATGTGATTTATTATATAAATGTGTCAGTTTGGAACGTTTTATTTTACACTAATGGGTTAAGAAGTAAAAAACCTTATTTCTTTCAAAAAACATTGTATTTTAGTATTTTCTTAACTAACCATTCATTATTTGAACATTTCCTACAAAAATAATATTGAAATAATAGGTACTGCCTCTTTATTCAGTGTCATGCTCGTTGTCGCCTTCTGTCACAAAATCACTAACAGTCCAGTTCATTATTTCATCGTAAAATTCCTTAATTCTCGTATATAAGGTAAAAGCTTAGCAATATCAAAGCGAGGATAACGGCCGGGGATAGATGCTACCGGTCACTGCAGAAGGTGCTCGGATTGAGGACTGTGCCCCGAGACGCCAAAATAGCAATTTATAAAACAGTCCTGAGACCGGTCGTCACATATGCGAGTGAAACCTGGGTCCTGACTAGGAGGGATGAAGTCTTACTCAGTACGTGGGAGAGGAAGATATACGGCCCTACTCCAGAGGGGGATAGATGGAGGATACGGACCAATAGGGAGCTGAGGGACCTATACAAGAGCCCGGACCTGGAGGCCTTCGCGAAGCAGGGACGGCTTCGATGGCTGGGGCATTTACAGAGGATGGAACCAGACAGTTTGCCGAGGAAGATACTGGAGGGACACCCGGGAGGAGAAAGAAGAAGAGGTAGACCCCGCTTAGGTTGGCTGGAGGACGACCTCAGAATGATGGGTGTGAGAAGATGGAGACGGGATGCCGAGGATAGAGTAGAATTGTGTAAGATTGTTGCGGAGGCCCAGGTTCTACAAGGACCGTAGCGCCAGGGAAAGTAAAGTAAAGCTTATATCTTGTAGCTTTTTCTGGTTGATTGGAACTTTTCCTGATTCATAACAAACCTTTTTGGAAATTCTGCGACCTGATTGCTGATGTGAGAAAGTTTGTAGGTCTGCTGCAATAACCCATCAATAAGAGGCCTATAAACAATAATGCCATTACAATTTCCATAAGTTAATTGCATTAGTGAACTGATGCCAAAATGTATCTTATCTGCGGCTGCAACTCGTCTTTCTCTAGTTTCTTCCGAAATGTAAGTTTTTTTTTTTGTAATATGTTGGCCACCAATTTTGAAAATCCAATATATCAGATGTGTTCACTTCCTGAACTGTAAACTTCAAGGATTTACTGGAGGTAATGACGATTTATGTAATTGTAACGTTTGTGAAAAACTTTTAATGTCACTGACTTGAAACTTTTAGTTTGCATTCGAACATTTCTGTCAGCATATTTTGTAATAGGGACTCCCGACTTGGAATCTTTTTGCATAAAATTTATATCTATCTTCAAGCAACAACTTCCCGCCAATAACTCAAAATTTATTAGGTAAAAAATTGAAATAGAGCATTTTAGTATACATCGATTCAACTTCCGATGAGAGTTTCACAGGAATCAAATAACACACATAATCTAGTTACGGGACTTGTAATTTGGCTCAAGATAGTTTTTGAATATTTGTGAATATCAGGTATTCTATATTTTGAAAACGATATAATACATAGATACCGCATTACCTTTTTAAATCACTCATACCGATAAGAATTTCACTCACGACTGTGTTTTGACGAAATGATCTTCACGTTGAACTTGGTCATTAATGACGTGAACCCTAGAACATCATGAAATATCGTTGAACGATATATTTTTTTTTCTAACTCCCTTTCGGCGAGTTGCCACACTCAGTCAGCCATTTGACATTAGTGGCAAGTCGAATCGGGAATTATGCACGTGTGTGTATGTCTCCTAAAGTCTAACGATTTCTCTGCAGGTGGTGGGAGTTCTGGAAGGACCCTCTGTTCCGGGAGGTTCCTGGAGAAGATCCAGTAGCTCTGTACATAAACATAGTTACTCACCTTATCAGCACCTTGAGCCTCTCCTTCGGAGCCAGTGTGAGACATATTATTAACTAAATATATTACTAACTAAATTAGATATAATGTAATGTCCGTTGTAAGATCCTCGCATTATTGTTAAATTATAGAATAACAATTTTATTATATTTAACGAAAGACAAAGGAAGTTTTAGTATAGGGGAAGTTATGTAATCGATCTGGAATTCGATGTTGAGTCTTCACTGATATTTGTCTGGAATATTCCAAGACTTTAGCTGTAATGTTAGAGATCTGTAAAAAATAAAGTGGATTGAAGGGCTATGGTAAAAAAAAAACTTTATTTCGGATCTATTCACAGATATATACATAATTCGGATTCAGGAAAGGAGTATTGATATTTGGACATTTATTAAACAATTGAATTTAGTTGTTTGTACAATCTATAATGAATATAAAAATTTGAAGGGGCTATTGTAAAAAATATCCTATTAACTATTACTAGTACTAACTAGTGCTATGAAGCACCTTTACCGGAACAGTGACCTATCTCCGAACAGTGGGCTATTGAGCATAGGTCTTTGTTTCCGCAAGAAAATTAATACTTTTTAAAAATTAACATAGACTTATATATTTTTTTGATGAAAAATATCCAGTATTTTGCATTAGATCCTTTTTCTAGTCAAAATATTGACAATTTTTGACCGAAAAACGTCTTAAACTGAAAATAGAAATTTTTTGACTTAGGTCACTGTTCCGGTAAAGGTGCGATATATTTTGTTGAGGGCACTTTGGTTTTGGAGCTAAAATTCTAAGGGAACTGTTGTTTTGACTCTTGAGCTGTAGGATGTGGGAGGGGATATTTCAAGACTTCTGAGCTACAATGCCAGGGGTATTTCAATACTCTTGTTAGGGATATTTCAAGATTTTTGCTATAATCTATTATACTAGAGAAGTTTCAAGATTATTGAGCTAAAATGTCGGGGCTGTTAGCTATTTATTTTTTCGGAGCAATCATTTAAATATTTTGAGCTTTTGCTTCAAAATGGATCCGAAATAAAGATAATTTCCAAGAGCGACCTCGAATGGTTCTACGGTAGCTTTGACTGGTGAACCTCCGTTTAAGGTCTCATTACGACCTTACCTTAATTACTAACAACTTGTAATTAAACTTATTTAGCCGTGTGTCATGATTGCAGATAAAAACTTTACAGATCGTTCGTCCCATGTTCTCGTCGATCCTCTGCCTGATCGCCTTCTTCATCTCTCTGGCTTTCATCACCCTCATGAAGAACCTCATCAGGTACGCCTCGTTCAGGGTGGATGCTCTATATAGATCGCTGAAGGGGGAGCATCCTGCTCCGGTAGACATCCCTGTCTATGGATGACCCTGTCTTATATCTGATTCATTCATTAACACTGTCTTACTGATAAAAAAAAAATAAAATAAAAAAATATGTTATTAATGGTGATTAATTTTTTATTTCAGTTAACTCAGTGCAAATGAAACGACATAATTGAGGAGATTTCGTGATTCGTCGGAGCTAAAAGGCGTCGGTGAATCACCGGCTATGCACTTCCCCAGCACGAATTAATCAATTACATTTTCGCTCCCTCTCCAAAGCCAATCGACCGTTTGGACTAAAACTCTGAATGGCTTCTAAATTCTCATTCCGAATTATCGGTCGATATATTCATTACATCGGCAGTTATTATGATATTTGAGTCGAGTCTCCCTTCTCTTTGACCGATTACGCGGAAAAGTAATATATGTCAACATTATAGGGTTTTGAATTTGAATATAAAATTTGATGTCGATACATTCATCATGTCGGCAGTTACTGGGATTTTTAATTTGAGCACCCTCTCTGGTTCTGCTCTCCCCTTCGGCTGATTTGGTCGATTTGGCTGAAAATCCTTATGTGTCTTCCTTCGAGAGTTCTGGATACACATATGAAGTGTCATGTCGATACATTTATTCTATCGGGAGTTATCGTATACACACAGAAAGCATTTTCGACGTGAAAACGTCTATTCGCTCGTTAAACACAGTGATAGCCGGTTAAACTTTCTTGTGTCATAAAATACCGTCAGATTTCAATCGCTAATAACTATGAGACTAATAATGCGATAACAACGGTTGAGGTCACAATGGATAGAGCTTGTCTGTACGTGTTTGTTGCGCAGTATTTGTTTTGCCTGTGACGTTGTCGGGCTAGTGTGAGCGCCGGCGGATGATTGTTGCGAATTAGCGTTGTGTAAAATTAGAAATTAGTGTAGCGTGATAACGCGTTTAGATAGGACGTTGATTCGGGTGTCATTGTAAAGAGCTTGAGGAGCACTACTAGGACTCAAAGTAAAACAAGAAAAATATTCGCCGAAATGTATATAAAAATCAGTATTAAATTGAAAATTGCAAAAAAATTAAAGAATGATATCTTCTCATATGAATCGTAAATATGCGCGGAATTATAGAAAAGGCAAATCGCATAGGAATGAGAGGAAAGCTGGCATAAAAAGGAATTTAAAAAACCTAAAAAGTCTAGTGCTGAGCAAACGCAAGAGCTACGGTAGCATCGAAAAGAAAATGAAAAAACGGCGCAAAGACGTTTTCACGGAAAATCTACGGCGTGGACCTTGACTACGCCTTAATGTTTTTTTTTTTTTTTTTTTTTTTTTTTGTTTGTTTTTTCGAATCAGGAGATATAGCCGGGAAGTAAAACTTAATATTGAAAATCTAACGGATAATGCAGTGAAAGTAATATTGATAGAAAAGTATTTAAAAATTATTAAAAAAATAAAAGAATTTGCTAGCTAGTCTATTTCATAAAATCAAATCATCCCCTTCAGTCGAACCCCACCATTACAAAGATGAAGAATACTGAGAGGGGTTGTTGACTTCAGACACACAATGCACTCCAACTAGAATAATTAGAGGCAGACGTCGTCCATAAATCTTATGATGGGGCGGCGAGATGTATGCAGTTTTTATATGGTTCAGCCCGCTCTAAACAGTCTGTCTGGAGCAGACCAGTGCCAGCGTGTGTCCTGTCTAAGGCAAAAGTTAAACATCAATTTCAGGCAACGATAGTGAGTGATGTCTTTTGTCACTCTCATCCAGTAAGTTTTAATGCAGAAAACATGAACAGGGGGCTGTCAATGGGCTTCGAAAAGTGCAGTGTTTTAAATTTGTGTTGAAAAATTATAAAGCACTAAAAGGTTAGAAAAAGGAATTTTTAGAAACTATTACAAAGAGATAATTAATTTATTTTTTGCCACAATCAAGTCAATTAGAGGTTAGGTTACGTTTTATGACTCATGCCCGGGCTTTAACTACGAAGTCATATCGCCTACTACCAGAGAGCTCTTTCGTCACTCTGGTGGACATGAGCCCGACTCTACTATGGGAGTCCTAAATTTTGCCTACCCTAAATTTTTATTCAACTAGGGCAGGGGTCTTTAACGAGTACCTGACATCGTACAGGCTCGGGACCATCGACCTCCCAGATAAAATAAACTAAGGGCCTCAGTCGGGCTACGAACCCACGTTCTTGAGCTCAGAAGTCAAGCAAGCATACCACTGAGCTACCGGCGCCCTCTAGTAGTTTTTATATGAAAAGAATACTTTGGAGTCAATGGTTTTCTTCATTGTACAGAATAATTTTGAGAGTGATTTTCTTACACCCACCAATAATGGCAGTATGATATGAATTTTTGAGGGGGAGAGGGAGATACGAAATTATAAACCACTAAAAAGTTAATTGGATATAGAAAAAGGGATTTTTAGAAATTATTGGAAAGAGGTAATGTTTTTGGGAATACAACAAAGTCACAAAACGTCAAAAATAATAGTTTTTATTTTTCATCACAATCAAGTCAATTAGATAAATGACTCTTTCTGTTAATTGTTACGCATAGCAACGAATTTAAAAATAATTATCAATTAAGTTTTCGCTTTTCCTCCAAAGCAATTATAATATATTGTTATAAAATTAATTTTCAAAAAATATAATATTTTCTTCAAACTTTTTAGAAGAATAGCAAATGAAAACCCGAAAAATATAAAAAATTCTAGGGGAAGCAGAATTTCTGATAGATTATACAAATTCCCTATTCTGAGGACATATAAACGGATAAGGAACTCTTCTTTGATTCTTTGAAAGGTAATAAGGACAAAGAAGAAGAAAAAAGAAAAAAAAAACCTTGAATGTAGACAGATGAGACTGAAGGACAAAGGAACAAATATTAAATCCTTTTTCAATAATGGCCTATTTTGATTGGAATAGGCTTTGTCAAACTTGGCCTTGTTTCTTCTTTGTAGGCTGAAAGAAAGAAGAATGTAGTTAGGATGTTTAGCCTATCTCCACAGAATTGGCTTATTTCAAAGAGGAATCCGAAAGCTAATTCTGCATCCCTTCATGGAAGCTGGAACTGTATCAAGTTCATTGAGCTGACCGATGGGACTTTCATAGAAGGAATGAAACCATGAAAGTATCCCATATGGCCCTAAAATGACTTTCATATACCAACCACCTTTGTACAGATCACTCCCTCTCCTGGGTATATAAATGTACTTTGTTGGCGTTTTCTTTGTAAGCAAATTCTGTTGCGGCACATCACATATATTTCTTTTCTACTTCTCCAGTGCACGGAGTATAGGCTAGGGGTGTAAAACTATCGATGGGAATATCGATAGTATTGATGCTATCCATTGTTTTGATACTATCGATAGTACTATCGAAATATTTTTAAACAGAAGTGACATAAAGTCACTCTATGCTCATGTATATGCACACATGTACCATGTAAGTGGTTTAAGGAAGACAAATGAACAAGATGTACATTGTAAGTACCTATATTCCTTTTACGAATTCGACTACGCTGAATGGTTGAAAATCAATGGCTATGTATGAAACAATGCGTTTTAAGAGAATCCTGTACCTCTCGGAGTTTCTTTCGTATGTTTTTGTTTATCTCAAGTAAAAACGAATTCAACTTCCACTACCTCTATTCTCTTCTGAATCTGTAGGTGTGTACAAGGCGTTACCGTTGTAATCGCTGCGATGTTTTCTCAACAAGTGATCCTTCAAATAGGAAGTGTTCCCCGAAGTTCTGTATTCGGCACTGCACTAACGACATTTAGCCAGTTTTTTTTGGACCCACAACCTTATCGAAGTAACTCCACACATCGGACTTCCGTTTACGACTCATTTTTCAGTTCAAAACAACAAAGCACGCTACAAGAATAGTAAATTATCAGTTCAAAGCAACGAAACACTCTGCAAGAATAGTAAATGTGACCTTCCTTCGATTCAGCGGATCCCAGAAAGACAAAGTCCTTAAACTATCGATAGTTAAACGCCGATAGTATCCTAACTAAAAAAAATTTTTGACGTGTGAAACTTGTGTCCACAAAAAAATTACATATTTCTAAAAAGTATTTTTTCTATAGCCAATTGGCGTTTTAGTTGATTACAACTTATGACCAAAGTTGTAGCGCCTCAAAGAATAAAAAAATAAATCGTAAGAAATATTTCAAAGTAATGTTAAAAATTTATCGCGTTGCACGAAAACCCACGATCACTCTTTCCCCCTCCCCCCTCTCAAATTCATATCATGGCATGACTGGTGGGTATAAGAAAATCACTCAGAAATATAATGTACAATGACAAAACCCACTGACTTTCATATAACCAGTAATGACATTATAAAATTTGAGACTGGAGAGTGATCTGTGAAAGCGTGGTTGGTATAAGAAATATAATGGCCACATCAAATTTTTTTATTATTATTACTATTATTCGTCTCGTGTTTATACTCTAGGATTTATATATCCTTTGATGTATATAATTTATAAGCGATTTTGATGTTCAAAATTGTATGATGTATTCAATTATCATGTTATTGTTTAACGAAAATAAATATTATTATTATTGTCCCAGCTCTCTCATATAAGAGAATGCAATAAGTCAAGTGGGTTATGTCAGAAGATTGAAACTCCTCACTAAGGTTGTGGGGCTATCTTTCACCCCTCAGGATGCCCCCCGCTCTATATTAAATCTGTAACAAATGACATTAATTATTAGAAAAGAGATAAGAAAATAAAAACGGCCACAGAGGTAGGGGAGCCCTAATGATGGATTGGGGAGGCTCTCTCACCTTGACTTTAGTTATATATTTTCTCCAACTTTTGATTTAAGAACAGCGTTCCCAGGGCTCAGTGTTTGCCATTATTCAAATAATTTTGTGTTCAATAATCATTCAAGTATTATGTAATCGGTCAAAATTTGGGGTGTATGGATATATAACATTCATCAGGAACATTGGTTTTTAATAATATAAAATAAGTTGTGATGTATAAAAAATAATACGCACATTGAAAAGATTAAATTATAAACATAAAAAAATTAATTATATTTATTTTTATATAGAAAGCAAATTTCTATTTAAAACAAATGCCAGTAAAAAAACAAAAAAAAACACGACCATCAGCTGTTTTTTTAGTGTGTGTGGAGAGTCGAGGCCTGAGGTTGAATGGCGACGGTCTGAGGGTATGGACAGTGGTGTTTAGGCTTAAATTGTGATGAACTAAATATGAGTAAATTGACGGTGAAATTGATCCAAAAGAAGGTACTTTTATTTGTTTATATGTACAGGATATATGCCCAGAAAAATATATAACTTAATTGAAGAGAATGCCCCAAAATATAAAACAAAAAGACTGAATTAGTGTTAAAATTTTTTTGTTTGTTTTAATGATTAGTTTTCTTTATTTTATAATCTCGAAAATTCTGTTCTATTCATTTTCCCTGTTGACCCAGTAAAATTATTTGAAAACCTTTGGATTAGATTTAATATTATTTAAAATTATTAAAAATAGCATCTCTTTAGAAATCCAAGTGAAAAGTTTGTAAATTGCATTTTTTTTTAATACGTGAACTTTCTTAAAAATTGCACGTCTTGAACTTTTGATACTTTTTTAGGGCCATCTCGCCCTACCAGCCTCTGACCAGAAGTGGTGGCAGACCAAGTAGGATAGGAAGTGCTGAATGTGAGAGAAATTGTAATTCTCAGTACTCTCTAAATAGTAACTACACTTTAAAGTAAAGGATTTTTCGGACAGCAACGCCTCAATTTTCGGAGAGGATTGTCGAGATGTTAGTGGGATAGCGGACGCAAAAAGATCTTCATGGAGAAAAAAATTTGATTAGAAGTTTTTAAGAAACGGTCTAATTTGACTGCTGCTGACATCTAGCCGTGAGATCCAGAACTATTTAGAACAAACAGCGTTACGTTACGGTTTTTCCTCGTTGACCCCCAACTCCCAGGCGTCTCATAAGAAGCATAGCTTCAAAATTCAGATTTTTTCTTCTCCAGCTATACAAAGTATCTATAGGGAAAGTTACGTAATCGGTAAAAAATTAAATGTGGAGTTTTCAACGAAATTTCATGTTTCCTCACCTCCTAAATCTGTAAATACAAAAACTCAAATAACTGCCGTTGTAATGAATTTACCCACACGAAATTTCCTATGTAAATTCAAAGCCTATGCTATTTTCAGTGGAATCAGACGAAGGGTGATCAAAGGTGGGGCTCGACTCATATACCCTAAATAACTGCCTAAATTATTAAAAATAGCATCTCTTTAGATATCCAAGTGAAAAGTTTGTAAATTGCATTTTTTTTTAATACGTGAACTTTCTTAAAAATTGCACGTCTTGAACTTTTGATACTTTTTTAGGGCCCCTTTTCAAAAAACTACTGTAGAAATCAAAATTTAGTAAAAGAAAAGAGATAAAATTTCTATGGGAAATGTGGTAATTTATAGTTTTAATTATTATTATTTATATTTTTATTAATTATTAATCTAATTATTATTTATTTAAGATTAACACTTAAGCCTTTTTTTTACCACAAAGTTGATAATCTATAAATTATTCAATTCCCTTCCTGTCTTTCCTTTATAACTATTATTCTAATAATTATTCTCTACCAATATCAATTGTGTCAAACCTCAAAAAGTTTCCATTTGGCTAGGAAAAATTGATTGTGAAACGCCAGTCATATATTTAGTTTTAGTGCAAACGCTCGATTGACTTTGGAGAGAAAGCGAAAACGTTATTAACCTTTCTATCGTTGCTAAGAGCACTTATTTCTTATGGTGGTGGTGGCAACTGACACTCTACTTATGAAGCAGGGTCTTCTGTCTGTAGCTGGGGGAGCGCCCTTCAACCTTTCAACTTCTTCATACACTCCCGTCATCTCTCCCTTGTCTATAGCTGTGTGGTATCAGCAGGACACACCTTCCCCAAGGGACTCAACATGAAACAATTTACACGAGTAGACATTGTGGAAAATGGCTTTCCAAAGTATTTTTCTCAACCATTTTGTTGGAAAGATTATCTGCATAACACAGACGGAAGGGACGATGAGGCATCGTGATTTCAATGATAGAAGCCCTTGGCAGTGTTGGGCAAATTTTATTCAAAACGAATAATGAATCTATACAAATATAAAAGTACATGAGGCCAAAAAAAAATATATATATGTAAAAAGGGCGCCGGTAGCTCGTGTTTGCCTTTTGAGCTCAAGGTCGTGGGTTCGAAATCCGACCGAGGTCTTTAGTTTATTTTATCTGGGAGGTAAAATAAATTTAAGCACGCTGACCTTCGGATGGGACATTAAGCCATAGTCGCCCCGAGTCTGTACAATGTCAGGTACTCGTTAAAGACCCCTGCCTTGGGTGAATAAAAATTTAGGATAGGCAAAATTAGGTCTCCCACAGTAGAGTCTGGCTCATGTCTATCAGAGTAACGAAAGAGCGCGCTGGTAGAAGGCGAGTAAGCCTCGTAGCTAAAGCCCGGGCATGAGTCATAATAACTGACTATATAAAAATAGAAAGTTTGTTTTTCTGTGTATTTGACGTAATATCATAAAATACTAAACCGATTTGGATAATATCTTCGCTATTGAAAAGCTTATTTCTATCTGGTGGACATAGGCTATATATCTTCACGCTTTATCAAAAGGGAGCTCAGAAGTGATGGTAAAACTGAAGCAAGTCGGAGGAGATACGGCCGTCCTGGCGTCATTTGCCATCGTCTGCAGCGACCATCTGCTACTTTCGGCGGTCATACCCAGACCACCTTAATTTATTTGGTGGCGCTCCTTGACGCTCCGAGAGAGCTCCGGATAAAGATGAAGCGCTGGCTGAGTGTACTATGGTTAGGTTAGGTTTTATGACTCATGCCCGGGCTTTAACTACGGGGTCATATCGCCTACTACCAGAGCGCTCTTTCGTCACTCTGGTGGACATGAGCCCGACTCTACTGTGGGAGTCCTAAATTTTGCCTACCCTAAATTTTTATTCATCTAGGGTAGGGGTCTTTAACGAGTACCTGACATCGTACAGGCTCGGGACCATCGCTTAACGTCCCATCCGAAGGACGGCGTGCTTAAGTTTATTTTACCTCCCAGATAAAATAAACTAAGGGCCTCGGTCGGGCTACGAACCCACGACCTTGAGCTCAGAAGTCAAGCACGCATACCACTGAGCTACCGGCGCCCTCTAGAGTGTACTATGGTGTGGCGCCTGGAGCGAACACCTGTGTGCCTAGCTGGCGGCCAGCGGTCGTCTCCGGCGCAGGATTAGAGTACTTTCTTCTTTCTCTTCCAGGAGGCTACAAATCGGTTAAACACTGGGTAGCTGGTCCCCGTCACCAGCATCCAGGGCGAGTCCCGAATTACGTTCCGCATGTCAACTCCGTCTTGGACATTCGAAGACCACTTGATCATGGTGATTATCTAATCTTGTGGCCGTCGTAACCGCGGATGAGCTCCATCCCCATGGGCCTCCGAGGTTCGTGAATAATCATTTGTATGTTATTGGGACATTGAGGTTGAACTATTGAATATATTTTTACTTTTCCACCATTTGCTCAAGCCATTATCAACATTTTAGAGAAACGGAATTAAGATCCATATGAAGGGCATCATTACCTTTCTATTCTTGTGTTATATTATAAAGGTAAATAAATACATGTTAGTACATTTCGTAAAGGACTTCAATTGGCTTGATTTTTCCTAGAGCATAAAAATATCTCACGATAGCACGGACCCAATGTAATAATTCAATACACAAAAATGTATTCAATATACTAAATTAACGATTCAGCATCCCTCTTAGTAAAATACAATCTAATTAAAGAGGAATGCTGACATGTTAATAAAACCACTGCATTCTATCGGAAAAAATAAGAGGCTTTATAGTCAATTTTCTCTCCAATAGATGTCTCAGTGTTCTGTTTACTCTACTCCGATCTATGAGCCATTTTATGAACTACGGAAACAGAGGGTTGTGGCAAAATATAAAATGAGACCTTTTTAACGGTAGATCGGATTTTTATGAAATTTCATATGTATATATCCTTGTAAGCCCCGTCCAAACACTGGATGTGTGGCATCTCCTAAAATGTTTCAATTTTTTTACGTTTTTAACGACATATTAAGGGAACAAAATAAGAAGGTTTAATTTATAATATTCTTCACATTTTAATTTCACTTATGCACTTTTTTAATCAACAATATGAACGCTTTTCAAATTAATAAGTTTATTTAATGTTTTAAAATTTGTTCATTTAAATTTAACTATTAAAAATTAAAGTACCAATCATTGATAAATATTTTTTTTCTGAGGCTACAATATTTCTACCACTGATTTTTTAAGAAAAGATTAATATTATGAACATTTTCATATTTTTGTTAATTTGTATATTTTACAATTATTGTTTAATAAAATATTTTTATAAAAAAATATATATATGTATTTAATAAGCTCTTTTTTTTTTTTTTTCATTATGCTTCAGCAGCTAGGCACATCCATTGAGAACAGCCTCTTTGACACTGGATTTGCATTTTTTGATGACCATCATTCTTCCAATTTAATGGAGGTAAAAGAGGCCACTATAGCCCTCTTGATCCCCAGTAGCATCTCGCCCTACCAGCCTCTGACCAGAAGTGGTGGCAGACCAAGTAGGATAGGAAGTGCTGAATGTGAGAGAAATTGTAATTCTCAGTACTCTCTAAATAGTAACTACATACTTTAAAGTAATGGATTTTTCGGACAGCAACGCCTCAATTTTCGGAGAGGATTGTCGAGATGTTAGTGGGATAGCGGACACTGCGCAAAAAGATCTTCATGGAAAAAAAAATTTGATTAGAAGTTTTTAAGAAATGGGACTTAAATGAAATCTTTGACAAAAAGAATTTCAAGGTCATTAGAATTGTTCATCGACAATGTTGCTTAGGACATTGGATTAGAAAGACTGGATATGCTTCATGTTAGATGGCTTAGCCAAATTATTTTAATAAATTTTGTTCTGTTAAAAAAAAATTCAGATTTTTACTTCTCGAGCTATACAAAGTATCTATACGGAAAGTTACGTAATCCGTAAAAAATTAAATGTGGAGTTTTCAACGAAATTTCATGTTTCCTCACCTCCTAAATCTGTAAATACAAAAACTCAAATAACTGCCGTTGTAATGAATTTATCCACACGAAATTTCCTATGTAAATTCAAAGCCTATTCTATTTTCAGTGGGATCAGACGAAGGGTGATCAAAGGTGGGGCTCGACTCATATACCCTAAATAACTGCCGATGTAATGAATGTATCGAAACAAAATTTAGTATAAGGATTCAGAAGTCACTATATAAGTCGTTTTATCCCAAACGGTCGACTGGCTTTGGAGGGAGAGCGAAAACTTAATTGTTAGGTTCTGCTTAGGCAAGGGCGGTCCAGGATGTTCATCAGAGTGGGGGGAGGGATTGAATAACCTACATAATTAGTAATAACTGAAGTAAGTCTGGTAGACTTTTAGAATAATAACTGGATTCTTCAATTTACTGGTCATTATCACTCCTACAATAACAATGAGATTATCAATATTTAAAGGACCTTAATGATGTTACTAAGCCAATTAATGTACAAATTAGCTTGAATTATTTAGAAGTTGTAGAAGTGAAGATAACTGCACTCTATTAGATTTTAATAAAAGCTTTCTACTTCAATATATCCTCACGAGATGTCACTGATCTAACATTTCTACTGCACTCTATGAAGCTTCCCCGTAAACTAAATGAGATTTCTTTGAAAATCACTTCAATGCAATTATTTCAGAGATTTGGAATTGTTTTTGAAAATGTAAGCCTTGACATATTATATTCTAAAGTGAGCCTTGACATATTATATTCTTAATTTTTATTGCAGGTTACATAGAAGATCATTGTTTCCATTGCAAGGGGACAGGCCTAAACAAAGTACACAAATGATACGGCTGTAAATATTTACAAAAAGAGAAAACTCGAAGTCCTTTAAGTTTAAAATAATAAATAATAATATTAGATATGTATACCGAAACAAAGTAATGTACAAAACAATTCTCAGATTAAATCAGTCAGTAAATACATGTATAAAAAATCTAAATATAATATATTTAGATTATATACGTATATTATACGTCTGCACTGAGAACACAATATACATCATAGTTTTGTTAATATAAGGTTTACTGAAATACACGAAGATATGCTAACAAATATAATACAATTAGTAATGTCTATAAGTTTATAAAATAGTCACACATTTGTATGGGCTCAACTTAAATAAAAAGATAATGGATGTATTATATAATATATAATAGCTCAAAATAGCTATATAATATAATATATTATATTATATTATCATATAGCTATTTTGAGTAAGTATGTTTATTGTATTTCGTATATTTAATTGTTGATTGTACTTCACATGTATATTCATCTCTTAATTACTTACACATTTTTTTTTATTATTATTTTTTTTAATGATGCATATATAATAAATATTTTATGTACATTTAATTCACACATTATTTGAAGGTATTACTTTCATTTGACTAATATTGTATCTGGTCACATATATACATATATTTTTTATATACATTTAAGAAAATTGTATAAAAGAACTTTAAAGTATTATTCTGTAGTTTATACGAATAATTTTATTATTATAAGCCCTGAGCTTAGGCAAATTTCTCCTGGCACCCTAATTGAAACATCAGCTTTAAAATTACATCTATTCTATAATCGGTACCTCTTTTTAGTTAACATGTCAACAATTTAATTGTGTGTTGGAAATGTCATTGAAATTTCATTTTACTTAACAATTGTTTTTCATTTCTCATTTACCTGTTTCATATATTGTTTGTCATTGTGTGTATCTGTATTGTGTATATTATTATAATAATATTGTTATTATTCCTTTTTTCCTCACACTTTATAATTAAATAAATGTACACGATCTTTTATCACGTTCAGGCGACGATAACCATTACAGTTTTGCCCTAAAACCATAGTATCTATCGTTTGAAGTTGAAGACAAATATCCTTGATTTGATGATATGACAGTATAATGTCACTTTGACACTTAGTCTCAAATCAAAAATATTTTTCTTCAACTTCAAACGATAGATATTATAGTTTTAGGGCGAAAAACTGCAATGGTTATCATTCTGAACCAAGGTGCGCTAGATCATTCACTGAAGCTACTCAAAATAATAATTATAATAATAGGGAATAAATTGTAGCACGGAATAAACATAAACATTTCTCGAATAAGAGATATTGTTTCCACCAGGATGATCATAGAGTAACACTGGTGTCTTGTAATCTGATTAAGTCATCAACGTAATCAAGTTATACCACTTCTATCTACCAAATATACAATACAAAATATATATGTATAGTGACGGTTCACATGAAGTACATGATATTGTTATATAAATAATACAGATGTATCAATCCAACTATATACAGTGTAAACTCTATATAGCGACACTTAAGGGACTGCACATTTTATGGAGTTATTGAGAGTTGTCGTTAAATGAAGAGAAGAAATATCAATACATATTACATTACATTTAATAGTATTTTACTATTACAATATATATTTACTACTAAAGTATAAAATTTACAAACAACAAACATTAATATTGATACAAATAACAACGCTTATTGCGTATAGTCTGTTATCTTCGTCTGACGTTTTTTGCTGCTCCAGTATTTTAATTGTATTTTCTTATGTATTTTATTCATATCTTGGGATACTGTGGGATCAACTTGATTATACAAAAAGTATTTTTCTAATAATTTCGAGCACCTTGATTCCCTCTTGTTTATTTTTATTCTAGCTTTTTAGGAAACTAAAAATCTCAAAATTTTGATTGGATTTATCTGACAGGTATCTACTTATCCCTTGTGCTAAGTAGTTATTTCCTATTTTTTCTATCCTCTTTATTTTACTCTAGCGTTCTATTACTAACTAAATGTTTATTGAGTGGAAAAATAATCGATTTAGACTAAAAGGAACATTTTATTAAAATAAAATTTATACAAAGAAAAAAACTAACGAATTATTTGAAAATAATAATTAAAAAAGGCTGATAGAAAAACATTAAATGAACGTTGTTGTCGTCTTCATTTTCAGAAACAGTTTGGATATAAAGGGAACTATGGATTTATCGGAGTTTGTTTCGAACGAAAAATTCAAGACTCAATATTCAATAGGATATAACGGAGTTTGAAAGAAACGCTTCCAGCACTATGAACTAGTAAACTAAGAATGTCCGAATACATTTTTTGCGTTCTGTTTTAATATAGTGGAAATACTAATGAATAAAATAATGATAAAACACTTTTTTGAACACTTATATTGTCTAATTCCACAAACAAATACTTAAATGTGTACCGGTTTCGGCTTACGCCATCGTCAGCACAATGTTCAACAATAATTGAGATATTTGCCAGGCATACATATCGCTCCGTTGATAGAAAAGTGACACAAGTCAAAAATGACATTACAACAATTTTTTGCGATAATTGATTATGATGAACACAAGAAGCCAATATTTTTATGTGAAAAAACGACACTACTGTAATTTTACAGTTTTGTCACCAGGGAGCAGAAATGTCGCTTTACTATTTACCGAGATCACAATACTGTTTTATAGAAAAACGCCAGTTGTGAGTTAGGATGATTTTTGATTTGTGTCACTTTTCTATCAAAGGAACGATATTTATATTAACCTAAGAGTACCTGAGGTGAAAGGGTCCCCTTCCTCTTGTAAAACCAGGGGGGTGGAAGTCTATATTCTAACTGTAATAGCTAACTGTGCACTTATTTGAAAACCAAGAAAATAAAATTAAAATAGAAAAAACTAACATTACAAGAAAACAATATAACAAATGTACAATATATAGCTATGCAGGAAGTTATTTAACCTAGATTAATGTTGCTATGGATATTTGTTATCTGAAAGGGATTAGCAAAGGAGTCAAATTTTCTGAAACATATTTAAGTATATGTTTGTGGAATTAGACAATATAAGTGTTCAAAAAAGTGTTTTATCATTTTATTTTATTATTTAGTAAACTAAGACTTAGAAATTATTAAATAAAAATAAAATCCTGAAAAAGTGGATTTATCGGGTTTTGCCGTGAAACGCATCGACATGAGGATCCAGAAACTCCTATGTATATCAACTATTGATTTTTACCTCAAACGGTTGATGGTATTGGACGGAGAACGAAAATATAATTTATTATTATATTTTCGTTCTCGTTAATTTATTATTTTGTTCTGAGGACATTACTACATGTTTTACTGAATGGTGGTATATAGAGACGTGGATAGTGGGAATAGTCGATAGAGATGTGAGGATGTAATCAGGTTGCATCACTAGCAGTATAGTGCAGTTGATGGGTATGCGGTGTGTATCGTTCTGGTATGCAATATCCGGAGTGACCCACCGGTTGAGAGAACCGACCAAAGTCATCTTGTTTCTGTAACAAGGTTAGTGAGCTAATGAGCACACAGATCCGTAGCAACTCCGGGGCCTGTCCACTCAACCCTTCAGGTCAACACAACTCCACCTCAGTCAACAGGACAGGTCACTTATATTAAATATACGATACAAATGAGAAAAAAACACAAAGAAAACGTGATTCATTGGATATACACCCGTATACCTTTATAGATGGGATATCCCAAGCTGTTCAAAGTATAGGGAAAATTATGTAATCGGTCAACAGTTTTCAACCGCGTTTATCGACCTCTAGATTTCAAAAATTCTGTGTGTCTGTGATCACGATAAATCCAAATAGAATGATACGTATCGACACAAAATTTTGTATGTGAATCCAAAACCCTCTAAGAACTTCACCTATTGTTTTTGAGTCAAATCGATCGAAGGGAAGAGGGGGATTAGGGGGGAGGCTTAACATAAAAGCTCTAATAACTGTCAAGAGAATGAATGTATCGACATAAAATTTTATATGTGTGACCAAAAACCCATAAGAACAACTATCGATTTTCAGCCAAATCGGCCGAGAAGAGGGGTTCAGGGGGAGGGCACAATTCAAAAACCCTAATAACTGCCGATGTAATGAATTTATGGACACAAAATTTATATATATTTATATATATATAATTTATATATATTTGTATATATATAATTTATATATATATATATATTAGGGTGTATCGAAATTTTTTTAATTTGATGGCCCTACGAAAAATTGAAAGTATTTGACATGTAAACAATAACAGAATATCAAACAAACCATTGTCGATGCTTTAGGGGGTCCCACATTCGTCGATTTTCGATTTTCACGCTTTTTCGAGTAGTATATTAAGAACTGAATTTTTTTTTCGATTTTATTGTTATTTTTCTGTCAAATTCCAATTCCAAGTCGTGCCCCACTTAATTTCAAGTAATATCATCATAAAAAAACATTATTTCAAATACTTAGAAGGTAACCAAGGAATATTAATTATAGACAAAATGACAGACGAGAAATAAAAATTATTCAAAATGCTACCATTGCGCCAGATTTTAATGCGGATTGATGCGTTGGAAATAATTTTGATCTGCAGGAAATCACCGGACTCTGACAACCGAGTTTTTCGAGTACCCAAACTAAATTTTGAAGCTACTAATTATACAGAGTTATTAGGAATTTACTCCTTTTTTAATTTTGTCCTATTTTGATTAAAATTGCACACTTTTTTAAATTTCAATTTCACTTATATAAAGAATTTACACTAATTTTCATCAAATTTTAAAATACTAAAGTTATCCGTATTAAAATCTGGGGCAATGGTAGCATTTTGAATAATTTTTATTTCTCGGATGTCATTTTGTCTATAATTAATATTCCTTGGTTAACTTCTAAATACTTGAAATAATGTATTTTTATGATGATATTACTTGTAATTAAGTGGGGCACGACTTGGAATTTGACAGAAAAATAACAATAAAATCGAAAAAAATTTCAGTTCTTAATATACTACTCGAAAATCGTGTTTTTGAGACGAATGTGGGACCCCCTAAAGCATCGACAATAGTTTGTTTGATATTCTGTTATTGTTTACGTATCAAATACTTTCAATTTTTCGTAGGGCCATCAAATTTAAAAAATTTCGATACACCCTAGTATATATATATATATATATAATTGAGGGCGTGGGTCGCTCACTGAGTTCAAGATCGCGAGTTCGATCGCTAGACCAATACAAAACGATTGGCAAAATTTAGAACTCCAATAGTAGAGTTGGGCGGGATAATTTCACTTTTTCCTACAGTGCAGTTTCTTGAAGGGTTATGTTGGTAAATTGTTTAATAAATTCATAGGAAGTAAAATCAATATTATGTTAATGATTATTAAAGCCACTTAATGTATTTTTTATCCCATTTTTGTTTTCTTAATTTCAATTAAAATATGTTTTACTGTGAAATAATTTTATAAAATTGTATGAGAAAACTTATTTCTATATTTCACTTACCATACTTATATTTTACATTTCATAGTCTGTATAAGGATCTCAATTTTGATTTGGGGGAGAATCACTACATTAAAGATGGAAACAAATTATGCTTGATGCGTACTGTAATGAAGCTTAGGGGACAGTTGCTATACCTGAATTTCAACGTGAGCAGGAGAGAAGAGCAATTCCTCTGTTGGCTCTGTAACCTGAGGGAGGTGGAGGACCTGTTCCATTTTGTTGGGGTATGTCCCGTCCTTAGAGAGGCCAGACAGAGGTGGCTGGGCAAACCTACCTTAGGGAGAGGGGAACTCATCGCTTTTCTAAATGGGAAAAACTGGAATCTGATCTATAACTACGCAAGGGCTGCATCTAAATATAGAAATATGTTAATTCGGGAATTTAATTTCTAGGACCCAATCAAACCTCCTTCCTCCATGTAATTTATGATTATTACCATTTACCCATGTTTAGTTAATTTTATTTGGTTTCTTGTCTTTATTTTATTCTCTCATTATTCGCATTATTACTTTTGTATGTTTTATGTTTACATATTTTTTTAAAAAGAATTTAACGATGATTATTTATTCTCTTCATTTATTTATATAAGCTAATATTTTTTGTTCTTCACTATCAAATATCTGTAATGCCAACTCCGACTGACGGCTTAAATGGCTATAGTCTAAGTGTTTTTTTCTTTGTATATTTCTTGGAATGATGTTATTTTTCTTCTTTTAATAAAAACCATTCTATTCTATTCTATTCTACTTATATTTTACAATTTCTTTTCTTTTCAAAAAAAATATATAATTGGTTTTTGCTCTTCTTTCAATAATTTTTTGACCGGAGTTTTTCCTATTTTGCCTATACCTACCTATTAATGAAATTATTATGTATTTTATTTTTTCCATGTTTTATGTATAAGTTTTATGTTGTTATCAGTACAAATATTTAGATGCCGGTAGCTTAGAGGTAGTATGCTTGAGTACTGAGCTCAAAATTGCTGATTCGGAAACTCGGCTGAGGCCTTTAGACAACACAAAACACTTATCCACCAGTCTACATTAGCAACCAGCCGATTTCTGTATCCGATACGGTCTGATATTTAGGACTTCATTTAGACAGACATGTAACTTATAATACACATCTGGGCTTATGAATGTCATGTTATGGCCACATTACATAAATATTATTAATTAAAGTTGAAATTTAATGAAGATGTCTATAATATTGATCAAGAGGGGTGAGTAGTAACAAATCTTCGATGTATATATTTTTATTTTTTCAGTTAGGTCAACGTTTCGGAGCTATAACTCCATCTTCAGGACCATCACAACTTGTAGAAATGTCTGATTTCTATAACATATTGATACTTATATTAATCAATTAAGGAACAACTAAAAACAATTATTAAGAGAAAACAATTAACGAAAATAACAAACATTCACCTTATCATTCTTCTGAGGATAGTCAAAACAATTAATATCCGCGTCCACTACAATGTGTCTCAATGAGTATCTTCCAAACATTCATCAGCAATTCATACAATTTGCTGCTCATTTCGAATTCAGAGTGCAATACAAACTTTCTAATGTACTTATTTATAAACAAATGGACACGCGAAACCAACTAAATGTAAATAGTGAGAGTGTGGTTAATATTGAAATCGATCATCCTAAAATGATATCGATTCTATTTATTATCTATTTCATTATTTTATGTTTTAATAATATTTAAAATTTCTACGTAATGTTGTCCAATTGTTTTTAAATCACTTTTGTAATTAACCGATTCCTCGTTATTATTAGTAATGTAAATGGATTCCAAGTGTCGTCTTTTCGAATTATTTTCTTCTATATCTAAAATTTTATAATTATTAAAAACGAAATTGTGGTTATTGGTTATACTGTGGTGTGCTAATCCTGTTAATTGTTTTCTCTTAATAATTGTTTTTAGTTGTTCCTTAATTGATTAATATAAGTATCAATATGTTTTAGAAATCAGACATTTCTACAAGTTGTGATGGTCCTGAAGATGGAGTTATAGCTCCGAAACGTTGACCTAACTGAAAAAATAAAAATATATACATCGAAGATTTGTTACTACTCACCCCTCTTGATAAATATTATTTTTATTTTTAAAGAAGTAATACAGTTTTTTGCGAGACCCTAATAAAAATATAGCCCTGTGAACCTTCCTGAATGTTAGTCAATCTGTCACTCTGGGTGTGTCTCTTGCCTCAGGCTGTCTCCCCATTATCGCCTTTGGGAGTCGATACCTAGCACTCTTCTGACATGGGCGAACGCCTCCAGCATACTCTTCTTTCGATTTGAACGATAGTTGCTCTGACTTTCATTCATTTCAAACTCTTTCTTTCCTTTATTCAAATTCCTGATCTGTACAGAGCTGTGGGATGCAGTTAGTTTTGCTCTGGCACTTTACATTTGGCAGCCAAGGTCCAGAACTCTGGAGACCATTATTCCAATTATTCTTTTCTCTTTTACCTTCCTTATTCTACTTTGTGTCAGATATTGAATCAAGATACAGTAGAACCTCTATAAGTCGAACATCAAGGGAGACGCCAAAAAATTCGGGTTATAGAGTTTTCGACTTAGGCGGGTTTTGATTCGACTTGTAGAGGTTAAGATTCATTCTAACTAATTATGAGTTAGAGAGGTGAAATAAATAAAATATCAAGTTACAGAGGTAACAAACATATTTATATTTATTAAAAATCAACATTATTTCAAAACATCCTTAAAATAAAAAATTCGTAGTATGCACATATGTATATGTAGGTATTAAAAAAAGTCAGTAATTTTTTTTTGCTTCAGATAATTCGGTTGTTTTCTATCTATAGCATTGTCTAAGGTATAAAGAGCAGAAAATTCTTGTTCTTCCGAGTTGCTGGTTTGAACCAAACTACTTGTGACAATTTTTCAATGGACAACAAATGACTTGCTTCGCTAAAGTTCAAATGAAATCAATAATAATATCCTTTATCATTTCTTAGAATTGGTAATCCTATTTATTGTATACTCCTAAATTGCTTTCTAAGAAACAATAGTGTACATTGTCGGCAAATTCTTTAAGTCGGTAACTTATTTTTCTTCGAGCTATAGAGGTAATAAGTTTCAAATAATCGAGTTGTAAAGGTTGTAAAATGAAACATTGCTATGTTCGAGATACAGAGGTCCAATTTATTTTTTCGAGTTATAGAGGGAAAATATGTACCTACCATAATGGCTTGTAGGGACTCATTGATTATTTCGACTAATAGAGGGTTGAGATTTCGAGTAATGGTGGTTATGAAGCTTGAAGGGAAAGGAACAAAACTTTTTTTCGAGTTTTGGGGGTTTTCGACTTATCGAGGTTCGACTTAAAGAGGTTCTTGTACTAATACCTGCCGATGTAATGAATTTATCGACACAAAATTTAGTATATGGATTTAGAAGCCACAAATTTGGCGGGAGAGTGAAAACATAATGGAATAATTAGCCATGTGGAAGTACATTGCCGGTGATTCACCGTACATTATTTTATTTTTTAGTTATTCAGTCGTAAATACACTCGTATACACTTTGTTTAAAAAAAAATACACTTTTTTGGGGAACGAACTAAAACACTGGTGCGGAGCGGGTCTGAGAGGTATTCAGCGCGTCACATTATTTCGTAACTCATTTACCAGCTTAGTCCCCAAGTTGCCCAGTGCTCGTAAAAAAGTTTCACTTCAAAAATGTATTCAATTAAATTGTCTTCATTCAACATATATCTTGTATAATACTCGTACCTTCCTGTCATTCAAATGATCTAAGCAATCCTTTAAGGTTCAACTAATTTTAGGAATCGCGAAATTTGTCCCAGTGAAGTTGCACCATGAGTTAGAAGTGGTTAGGTTTAGTGCCAGGTTACTTTGTGGTTAAGCACTCTGATTATCCGGTTGGTGGGAGTCATACAGAGCTAGGAGCTGGTGGAGATAAGGTAAAATGGAGGAGTGGTCGGGTAATGAACCAAGTTGGCCTGAGGTCCCTCCAATATCTCTGCCAGGTCCCTTCTCTACTAACTTGTCTGATCTTGGAGATGTCCTTTTATCTCACCAACTAAGTCTCCAAAGGGCCGGCCACATACCAACCACCCTCAACCCTCAGCCCTCAGGGTCTCTCTCTCTTGGGTTTAATTCGGCTAAAAACAGCCCATGAGCCTAGCTATCAGGACGATTGAAACCCGATCAAAGGAATGTTGTCTCAAAGTGTACAGGTTGGTTCCTGAAGAGAGTACGTGAAATGATCGACAGTTCAGGCGCGTATTGCTTCAATTCAAACATGAGTCCGACTAATATGGGAGGCCTAAATTATTTGTCTAACCTAAATTTTTATTTACCTAGGATAAGGGTCTTTAACGAGTATCTGACATCGTACAGGTTCGGGACAATCGCTAACGTCCCATCCGAAGGGCGGCGTGCTTAAGTTTTTTTTACCTCCCAGATAAAATAAACTAAGACCGGGTGTTGAACCCGCGATCTTGAGTTCAGTAAGCAAGCACGCATCTTACTGAGCTACCGGCGCCCTCTTTATATATATTGTACCCTTTCCCCCTACGTGAGAGTGTGTGTGTTTCCTTCCTTCCTTTCCTCTAGATCCTTTGTTCCTTGTTTCCGCTCCTAGCGATCGCGATTCTCTCGCAGGCATCGCTAGTTCCGAGCATATTCTTCTAAATTAAATCCTCTTCAAATCAGCTCCAAGTGGCCTCGATTCGCTCGTAGTGTCACTGGTCCTTGCTGTATATTAATGACAATAATTGTCCATGGGGGTAGACATGCTACAATATATTGTGAAATAGACAATATTTTTTAAAAAACATGCTTTTTTTTTATACTTTTGTTCTTAAAAAGTTTGTAAAAAGATAAATACAAAAAATCACATACAAACGTAACTAATGATAAAATAAAAATAGAAAATAGCTTCACTGCTGTTATCTGCCTTCCAGGACCATAAGCTCCGGTCTCTTGAGACGGACGTCAACACTTACACCCTTAACTCTCCTTCGATCTCCAGCTAAGAGTTGGAATTAACTCAAGATGAAGTAAGATTGTGTTTTAGTGAGCTCACTGCTGAACTGCTATGTAAGAACTTTTATTTTTAGATCTAGAACTCCCGTAAATGGCTATACCTTTATATTGCTTTACTTAAATAATGTTATTTTGTCATGTATATGTTACTGTTAATTTGATAAATCTGCTATTATGTATAATCACCGGTTATTTTATATAATAACCTAAAAACTGGTTAATATGGCAAATTGAAAAAAAAATTATTACTTTATCTGGTTATTTTGTAAAATATCCAACGTGAACAGCTAAAGTGATTAATTTAGTTGAATTTACTAAGTTAACTGGTTATTTTGTATAATAGCCAAACTAGTGTGGCTATTATACATAATTGTTGCTATTATAAATAAATAAGACAAATATTAGGTAGGTATTTATTTATTTGACCAAATAAAGATCAGGTTCTTATTAATTAGCTCGACCACACCTCAATTTCCATTGTTGTAAGCTGTCTAACAGCGATAATCATTCATCTGGGTACATAAATTCCTAGAACAAACATAAATCGAAATATTACAAAATTTGGGGGCGTATTTGCCGGCGTTCCGTCGGCGGGACGATATATCTGCCCCTCCCGTCGTTCCTATATTTGAAGTAGTACAGGTTCTAGCTTTAACATATACTTTACCCGTGTAAAGCCACAGGTTTTCAGCTATTATGCATAATAGCCAGTTAAGATTAATTTGTGACAAAAGTAAAACATTTATCATATTAACAAGGTGAGTTTTATATTATGTATAATAACTGGTTAATATGATAAATATTAAGAAACTGTGAATAATTTGTCATATTAACCAAGAACGGTAGTTATTTTGTAAAATAACCAGTTATTATGTATAATAACTAAATTTATCAAATTAACAGCAACATATATGTAAAGAACCAATCTATGTACGGAACATGTCTCTTATGACAAATAAAAACTATTTATCTATCTATCTAAATGAGTGGAATAGAGTGGCAAAATGCCCGAATTACCCAAAGAGGGCCAACTTTTGATAGATAGGATTCTATTAGGGGTGGGAGGGGGGGGGGGGGGGGGGGGTATTGATACATGAGGAAAGCACCTATGAAGGGAGAGGGGAGAGGTAGGACTGTCCTCTGATTTGTGGAGGGGTGGGGTGGCCCGGCCCAAATAGGGGTGGCCCGACAGTCCAACAGTCCTGTCCAACATTGATTTACAGTAATGAAGAAGTGGGCCACAAATCATAGACGGGGTAGAGACTCGAGGGGGCCCTGTTAAATCAGGGAGAGTGCGTGAAAAACTCTCTCTCTCCTTTCACAATTAAACCAAACGATATTTCATAGATGGAAAACAAACTGAACAAATCTTCCTTCAGTAGCAATGGGGACACCTGTTCCACAGAATTACACTCGGTCAGTGGAGACTTGAAATATGAGGAGTAAAACTGTTTTCAAATGGGTCCTCTTTCAATGGGATTACCTCTAATTTGTATGATACTTGAAAGGGTACAACGCAACCCGAAATCGGCTAAATTGCAACGGCTCAGAGGTAGCCTAAGCGATGGTCCCGACCTGTGCGATGTCAGGTACTCTCAAACCCCTACCCCAAGTGAATAAACCTAGGTAGGCAAAATTGAGGACTCCCTGTAGAGTCGGGCTTGATGTCCAGCAGAGTGATGAAAGAGCGCTTTGGTAGTAGGCGATATAACCTCCTAGTTAAAAGCCCGGGCATGAGTCATAATAAATAACTTTTTTATAAAATATCATTTAGAATGGGTTTAATTCAAAGAATTCCTTCAATGAAAATTTCTTATTTATCGGACTCGAAGAAAGATGGAAGTGTATTCATGTAGGCGCAGTTCCAGAAGTGGGGGAGACACAAATTTCTAAAAAAAAAATTTTAAATATGCAAATTAACAAAAATATAAAAAACTTTCATCATATTAGACTTTTCTTAAAAAATCATTGGTATAAATATTACATAGCCTCAGAAAACGCGATATAAATGAATGTCACGTTTTAGTTTTTTAAACAAACATTTTTTTTATGAAAGTGGTATCCTCTACTCATCCTTGGAATTATTTTTCCGAAATGTCGAAGGTAACGTAGGCGAAGATAGCTAGATTTTAAAATTTTTTTGTGTATTTAAAAACATGATTTCTTTTTAGAATGTTGAAACAGAGGATCCCCAGGGTGTTGAACTCGATCTCAATTTTTTCCGCGATTACAAGACTTTTTTTTATACTAAAAGCATAAGAAAGTAAAAATATAATATAAGAAAGGTAATAATATTATAAGTTATGATTAAAACGTAAAAAGGCAGATTTTTGCCAATTATTTCGACGAAACAATGGCCATTAATTTTTATTTCTGTATTCTTTCTTCTCTTCCTCTACTCTCAGCCCTTATAAAAGAGATGAAAAATTGTGTGTTCCTTGCAGAATTTTGAATTAGGAATCGCTAACAATTGGAGGTCATATCGCCTACTACGACGAGCTTCTTCGTCGCTCTAGAAGACATGAGTCCGACCACATCCATTGAGGCTTCTGAATTCTCATTCTAAATTTTGTGGATACTAAATACTAAAAAAAAAAGTTATTTTCCTCCCTGAATTGCCGCAGTAATCCTCTAGTTCGTGCCCTCCTTTCTGCCAAAATTCCCCAACGTCGCCTTATGCGCGAATGGCCTAGAGACCTCCTTAATAGGAGCAGTGCCATTGAGTTATAAATTAGTGCAACTCAGTGCTTGGGGATTGTCATCACTGATCCCTCTTGGCATTTAATACCATATTTTAGTCTTTTAGCATACTGTAGTATATATTATTTATACAGTGGGTTGTGAATATCTATTTTTTGTGTGTGTTTACTCCTTTGGCCGATATGGCTGAAAATCTAGAATTATCGTGTTCATAGACACACAAGTATACACAGTCGGGCAGACATTTTTTTTTTACACTTTTGGAATTAAGGGGTCGGAAAACATGAAATTCCATTGAAAACTCAACATCGAATTTCGGACCAATTACATAACTTCAACACTCCGTATAACTGGAGAAGTAAAAGGGACATGGATCCTCAAACTCCCACTGGGGCTATACCAATGGTAGCCACCTAAATTCAATCAAGGAGTGGGGCCTTGTTGTTGAGTGCAGCTGAGCTGACACAAGGGGTAGGACAGATCCTGCTCATCTCTCGAGAGTCCTGTATAATGTCAACTCACTATTGTACCAGAGGGACCATTCTCTCACTGTAGCTCCCACCTAGTGACAATAACCTCTTTTTGAAAAAACCACCACTTTCCAGGCTCCAATCCTTTCTGCACATGGTAATAAGTTTTGTTGTCAAGCAGAGGTGCAAAACAAATAATCTCAGCTCACTTTTTGAAAGAAGTACAGTAGAACCTCTATTAGTCGAACATCAAGGGAGAGGCCAAAAAAGTCGAGTTATAGAGTTTTCGACTTATGGAGGATTTCGACTTAGGCGGTTTTTTATTCGACTTGTAAAGGTTAAGATTCATTCTAACTAATTTTGAGTTAGAGAGATGAAATAAATAAAAATTCAAGTTACAGAGGTAACAAACATATTTATATTTATTATAAATCAACATTATTTCATAGCAATGTTTCATGCAACAAGCCTTGCAATTCACTTTTCCATTTGTTACAGGTTTCAATGTTGACACTTGCACTTTCCCCACAAACTTCCTTAAAAACAAGTTAATTTCTTCTTTTGAACTTTTTTAGCCAACCATCAATAATAATACACTTTATTATCTCTTAGAATTGGTAATCCTATTTATTGTATACTCCTAAATTGTTTTCTAAGAAACAATGATGTACATTGTAGGCAAATTCTTAAAGTCGGTAACTTAATTTTCTTCGAGCTATAGAGGTAATAAGTTTCAAATAATCGAGTTGTAAAGGTTGTAAAATAAAACATTGCTATGTTGGAGATACAGAGGTCCAATTTATTTTTTCGAGTTATAGAGGGAAAATATGTACCAAAATGGCTTGTAGGGACTCACTGATTATTTCGATTAATAGAGGGTTAAGATTTCGAGTAATGGAGGTTTTGGGGCTTGAAGGGAAAGGAACGAAACTTTTTTTCGAGTTTTGGAGGTTTTCGACTTATCGAGGTTCGACTTAAAGAGGTTCTACTGTATAACTCATAAATTAGTTAGTTATTGTGACTCATGCCCGGGCTTTAACCATAAGATCATATCGCCTACTACCAGAGCGCTCTTTTGTCATTCTAAAGAACATGATCCAACTCTGCTATGGTAGACCCAAATTATGCCTACCCTAAATATTTATTCATCTAGAGTAGGGGTCTTTAAAGAGTGCTTGATATCGTACCGAGTCGGGACTATCCTTTAAGTCCCATCCGAAGGTCGGCTTTTTTCGAACTCGCGATCTTTGGGCTCAGCAAGCAAGAATGTTACCTCTGACCTGCTGGAGCCCTCAATCATATATATATTTTTTTTCTTTATTTGTTTTTCTCCTTTTTAATTTTAAAAAATACCAATAATGAAATATAATTATATCTTAACTAGCTGCAGTAGCTGTATCATTTTCGTGGCGGTTCGGAACAGGACAAAGTGGGGATGAGATAGGTCGGAATAAAATCAGCGAAGGATTTCAGTGTGAACGATGTTGGAAGTTCTACCTTCGGGTGCGTGGAGAAATAGGTTGGTGTGACTGCTGACAAGGGAGCAGGCGACGCGTCGCCTGCTCCCTTGTCAGCAGTCACAGTACGTCGCGACGTACTGTTGTCCGTGTGAGAAGCATTCATTTTGTAAGTCTACACCGGTTACTTTTAGGGTTGGTCCCTGGGCCTTATTAATAGTGATAGCGAAGCAAATTTTGATTGGAAACTGTAACCGTTTGAAACGGAATGGGTAATCGGACGGTATCATTGTTATGCGAAGTATAAATACAGTATTCCTGCAGCGCAACTAATCAATGTTGGTGCACAGTTTGAGAGGAATTATCGGAGAAGTGTTGAGGAATGTAAACGATACCCTGTTTACCGGGAGCTGTTTGAATCAAGTGAAATTTAGAAAAACAATATGGCACCTCTTTAGTAAATTTAATTGAGAAAAAAAAACAAAAATTTTTTTTTTTTTTTTATTTTTTTTTCGGCCTTGTGCGAAGCACATTAACCAGGTCCCTTTTGTATCTGGGGACGAGAAGGGCTCACCTATTAACATCTTACACTTACGAAGGTCGCAATGGGGGATGTGGATAGAAACCATTTGACATCGAGATCCTACGTGGAAGAGTCCACATCCCCGCGAGCTCCGGGTCTAACGCGCCCAGGGAGCCAGGCGTGTTCCACCCGCAGGGGGCACCAATCCGGCCCACCCCGGACCATCAAAAGTCCCGCCCGCCCCACACCCGCACCCCTATCCCTCATAGATGATGCAAAAATACTCTAAATGAGGATTTCGTGCTCAGAGATATATTTATAAAGAGTGTCCAGGACGTTTATTCTATCAATATGCGATACTATTTGTTGAATGTTGGTTGGGAGAGGTATACCTAGACTAACTAACTCAGTGAGTAGGAGGTTGCGTCCATCGGATGTGAATGGACAGGAGAGGATGAGATGGTTGGAGTCTGCGATAGGACTGTCGGGACAGGTACAGTAAGGTGAGGGAAGAATGTTTATCTTGTGGAGATGAGCCGAGGTTTGGGCATGGTTGAAGTGGAGGCGGATGATGGTAGAGAAGAACTTTCTGGCTCTGTCAACACTCGAAAACCAAGGTTTGATTGGGATGGTCGGCTGGATAGCGGTGTAGTGGCGTCCCTTGACCTGCCCCGCTGCTTGGTATGCATTCTTCCAAATTCTGTGAGTCACCAATTTGAAGTGCGCTAAAATAAAGTTAATTGACATTTTTTTAAATATGTGCACTTTCTGAACCATTGCACGTCTTGAACTTTTGATATTTTTTATTAGGGCCCTTTTCGGAAATTACTGTAGAAATCAAAATTTAGTAGAATACCAGCTATAATTTCTACAAGAAATGTGGTAATTTTATTTGTTTGTTTTAATTATTATTAATTCAATAATTGTATTGTTTAATTATTATTTTTCATAATTTCATTTTATCACAACACATCTAATATATTGAGGTACATATAATAATCCACATTCATCCTAAGACACTACACTTGTCCACCAGTTTTCATTAACAGCTTCATTTAGACAGACGTTTAACTTGGAAATCCCATGACTGAAACGAACAGATCTCAGACATGAGTCCGACTCTACTGTGTGAGTCCTAAATGTTGCCTACCTAGGTTTATTCACCTAGGGTATTGGTCTTTAACGAGTACCTGACAACGCACAGGCTTGGGACCGACCATCACTTAACGTCCCATCTGAAAGACGGCGTGCTCAAAGTTTTTTCACATCCCAGATAAAAATCCTAAACGCTTCGGACGGGTTTTGAACCCTCAATAGGGAAGCATGCTACCTCAGTACCGTACTTACTTGGCGATTCCTTTGCGTTTGGAGGGTCATTGTTGGATGTGAAAGTGATGGTCTTCTATGACCAGAAAAAGTGACTGATAACAGATAAGAAGGTCTGACAGAGATTAATAATTCTTTTTCTTATATAAACCTATATTTTATCCCTTCTTTCTTCTTATCTGTATCACTTTTCGCCAATTGTGAAAAGGATATTTGACCATTTGACTGGGGTGAATCCATGGCCCCCACAAGGGTGGGGCTGGTGCAACTTTGGTTGCAGGGTCCGGGCCCAATCTTTTTTATTTTTTTATTTTAGTAGATTTTGCAAGGGATCATAGCTTAAAAGGGCAAAATATATAATTATAAGACAATTTAGTATAATAGATACATATTCTAGTTGTGCGAGTTATTAAGTTATTATTTAATTAGTTGCGTGCATGGATAGTTCCTCTTGTTTGCAAATTACTAGTATAAAACAGTCGGCACGAGACAGGTATAGACGGGCCCCACGCACTCACTCAACCCTCCCCCACTCCTATTTCCCAGCCTATTGTCCAGCTGTTTCCCTCAGAGCAGTGTTCTAAAAATAGACGCATCGACGCATAGTATCAGTTTGACTGATTGAAAATGAATTGGCCAAAACTATTGACTTTTCAGATGTTATTGATAAATTTAGTCAAAAGAAAGCTAGGAAAGCTATGATAATTTAGGGCAGTTAGGCTATAAGTAAGCTTTTGTTGTAGCGAGTGTATTAAACACACACAAACATCGTAATTTTTAGAGCTCTTAATGTTATTTTTTTTTTAGATCGTAATACTAGTTTTTGTCAATTTTTATTTTAATGTTAGTGAGTCGAAGAAATCTAAAAATTTAAACGTTAATTTCAGTAAAATAAAAGTAAATGATATAATCACGGTAGCAATTGATGTGTGAAATAATTTAATCAATAAAGTTTGGTTTTAAAATCTAACTGATACTGTAACATTAATTATACCTTACAATCCATTTTTAGTTTAAATAAAATTGTAAAAGGGTTAAAAAATAACCATGTAATTATAATATAGCACATGACTATGAGATGGGGGGCCGACCCTGATGCTGGTTACAGGGCCCGCAATCCAATGTGGGGGCCATGGGTGAATCAAATAGCGTTGTCAGAAATACAATTTTGCAGAAATATGATCATTTTTTGGAGGCAGCATCGTTGACTGACAAGGGATTTTGGATTCACATACAAAATTTAGTTTCGATTTGTTTATTACACTTTTCCTCTCCTTTGGCTGATTTCGCTGACAATCAATAGGTGTCGTCCTTAAAGAGCTTAGATTTTACACATGAAATTTTATGTCAATACATTCATTACATCGGCAGTTATTAGAGTTTTGTGTTAAGCCTCCTCCCTAGTCCTCATTTTCCTTTGGTATGTGTCGTTCTTTGAGAGTTCTGGATGCACACGTAAAATTTCGTGTCAATATATTCATTCTTTCGGAAGTTATCGTGTTCACAGACACGCAAGCAGACAGATTTTTTTTTTTTTTTTCATTTTTGAAATCAGGCGGTTGCAAAACATGAAAATTCCGAATCAAATTTCTGACCAATTACATAACATCCTTCATACCAGAGATGGGCATAATCGTAATCAATGATTACATGATTACCAGAGAAAATAAAACTTAATTATCATTGCTATTTTATACTTGATACTATCGCACTGTGAATCTAGCTAATGAAACATGTTACATGATTATAATCGTAATCGGAAATCTTGATTAGGATTGCAATTATGTAATCATACAATCATAATCAAGTAATCATGTAATCATAATCAAATAATCATGTAATCACAATTACTGTAATTGTGGGTACCAAGTTTAAAAAAATGGTAATAGCACTTTGGTTACGTAATAAACTTGAAAAAAATAACTTACTAGTGTAAAAATTAATACAATTTAAAATGAAAGGAAATCGAAGGCGATGATTTGCGCTCTGTAATCATGTGTACGTTGTGACTATGATTGCATGATTATGATTCCATGATTACGATTACATGATTAATCTATTACAATAATAATCATGGCCATGATTACGATTACAATGGTGTAATCAAGTAATCACACAATTTTTTAAATTATAATAGTAATCGTAATGTTAATAATTTATTATGATTACATGCCCATCTCTGCTCCATACTTCGTATAGCTGGGGAAGTAAATATGCTCAGATTTTCCTTTTTCCACATCTCTATAAACAGGCAAAAAAAATTTCTTATACCCCCAAAACGACATAACCAAAAAACATAATATGTTTTACAATTCGCCATCACCCGCATACCAAACAAAATATATCTCCGATTTATAAAAAAACTCGAAGATAGAATGTCAATTGTGCAATTGTGTTTATATAGGACAATCGGGACGCAAATTTAGAGAAGGGGTCAAAGAGCACACTCCGAAAATAAGAAAAAGAGATGATAAATTGATATTGGATAAACATATAGTAGTAGGGAGGGCGCCGGTAGCTCAGTGGTATGCGTGCTTGTCTTCTGAGCTCAAGAACGTGGGTTCGTAACCCGACCGAGGCCCTTAGTTTATTTTATCTGGGAAGTAAAATAAACTTAAGCATGCCTTCCTTCGGATGGGATGTTAAGCGATGATGCCGAGCCTGTACGATGTCAGGTACTCGTTCAAGACTCCTGCCCTAGGTGAATAAAAATTTAGGGTAGGCAAAATTTAGGACTCCCACAATAGAGTCGGGCTCATGTGACGAAAGAGCGCTCTGGTAGTAGGCGATATGACCTCGTAGTTAAAGCCCGGGCACTTAACCTATAGTAGTAGATTAAGATTGTAAATTGTATATTGGGCTCAGTCTCGCCCTTCTGTATACTGGGAGGACTGGTTATCCAAGCATCCAGTGCCCTTATCCCTTCCTTTTTAATTCTACTATGGGAGTAGTTACCTTTGCCAACAAGGTTTAGTTAAAGTAGGCAGAGTTCTTTAACGAGTACCTGACAGGGGAGACTATCGCTTAACGTCACATCCAAAGGATGTCTTACTCAAGATTTTTTATCTCCCAGATAATGAACCTTAGGGGGTCGGCCGGGTTTCGAACACGCGATCTTGAGCTCAGTACGCTACTGGCTCCTTCTCAGAGGTTAAGAAAGTCTGTTAATGCAATTTAAAAGGCTTAAAGAAGTTTAGAAGACTAAAAAAGTAAGAAGATTAAGAGTCAGACAATATTTAGAAAAATAAGTTTGTTATAGTGATTATTGGTGACAGAGTTATAAAATTAAGTTCACTTGTTTGACGTCAAAATTTTAAAATGACAACAATATTGAAAATACTGCAAAACGCTTCAAATAAGTTGGTTTGATAAGATAAATGAGCTGTTCGTTTCAAGGATGGTTTATTGATAGCTATCCACAACTATAGTTATCCACAGTTCACTTCTTTTTCGAGTTTGAAATTTTTGCCACTCTCAAATTTTTCAGGTCAATTCCTTAGTACTTAAAGAAATGTGATGATTTGACGTGGAATCACCTGAAATTGCAGCCCTGATGGAAAAGTGGAAAATTCCCTATTCCCGGAGCACCTCATCGTCTACACTCCACACCTTATCCTGATAAAGCTGGGGATCATCCTCTCTCATTTTCCATAATATACTTTTTTTTTATCCCAATTCTTCACAGAATCCCTGTTTGCCACTGCATAAACCTTTGAGGATCACACTATTCCTAAACTAAAATTGGCTATTATAAGCTTATCAATTCAAAAGTTAGAACTAATCACATATTTAAAACAGAATTGGCTATCATTGGTTTACTAATAAAGTTAGCAATTTTTGTAGGGCTTATGTTCCGTCGTTACATAACAGGTAAATCAAAAAAATGTCTGAAAATATGTATTTCAAAACATTTTAGAACCGTTTTCAGGATCTGAAAAACCTGAGAAATATTGTATTTCATAAAAAATGTGTTTTTCTATTGTTATTTCTGCAATTTTTACTTGAAAAGATTTTTAACTCTGTACTCAGAAGTAAATGTCTCAAGGGATGAAAGATGTTCCTGAAGGAAATCAGAAGCTTTTTGCGAATCACTATCTGAGGAAAGGATGACGGTGTCATCCGCAAACGATGCGCGTATGCAGCTGAACTCTGGGGCTCAACTAAATCTTCCAATTATTATAGAATCCAAACCCTACAATCCCTTATCCTTCGTAAAATCACATACGCTCCATTCTACATCCTTCACAATCATCTACAGATTTCTCTTGTAAGCTGCTGAAAATTCCATTCCTTCCTAACGTTCATGTTCGGAGGCTGACGCGGCAATGGCCTCGAGACCTAGTTGATTGAAGACTTAATCATCTACACACATTTTATGCCATAGCTTTCTTTTATCATTTAACTATTTTTTAAATAATAATTATTTCTCCCATCAGCTGATTAGTACAAGATAATGGAGTGTCATGTTGGATATTATATATATATATATATATATATATATATATATATATAATTAAGAGGGCGCCGGTAGCTCAGTGGTATGAGTGCTTGTCTTCTGAGCGCAAGAACGTGGGTTCGCAACCCGACCGAGGCCTTTAGTTTATTTTAACTGGAAGGTAAAATAAACTTAAGCACGCCGACCTTTGGATGGGACGTTAAGCGATGGTCCCGAGCCTGTACGATGGCTCATCATCATGGCTTATGGGAATGTTGGCTTCTTCGGTGCTCTTGAATGACAACTCGGAGAAGGAAAACGCCATATTTATATATTTCCTTCGATGGATAAGGAACCAATGATCGAACAGGAATTAGTTAGTACCAGCCCTCTGGGTCCTTCAACCTCTCCTGTTCAACTAGAGACTAATGATTGCAGGTTAGGTATGAACGTCTCTCTGCCTCTGAGTCTCTTCACAATATAGTCATATTCTCCGCGTATGCTCTACTCTTGCCTAGAAGGAAAATAATTCTGTCGTTGCTTGTACGTGCAAAGTAGCTACTAATTTAGTCAGTGGCTGTCTTTTCTGTTGTCAATTAGTAGGAGTAAAGAATTCTTGTGACACCATAAAATAAAATCAAGAGGGTGTTCCTCCCCAGACAGGTTAGGAGTGAGTTGTACCTTGGCAGAGAGGCTGTACGCGGCCCTCTCTTCACAATTTATAGGACACTTCTTACAGGGAGCCAAAAACTTATTTACGACGTCTTGACGTCTCCTTCCCTTCCTGTACTTCTGTCTCCAGGAGCTCACACTTGAGGGAAAGTCAGACCACTAAAAAATAAATCAATGGAAATGTATTGTAAATCAATCGTTTTGGATAAAAATCAATAGTTGACTAACATCGGGGCATCTCAAACGTCACTATGATACATTTACTACATCGGCAGTTATTATTGTTTCTAAGTCGAGCTCCCTCCCCTGAATCTTTTCTTCCCTTCAAACGATCTTGCTGAAAATTAATAAGTATTGCCTTTATGAGAATTTGAATTTAAATAATGATTTTCATGTTGATACATTTATTACATCGGCTGATATTGGGGTTTCTGAGTTGAGCCCTCTTTGATCCCTCCTCCCCATTGGCCGAGTGTTTTGAATTTACATGTGAAATTTTGTATCAATACAATACATTCATTAGATTAACAATTAACTATTCACATTAAACCCTATCTAATTATTTATAAGCTAAGACAAGCGTGATGAGCGTGATTTGAACTAGGGAATCTTATCTATAAAGCCACAGAAAATTTCTAGTTGAAATTTCGACCCTTTCTTCAGCTCTCCGGTTTACCTATAAGAGCGGTTCGCAGTCAGAGAACTTGTTTAAGTTTACTACTAAAGAAGTTTGGTATAAGAAAGTCCTGTTATGGCCACGTCACACGTATTTTACTTTTTTTAAACTTTATTTTATCCTTTTTACTATAATAAATAAATATACCTATACAAAACAATTGATTTTAAAATTTGTTTATATAATTTATTAGAACAATAGTCCCTCATCAGGTACCAATGTGCGAAATATAGAAAAGAGAAAGAAAACAACGTTACAATAACAAATAGGTATTAAAAAAAAAAAATATATATAGAGGTTAGGTCAGGTTAGGTTTTATGACTCATGCCCGAGCTTCAACTATGAGGTCATATCGCCTACTACCAGAGCGCTCTTTCGGCACTCTGGTGGACATGAGCCCGACTCTACTGTGGGAGTCCTAAATTTTGCCTACCTTAAATTTTTATTCACCTAGTGTAGGGGTCTTTAACGAGTACCTGACATTGTACAGGCTCGGGACCATCGCTTAAGTTTATTTTACCTCCCAGATAAAATAAACTAAAGGGCCTCGGTCGGGTTTCGAACTCACGTTCTTGAGCTCAGAAGGCAATACCACGCTTACCACTGAGCTACCGGCGCCATATATATATATTCTTTCTCAATATAATAATAAAAAAATAGAAGAAATAATAAAAATACATAAAATAATATACCAAGAGAAATAAAATAAATTAGTACACAAGTAATGAGAAATAATGATTAAACATAACGTAGATTCGACTGACCTTTAAGGTGTGGAGGAACTCTTTCATAAAATAAAAATGAAAGCTTTGTATCAAATAATGTTTTTGGATATGAAGCATGATTTTTTTATTTTGGTTATTTATTTTATTCTTTCTGAACTGTGAGAAAAAAGTTCCGTTTCCGAGTAAAAGGTTTCCTCTAACATAAACATTTTTAGTTGAAGTTTAAATTTTCTTATTGTATCTATTGAAGTGGGGAAGGGCATTACTTGGTTATACTAGGTTTAACAGAAGATGAGTTAAACTAGTATTGTAAATAAATTTGATTTAATAATATATTTAGCATGGGGTAGATAAGGACCTTATAGGATATTGAGTTGTCAAAAAAGTTTGTGAGATAAGATGAGAGCTAACTTCGGAGAGGTCCACCCTCATCATTTCAGTGATTGTTACCTTCCTGGGCTTGACGTTCCATTTGCCCTATTCATTGAAGACTTAAATAAGTCTTGTTGCTTATTTGCATTCATATCTATCATATTATCAAATGACTCTCAGGGACTTTCACAAATGTGTACAACAGAAATAAGTATCTGTGTTATCTCAATCCATCCAAGAATATCAGTCTCATTCTTATATGCACACTATTCAGTCAAATTGTTATCAGTTTTTGTGACTCATGCCCGGGTTCTAACTATGAAGTCATTTCGCCAACTACCAGATTGCTCTATGAGGACATCTACTGAGAGTCCTCAATTTTTTGGAGAAGAGCTCCTTACCGTTGGTCTTTAGTGGTTGGCCGGCAGTGAGTTTGTGAAAACGACACGGAACGGAAGTAGGCAACGAAAGTTCCACTCTCCCCTCCCCTACTCTACCGACCAGCTTTAGGAAGAGGGCGGCCGGAGGGGAGGGGATGAATGCACCTTGGCAAAACTGTTGCTTGTTAAACGTCTGCTTTAGCGTGAATGATTATACTGAAAATAATGAAAAGTGAAGAAAACAGTAAAATAAGAAAGTGTCATAATGCCAATGATGTTAATGCTACAGATGAATCAAATTCTGATCAAGATATTCACCATTCTTCACGATATGGAAATATCTTACCTTAACATCAAGGTAAGACCCATTGCTAAACCATTAACCTATCATTTCATTTATAGATTTTGAAAAAAATAACGTACATTATACTGAATGTGACGAGTCCTAGGCCAATATAATAAATTTATACTAATAAATTTACATGGACTATTTTATAATTTGATAATTTCAATTTAAAATTAGTTTCAGCCAAAAATTATTTTCATCGAAAAACATCCCTGAAGAGGTCCAATCCTTCATCGCGTCACGCGACGCTCACCGGCTTTTTCCAGGTTTGTTATCTATTTTAGAGGTCTTTAACAAGTAGCTGACATCCCAGAGGCTCGGGACCATTGGTTCATATTTATTTATTCCATGAGAATTTATAACTACATAAGGACGACATGTATCATTTTTTAGCGGAATCAGCAGAAGAGGAGGGGGTTCAGGGGTGGGGGCTCAACTCAAAAACTCTATTTACTTCAGGTTTTATGAATTTATCGAAACAAAATTTAGTCTGAGGATTTAGAAACAACCCATTTGTAAGTCAACTGTTGAATATTAGCCCAAACGGTCGACTAGTTTTGGAGGGGATCAACAAGTTAATTGATAATTTCGTCCTGGGGATATATACATATGTATATGTGGGGGACTAATAACAATAAATTTAATTCCGTTAAACCAATACATGGTAATAGAATACGTCAAATGAATTTATACATTAAGATAGTTTATAAATTAGATTTACAAATACTTGAGTCTAACACATCTATGATTAGTAGTAATAACAAAACTATTAAAAAAAGTAAAATGAAATTAATAAAAACTGTACAAATAAATACTTAAAAATATATGAGTATATAAAAAAACTATATGAGTATATATAAAAAACAAAACAAATTAATACAAGATACGTTCATAATAAGTAGACACATTTTTCAATTTAATAAAAATTAAGATAACTATTTTTCAAAAAAAAAACTCATCGGAAGTGTCTTTATTCCCCAACACACCTAGTGTGTCTTTACACCTAGGGACCTAAGCATCCCGTTATCCCTTATCCCTTCCCTGGAAGCTCTGGGCTTCCCCCTTATTATATTACCTGTATGTTTATACTACCTGAACCAAGCCCTTCATGAAGTGCTCAGTCTCCCAGTTTCCTTAATGAACCTGAGAATGCTCTCATAGTCCAGTCTTCAAAAGTCCTCCTTTGCGATTACATCTCTACCAAAGATGCGGAATCTCGTTCGCGCAAATCCCGAGCAGATGCCCAGGAAGTGTGCCGCCGTTTCGTCTTCTTCCTCACATCTATCGCAGGTAGGACTGTCCTAGCCTCCCACAGTGTGTAGGTGTCTATTGAACGGATCATGTCCTGTGAAGACTCCAATCAGTTGCCTTAGCTCGTTCCTTTTGAGGTTCAGGATCCCGTCTTTCAGAACCCTGGACTCCCCTCCCAGGAACATCTTCGACTGCCTGCATGTGGTCTTTTCTCTCCATATACGCTCCAAAAGATCCTTAGTCCATTCTTTAATTCGGGTTCGGTTTGCCTCGTCCTGGGGAAGTGCATTGCCGATGATTCAACGAAATTTTTTTTTGATTATTTTTTCAAATTTCTTTTGATTTGGCCGAGTCGTTTAGCAAGTACTACTGGAAAAAAGGTACTCACTGTCGCGTGGAATATTTATTGTCACAAGTAAGGAAATCTGTGACAATACTCAAGCTTTCATATCTAAGTCGAGTGCAATACAATATCAACTTAATTAATATAAAAAAAAATGTTGACAATGACCTTTGGAATTGGGGAAGTTTGAGACGAGCGTGAGCTCCACGAGTAGTTAGTGGACGGACATTGTCAACATGGTTCTAAGGAGGTCCCTTGGTGTCTAAATGCTAATCAGTCGTGTTGAATTGTTAAACAGACTCCTCGAGATGTTGTTTTGTGAGCGGAGCAACTTACTGATTTATATGGAAATCCTTCCCCCCGCTGACAGAGTAGAGGGCAAACAATTGATTTGGCAAAACTTTTAACAATTTAAGTAATCCCAGACTCAGACGAAGGCCAAGAAACTTTTAATAAGCTCAAACATATAATATAAAACAGAGGACGACGGTAGCTCAATGGTATGTGTGCTTGCCTTCTGAGTTCAAGGTCGTGGGTTCGAGGGGGAGGGTAAAATAAACTTAAGCACACCGTCCTTCGGATGGGATGTTAAGCGATGGTCCCGAGCCTGTACGATGTCTGATACTCGTTAAAGACCCCTGCCCTAGGTGAATAAAAATTTAGGACTCCCTCAATAGAGTCGGGCTCATGTCCACCAGAGTGACGAAAGAGCGCTCTGGTAGTAGGCGATATGACCTCGTAGTTAAAGCCCAGGCATGAGTCATAATAACTAGCTATATTATAAAACAAACTAGAATTATTAGGTTTATGAAAGTTATGATATTAGGGGGTTTCTTTGTTTCATAGGTACATTGGAAAGAGTTATGGGAGTGATCTGTAAATACGTGATGGATATAAAATAGTCTTGTTAAGATCATGTTTTTTTTTTTTTTTTTCTTAGCTGTATACACGCAAACTTTCGTAGACATGGCACATCTGGAGTGGGACTGCATTCGATAATTAGCATGGTTCATAGAGAATCAAGAGGGCGCCGGTAGCTCAGTGGTATGCGTGCTTGACTTCTGAGCTCATGGTTGTGGGTTCGTAGCCCGACCGAGGCCCTTAGTTTATTTTATCTGGGAGGTAAAATAAACTTAAGCACGCCGTCCTTTGGATGGGACGTTAAGCGATGGTCCCGAGCCTGTACGATGTCAGGTACTCGTTAAAGACCCCTACCCTAGATGAATAAAAATTTAGGGTAGGCAAAATTTAGGACTCCCACAGTAGAGTCGAGCTCATGTCCACCAGAGTGACAAAAGAGCGCTCTGGTAGTAGGCGATATGACCTCGTAGTTAAAGCCCGGGCATGAGTCATAAAACCTAACCTAACCTACAGAGAATCAAACTTGTAACTTAAGAAAATGAAGATTGTGATGTTATTATTATTTCTTACACTTATATACTTACAGATTGCTGTCTTGAACTGGATTCTCCCTCTAACAGACGCGGACAACCAATTTTTCGAGATCAAGAAATAAATTTACCTCCCCTAAGCGAACACTCACAAAACAATTATTTTGAAAAATATAATTTTGAATGCTTTTTACTATTCATAGAATTCACTGTTTATGAAACAGGCATACCTACCTACCAAAAAATATAAAGAAAAACGAATGTTTTTTAGAATTATTGTCTATTTCAAATACTGTATTTGTTAAGTCGTGGCTAAAGATGGTAGCAATACAGAAAGTACTCCAATATATTTTATATAATATTCACATATCTTGTGAAATAGTATTAAAAAAAAAAAATTAGTTTTTCTTTATATTTTTTATTAAGTGTTTATCATACATACCTACTGTTTGGTTTATTAACCTAAAATGCATAATAACTATTGATTAATATAGTCGACAGTATCTTTTCAATGTAGAAGGAATTCGAGGTTCTGTCGTGAGTGGAAGAGTGTGGTGAAGGTGTTGTGAGATTGTGTGACACACACAACACCTTCACGACACACATCCACTCAAGCCATTATAAAGCCCTGAAGAAGGAAATGATTAGTTTTCGAAAAATTGGCCAAATTTTGAATTTTTCATTTACACGACAGAACCTCGAATTCTTTCTACATAATAACTATTATTTTGTGTGTTTTATTAACTAATTATCTACTGTTCGTTACCTTCTATATATGTAGTATTCAACATAAAAGCAATGAAGTTTTTTTTTTTAAACCCTTCTCAACGAACACCTTTCTGAAATGGACAATTTTATTGTTCCCGTGACCTGTCCGTTGCAGAGGGATTTTACTGTATCTGTATTCTTTTGATGTTTGAAGTCTTGATGAGCTCCCAGCGAAACAACTTTACATAGGATGAAGACACATTTTCAATTGGACATTTTGGTGGGAAGGCTTTTGAGGGAATGTATCAATTAAAAGTTAGATCCAAATGAGACTTGTCTGGCATAATTCCACGATGAAAGAGGAGAGCTACATCAGGCTAAGGATGGTTTATGATCGCTTCAGACATGACAAATGCTGCCACGTCCTTGGAAGAAAAAAAAAATGAGAAAAAACAAGAAGAATAACTTATTATTCTCCCAGTGGGCTCCCAGTGGGGTTCCGTTAATCCTAGTCCTTCTTTCTGGAGCATCTCATTTTCTTGTCTTGTTTTGTTTCTTTAATTTGGCGTCTTTTGCAGAAAAAACTGTCTTGTCACAAAAAGAAACAAGAAAAAAGATAATTATGTTTGTATCTTTTGTATGGAGTTTATCTCTATTCGCTTTGTTTTCAAAGCCTCCGTATAGAATCTGGGTATGAAAAGGAAGGAGGCTAGTAACTCATTTAAGGGATGGGAACGGAAGATTGGGAAACTACCCAACCATATCTACCTTATTTGAAAATACTCAATCAATTTTGACCATTTTTTTTTTCAACATTCGTAGTTATGGTCTTAATTTTCAAAAGATATTAATTTATCACGATGTATATATTTTATTTATTACATGTATTTGTATTCAACGAACATTAGCTTATAATGATAATTTATTATACTGAGTATTTAAATGAATATCCCGTGTGAGTCTCACATGTGGCGGAACGGGTTAATTGTATTGGCAATACCGATTCTATGAAGAACTTCTGAGCCTAATGTAAATTCGCTCTTATAAGTTGTGGTCTATTTGCCGTCAAGGTCTTCCTCCTGATTTCAATCTTATACTTTTTTTATGGCAGTCTAATCTACTCACATGGCACAGCCGCTCATTCCTATCTGTAAGTCTACTAGACTTACATGGCATAGTGGGAGATATTCATGTGAGTTTATTAGACTTACATGTCACAGTGGTGGATTTTTGGGTGTTTCCTTCACATACACCCGCCTTTTTTCAACATTCTGCTTTACCATATCTCCACCATTGCCATTGTCAGCCAGTTTACGCTTTATTTTACTTTTCAGAATGAATCCAAATTCATCTGAATCCAGTTCCTCCCTACAAGTCTGTAAACAATTGTAGTTTAGCACAAATGAATCTAGCTTGGCTGACAAGTTTTTCTTTTGTAAAATAATTTATCTTGTGAACCAAAATTAAAAAGTTCATTACCATTGTAACAATCATTTTTGTTGAATAAATCGTTTCTATGTTAGTTATGACACATTTCCATATACCTATGTATTTAGTTCAATAAAATAATTATAATTCGCAATCATTGTATTACCGAATACAATTTTTGCACCTAAAATGCTTTAGGACTCTGTGAGACTCACGTGGCACCCGGGGGGTAATCTGATAGGATGTCGCGTAACGGGTTAATACACCATAATGTATAAAGACACTTGTTGTAAACCATTGTTTTAGTAATACACCATAGTTTATAAATACACTGTAAAAGTCTCACCATACACAAGCCATTGTTGTAATACATTTGGGGACGCTTACACAAAAACTCGAATTCCTTTGATATAATGAATGTATCGACACCAAATTTCATTTAAAAAAATTCGGACGACATTAATTTTCCGCGGAATCGGCCAAAAGAAAAAGGGGGATCAGTGGGGGAGGGGCTCAACTTAGAAACCTTCATAACTGCTGAAGTAATGAATATGTCGACACAAAATCGTGACACTATTGATTTTTCGTCCAAAAGGTCGATTGGTCTTCTAGGGAGAGTAGAAACTTATTTGTTCTGGGGAAGTACATTGTCGGTGATTATACGGAGGGGCAAATATCACAATGTATTTTGTGTAACTGTACCAACTGTTTCTCATAAATTTTCAACTCAAAAAGTTTTTCAGCTACTTTGAAAAATTCATTAACTGAACAACTGTTGAATAAATTAAATTCTTAATTTTTATGACATTTATCATAAAGTCAGTTTTATAGCATTTGAGTCCAATCATATTTATCTTTTATTGCTTTAGATTTAGTACTCCATTGGAAATTGTTCTGTAAACTCCAAGAGTCATTAGTATCACGTTTAATTAAAATTTCTTTGTTTCCAAAGTTTTTTCTTTATACTTGGGAAGTCATCTATTATTCTACCTCAGACTTTCTTACTTTTGAAGTATACTTGTGAAGTTAACCATATTTAGGTGACCAAAAATGACGACCACTTTAAACGGTTCTGTAAAAAAATTGGACTTTACAAAAAAAATTTCGTTTTTCAATATCCAATTATCGAATTACTCACCGATTTGAGATAGGACCAATATCCTCTAAAGAATGTACAGAGATGTTCTGTAGAAAATAGTTTAAAAGAAAGGAATTTTTAAAATAAGTTTTTTAATTTTCCATTATTAGTTACTTTGACTAATGCCCGGGGGGACTCCGAGGTTATATCGGTTATTCCAATAAGGTTACTTTCTATATTGTTTTTTTTTTTTGTTTTTTTTTGGCTTCACTATGGTTAAAAATCTAAGTCGGTTTTTTATTGGGTGAGATGTCTCAAAATATTTTTTGGCAAGTATACCTTTTGGTATTTTTAAAATTTTGTGTTTCATGTAAGAAGGGATACTGTCGTCAGTTTTTAAATGAGTAATGGGAAATATCCACACTCCAGTAAGTAACTAAAAAAGTTCAAAAAAAAACTTAAAATGTGAGGAGAAAAACAACTGTATAACTAAAAATTCACTCGAGTCCAAAAGAAACAACGTTAATACATTTCAAAAAGTTAATTCACAAAATATTAGAGAACTGGATCTAATAAACACCTAAACCAACTTTTTACACCTTACTAACTGTACACTAACTTAATTGAAGGAATCGGTAGCTCGGAGGTCGCGTGCTTCTGAGCTCAAAATCGCTGGCTCGAAACCCGACCCGAGGCCCTTAATTTTTTTTATCTGGGAGATGAAAAAAACCTTGAACACGCCGTTCTTTGGATGGGACTTCAAGCGATGCTCCTCGTAAAAGATCCCTACCACACGTGAATAAACCTAGGTTTGCATACATTTAGGACTCGCACAGTAGAGTTGGGCTTGAAGGGTATTGTCTACTACGAATTTCTTCCACGAGGTGAAACCCTGAGAAATTTGCGCGAGGCTTTGAGGAGGAAGAGACCTGAGCTGTGGCGAATTGGGGAATGGATGCTGCACCATGACAACGCGCCTGTTCATTCTGCATTGCTCATTCGCGATTATTGCACAAAAAACGCCATGGACAGTCCCCGTACTCGCCAGACCTAACCCCTGAGGACTTTTTCCTGTTTCCGAAACTCAAGAGACCCTTAAAAGGGCAAACATTTCACTCAACTGATGAAATTAAAGGAAATCGCTGGAGGAGCTGAACAGCATTCCAGAAGATGAGTTCTCAGGGCTCTTCCAGCAGTGGGAAAATGTATAGCTTCCCAATGGGACTACTTTGAAGGGACAATGTCCAATAACTTGTAAAGTGTTCTAATAAATTTCTAAAAAACCAGTCCTGGAACTTTTTGATCACCCATTGTCATTGGATTTACTTAAGATTTTTTATCGATCGTAAATATACTCAATAAAAAAAATATATACGAGAGTAGAAGGGCAGATCTATACTAGTTTAAATTTGAAAAATGCTAATCAATTAGGTTAGGGTCTGATGCAATGCTACTATAGACAGCGGTTCAATGATTCTCAGCTGGATTATATTCTCTGTTGTCATATGGAGGGCTGCACATCTAGCTAATGAAAGAGACCCTTCTCCTCTTGTCATATGGCACTATTCAAATGGCATCTGACCCTCAGACACTCTACTGCCATTTCAGATGATATATGGTCCACATACACTACAAATGTCACCAAATACACTTTTAGAACCGACTCCTCCTCAACTCGCCTCTCACTTCTTGCCCCTTCTTTCTGCTTACCTCTTCATAACCTCTCTGAGGAAATATACAAGGCATAGTTTCTTTTCTCTGGGATGTACTCTCATCAACATTTTTTTGCAGAGATATTGTGAAACACTCAATGAAAAATGAAGAAAAGACGTATGTTTAAAAAAAAAAAAATTGTCTATTTCACAAAATGTATATAATATGGGACTTAACAAATACGTTAGGTACTGAAGATGGTGGCTAACGTGGCTGAAGATGGTAGCAATTCCGGGTAAATCAGGGAAAAGTCTAGAAATACCTTGAAACGTGAAAAGCCGTTGAAACATCGATCTCAGACTTTACCTCGAATACAATACTTCCTTAGACCAAAGGTATATTAGAAAAATCAAAATGTATTGTGGTAGAGAATTAAAGTAAAAAAAAAATATATATATAAATAAAATTAAAATAATAGAATTAATAATAATGAAATAATGATAATATAAACAATAAATTACCGTATTTCCTGTAGAAATTTTATAACTCTGGCCTTTTACTAAATTTTGATTTCTACAGTAATTTCCGAAAAGGGTGCTAAAAAAATTTCAAAAGTTCAAGACGTGCAATTTTTTTAAAATTTTTTTTCAATAATATTAAATCTAATCCAAAGGTTTTCAAATTATCTTACTGGGCCAACAAGGAAAATGAATAGCATAGAATTTACGAGAACAAATAATTAGGTTTATTTACTTAAACTACATGTTAAGTCGCGAGTTGAGTGTGGGTGAATTCGGGAACACGCCGAGACAATCGATAGGAGTCGGCGGGACTCTTGAACTACATGAGTCAGTAAGCAGTTGGGCACCACGCGGGGTGGACTGAGTTGGTTGAGTTGGCTGTTACCACGCGGGTATAAAGTGAGTCATCTCTTAACAACGAGAGGGACCAGTTGGTCACCACGCGGGGTGGACTGAGAGTCTGGGTCGAGCCAGCACGCGGTGTGCGGAATGGATTCGTCCTTATTACCATGCGGGTATAAGGTGAGTCGTTAGTTACCATGCGGAAATGAGTTGTTTATTACCACGCGGGTATAAAGTGAGTCGTCTGTTACCAAGCACAGTAAGTGAGTGACTTGTGTAGTTCCCACGCGGTATGGGACTTATTATTGAACAACTGACTTTGTGTTCGTTACCACGCGGTTTTGTGATAAGGGTGTTGTCCAAATAAATATATCTGTTGTTCTACTCTAAGTTCTCATTAACCTGTACCCAAACCCAACACTACATAATAAAATTAATAACTAAACATTGAAACAAAAATCAAAAGAAAAATCGTATAAACTAAATTTTTAAAACTATTTCAATCTTTTTTTTGTTTTATATTTTTGCCATTCTTCATATCAAAGTTATATAGATACCTACTTTTTGGTCATATATTTTGTACATATAAATAAATAACAGTACCTTCTTTGCCCATCAATTTTACTGTTAATTGACACCTACTCAGTTCATCACATATTAAGCCAAAAAACTCTAACTCCTCTCCACTCAGACCGTCTCACCATTGACTCAGACCTCCACTCTTCTCTACACTAATTAAAAACAGCTGATGATCGTGTTTCGTTTTTTGTTGCTTCTTAGATTGATGATTTTATACTAATAAATATAATTAATTTAATAATATTAATAATTTGAATGTGTGTATTTTTTATACATCACAGTATAAAGTGTGTTTATCATCCCCGTTCTCCTCGAAGTGAACTCGCGTTCCAGGCAAAAGGCCCTAACCCACATAAGGTTAATTTTACAGGAGAAAGAAAAAACTGTTTCATTATTAAACAAACCAAGTTGGCTTTCCACTTTAGTTTAATTGTAATTTTTAAGAATCTTTTCTGTTACATAGAACAATTATTTTTCATCAACACTTGCATCTCTTTACAAGAAATAACAGTAAAGTGAACCACTTTGTTGATTAGGACTTTTGTCACCTTGTAGCAACGGGGCCTGTCTCATAATGTAAACTGCCAAAAGCCCTAACCTATTGGTTTTGGCAGTTTTTGAAAGTCCCGAATGTTCAGAACGGAAGCCCTAACCCACTTCTATCTTTGGTAAAATAAAAATTTTTATTTATTTTCCTTTTTTTACAATGGCATTTTTGTTGATTAGGGCGCTAGATTTAAATGAAACGGATCAATCAACAGCAACAAACTAGTGGGATAGGGCATTTGGACTGAGGGATAGGTCTTTTGGTCTCTCAAATGATTTAAAGTTTTGTGAGAGTATGTGGGTTAGGGCCTTCAAATTGAGGGTTAGGGCCTTTTCCCTGGACCACATTTTGCAATGCCAAAGGCCCTCCAATTTCTAACTATTTTTATAAATGTTGTTAAGAGTTATTACAAAATGGAGTTAACAGAAATGTGCGGGATAGTCAATAGTGTAGCATAGGGCCAAAACATGAAAATCCCAAAAATTCAGGGCCTTTTGCCCGGAACGCATCGATATAGTTGTTTTATGTAGGCCATTTGAATCAAATCTCGACTCAACTATATGTGTTTTATCGATAGGATACTGTCCTTGTGGGTGAGGAGCTGAACTGCATGGTTTGTGCATCAGAACTGCATCCTTCTATCGTTTTTGTAGTGCGTTATACAATGAACTTAATCTAGATTTCCCAAAAAAATTGTTGATATTCAGATTCATTCATTCAGTAGAGAAGAAAGTCTCCCAATTTGACTCTATACTTTTCCAATGTATTGGAATACAATCCCTGATATCTGATAACCCTGTGCTTGTTTCTCGAATTCGCTTTTAGCCCAGTTCCTGATTTCATCTTCGTTCTACTTCACTTCTCCCCATTCTCTGATATCAAAAAATGAATATAAAATGATAAATTATTAATGTAAAAAAAGAAAAAGTATTTTATATTTGAGTTTTTCTTCTACAAATGGAATGAATTGTAAAAGTTGAAAGACAAAGAGGATTGTACTTTTTTCGTTTCAGTAAAGAAAATTTATAATCAAAAGACAATAATTTTCTTCCTCCATTTTCATACTTCTTATAGAGGGAGAACCTTCAGTTTTATTTTTTAAATCCCCAGCTAAGGTATAGGAGAAGTTATGTAACCGATCCGAAATTTGATATTGAGTTTTCATGTTGATTCCAAAAACGAAAAAAAAATATATATATATCACAAAAAAACTCTAATAACTGCCGATGTAATGAATGTATCGACATGAAATTTTATATTTAAATTCAAAAACTCATAAGGATGACAACTATCAATTTTCCACGGAATCGGCCGGGTAATGAATTTATCGACACAACATTTTTTATGAGGACCTTAGCTTTTTCAACTGAGAAAAACCTTGAGCCCGTGATCTCAAATCAAAGATATTTTTCCTCAACTTCATATATTCCATAATCATAAATTTAGTGAAGATTTACGACCGGTCCCCCTTCGTTTTAAGACTTGGATCCCACATTTATAAATTTTTTGAAATTATTATTTAATAAATGTATAAAACTGTTCTTATTATCCTCAGAAGTAGCGTGCGTGACACAGAAGTGAGCTCAAGATCGCGGACTCGAAACCCGGTAGACTTTTAGGTTTTCTACCTGGGAGGTGAAAAAACTTTGAGCACGCCGTCCTTCGGATGGAAAGTTAAGCGATGGTCCCGAGCCTGTACAATGTCACTCGTAGAAGACCCCTACCCTACGTGAATAAACCTGGGTGGGCAATATTTAGGACTCACACTGAAGAGTTGGACTCAAGTACAAGGTCTTTTCACAAAATACGCTGAGGGTTTGAATTGCGCGGCTCCAGTTGGTTCCGTTTGGTGTCGCTAGGTTTGTACAGATCAGTTGATGATAACGCTGTTTCCCGCTTGCAGATATCTTCATTTGTTGATTAGCTACGCGGTTTTTAGTGAAGTGCGGTTTTTTCTTTTGTCAGATTTGAGAATGAATGAGCAACGACTTGCTGTGAAATTTTGTGTTAAACTTGGAAAATCTGCGACTGAAACATTTGCTACGCTCAACACGGCATTCTGAAGAGTGTGAGTTATGTGTGACCGAAATAATCAGTTGGATCTTGTCACGAGATTTTGACCGAAAAATTGAAGATGCATCGCGTTGTTACGAAATTCAACCCATTCAGCCCACAGAACTCGTGAGTTTTTCGCCAAACACTCGATCACTGTTCTTCCCCCCCTACTCACCGGATTTTGCTCTTTGTGACTTTTTCTTGTTCCTCAAACTCAAAAGACCCTTCCTTGAGAGGAACGTACCAGGACCGTTTCAACAAGTTGAAACACCGTTGGGATAAGTGTGTGCGTTGGGGAGGAGAGTACTTTGAAGGGGACCCAGACATGTAACTTCTAAATAAAGTATATTTTGTTTTATGACGTCAGTCCGCGTATTTAGAGCATCCAAAGAGCGCTCTGATAATAGACGATATGACCTCTTAGCAATAAATCATAATAACTAACTAACCGTTATTATAATCAGTGGATATTGCAGCGAATTTGACTTAATATTGTTCAAACTATAAGAAAATAACTGATATTATTGGTTGAGTAGGTTGAGATTATACAGATATTTCTGTTTTTGCAGGTACTGTGAGATAGATTTTGTTTCATATAATATAAATTACATAATATTTATTGAATAATAATGAAACAAAAATGTTATCTGAAACATGTCTGAAGACATTTCTTTAAACAAATGATGTGATTGAGGCTGATCTCGTAAACGGGTGTATACCTACGGCTTCATGCTCTCTTTTACACAATTATTTATTGAATTATTTTTTTGCTATGCCAGCAATCCCTCTTCAACATTGTGCTGAGAATTCTCCATTTTTTCTAGAGGTCATTAGGCAACATACGAATCAATAAAGATCATGTACTTATAATAAGTTTCTAGAACTCCAAAATTCTATAAAATATCATAGGTAAATCTTCGTGTAGTTTGTATTTTTTGCTCTCTGTTTCTAGAACTAACTGACCGCATGTAAACTAAAAATTAATAGTTGATTTACATAGGGGCTTCTGAATCCCCTAAGGATATACTGGTGTGTGCAACTAGGGACCTAAGCATCCAATGTTCTCATCTCTTCCCTGTTAACTCTACTGTGGGATTCCTAAATTTCGGCTACCCAGCTTAGTTATCTGAGACAGAAAGGGGTCTTTAACGAGTACCTAACATCGCACAGGCATCGTTCCGAAGGATGGCGTGGTCAATGTTTTAACCTCTCAGATGAAAAAGCTAAGGTCCTCGGCCGGGTGCGCTAGTGTCCTCATATTAAATGTTGTGTCGGTATGTTCATTACATCGGCAGTTATAATTTTTGTGTTAGACCTCCCTCTAATTTTTCGTTCACAGAAGACCTGGTAACTAACATTCAAACAATTGAAAAAAGTTTTAGAAGGTAAGAAGACAATCGGAACAGGAGGGTGTGCTCTTTTTTTTTTATTTTAATATTATATTTACAACTATATATATACAATATATAATGAGCAAATGTGTCTTGGATGTTGAAAGAGAAATCATTAATCAATGACATTCCATTATCTCGTTATTACTGATGAGAGGAATTCAAATATATGTATGTATACAGTAGACTCTCCCTTATCCGGCGTTGCCGGGACCGACGTGACGCCGGATAACGGAAATCATCAATTAATGAGAAAAAATATATCAATTAAAGCATAAAAAAAAGTGTTTTTAGGTCAGCTAAGGAATAAAACACGTATGTATTTTGTTGATAACATTTATTAAATTGACAAATAGTACATACTTTACTAGTTAAGTGTTCATTTCCCGATAAGACGATATTGTTGTGCCACGTACGGGATGGTACCTTTGTTTTTCTATTCTAGGAAACATTTTTTATAAATGTTTGATTTTCAACTATGTATTTATTATAATTTATTTATAGGATATTAGTGAAGTAATAAAATATTGTATTAGCGTTCCCTTTATTATAAATACAATGTACATATGTACAATAAAAATACATAAAAGATTCGTGAGTTACGGAATTATTATGTGCTCGTAAATACACGTGGCTCATATAATTGATAATCTAATAATTGAATGTTAATTTTAGTTTAACAAATTTGATATTATTTTGCGAACGCCGGATAAGGGAGAGTCTACTGTATATATATACCTATATGTATATGTATATATATAAAAAATATTTAAATTATAAAGAAACATAAAACGTTCGTAGATGAACAGTCTTCAATCCACCAGTAGGTCCCGAGGCCACCGTCGCCCCAGTCCCCGAACACGAACACCAAGAAGGGCTTCCGTGGCAAGTCCACGGACTAAAGGATTAGGGTGAAATGAAAGGGTAGAATGGAATTTTCTGTAGCGGGATTTAATTAAACTCAACTTAAAAAAAAAAACAATAATTGCCGTTGCACTAAATATATCGACTTCAAATTTAGGATTCTGAAGTCTCTTTGGTTTCGGAGAGAGAGCACACTCTTACTTGATTAATTCCTGCTGGGGAAGTACACTGCAAGTGATTCACCGCCGAATTTTTTATTAAAAGAAGGAATACATCAATAATGTTTTTAAATTTTTTAAAAAGTTTATTCTTTCATAATATATTTACATATTGTACATTTCTTGCACACGTTTTTTTAAATTTTATTTTTGAATATTTCTATTCTACAAATCACAATTATTCTTTTTTATATGTCATATAAATAAATTATCAATTTACAATATTTAAATACAGTTTCTATGAGTATATATACATTATGTATTTAGTTACATATTATATCAACATTTTGAGCGTAACAAGAAACAGAAGAAAAAAAAAAATGTTGTATAGATACATAAACAAAAAATGTCTAAATTTGAAATAACATGTATTTTATTTATTGATTGCGTATTTCATTAGTGATATAAGTCTTTATCTCCTGGGGTTTGGTTGGTTATCTTGTGAAGTTCTTCATGGAAAGAAACGATGTTAGAAGGATGAGAGTGACAATTGGTGTCGTGCAATCCGAGCTGGAACCTGTCGAACAACCAAACAATTTAATGAATCTAGGATTTACTCAATAAGGATTATTCATGATTGGTTTTTAAAGGGAAAATATGAGTAGGTTGGAGGAAGAAACTTTTCAAAGAGCGAACAGAAGGTTCATAGTGACCAGAAGAAGGGACGTGTAAGTGTCCCGAAATATTGTCAGAAAAAATAAAAAAGAAGACACCTCTAGAATGAATATATCAACATGAAATTTTATATTCAATTCATAACCCCGGGATTGGAACTTGATCCATAAATTTTGGAATTTAACTCTTTCAATCCCGGTATTAATGGATATTTCTTTCTTTTCTATATCTCGCACATTGGGACCTGATAAAGGGACGTAAAAACGTCCCGAAACATCGTTGGGATAAAGACACTTCCGAAGAGTTTTTTTTTTGAAAAATAGTTATCTTAATTTTTATTAAATTGAAAAATGTGTCTACTTATTATGAACGTATCTTGTATTAATTTTTTTTTTTTATATACTCATATATTTTTGACGATTTATTTGTTCAGTTTTTATTAATTTCATTTTACTTTTTTTAATAGTTTTGTTATTACTACTAATCATAGATGTGTTAGACTCAAGTAATTATAAATCTAATGTATCGTAATGTATAAATTTTTTTGACGTAGGTATCCTATTACCATGTATTGGTTTAACGGAAATAAATTTATTATTATTATTATTATTAAAATAACATCTAAATATCTAAGTTTAAAAAAATGATTTATGAAAAAAAAAATACAGTTAACATATTAATTTTACAGTTAACATATTAACATTTTTATGCTGAAAAATATACCCTTAAAAAGCATAATGTTTCCATCGCCTAATCTTGACCTCAGCTTGGTACAAAAGTACCCCACCCGTGAAAAGGCCCTTTCGGCCCTACACTGGTAGTTGGAATTGTTAGCAATGATCTGTACAAAAAGTATAATTACTTTAATTATTTATTTAGTTACTGTGTTTTTTTCTTCGCTGCCGTCTCTCAAATTTACATAAAATCCCTCCTATTTTTCCCTTTTTGTTAAATATTATACTTTATTGTTATTTTCTTAAAATACATAGATATTTTTTTAAAAGATATAATTCCGGGTTTGTAAAAAGTAAAAAATGCCGGACTCACGGGATTGCAATCCTTAGTTGATTAATTCGTACTGGGGAAGTTCATTGTCGATGATTCACTAAATTTTCCAAAAAGAAGTCTACACTCTTTCAGATTCTCCCAGCTGATTGAGAAGGCTACTCAGTTCATGTGATGACCATTGAGCTCTGTGATTGGCTCTATTCAGACGCCCCCCCGGGGAATCTTCCTAGAAGGGCCCCCTCCCTCTACACCCTGGTTTAAGTTGGTTTCATTTCCTCCCTAGGTACTAGTCCCCCCTCGCCTAATGCCTTAATAAACGTTCCTATTTATGCTCCTTCCCAATATTAGATAGACTAGAACAGAGCCTCGCTTCCAACTCCAATTGCTTCACGTTTGGCTCAATATACCCCTCCACCTCCCAACTCTCTTGGATTTAATCCAATTTTTGCATAAATGAGACTTTACTCAACTTAATTAACAATATTTGATGAAAGCCCTGTCTGCCTCTCATCTACTCAGGAGAAAAGTTAGCATGACTGATAAAAGCTGTTATAATTAAGTTTTCGCATCATATTTAAGCCCTAATAACACCTCGGAACAATATAAGAGACACTTTTTGCTCTAAGTTTAATTAATATAACTTATCCTTCTTCGGGAAGGAGTATTAATGACAGAAAAATGTTACTGAAGTCAATGTTTAAAAGTTTAGAACTTCCTTCGTAAAGTTGGCTGTGAAAAGATAGGCCGCATCCCTACAATTGGTCCATACTTACTATAACGAGGAAAAGATTATATCATCAATAATTATTATAGAAGAGTATCATGATTTATAAATTAATTTAATATAAAATAATCCGTTTTACTTCCCCAAACGAAGTATAGAAAAACTTATGTAATAAGTCACCAAAAATGAAAAAAAAAATTGTATTAAAATTTTTCTATTTTAGGCTTCTCTCCAAATTAGTTTACATGTTAATAAATTTAAGGTAATATATTTTATATTGTAAAGGATTGCAGTAATTTGTATTAGCATGACTGTAATTATTTAATTGTAATTAGTTTGTTTTATTATAATGATATTATTGAGAAATCCTCCAAATAGGAAAATTAATTTTTAATGTAACTAGTAACAAATGTTATTTCAGTCATTGAAAATGGGCAATGCCCGAAACTGTTTGACTATTATACAAAAGATGAATAAATAGTGAAAGTGTAAACTAATTGGGAGAGAAGGCCTAAATAGAAAAATTTGAGTACAATAATTTCAACAACTCCTTACACAAAATATTGGAAAAAAAAAAATGTTCTGTTTAATCATGTGTGTTTCCCGATAGAATGAATGCATCAATGCGAAATTTTATATGTGCATCCAGAAGCTCATAAAAACGACAGCTATTGATTTTCAGGTAAATCGACCGGAGGGGTTCAACTCAAAAACCCTAATAACTGTCGATGTTATGAATGGTGGTTCACCGACGACTTTTTTTTTTTTGATAATATTTACAATCGGAAAAACCATAAGGAAATTTGATGACAATTATGGATAGTTTGACAAAGTGCAATAATATGTATAATAACATACAAAAAGAAAAAAAAAAAAAAAAAAAGAAAAAAACTAGAAAGGAAATAAGTATAAAACCATTTAAAGTCAAGAAGAATATGTACAAAATTATAAGTAATAATATACACAATGAGAAAATATAGGCAATGATAATATACAAAAAAAAGTAATAAATTAGGCTCGAGATCCCCCGATCATCCGTTAGGAGGCCACGGTAGCCCGGGTGATCCCCCGATCCACCTCGCACTGAGCAGCTGTGGTGATGAGAGAAATTGGCTCGTGCCGCCACTTCCTAAATAATAGTTACTTAAATAATAACTAACAGGTGTCTCGGCCAGTACCTCCTCAGCCTTCGAGGAGGATTGTTGGGATGAGGATAGGATTACAGATTTGCAGACCCTAATTTCAAAATTTGATATACATTTGAATCGGTTTTTTTGTCTTACAAAATAAGGTCTTTATAATATTTTTTCGGTACGATTTAAATGCCAATTCCAGTCTTCAAAGTGGTCTTGAAGTCTTATACTACAAAAGAGAACTTTTGGACGTCATTTGCACAAATATTGGGATTAGAAAGTTAATGAGAAAGTTTCGTATAACATCGAATTGGCATCCATTCTTGGAAGATTTGAACTCAATCGATCCGCAACGCAACAGAACTCGATGAATCTCAGATTGGTCCTGACCACAGTAGATACCGTTGAATAAAACCGCTGGAGTGTGAATAATTGAATAAGTTTTAATGTCGTAGTTGGACCGCAGACAAGTCATTCATGAAAATAACAAACATTTATCAGAAAATGTGGTAAAGAAATATACAAGAACAGATTGAACTATTTAAATTTTATTTCAATATGCATTGTTATGTACGTCAGCCAGTAGTATCAGAATTTCTTCGCAACAAAGGTGAAATAAAAGCTCTTCTCTTCTCATCTTTTTAACACATGATCCTCGTCTCCTAACTAATGCAAACGTACAAAAGAAGTGAAAATAGTTGAATTGGAAGGGAGGAAGTCCACCGGAAATCTTTGGAAGACCCCAACCGTAAGGGGAATACAAGGGTGGGGGATTGAACAACCAATAGGCACCCAGAAGAGTCCCGGGGGCGGGAGAATGGATGTGAGCGAGCCACATCTAGCTTCGACCCACTTCGTCAGATACCTCCGCAGAGGGAGGATCAGCCCTACGTCGCCAGATGCCCCAGAGGAGAGAGGTCTACTTCAGGATCCAGCTCTTGTTCCAGCCAAAATTTCAGATCCAGGACTCAGTCACCGGACCAAAGAGGGAGCTCATTTCAACTTTAGAGACGGACAGCAGAGATTGATCTTTGCAGGACTCCAGAACCCAACAGCAATCGCAACAAGCAACGAACAAAGACTAGAAGGTACCGTGATCCAATAAACAATTATACAGATAGAATTTGGGAGTAGTATTTTGGTATCTTTGAAGGATTCTGAGTAATAATTTATAAAATTTTTGGGCATTACACCGACTGTTTATTAATCTTTCAAACCCTCCAATATCATTCACAGTCCGAAGTTGCAACTGGGATTCAGCATCTCTCGAAAAAGAAAACTCCAGGAGTCCATCTTAAACGCCAGAGTTTCTTACGGAAACGACTTTATCAAATGAACCTCACCAACGATATAAGTATCTTCAATTATAACAGAAAACGCAACTCATTTCAAGAAACTTTCATGAATAAAAACAAATTTTATATATTTATATATATTAATTATAATAGCCTAATTATAATGTGGCGAATAGTAATTTTAAAGAGAAGAAAAAAACCTTTCCCAGATACAGCAACTGTTAACTTAGAATGTAAATAAAATTTAAACCTTATTTGAGAAATCAGAATAATTCTGATAAATAATTATTAACAACAGACTACTAAACTAGTCTGAGAAAGGGTTAGTGGCAATTTCAGATACAAAATTTATGGATGCTTTTTTATTATTTTATTTCACCTTTAGGTGAAGTGGGTGCGAGGACGTGAGCCAGTTGTGGAGGATCCTCCATGAGGTAGATGTGTGCTGAACTGGAATAGAGCCGGAACTGTGAGGCCCGACACTCCAGAAGAAGTGCTCCTCCAGGATAGACTGTCTCCAGCTCCAGCCGGGAACTCTCCAGACCGCTCGGCTCGCTCTTGAGGTACCACCATAGCCGACTCTTCTCGTCCCGGGCTACCTGGAGAGAAATACACATACAATGATATAGTAATTAGAACCTGCATTGAATAAAGCAGGAAATAATTGGATTCATAAATTCTTGGTGCAGACTTTTGGAGTGTATATTCTTATTCCCAAGGCTGCAGGCTTAGCAGTAGAATAGGAAATGGACGCTTTGGCTCAGTATAACCTACCTGTTAACTTCAAGGTACCACTGTTTATCTATGGTGGATAACCAGCAGGGAGGATATTATGGATAGCTAGACGGGAGTGGGTAACCAGCGCGAAGGTTATACTGTGCCGAAGTGCCAATTTTGTATAGTACGTCCAGCATTTTAAAAATTATTGCGCATTTATTTTTATTCCTTTTTTGGCCTGGGCAGACACCACACTAGCCATTTCTATTCCCAAAACCACACCACAATTCTGCCAAAGACGGGATACTGGAGAGAGGAGCCCAGACAGAGGGTGCCGGCCGTCCAGACCTTCGGAGCTCAGGAGACAGACCCCCACAGACCCCCAGCCACTATTGCGCATAAGAAGCAAATTTCTTTCTGTTAACATAACTGTTTAACGGTGCAATTAACGTAAGTATGGAAGATTTCCTAAGTAAAAAACGTAAATATTCGTTGAAAAGTCGATCTAGGATTTTCGCATGATTACAATAATTTCTTACGTTGTGGGTATAAGAAAATAAAAACTCTAATAATTGCAGTTGTAATGAATGTATCGAATCAACATTTTACTTGTAAATTCAACACAATAAAGAAGATACGGAATCGGACGAAGGGGAAAGGGGGATCAGATGAGGAGTACTGGACTTATAGGTAAATCCTAATACTGCTGAAGCATATAATGATTGCATCGACACAACATTTAATATGAGGATTTAAAAGCCTCTATCCAAGTCGAATAATGATTTTCAGTTCAAACGGTTGATTGAGTTCGGAGGAATGAGTGAAAACTGAATTGATTGTTCTGAGGAAGCAGATTGCTAGTGATATACCAACTTTTTTTTTTCATCTTTGAAATCAGGGTTTTGGATGAAAACTCAACATCTCATTTCTGCCCGATTTCATAACTTCTAAACCCCGAATAACTGGAGAAGTAAAAAAGAACTACAGTAAAATCCGGTTATAACGATATTCAAGGGACCAAGAAAAATACATCGTTATATCCGGAACCAAACTGTTAAACCTATATACAAATGTATGGGCTTGTTAGTGAAAAAAAAGGTGTTTTACAATGATCATGACGAGAAAGTTTACATATTTTTATTTACTTTGTAAAATTTACTTACATACATTTGTAAATGTATACATAAAATATGTATACACATGAGTACACTCACAAGTCTTCTTTTCCCAGCAAAAGAGCCAATTCATTAGCATTTTCCTGCAGAATCAGGCCGATGATGGGGATACTTCGGCTTCTTTGGACTTTAAACCATTTAAGACGTGCGTCTTCTAGATCTAGAGTTGGCTGCTTCTAAGTTTTTTTTTTCTTCAAAGTCACATCTTTTTCAAATGTTTCTTTGATTTTGTCTCTGGATTTCCAGATTCTCGATATATTAGACTGGGAAATTCGAAGCTCGGACACTAAGTTTTTGATCTCCCTTCTCAATCCTATTTATGATTTTCACTTTTTCTTGAATAGTAAATGCGCGACGTTTGTTCGAAGTCATTTTCAATTCAATTTTTACACTGTCACAATCCCTACGAAGGCAAAGGAAAGACTAATCTGAAACTAGGAATATACGCACTAGAAAGGAAGAAGGGAGTTCGAAGAAAATTCGACAAGGGGGAAATGGTATGTTTGGAAATGGAATGAGTCATTGTGCTCGGAAAGAATAAACAAGAACAGTGTTTTCTATAATGTTCGTATTTTTCACCCGTTCAAAACTCATACTGTTTTACCCAATTATGTATGTATTTGCGTATGTACATACCTATTATAACGTTATAACCGGAATGAAAAAACAAATTTTTCTTATGTTTTAGATCGTTTTATGCGGAATATCGTTATACCTAACATCGTTATATCCGGATTTATTTCTTCACTTTTAAATAGCAAACCAAACTAGATACGGGTTTTACATCGTTATAACCGGAAAATCGTTATAAAAGGATTTTATTGTATTACACACTTCCAACATTACTGCTAATTCTATTTTGATAAAAAAGTTACTGGCATGACATCTGATTCAACTGAGGGAAACAAGAAAGACAACATTGTAAATGGTAGTATGTTAACAAAGAAGATTGGTGGGGAAAGCTGAGAAGAAGGAGGATATTGGAACGAGTGGGAAGGGTTGGGCCCTGAGGCAGCCCCAACTTGGAGACAATGCTATCCGGCCAGGATCCCTCAGACAAGAGCCAGCTTCCGAGCAACTTTAGTTGAAGGGGTCTTAGGTTCGGTAATTAGTTAGCTGATGGATCTGTGGGCAAACTTCATCTACCTCTTACTCTCTCCATCAACACCATGATCACCAAGTACCCATGGAACCAGTGGAAAAAAATACCCGCAAATATACTGACACCAACTGAATCATTTATGTTTGTTAGTAGGTCAAATAAAAACACTCAGACTCATAATCTGGACAGTAGACTAGCTTGGAACTGAAGAATATTCGACCAAAACGCCAGGAATCAAACAGACGATTTGGACAACTTTATAGACTCCTTAGCAGAAAATGTAAACTGTCTACAGAGAACAAACTTACAATATACAAGACAATCATACGACGGATATGGACGTATGGATTGTAGTTGTGGGGCTCAGCCAAGCCATCAAACATCAAGCGGATTCAATCATTCCAATCCAAAGTCCTTAGAACAATAATTGTTCCTTTTGTCCAAGGCCCCATCAAATTCCGCTTTTCCAAGAAAGGCTGAGGCATCGGGATCTACTTCTATTTGTATTAATTTTTTCTCACTTCATTTTTTAAGAGAATGCTGGTAATGACCGGATTCTCCCCTCACGTCTCTCAGTTCTTTCGACGCCCCGCCTCCTGGTCTTCCTCCACTGTTGGAAGTGGTGGGAGGGTCAGCGCTGGTCTCCCGCCGCCTCCTCCCCTCTCCACTAGTTGGAGAGTGGTATATGGCAGTGTGCGGGAGTCCTTGTGTACATATTCATATCTTTGATTTGAAACCCGGGTGAAGGCTTAGGTGTTTTATCTGGAAGATGAAAAAACTTTGAACACGCCGCCCGTCAGATGGCATCCCTCTTAACATCTTAAGCGATTGTCCCGATCCTGTACGGTCAGGTACTCGTTAAATACCCCTTCCCTAGGTGAATATATACATAACACCTGTTGATGAGGACGACATCTATTAATCTTCCACCAAATTGGCCGAAGGGATCAGAGGAGAGGAACTCAAACTCTCTCTCAATCCCAAAACTCGATTATTTGCCGATGTAATGAATTCATCGACTCCAACTATCGATATTTAGCCCAAACGATCGATTGGTTTTAGAAGTCGAGGGAAAACTGAATGAATTCATGCCGAGAATGAACATTACCGGTGATTCACTTTTTAAATTTTTTTGATGATTATTGTTTTACATACAATACGATTTGATGATTATATACAATTTCCCATTCCTTTCCAGTTTGAAAAAAAAAAAAAAGATTAATTATTCCGTATCTGAGTGACTTATTTAGCACTTCCCTCTCTACATCTGCAAAAAAAAAAAAAATTGCCAACGCCATTCTTAAGTTTAATAAAGCAAATTATGATTAAAAGTGCAGAAGTAGCAGTTCTGTACTCAATTTCATTTGGTGTTGAGAATAACGAGGGCCCTGAGACGGAACCACATTCATCAAGACTAGCAACATTTGTGGACGACATTTTGATTATATGAGCCGTCCGTCATCACAAACTGCCACCAGCCACTTGTAAACACATTCTGAACCAAGGACCAAACTAAATAGCAACTTGAACATTCTGTCTAGATTGTTTCAATTAAAAATAATTTCAACAAATGAGAGAAAAAAGAAGGATAATAAACGATAGCAACCTGTAGAAAGAAGTAACTTCTAAGTTGAGGAACGCGGACATATTGTGGAATTTGTAATAAATAAATAAAACAAGCTTATTTTTTGAAATGTTGTCTATTCCACTAAAGATATTTATAAAAATACAACTACCGGTTTCGGCTTCACACCATCGTCAGGTCTAGTTATGAACTAAGTTAGTTTGCAGAGTGCGACCCCTCCAATACCTCTCTGGTGAAAGGTGCCACTTCATTTAGGGAATCCCCCGGCTTAACCGTTAGCTACATCATGAAATATTTGACAAAACACTAATTTTTCTTAATTTACATAAAATAACATCTTTTGACTAATAAGTAAAAAATAAAAATAAAAAACATAACAGATAATAACATATATATGGAACCTATAATAATAACAGATAATAACAAACATAGGTATATGTGGAAATAGAACCAGTTCAGGGTTTTAGCAAAGGGGAATAGTTAAAATAAATTTGGTCATTCATACAAATGTTCCTTTTGGTAGCTTTATTTATTTCTAATTGTTCTAGGCTATTAAGTAGCCTGCTTTTAGAGCAACAATGGAGATATTTTATGCCTGTAGATGGGTCAAAAGTGTGGCTATTGTCGATAATGTGAGTCGCGAATGTAGAACGGTTGCCTCGGTTTTTTATTTCGGCTGTGTGTTCCTTGATCCTGTCTTTAAAACGACGTCCCGTCTGTCCAATGTATAATTGACTGCACGTCGCGCACTCTGAGCTGTAAACTCCGCTTTTATTCTCAATATCGGTTTTGACCCTACCTCTCTCCAAGCACTGGCTTAGAAGCCGGAACCGGTAGTTGTATTTTTATAAATATCTTTAGTAGAATAGACAACATTTCAAAAAATAAGCTTGTTTTATTTATTTAGAAAGAAGTAAGTTTGGAGTAACGAAGGATATTACACCAAACTAGAGAACAAAAACATCATCGATGAATTATCGACAATATAACTTCCCCAGCACGAATTAATCAACTAAATTTTCGTTCTTCCTCCAAAGCCAATCGACCGTTCGGCTAACAATCGATATTTGACTTACATAGTGACTCATACTAAATTTTGTTTCGATACATTCATTACATTGGGAATTATTAGAGTTTATGTGATTAGACCCCCTTAACCTTCGGGCGCTCGCATGAGCGGCATTTACACCGCCTTATCAGAAAATTTCGCTCCCGATGCCAATGCGCTTGGTTAGATTGGCGGGACCGTTAGTTTTTCTCTAGTTAACTATTAACACAACAGATAGCGCTGGTCCCATTTTTCTAGCTATCATGTACTGGTCACAAGTCAGTTGCAGATTTTACCATCTGTGGCTACGTTGATCACTGCCTTGCGACTAGTCTTGTCGCCATTGTGAAAAAAAATATAAGTATATTTTTCTCGTATTTTTGTCTTATTTACGTTCTATAGTTTTTGCTTAACACTTTCTTTTCATTTATTCATTGTTTGTGTGATTATTATATGTTTTATTTTTTTGCTGTTCACCTTCAACTATATTTTTTCAAATCTGTCTGATATTCCGACCCAGCCACAGACTTACCTGCTATCATTTCTTTTATATTTGTGTTTTATGGAATGTTACAATAGACCAGAAGATATTAGGCGAATTCTTGACGAATTGGAACAGGAGGATCCGGTGATTTTGCAGACGATCCGGACGATATTGATTTCGAGCTAGAAGTAATTGAAAAAGATGATCACGATAGTGAATCAGAAGAGGAAATGGAAAGTGCTGATGAAGAGGACCTATGCATTTTCATAAGTAAAATTTAATGTTATTCTATTTGCGTTTTGATAAATAAAATTTGATGTTAAAGTTCAATGATTTATTTTATGTGTTTCCCACGTTTTAATGACAAAGATGAATGATCTCATTGCTTGGAATAAACGGGTATTCAATCCTTCATAAAGGTTTTAAACGTGTTTAGTTGAAATTTTTGTACTTGTGGTTTTTCATCGAAATACCAGTGATTCATGAAGGGCGGTGAAAATGCCGCCACGAGAGCGCTGGTGTAACTACATGCGAGCGCTCGAAGGTTAATCCCCTTCTTCCCTTTGGCCGATTTGGCTAAAAATCAATATGTCAAAAATCAATCCTTATAAGGATTTCAATATAAATGTGAAATTTCATGTCGCTATGTTCATTGGTGTTTTTTGATAAGCCCTTCCACTAATCCCTGATACACATACAAAATTTCGTGTCGATACATTGATTCTATCAGTAGTTATCGTCTTCAACACACACATACACAATTTTTTTTTCGTTTTTGGAATCAGGGGGTCGGAAAACATGAAATTCCAATGATATTTTCAACATCAAATTTCTATATTACATAACTTCCCCTATTCTTCATTTAGCTGGGAAAGTAAAAATGTATTGTCAATTTTAGGGCTAAAAATCAACCTGTAGAAAACATTAACGCTGATTTGGAATACCTAAGATACAGCCAGCACACAGAACCTTAAAAATAATGATATAATTTCTATATTGTTTACCTGATTATTGATCACTTGATTACTGTTAAGTTGATTACTGTTCAGCTGATTAGTGACCTAATTATTGTTCAATTATGTGCTGGGCAAAGGCTGGCATCAAAATTAGTATGTGCCAACTATTTTAACTTTTTTGATTAACCTTCTAAATAAACTTTCGAACATCAACAACTAATATGCTGTATCAATTAAATTTTCAATTCAATGAACCAAATTCAATTTTTGGATAATTTAATAAAAATAATGAATTTTCAAAGAACGGTTCATAACAGAATATAACGAAAAATATTTTTTTTCATTGAAATAATTGGTTTTCCAAGAAAATAAGAATTTGGAAAGAGCAATTATACAAAAAACACAAAAACAGTTTTATTTTTTATTTTTTTGTTTAGTAAAAAGCTTCTGCAATCACACCATTGTTTTGTTTGTATCTACATTTCGTTAAGGGAAAATATTTATTTTAATACACACGTTCAATATTCATGTTCCTATTTGTTCATACATTGTCAAAAAAAATATATCGTATAGGCTCGGAATTATCGCTTAATGTCCCATCCGAAGGACGGAGTGCTCAAGGTTTTTTACCGGGTCTCGGCCGGGTTTCGAACCCGCGATCTTCAACTCAGTAGGCTAGAGCTACCTCTCTTTATCAAATATATTGAGGAATTGTGTTGAAGATTACTTGATAAAGCCAGTAGTCTTCTAATAAAAAATCGAATAAAATCTATGAAGAATTAAATATTCCAGAAGATAGCTATATATATATATATATATACTTTCTTTTTATTTATAATTCATCGTAACCTTCTCTAATCAATTATGAAAGAACCAGCAACTGAGAGGTTTGGTGTAATGTCCGATCGATGTTCGTATCGATTATATGAGATAATTTTTAGCATGAAAGGCAGCACATTGCGAGAGTTTGAAAGTAAAGAACGATTTCCATAGCATTGCAAATAGTCTCGTTCCTTTACACATTAGAATCGGTGTCGCGCAGTCAATTAACAAATGTTTACACTTCTCATCGTTTATTACATTTTTTATTGCAAGTGAATGCTCTCTGCTTAAAAGAGACACAGCTAGGTGGAACACCTTAAATAAGTTGGGTGATGTGTTAAAAGCCCACATTGGTGGTTTGAAATGACAATACCGACTTTGTGAAGGAATGCTTAAGCTTAGCACTCCAGCTAATGCAGTTGGCTGTTACCCGCTAGATCTTATTGAATAGAAGATAAGTTGAGTGAGCTCGGGCATAACTAGCTGACTACAATTTCCATTTTTGATGGGTGGCTTGGTTTGGACACCTGGGAATTCAATCCCTGGAAGATCTACTTGAAGAGCCCTAAATTTTACCTAACGTTTAAGTAGGGTAGTGGTTTATAATGAGTACCAACAATTAAAGTCCCTGCCGAAGGACTGCGTGCTCAAGTTTTTGTCCCTTTATTCTTCTCAGGTAGAAAGCCTGGTTTGAACCCGCGATGTTAAGCACAGTGGGAAAGCACGCTACGTCTATGCTATCGGCGCCCCTACTCCTGATCCCACAAGTTCTGACATATGACGGGGTTAGAATCAAAGTGGTCTAAAAGACTTTTTTTAAACTTTGAAGAAACTGTGCATTAAGTTCTTAACTGATTTTAAAAATCTATAATTTATCGAAACCTGAAATATTTTGTCTTCTGCATTTATAGTGAAAATTGCTGTTAGCAAACCATAAAATTGAATAAAAATCAGAATTTCAAGGTCACTATTGATATGTTTAAGTTACTTGTTCATGTCACCAAAATGGTATAAGTGATTTGCCACTAGATCTCAGCACTGGCTAGCATTTCACTTGTACAACTCCTTTCCTGAACAGAACTATCATTTTTGTACCCGATTATGCACTTAACGAAAAATTTTCAAAAATGTGACTTGGACCATTTTGATTCTAACCTCTCCGTGACATAACTATATTTTCTTCACACTCTTAAGCTATATCTTAGGGAAATTGAATTGCAAGTGACCTAACTGGAACTAGACAAACACGACAAATTCAGTGAATATCTAGCAACTCTAAGCAGAGTATAGCTGAGTTGGTACTCACCTTGATGTTGTTGATGTAGAAGGTGAGGTTGGCGGCTGGATAGGCGGGCGTGGAGGTACAGTTGGCTCGGAGCACCTCTCCTGGCGTGTACTTGGCCTTCTCCAGGCTGATATGGGGATCTGTACCTGGCTCAACTGCAACAACAAACAGTGTGGGTCAGGGCAAGCAAACCGGAGTACCCTATTTGATACGCATTATGTATGTACATTACATAGCAAAACTAAGAGAACATACAAGTCACGACGTACTATAGGGTCGGATACTCTAGATGAGCCCGGGGAAGAAGAAAAGTGAGCTACTTACCTGTAACGACCAGATGAGTGGAGCGTATCTCTGTGTGGAAGAGAGGAGCGTCCGCAGACACTTCGCACTTGTACACTCCAGTCAGCTCCTTGTCCACTTTCCGCAGGGTCACCTGCCTCCGGCTCGAGAAGTGACCTACCTACCTGTAACGACCAGATGAGTGTAGCGTATCTCTGTGTGGAAGAGAGGAGCGCCCGCAGACACTTCGCACTTGTACACTCCAGTCAGCTCCTTGTCCACTCTCCGCAGGGCCACCTGCCTCCGGCTCGAGAAGGGACCTACCTGTAACGACCAGATGAGTGGAGCGTATCTCTGTGTAGAAGAGAGGAGCGTCCGCAGACACTTCGCACTTGTACACTCCAGTCAGCTCCTTGTCCACTTTCCGCAGGGTCACCTGCCTCCGGCTCGAGAAGGGACCTACCTGTAACGACGAGATGAGTGGAGCGTATCTCTGTGTGGAAGAGAGGAGCGTCCGCAGATACTTCGCATTTGTACACTCCAGTCAGCTCCTTGTCCACCTTCCGCAGGGTCACCCGGGTCCGGTTCGAGGATCCCAACTGAAACATACAAATACAATATTTTCACAAAAAGCAGTCACCGACTATACAACACTTTTTCTAGTGTAACGAGGCATGCGTTCAAACCATATGTACACAATAAAAGTCATCAGCATGAATCATCTAATTATGTTTTATGTCCGGTTAATAGAAGTTGCAAAACAAGTAAAATGTATGAAATGATGTTGGGAAAAATAAAACTGTCCGTTTAAGAAAGATGTCCGCTTAGTAGAAGTGTCCGTTAAGGGAAGTTCCAGTCTTGGAAGAGTTATGTGTCTCGTAAAACCAGTCTACAATCCTCATAAATCCATAACTCTAAGTAGCTAGATTTGCGGAAAACTAGAACAAAATAGAATTCTAGAATTGTTCATCCAAGTCAAAGAAGTTCCTGGAGACTAAAACCATGATGCAGCCGGTTTTACTTCGCCAACGAAGTATAGGGGAAGTTATGTAATCGGTCAAAAATTCATTCGACAGAATTTCATGTTTTCCGAACTCTAGATTCCAAATATGAAAAAAAGTCTGTGTGCGTTTTGGTGAACACGATAACTCCCGATAGAATGTATTGACACAAAATTTCATATGTAAATTCAAAACACAATAAGGACGGGAACTATTGATTTTCCACGAAATCGGGCCATGGGAATAAAGGGATCAAAGTAGACCGACTCAAAAACCCTATTTATGTCGGCACAAAATTTAGCATGAGGATTCAGATCCTGTGTAAGTCAATTATCGATTTCTAGTCTAAATGTTTGATTGGTTTTCCAAGGAAAAGCGAAAACTTCATTGATTAATTCGTGCTGGGGAAATACATTGCCAGTGATTTATCGGTAATTTTTTTTAATCTGTGAGGTCAAAAAAAATCTTGAGCTCACCGTCCTTTGGAGAGGGGAGGGGAGGTTAGAAGCCTGCGCACTGACGTACTCGTTGACCCGCAGTAGGAGTCAGGATCACAACCCCAGAGCGACGAAACAACATTCCCATATTTACAAAGCAGTGACTAATGGTCCATTGATAACATACAGACACACAACATACAAGACACCCTTTTCAGTGATATGTACATACTTTGTCTGGGAGATGAAGAAACCTTGAGCACGCCGTCTTTTGGAGAGGGGAGGTTAGAAGCCTGCGCAATGTGACGTACTCGTTGACCCACAGTACGAGTCAGGATCACAACTTCAGAGCGACGAAACAGCATTCCCATATTTACAAAGCAGTGACTAATGGTCCATTGATAACATACAGACACATTCACAAGACACCATTTTCAGTGATATGTACATACATTGTCTGGGAGATAAAGAACCCTTGAGCACGCCGTCCTTTGGAGAGGGGAGGTTAGAAGCCTGCGCAATGTGACGTACTCTTTGACCCACAGTAAGAGTCAGGATCACAACTTCTGAGCGACGCAACAGCATTCCCATATTTACAGAGCAGTTACTAATGGTCCATTGAAACCTCTTAATGACGACACATTGTTTTTCAGCCAAATCGGCCAGAGAATAGGTGGAATTAGGGGAGACTCAAAACTATAGTAACAGACGTTGTAATGAATGTATCGACACAAAATTTCATATGTAAATTCAAAACCCCATAAGAATAACTCTTACTAATTTTCAATGGAAAAGCCAGAAGTTAAGAGGAGGACTCAACTCAAAAATCCCAATAACTGTCGATATAATGATTGTGTCGACATGAAATTTTATATTTAAAGTTGAAACCCAATGAGGATATACATCACAGGCGCTTCAAGCATAATAACTGCCGATGAAATGAATTTATTGACACACAATTTAGTATGAGGATTTAGACCGACTGTTGAATATTAGCGCATCGACTAATTTTGGAGGAGCAAAAAATGAATTGATTACATCGTACTGGGGAAGTACATACGGTGATTCAACGACGATTTTTTTGGACTTCATTGTAGAAACACGCAATTACATGATAATGTCTGCTTGAAACAAAAATATCTAAGTTGTCTCTCGTGATATTTCACGAGCGCCATTATATAAGAATGTTGTTTTATTAACCGAGAAAAAAGTTGTATTTAATAAGTAAGTTTCAAACTTCTATGAATTTGCACAAAATAGAAGGAGTTCATTAAATATTCCAAGTATGAAAACTTTTCTTGTAATTTCATCATAACGATTATGATACTCTGCAACTTAATAAAAAAACTTTTTCTAGACTACACGTACATAATTTGTTGAAACGTATTTCTAGAAAGAATTCAAATTGAACTATTATTGAAATATCCGATTATTCAATAAATTAATTCATTTTCAAAGTTTAGGTTAGGTTTTATGACTCATGCCCTACGAGTACGAGTTCATATCGCCTACTACCAGAGCGCTATTTCGTCACTCTGGTGGACATGAGCCCGACTTTATTGTGGGAGTCCTAAATTTTGCCTACCCTAAATTTTTATTTACCTAGGGGTCTTCAACGAGTACCTGACATCCTACAGACTCGAAATAATCGCTTAACGTCCCATCCGAAGGACGGCTTGCTTAAGTTTTTACCTCCCAGATAAAATAAACTAAAGGCCTCGGCCGGGTTTCGAACCCACGATCTTTAGCTCAGAATTTTCAAAGTTTATAACTTTTGATATCATAATAATAGTTTTACTACCTTATTGGCACAGTAATTATTTAATTTATTGTAATTCTTTATTTTATTTATTGGTTCACCAGGATTACCAACAGTTTTAAAAAACTAAAATGACATGAGGTTGCAAAACACTGAAAAAAATCTTACATTATGATGATTTTAATAAATATATTTGAAAACACATTACTGATATTTATCAGAATCCTTTTCCTATGCAATTATCCTAGAATACATTTGTACATAACTTATGATCTACAGGTTACCATACTGCGTGGTGTCATCTACCACTATTTCTGCTGGGTTTCGGATTTCTTCAATGTTTTAATTACTACGATACACTGACACGCGATTTAACTACATTCACTTGGTTCGGATATGTTCTTAATCTCAACTCAAAGTTCTCTATAACTCACATCTCAACTAGTTAGAACCTCCTTCAACACGTTCATCCTCCTCGAAGGTGACAGGGGCAAGTGAAGTCTAGAAAGGCGCGTCTCTAGTCGTTCAACATTCTCCCGCCATTAAAAGGCGGGAAACTTGAAACTTTACTTCATTCCGATTGGCTACCCAGGTCAGGTGATCCACAGCCTTCCTTATATGCTGTCTCTGTTCACTTCATCATAACCTTTCCTTTTTGGCGATAAGAGCCTGAGTAAAACGAAGTTAGCCGTTCGTATTTTTAATAATTAATATTTTTTAATGTTCTTGGGCTCGTTGGAAAGGTCTGAATTTGCCAGTTATTGGCAAAATAAAATAAAAATTTGCCAGTTATTTGGTCATGTGCAAAAAACGTCTGAAAGGTGCAATTTTTCATTTAAGTATATCTTCGTCAATATTTAATGTTTTAACACGTGCAACCTCTTAAAATAAAGAAAAAAATATCCTCAAATTTGCCAGTGAATTTCTGAATTTGCCAGGTGCATATTTTTCTGCTAATCCTTGCAATTATTCAAAACCAAGTTTCGGAGTTTCACCGTTAGCCCCACTAGCGCCCCGCTAGTTGCGCTAAAAGTTGTAAGCTACATCAATGACGGTGTATAAGTATACCCCTAACGGTGAAACTCCGAAATTGGTTATGAATAATTGCAAGGATTAGCAGAAAAATATGCACCTGGCAAATTCAGAAATTCACTGGCAAATTTCAGGATATTTTTTTCTTTATTTTAAGAGGTTGTACGTGTTAAAACATTAAATATTGACGAAGATATACTTAAATGAAAAATTGCACCTTTCAGACGTTTTTTGCACATGACCAAATAACTGGCAAATTTTTATTTTATTTTGCCAATAACTGGCAAATTCAGACCTTTCCAACGAGCCCAAGAACATTGAAAAATATTAATTATTAAAAATACGAACGGCTAGACCCTGGCATCCACTTTCACACTGCCATCTACATTATAATTTTTACTTAAATATCATAAAAATTAATGTCCATTAATTTTGGACATGACAGCATGAAAAATTCTTTAATGGTATTAAGAAATGTATTCAATGCCCTTCAATCTATTCCTTCTTCCCGAGAAAAATATAACAATTTCTCCTTCACAGCGCAAATTAGCTGCTTCTTGCCGACTGAGACCTTTATGGGGGCGCCAATCATTCTCCTCATCCATTTCTATTTTCTTTATATTTTAATTTTTTTTTAACACAATAACTATTTATATTTCATTTAATTTTATGAATTTCATTATCTCTAGTCCCCTGATAACGATTGATTGGTTCAATCAATCGATATAAATTAGTTTTTTCATTAATTGAAACATTACTTTTTTTAGACAAGTTTCCCCCCTCCAAAATACCATAAATTTACATAAAGTGATGTAGTGGTCAAATCGACACACTACAATATATTGAAGAATGCGGTTTATAGTAAAATAGTTAATGTATATAAGAAATAAGGGACCACATTCTTTACGCTTAGATTAAAGTGAGAGAGGGGAGAGGGGGGCAACAGAAAAAATAACAGCAGATGTAATGAATGTATCCAGGGGCGTAGCCAAAGAAAACAAAGAAAAACCAAGATAACAAAAATTGTGTTATTTCATTTCAGTTAAAAATTCGATTATTTCATTTCCTCGCTCAAAATCTTCATTTATGTTATACTTTATAACTCTTAAAGCTGATTTTACATGCGCAGTAAAAATGCAAAGCGCAGCAGCAACAAATGCATCCTATTGGTTGTAAGTCATTTAATTCTAAAAGCACAGAAACCACAACGTGCATTTGTTGCTGCTGCGCATTGCATTTTTGCTGCTCATGTAAAGTCAACTTAAGTATTACAGTCAGTAGTTACCTCAGGGGAAGCTTCTAGGGGTCCGAGTCTCCAAAATTAATAACAAAAAGCAAAAAGTCTGCAGCGCTAGTCATGGAAAATGTCTTAAGGTGAATACAGACTACAGGCACTGTGGGACCACGTCAGACATGAAGCAGAGATGAACAGCCTAAATACTAAAACGGACATGGTGTGATTGATTGTGAAAATTCATAGTCATCTATATTACAAAAACACTCTTTTTTTAAAAGTTACTTTATATTTATATTAAAGTCTTTATCATTCAAATGTCTTAAGGTGAATACAGACTACAGGCACTGTGGGACCACGTCAGACATGAAGCGGTGTTCACATTGGCCTGACTATAGCCCATAAAACAACAAGTTGGTGTGCATTGCATTTCCCGACAGTTTGTTTTGAACCTCCAACCATGAGTGTACTCCGTGTTTTTGACATGCTGGAAGAAGAAGAAGAAATGGCTGCCCTGTATGTTGCATCTATTTGCTCGTCTAAAGAATGGGTGCATCCTATCAATATGGAGCGAGACGAATTCGGGGAGTTCCAAAATTTAATGCCTCAACGATGAAGAGCGGTTTAAGTGGTATTACAGAATGACAAAAACTGAATTCTACCATCTCTTAAGCTTGGTTGGTCCTAAAATAGAGAAATGCTCCACTCAACTCAGGGAAAGCATTTCGGCTGAGGTACGACTTGCAGTTTGCTTGAGGTAAGTTGTACCACTTTGTTTTAAAAGTGGATATCTGGGAGAAAAATAAATTATTGCAGTGGCTTTAAACATTTTGAAATTTTTATTGGTTTTCATTTGTTACATCAATTTCAAACTCTGAAAATAACTGTTTTCACTAACCTGGAATGCCGAGTTTTTCTCCTATTTCGTCCCAAGCCTCTTTTCTTGTATGCTGGTTTCGATATTCCCGGTTTGTTGGGTCGTACAGCACCGGATTTGACCTAACCAACTCAATTAACACGTCTTCCATCACTGGAAATGGTATGTTTCTCTTCTGATGCCTTCCCACATCTGACAAAAAATCTAGAACTTTTGATATTCTTCCCACGCGTCATAACACGTGTTGCGTCAGGCTGCATCATCCAACGTGTTCCCACGTCACGTCCGAACAATATGAACATAAGCATACAAAACCCTATGTTACATTTTTATATCACACGCATTATGACGTGGGTCCACGTGTTCACACGTCACGTCAGAGTAGTCTGTATTCACCTTTACAAGCAGCTGAAGATGGTAGCTTAGATTTAGGTTTAGGTTTTATGACTCATGCCCGGGCTTTAACTACGAGGTCATATCGCCTACTACCAGAGCGCTCTTTCGTCACTCTGGTGGACATGAGCCCGATTCTACTGTGGGAGTCCTAAATTTTTATTCATCTAGGGCAGGGGTCTAACGAATACCTGACATCGTACAGGCTCGTGACCATCGCTTAACGTCCCATCCGAAGGACGGCATGCTTAAGTTTATTTTACCTCCCAGATAAAATAAACTAAGGGCTTCGAACCCACGTTCTTGAGTTCAGAAGGCAAGCACGCATACCACTGAGCTACTGGCGCCCTGAAGATGGTAGCTTCACTTGGTCATCTCCAGCCTGCATCTGGGGACGACCAGACAGTGTTGAGATCTCAACTGGTACTGGCCCACCGACTTTACCGGTCTGCGGTACCCGAGTGTCTGTTTGACATGGGTCACAATGTAGGACGACAAAGAGCTCTTTCTGATAACTCTCTTCTGAAGCCTAAATAAGTGGATATTCTTGGAGCAAAGCCCCAGAGGATATTGCCATAGTCAAGATGAGGCTGAAATAGTTACCTATAACCTGTTTCATAACATTTGGTCCACAACATCCTCGCCAGGTATATCATCCTATTCAGGTTCCTGGCCACCTCCTCTATGTCATCCACCCAGCCCAACCTTCTGTCCAGTCTCAGTTCCAGGAGATTTACGTTTTCAAAACGTGTACAAAAATATAATCATATAGGAGCTAGCCTTAGGAATTAGAGGTTTGTTATGGAAAAGTAAGGATTTAAATGAATGCAGAGTAAGAAGGAGCATGGCGAATCTGGAGAGACAGAGTTATCTATCAATGTAACACGAAATCTTATATATTTGTACACATGAGGGCACCGGTAGCTCAGTGGTATGCGTGCTTGACTTCTGAGCTCAAGTTCGTGGGTTCGTAACCCGACCGAGGCCCTTAGTTTATTTTATCTGGGAGGTAAAATAAACTTAATAAGCACGCCGTCCTTCGGATGGGACGTTAAGCGATGGTCCCGAGCCTGTACAATGTTAGGTACTCGTTAAAGACCCCTACCCTAGATGAATAAAAATTTAGGGTAGGCAAAATTTAGGACTCCCACAGTAGAGTCGGGCTCATGTCCATCAGAATGACCTCGTAGTTAAAGCCCGGGCATGAGTCATAAAACCTAACCTAATATATTGGTACACAACTTTTTAAGGACGACACCTATTGATTTTCAGCCTAAGGGAAGAGGAGGATTGGGGGGAGGCTTAACACAAAAACTCTAATAACTGCCGTTTTAATGAATGTATCGAAACAAAATTTAGTGTGAGGATTCAGAAGCCACTATGTAAATCATATATTGCTTTGGAGAGGAGAAAAAATGTAATTGATTAATTCGTGGTGAGGAAAGCCGGTGATTTCTACTCGGCTGACGACATGGTACTGTAGTAGATACATTATACGAAATATATATAAACATCCATTTTTATATTTATAATTTGCCGAAAAATTGTGTGTAGTATAAAGCGGATCCTTGTTTGAGATGCTTTCAAAAAGGCCCCCAAAACAATTCAGTTTATAGAGGTTATTAAATTCCAGTGGGTAGTCTTTGATGTACTGTAATGGTGGGAGATGCCTGGAGGATTCCTGCGGTTCGCCAAGTCAGACTTGTTTATTAAAGGGCCCATACCCCGTATTACATGGAATATCAGGCCCTTAACATCTACCTCACATACATTTTTATCATGTAAAACATTTTTAACATTTATTGTTCGGTTTTGAGTATTTCGTATGTTAATAACTGAAATTCTTGTATGTTTTTAGGACACATAATATCAAGTGAAAATAAAAAAAATTCGTCAGTGTCGAATCACCGACTATTAACATTCCGTTCTCTCTTTCTTCAAAGGAAATCGACCGTTTGAGCTAAAACTCCATATTTGACATACATAGTGTCTTCTGAATTCACATATCTAATTAAATTGTATTACATTTATTTTGTACATATTTTATATTTATTTTCGTATAGGGTAGGTTAGGTTTTATGACTCATGCCCGGGCTTTAATTACGGGGTCATATCGCCTACTACCAGTGTGCTCTTTCGTCACTCTACTGTGGGAGTCCTAAATTTTGCCTACCCTAAATTTTTATTCACCTAGGGCAGGGGTCTTTAACGAGTACCTGACATCGTACAGGGACCATCGCTTAACGTCCCATCCGAAGGACGGCGTGCTTAAGTTTATTTTACCTCCCAGATAAAATAAACTAAGGGCCTCGGTCGGGCTACGAACCCACGTTCTTGAGCTCAGAAGTCAAGCACGCACCACTGAGCTACCGGCGCCCTCTATTTTCGTATATATTCTATTATTTTCTACATATTCATATTCATTTCTCTCTTGCTTCTCATTATTTGTTTCAACTATTATGTATTACCTGTATAAATGTATTCTTATATTCAGCACTTCTACTTATTGTTTTTGTACAGATTGTATTTTATCTTATTTTGTGTACCTATATTGTCATTTATTATTTTGTATATATATATTTTTTTTTATTTTTTTTTTATTATTTTTTTTTTTTATACTCACTGCCCTAAAATGTATATATAAACTCCGTGTCGATTATTACTGTCTACTGGCAGTTATTACTGTCTGTGTTAAGCCCCCCTCTCCTGCCCCCCCCCCCCCCCCCCCCCCATTCCATCTTTCCATTGGCCATTTGACCTAAAAACACTAGAAATCGTCCTTTCGGAGTTCTGAATACGCATATAAAATTTCATGTCGATATATTCATTACAAACGCAGTTAATCCCCCCTCTTCCCCATTCCATCCTTCCCATTGACCGATTTGACTGAAAATCAATAGGAATCATCCTAATGGGGTTCTGAATATGTGTATACAATTTCATGTCGATAAATTCATTACAAACGCAGTTAATCCCCCCTCTTCCCCATTCCATCCTTCCCATTGACCGATTTGACTGAAAATCAATAGGAATCATCCTAATGGGGTTCTGAATATGTGTATACAATTTCATGTCGATAAATTCATTACAAACGCAGTTAATCCCCCCTCTTCCCCATTCCATCCTTCCCATTGACCGATTTGACTGAAAATCAATAGGAATCATCCTAATGGGGTTCTGAATATGTGTATACAATTTCATGTCGATATATTCATTACAAACGCAGTTAATCCCCCCTCTTCCCCATTCCATCCTTCCCATTGACCGATTTGACTGAAAATCAATAGGAATCATCCTAATGGGGTTCTGAATATGTGTATACAATTTCATGTCGATAAATTCATTACAAACGCAGTTAATCCCCCCTCTTCCCCATTCCATCCTTCCCATTGACCGATTTGACTGAAAATCAATAGGAATCATCCTAATGGGGTTCTGAATATGTGTATACAATTTCATGTCGATAAATTCATTCTAACGGGTATCATCGTGTTCACGCACACACATACGATGGCAAATGCAATTGTCTGACAGTGACCACTTTTTGGAATCAGAATAGAAAAAAATTAACTCAACAACTCGAATTTCTAACCGATCTTTCTTTATTTCATAACTTTCCCTAAATTTTGTGAGGGAGCTGATAGCTCAGTGGTATGCATGCTTGTTTACTGTGCTCAAGATCGCGGGTTCTAGTTCAAAACATGTTTTTTTTTCGTCAATGTATTCATACTATTATTACTTTTTTTGGCCTCCATGAACGAATAAACTGAATTTCTCGATAATACCTTCTTTACTTCTTTTCGATCCCTAAGAAGTAATCCACAACTCTTATGTGCCAAAAAATAATTAATTAAAAATAGTAATTAATTAAAAATAAATTGCAACAATTCGTTATTCATGAAATTTGTCATGGTCAACTTGAAATGTAGTAGTCAGTAAACGTGTTAGGCGGGGTGCCAAAAACCGAACTCCTATTTTCAGATTAAATTCACTTTAAAAACAACCCCAATTTTAATTTAGACCAAATCAATGATTCAATGAAACTCAATCTGCTCCCTCCCCTCCAACCATTCAAATATATTTTCCTCCTACAGACTGGATGGGATCCTGTGGTGCACCTAGAGATCTAAGCATTCATCGCTCCCATCCGTTCTACTGTCAAAATCCTAAATTTTGCGTACCTTGGTTTAATTAGGGTACCTAAAGTAGCAGTCATCACACAGGCTCGTGGAAACTATACTTGCACAATTAGTGTTCCGTGACATCAAACCCCCACTTAGATTATTAATAGTTACACCAATGGTTCAGCAGTTATAAGGAAATAAACAATTGTTTATAACAATTGATCGCGCTAGAATTTTTCAATCCTGATAATTTTGGCTCAATCGACTCCTAATTATCAATGTTCATGATTTTTTTCAGATTTTTCTGAGCGATCCTTATGGTGTAAGAGTGGGGTACAGCAATTTTTAATATGCTTTCATAAGACACCCTACACGATGCCCTTGAAAAATTATTTTCCATTACCGAATTTACCCCCTGAAATTAACCCCCAGAATCAAAATTCAAATTTTTATACTTGACGTCTATAATTGGGTCACCACACTCTATGGTAAATTTCAAATTTTTACGTCGAATAGTTTCAGAGAAAATCGCTTGTGACAGACGGACGAACGGACATCGAAGTGATTCTATAGGGGTTCTGTTTTGCTAATTTTGGCACGAAACACTAAAAAGGTTTAGGGACGCCGGTAGCTCAGTGGTATGCGTGCTTGCCTTCTGAGCTCAAGATCGTGGGTTCGAAACCCGACCAAGGCCCTTAGTTTATTTTATTTGGGAGGTAAAATAAACTTAAGCACGCCGTCTTTTTGGATGGGACGTTAAGCGATGGTCCCCAGCCTGTACGATGTCAGGTACTCGTTAAAGACCCATACCCTAGGTGAATAAAAATTTAGGGTAAAAAGTAATAAAAAAACAAAAAAGTGTATACATATACTTTCATTAGGGTGCCCGTTATTTTGAAAACGTTTGAATTTTGATGATTTCCAAACGGATTTTGGTTTAGAATCACGAAAAAATAAATCTCTCAAAATTTGGAATTTTTTGAAATGGAAAAACCCATGCCACCGATCATTTAAATTTCAAATGGAGTTCAACTTTCGTGTTCGACACTTCAAGACATTTTACAATCGCGGTTCGTTTAATTCCAAATGTTTCGGCTTCAAAATTCGTATTCTTAGACTTTGGTGGGTGCTGATCACGAATCCGTTGTTAGAATTGCAGTTTTTCAGTTGACGTTTAAACAGTAGATTTTATTATTTTTTCAAAAGTTGACAGCATTTTTGACAGTTGTCAACTGAAAAACTACAATTCTAACACCGGATTCGTGATCAGCACCCACCAAAACCAGAATCCGTTTGGAAATCAACAACATTTAAACTTTTTCAAAATAACGGACACCCTAATATACTTACACCATCCTCAGGTTTAAGGTAGAAGCAAACTCAGTTGCTCAGTTGTAGGCAAACTCAGTTTGCTGACTGTGAATAGTGATAAGTGATATTGATAAGTAATAGTAATAGATACGTGATAGCGATAAGTAATAAGGATACTCGTTAAGGATGAGTGATAAGTTATAGTGTTATATATAGATACAGGGTGATAAGTTATAGTGAAAAGTATAAGTGATAGAGTCATAACACTATCCCAGACACAGGGGCGCCGGTAGTTCAGTGGTATGCGTGCTTGCCTTCTTAGCTCAAGATCGTGGGTCCGAAACCCGGCCGAGGCCCTTAGTTTATTTTATCTGGGAGGTAAAATAAACTTAAGCACGCCGTCCTTCGGATGGGACGTTAAGCGATGGTCCCGAGCCTGTTCGATGTCAGGTACTCGTTAAAGATCCCTGACCTAGGTGAATAAAAATTTAGGGTAGGCAAAGAGTAGAGTCGGGCTAATGTACACCAGAGTGACGAAAGAGTGCTCTGGTAGTAGGCGATATGACCTAGTAGTTAAAGCCCGGGCATGAGTCATAATAACTAACTATCCCAGACACACACACACAAAAAAAAAAACAGTAAATAAGTTCAATCAATCGATAGTGTTTTTTTAAAAAAACTTATTTAAGAAATAGGTAAGTAAAAAAAATCTAATTTCCGAAAAGGAAACGTTTTAAAAAGAAAAAAAAATTGTAAAAAATGCTTGAGGGTGGTTTAAGGAGAAATAGATTGAGATGAGAAGAGGTGGCACCTGTTACAGAAGTAGCTGGCATTATTCAAATGAGAACAGAGCCCGGTATGGGAGGAGAGTTAGCCAAATTGAAATTCCGAGCAGTTCCCGAGCTCGAAGAAGTCATCTGGCTCCCTCCCTCTGGACGGCCCTTTTCAGGACAAACCCGACCCTTCTCTCTGTGGGATATGAAATTAATCGGTCCTATGGTTAATAGGAAAACCGGAGTAATAGATAATAGATGAAGAGGCGCCGGATCAGAATATGGATTAGGGCAGTGTTGTTGGACTGTAAATGACGTTTTTTAAACAACAACACTTTATTTGGACCAGAACATCTTTCGGTTCTTTACACAAAAATATAAAATGGAATTATCAAATAATAATACATTCTTGGTTTGAGCCTTCTGTGGAGAGTAGGCTGGCTAAGATTATAGTGGGCTGCTCCAGAACACAGGCCTAGTCTTCCGTGGTAGTTATCTACTAAGGACCTTAAATAGGCTGCGACCCGAGGAACTCCCAGTTCCTCAAGGATTTGGCTATTTCGGATAAACCATGGTGCAATCAGAGACACACGAAGAATTTTGTTCTGAAATGTTTGTAGTCGTGTTGTGAGTGAAGGACTGGCGCCATGCCATATTGGACAGGCGTATGTTAACAATAGGAGAAGTAATGCTTTGCATAGGAGCAGTGTGCAAGAGTGTTTGAGAGGAGGGTTGCGGTTAATGAGTGGATAGAGATGTTTTAAACGGGTGTATGCTTGTGTGAGTTTTGTGTTGATGTGAAGTTTCCATGTGAGCCGTGTGTCTAAGAATACACCGGACAGCCTGATCTTTAGGGTTCCAGGGAATGGGACGTCCGTCAATCCGCAGCCTACTCTGGTCCTCTGTAAAAAATCGGCGAAGGGCAAAAATCTTCGCTTCTGTTTTCTGGCGTTCAACTGAAGCTTCCATCGAGCGATAAAAGACGTAAATATCAGTAAATGACTATTATTATTTACAGGGAACTTTAATAAAAAAATTAGGTTACTCTGTCAGTTGATTAGTTGATTAAGACCTAAACACTGGGCCTTGTCAATGTAGGGTCCCTGGGAGCTGGGGGTCTTGTGTGGGGTCCTCGGGTAGCTGGCTAGGTTGTGGGGACTGAGGCAGCTCCGCCGGGGCCTCTGGACTGAAATAGTCCTTTGGATGGTGGGGACGGTCTTGCTGGCATGCACATCCTCATCATCAATCAATGCTGTTGCTGTTGAGTACTCTGACTTAGTAAGGACAAGAAATATAACGCGGTAGGGTGATAATAACCTAAGTAATTGTTCGCCCCAAATAAACCAACCAACGAAAACCCATCCCTGCAATTAATCAATCATTGCTGATTCTTATCATTCTTTTTCGAATGACAGCTTTTTTCTTTAATGCAATAAAAGTTTATCTATCTACATTGAAAGAAATCGCATATGCATTCGAGATAAGTGCATATTTAACAAAACCATTTAGCCGTTTGGTACTCTGTTCTTCAAATTAAGGGAAACAATTTGGATTTGTAATTATGAAATATGGAAGTTAAAATCTGTTTTCATTGTAATTAAAAAAAGCCAAACACGCTCTGAAGAACTTTCCACATTTTGATTTAGAGCTTTTCACTTACAGAAGATTAAAAAAATATATTTACTGATAGCGATTAGCAAATGAGACTGCTACCCCTCTCTCTTCATCCAGCCCAGTCATTTCATGAAACCTACAAGAACAGTCTACATCCCTTCATTCTTCATACAAAACAGTCGTTGGAGAATCACCATCAGTGAACTTCCCCAGAACGAATTATATCCCCTCTCCCTCTAAGATCTGTCGAACATTTGCCTAAAAGTAAACAGTTGACTTACATAGATAGTTCTAAATCCCCATACCAAATTTCATGTAGTTGCATTTATTACATTGACAGTTCTGATTTGTCTAAAAATTAATAGGTGTCGATACAGAGATTCTGGACACATAAAATGTCTTGTGATGTAGAAGGGTAGAGTAATGAACCGGCTAGCAGTGCCGGCCACCCAAAAATACCCCGGAAGGCGTGGGGGGATGTTGAGATGACTCCCTTGGCTCAGCTGGATAGATTGTAGACTGGGTTTCTCTCACTGGCGTTGTCCTCTACACTTTGCTCCTGCTTCGTTTTTTGAATATATGTCGAACCCCGAGCGAGCCGGGCAGGGCACACTAGTTGGACCAATTGTATCAAAAGTTCCAACTAGCGGCCCCTTAATCCAGAGCTGCTGAGGGAGCGGAAGCCGATTAGGCGTAGGGTCAGGCGTCAGCTGACCCTAGGGGCCCTCTAGCACGGATTCCCAACCGCTCAACAGCCCCGGACAGCACCCGCGCTCGCCAGGGGCCTAAAAGGTTTGGGGACAGTGGAGTGATGGTAGTTCCACCTAGTAGCTTAAAAGTGAACTACCATCACGGGCCAATCACGTTAAATCGGGGAAGTTTTTATAGTTGTTCTCGGCTCGTGCGAGAATGTCACGGGAAGAGAGTTGGTATCACTTGTCAATACATTTATTATATCATAGGTTATCTTGTTCACAGACTGGAAATGTTTAGGGGATTTTCAGTTACTATGTAAGTCAAATATTGAGTTCTAATCCAACAAATTCGCCATATTGATTTTTTTTTTTTTTGAAGTTATTCCATTCAAATTTTTTCATTTTGTTTAGTTAATGTACTAATAATTGAGTTTTGAAACGATATTACATTATTTGAACCTTAAACATATACAACCTAAAACAAACATATGTTCCAAAGATTTTGACAAGAGTAGATTCAAATATTATATTCTTGTGAAAAAATACTTAAAATTAGAAATACTGAAAAAAAAAAAAAAAAAAAAAAAGAAAAAAGAAAAGGGACAGAACAAACTCAATTCGCAGTTGTCGTTTGTGAAGTTGACATTTGTTCCTGGGTATTACAACGTGAGTTCGTTCCATCTACCCTAATTAGATTACCTACGTTTACTATTTATTTCTGCCCCCCCCCCCCCCCCCCCTCATTATTAGCAGTTTATTTTATATTTTACCCCTTCTTTCCAAACAGTTATCTAATGTTAAGGAAAATGGATTAACTTCACCTACCTCTACAAAAAGTTATTATTATGACATCATCAACGGCCAACAACACCTCGAACACCTTTGCAAGTATCACCAAATCATCACTACCCAAATCATCACCACCATATCCAAGTAAAGAGCAAGGTATCCTATTTCCATCAGTCGATGGAGTGCCCATCATCAAGTACATAATGGGCATAGGGGACCTTATCGGCCCAAATAAAATTATATTTACGTCACGCATATCCAACAATAGAATTGCTATATTCCTCTCCAATAAAGCAACTGTAGAAAAATTTGTAATTGATCACAAAGGTATCACTATTCATGACAGATTTATCCCCGCTCGTAGACTAGCGGTTCAATCTAAACGGATAATAATCTCAAATGCCCCTCCATTCATGCCACATGAATTAATAACTGAAAAACTGGAGCAACTTAACATTCAGATACTCTCCCCTATCAGTTATCTGCGGGCAGGTATCAAAGTCCCAGGCTATGAACATATCCTCAGTTTTCGGAGACGTTTGTTCATTAATCCAGAAGACTCAAGTGACATACCTTCAAGTATCCTTGTAGAGTGTGATGGTATAACATATAGACTTTTCCTCGGGGATGAAGAACCTAAGTGTTTTAAATGTGGGGAAGTAGGACACTTGAGCAACAAATGTGAGCTTGAAAGACAAGGGACATCCAACATGAGCCCGCCTATTGTGGGGCTCCCTCCTGAACCCACCCTCGACGTCGCGCAGGAACCAAAGTCCGGAAATAATGATAATACTTCCCCCAGAAAGCTCCACAGTATTAGTAGTACTGACAATTCACGAGAAGCTGCTTCAACATCAGCCACCAAAACAGGCTCAGCTCAAACCAGTATAGAAAACCCATCCTCCGATAGTTTAAAAAACAGTTCCGGTGTCACACCTAATGAAATTTCACTCCCCTCCCAACCGAACACACCTTTGCCGTCAACCCCATCAGGTACTAGAACTCCCCAACCCAAGTCAGACAAGTCACGAACACATTGCATCGAATCTAAAAAACAGATCCTGGAAAAACAAACCGATAAATTCACATCCCAACTAAGTCCTCGACAGATTTTAAACTTTATTGAAGAAACTTATCGTTGTCAAAATTTTTTAATTATACAGACAATTGTGAGGATCTTGTGATGGCGGTGAAGAAACTACACTCCCTTTCGGACGATAAGGGGGTCAAGAACAGGCTCACTCGAATCATTAACAGAATCCAAAATCAATCTGATCCAACCAAGTCTGATTCCCAAGTACCTTTATGAAAACAGTTACCTTCAACCCATGAAACCGTACACACATTAGTTCTATGTTATAGTCAGTTTTATTATATTCTCCCTTGTGAATTTGCAAATCTTCCAGTGGAATATAAACGGTTTATTTTCCCATCTCGAAGAGCTCCAAATTTTAATATCTGAACATGACCCGTCAGTAATCTGCCTCCAAGAGACAAACTTTCAGGATCAACGGATCGGGAAGCTAAAAGGTTACGACCACTCCACCAAAAATCGCAATAGATTATTTCCTAGCGGTGGAGTGGCCATATATATTAAGAATTCTCTATGTCATCGAGAAATCCCTCTGTCGACTCCCTTGGAGGCTGTAGCAATGTCCGTTTTGACTCCCAAAGAGTTATGCATCTGTAATATTTACCTTCCCAATAGTCAAGATCTCGGTTTAAACGAGCTGGTTGCTTTAATCAACCAGTTACCAAAGCCATGCATTATTATGGGCGATTTCAACTGTCACAGCACACTTTGGGGATCAGAAAAAACAGATATCAGGGGTAAAACCATAGAAACATTATTAGAAGATCCAAACATAGTTCTTTTGAATTCTAAAGAACCCACTCACTTAAATTTTTCAAGCGGGACGTTAAGCGCTATTGATCTGACGTTGTGTAGCGCCACTCTAGCCCAGTCGGTATCATGGGAACCTCTCGCAGATCTTTTCGGAAGTGATCACCTTCCAATCAAAATTGAAATTATGGGAGGAAAATCCCAACCGCCTATATTGGAGAAATGGAAAATGAAAAGTGCTGATTGGGATGCCTTTGGTGAAACTATTAATGACACCATAGGTAACTTAGTACAGCAGAGACATTTCCGAATAGCCGACATTAGAAACATTGTTGATAGCTTTTCTGCTCTGATTATTAATGCTGCACTAAAATGCATTGGAAAAATTAAGTACACAAAAAATAGAACTTTAGTGCCTTGGTGGAACGATGAATGCAAAATGGCTGTAAGAAACTCCAAGCATGCATTCAATAGGTACAAAAAACAGAAAACCATTGACAACTTAATTAGTTTTAAGAAATACAGGGCCATTTCCCGCAGAGTTATCAAAGAGAGTAAAAGGAAATCTTGGATGGAATATGTGTCATCAATGACGAATCAAACCCCTCCAAAAGTAATTTGGGAAAAGCTTAAGAAGATAAAAGGGTATCATTCCTTTTCAGGTATAAGTGGCATCGAGACAGCCCCAGGCAACATCGTTACCGAAAGTAAGGATATCGCGGACGCGCTGGGTAGAGTCTTCTCGGAAAATTCAAGCGATGGAAATTACGACCCGTTGTTTCTAGAGCGAAGAAATGAGGATGACACTTTCTACGTTTTAAACCCTGCTGATAATGATACCGATTTCAATGCTCCCCTACAATTCTTGGAGCTGACGACAGCGTTGGAAAGTTGTACAGGTGCTAGTCCAGGTCCCGACGATATTCCGTATGCATTCCTAAAGAAATTGCCTATCTCAGGAAAAAAGTATCTCCTTGACATTTTTAATTTCATTTGGCTCAACAATGTTTTTCCCTCTTCTTGGGCCTTAGCTACCGTTGTCCCGATCTTAAAACCGCACAGAAACAAACTTTTACCTCAAAATTATCGTCCTATTTCTTTAACCTGCACTAAATGTAAAGTCCTCGAAAAAATAATCAACAGGAGATTACAATGGATCCTAGAAAAACAAAAATTCTTCTCAAAGTTCCAATATGGTTTCAGGAAATTACACTCAACTGCGGATTTTCTGATAAACCTAGAAACTGAAATTTTAGAGGCCTTCACAACTAACGAATACGTTCTAGCAACATGTCTTGATGTACAAAAGGCCTATGAAATGGTATGGAAACCCTTGATTTTCAGAGGACTGCTCCAAAATAACATCAAGGGTAACATGCTACTATTTATCAAAAACTTCATAGCGAATAGATTCCTACAGGTAAGAGTCAACGGAGTATTCTCTGGAAAATATGAGCTCCGAAATGGTGTCCCCCAAGGCTCCGTCATAAGTGTGACCTTGTTTCTAATAGCAATTAATGATATAGTTAAGGAAGTGGCATTACCTGCAAAAGCATTTCTATATGCAGACGATCTCACCATATGCTGTAGAGGCAGGTTCATAAACACCATCCAGGACACAGTACAAGAGTCCTTAAATAATCTAGAAAAATGGACAACTAGAACTGGCTTCAAATTCTCCCCACAAAAATCGGAATGTATAATGTTTACTCGAAAACGCATTGCACCTCATCACCCCAGACTCCTTCTTCACAACACCGAACTGAAATTTTTAGATACAGTCAAGATTCTCGGCTTAATTTTCGACTCCAAATTAACATGGGCACCCTACCTACGAGCTCTAAAAGACGAGTGTAAACGGAGACTGGATACTCTAAAGGTAATAACCCACCAAAATTGGGGATCAGGGAGGGAAGTATTGCTAACAACTTATAGAGCCCTAGTCCGGAACAAACTAGATTACGGATCTATTGTGTACAACTCAGCGAGGGAACGAACACTCAAAATGCTAGACCCTGTCCATCATTCCGGACTGAGACTTGCCATTGGAGCTTTCTATACCAGCCCAGTGACTAGCATTCTTAGTGAAGTAGGCGAGCTCCCTCTGAGCGACAGAAGAAAGTACCTCACTCTGAAACACGCTGCTAAATTAGCTTCAAAGTCTGATACTCATGACGTCTTCACAGCTGCTCGTCCTCCAATAAACAACCAGTTTACTCCTTTCTGCTCAAGAGTACGAAAATACTTGGTACATTTTAACATAGCGACCCGGAACAAAGTGGAAAAAAGAATGCAGAGCGGGGACCCGCCTTGGATGTGGAGCCCTGTGAACACAAACATGGAACTACACAAACACAAGAAAACAGATACACCGGCACAATACTTTATACAGAAACACAATGACATATGCAGGAGACACATGGACTACACCAGGATCTACACAGACGCATCCAAGATGGAGGAGGGTGTGGGATGTGCAGTAGTCACCCCAGATTCGAACTGGACGTTCAAAATCAATCCAGAATGCAGCATTTTCACAGGAGAACTTTTCACGTTACTGCAAGCTTTTATATTCACATCCCAATCACAATCTTCCAAATTTCTTATTTTCACAGATTCTCTTAGCTCGATTCTGGCGATTCAAAATCTTTGGTCGGTTGACAAAAGCATTCAAGAAATTCACTCATGGCATTCAAAATTAATTAAAAAACAAAAAAAATTAAAACTAATTTGGATCCCGTCCCATGTTGGCATTTCTGGGAACGAAAAAGCAGACATTGCTGCAAAAGACGCTGCACTCTCCTCCTTACTGCCGCAACAAACAGTTAACACAGCACAAGACCTTTCAACCTACTTCAAAAACAAAATTGAACAACACTGGAACAATCAATGGACTCAGACGACTTACAACAAACTCAGAAAAATAAAAGACGAAAACAAGCCATGGAAACCTCCAAGCAACATGAACAGACGAGACACGGTAGTCATCACAAGACTAAGACTTGGACATACGAAACTGACACATTCCTACTTACTTCTTGGACTTGAACACCCGACATGCTCCTGCAACCAAGACTATACAGAGCTCACAGTACAACATATACTGACTAACTGCACAAACTACACCGCATTAAGAAAGAAATACAAACTACCGACTGACATGAAAAAACTACTTCAAACACCCACCGACGAATACAACGGACTCATCCAGTTCCTTCAAGACACAAACTTCTACGAAGACATATAGAAGCAATAGTCGTCGCTAATGGCCCTGCAGTCGATGCGACGTTAAATAAAAACTAAGAAAAAAAAAAAACCTAAAACAAAATATAGAATGTAAAATATAAGAAAAACCTTAAACTGTGAAACCTATTTATTCATGTCAGGCCAGGGCGGGTAAATTGTATTTAGATTGTAGCAAGTAGTACTTCGAAAAAAAGAAATTAATTGAAAAATGATATTTTCGTGAGGAAATATCAAAAAAATAGAAAAATGTCAAACACAAGACTCAATTAATTTCTGTAGATTTTTAATTTGAATATACCATATTCCTCCTGTAGATATTTTTATTTCATCGTAAAACAATTATCTTTTCAAACAAAAAAGATAAATAAGAATCCATTTTGATTTTGATTGAAAAAAAAAAAGGTTTTGATGAACTTTCATCCTCTGAGCCCTCCTTCCCTGGCCGATTCAGCTGAAAATTAATAGGTTTCATTCTTGTGGACTTTTGAATTTCCAAACAAAATTTCATGTCGATACATTCATTACATATCATAATCATAATCCCCCCTCCTCTTTGGCCGATTTAGCTGAAAAAAAATAGGTTCAAAAACATTATTTTTTGATACAATACACAGCATTCATTTTTATTTTTTGCCAGAATTATAGTTATCCTCTTTCAAGTTTTAAACATTATTGTTTATTATTTATATACTAATTTATTTTATTTCTCTTAGTTTTTTTCTTTTATATATTTTTATTATAAATTTATTATTTTTTTAATTTATATAAATATATTTTATAATTGTTATTGTTATTTTCTTTTCTTTCTCTTTTCTAGATTTGCATACTAAGCATTATTCTTGTTTAAAGACAGCTGTTTCAGCATTGTGGTTATAAAGTAGCTTTATATATGTACAAAGTTTAATTTAATCGTGAGACTAAATTGTAAACCAAATTTACTCAATTTTGTGACGTATTTGCGGGTAAAGACTCCCTCTACCCGAAGAGATGAGGAAATGTCTTCCAAAGACATAAAAACCATCCCTGCAGTCAACATGTCACTAGCGGCTAATGAATCCCCAATAGACTGGGCAGAAGACCTCCCCACAGTAGCAGACAGCGGGTCCTGGACCCAAATCAACTCCAGGAAGAGGCCTGGAGCCAACTCTCCCACCAGTCAGTCCGTAAGCAAAAAATACTTAACTGACCTTTCCCTCGTTCACACACAAAATAGATTCGAACCGTTGAATGCTATTCAAGTAGATAACACCAAACCAGAACCGAAATTCAAAATTCCACCGATATTTCTCCATGATGTAAATAATTTTCAAGCCATTTTAAGCGATATAAAAAGGTTAGTCAGCGATCAGTTTGAAATGAAACAAGCTGGAAGTCGCATTAAAATACTAACTTCCACCATTCCCGACTTTCGCACTCTCACAAAATATTACGATGATCATCAAGTGCCCTATCACACCTACAGAGCTCCAGATGAAAAACGACTGTCTGTAGTTATAAAAGGTCTCCCTCTATCTATCACGGATAACGAAATCAAAAATGAACTTCAGCAATTAAACTATCCTATTTTTAAGGTCATGAGACTTTTAAATAAGCAGAAGGAGCCCATCCCCATAGCAGTGGCAGAGCTCGAAGACAACGACGCAGGACGAAATATCCTCAAGCTAGACCGTCTCCTATTCTGCATAGTTAGGGTCGAACCCAGGCGTAAACCACGTGGGATCCCACAGTGTACCCGCTGCCAGCGCTATTTTCACACCAAGAACTATTGTCGACTGCAGCCGCGGTGCGTCAAGTGCACCGGTAGCCACCACTGGACTGAGTGCCCCCAGGACAAGAGGACGGCCCCCCAATGCGTCAACTGTAACGAGCAACACTCAGCCAATTACAGAGGTTGCAGTTTTTACAGGTCTTTCCAAGAGAGGAATCAAAGAGCAGCACCGCCAGTGGCCCCTCGCCTTCCTTCACATCCACAGACAGTGCAGCCTAGCACCAGCAAGTCGTCATATGCCGAGGCAGCAAAGGTAATAACGGCTTCCTTACCAAAGATGCATCCCAAACATAACATCTCACAAAACACATCATCACTTCTTCATACGCATACACCAAACACGAACAGCACACTTGAAAACACCATAGTCCAAATTGTGAATCAACTCATCCCTACCATAGTACAATTAATATTAAACTCCCTTAGCACCAACATAACTAGACTGCATCCTGAAATATGACGGACACAAACACAGTACTACCAACTGACTTCTCGCCTTACAGTTCATCACTCCTAACTTCATCTCTTTTAGCTCCTACTGACTTAACAAACTTGAAGATACTCAACTGGAACTCGAACGGACTTAAACAGAGACAAAACACCTTCACCGAATTCATTCACAGACATGACATCGACATCGCGTGTATTACTGAAACCCACCTGGTGGCTGAAGACAGACTCAGGGTTGGTGGTTACCAGGTTTACAGACATGACCAACGGACTCGGACGGGAGGGGTTGCAATCTTCATCAAACGGACCATCAAGCATTGCTCCATAGAGTTCCATAACCTCATCAACCTCCAAGCCATAGGGCTCAAACTGTTCAGTCACTCTGGAAACCCCATTCATATCATAGCCGCCTATCAACGACCCAGTACTAATCTTTTAGAGGTCGACTTGCTATCAGTCTTCTCAGGGATACCGACTATCCTGATTGGGGACTTAAACAGTAAACACAGACTATGGGGCTGCAGAATGACAAACAATAACGGAAGCAGACTTCTTCATTACTCCAACAGACTTGACATGCTAGTTATCCCTCCCGACGAACCGACCTTCTTCCCCACACAGCACAATTTTCTCCCCGACATCCTGGACATCTGTCTCATACAGAACATCAGATTCCCTTTTTTCCAAAAACCCCTAGTTGAGTTAGACTCAGACCATTTACCGGTTATAGTAACGTTCATTGAAGAATTTCAAAAGAACCCCCCTCTACCAAAATTAATAAATGGGAAAATTGACTGGGACGTATTTCGTGACCGACTAACAGATACACTTACTATACCTCTCAATTATACCTCTACAGACGACATCGACGTGCACATTGGACATTTTAATGACAGTATAAGGAGCTCAATCGACCTCTCGACGTACAAGAAGTACTCGGATCTCCGGCCTGGCCAGAGAACAGTCCCCCGACACATTCTCTCGCTAATAAAAGAGAAAAATAGATTGCGAAAATTATGGCAACGTTCTAGGCTACCCCAGGACAAGGTTGTCTTCAATCGCATGGCTCGCGCAGTCAAGTGGGAATTAGACAACCTCCGTATATCTAACTACCAACGACATCTAAGTGACATTTCCCCGGGAGACACTAGCTTGTGGACTGAGACAAAACGTATTTTGCGACGGCATACTCCAATACCTACGATTACAGACGGACATACACCACCAGCCATCACTGATAACGACAAATGCAACATATTTTCTGCCCATTTAGAACAAAAATTTACACTTCATAATTCCGCCAACTCACAAACAACAGACCTAGTGACTAACTTCATGACACAACACCATTCCACTGCAGAACTCCCGATAGAATATACAACACCACAGGAAGTCAGAGGAGTCATCAGAAAGCTCCCAACAAGGAAAACTCCAGGGGATGATCTCATCCCAAATCTGGTGCTAAAGAAGCTTCCTCCTAAAGGCGACGCCTACCTCACCAGCATCTTCAACGCATGCCTTCGGTTCGGCTACTTTCCTTCGGCCTGGAAGAATGCAATAGTCCTCCTTTTCCACAAGCCTGGGAAACCAAAGCATGATCCGGCCAGCTATCGCCCAATCAGCCTGTTGCCGACCATATCAAAAGTGTTTGAGAAAATTATCCTTCGACGGCTTTTGACTCACCTGGACTCAACGCAAACTATCCCGGAGCACCAGTTTGGATTCCGTTCGAATCACTCGACACTCCACCAGCTTCAGCGGGTCACTGAAGCTATTATCAAAGGATTCGAAAAGAAGGAGTATACAGCTGCAGCATCGCTAGACGTGGCAGCCGCGTTCGACTCCATCTGGCATGAGGGGTTGCTGTACAAACTTCACTTGACAGGACCACCGCAGTACCTTCAGAATATGATCTCATCTTTCTTGAGGGATCGCTCTTTCCAGGTCAGGATCAACGCCGCGGTCAGCAGACGGAGGACGATAGGTGCAGGTGTCCCTCAGGGAGCTATTCTCAGCCCAGTTCTTTTTAACTTATACTGCCATGACATGCCAGTCCCGCAGACCACGGTGCTTGCTACCTATGCGGACGACACTTTAATACTAGCACAACACTCCGATATTCACATTGCCACACACACTCTCCAATCAGCTGTCTCCATCATCTCAACTTGGTTTTCTAACTGGAAGTTAAAATTAAATCCTTTGAAATCATCAGCCAAAATTTTTTCTCTCCGCCAAATACGCCAAACCAACAACATCCAAATTGACAATACTGATATTCCCTGGAATACTTCACAACAAACATTAAAATATCTCGGTTTACACATGGACACAAGACTTACATGGCACACCCACATCTCAACAAAACTAACACAAGCATATCAAAGACTCTCACAACTTTATCCACTCATTAACCGCAACACTCCACTCCGCCCAAATTGCATCAAAATCTTGTACACATCACTATTACGTCCACTACTAACATATGCTTGCCCAATATGGTACAGTGCAAGCAAAACAGTAAAACGAAAATTACAATCATTCCAAAACAAAACCCTCCGCATAGGTCTCAACGTACCGTGGTTCGTGAGAGGCAGTATAATTCATAAAGAACTGGACATAGCTCCCATGGACACCGTCCTGCGATCTCTGACTGAGACGTTCCTCCAGAACCTGCCCCTCAGCCCTGGAGCTGTCCACTTCAATATTGGACAGCCCACTGCACATCGCCGACTGCGACCCAGACTCCCACAGGACATTTTAACTTAGATTTTAGTTTTATTTATCACTATTAATGTTTTTTTTTTTTTTTTTTTTTTTTTTTTTTGTTTTTTTTTCTGTATTTTGTCATTTTTGTGAAAGGCACTTGAATGCCGGCCCAAATAAATTACTTTCTTTCTCTCTTTTCTATATTTTGCACATTGTGGACTGATGAAGGGTCCTAAAATGTCGTCGTGAAAAAGACTACTAGTGACTCATGCCAGGGCTTTTTTTTAACTTCGAGGTCGTATCTCCTACTAACTCTATCGTCACTCTGGTGGAGCCCGACACTACTATGAAAGTCCTAAATTTTGCCTACCCTAAATTTTTTTATTCACCTAGGATTGGTATCTTTAACGAGTACCTGACATCGTACAGGCTCGGGACCATCATTTAAGGTCCCAGGTTTTGAACCCGTGACCTTGAGCTCAGTAAGCAAGCAGTCATACCACTGAGCTACCAGCGCTCCCGTATATCTACTGTATTTATTATTATTATTTTTTTTTTTATTCATATCTTCAAGTATTTATTTATTCATTTCATTTTTTAGTAGTGTTGTCAATTTTAATCCACATGTGTCAGACTCTAAGAGACTATCAACAGATAGCCAACAGACTACCCGATGTTCTGCCAATTCGTCGGCTCCTGGCGGGAGCAGAAACAGGCAATGTAAGATGGGCTGGGGACGATCGGCGCAATAGTTCCGCCGATGGCCAATCCCCCTTTTGACTTCCTTTGACTGAACGTTGACTGGGTGATGTTGCTGCAATGCAAGACGCACCCTCTTAAAAAAAAAAAAAAAAAACTCTAGGAGTTAATATACTCGTAATTTATGTATCTAATTTATAAGCTATCTTAATGTATACATAGGGGCGCTGGTAGCTCAGTGGTATGCATTCTTGCTTACTGAGCTCATGATCGCGGGTTCAAAACCCGGCTGAGGATCTTAGTTTATTTTATCTGGGATGTAAAAAAAGCTTAAGCACTTCGTCATTCGGATGGGAGGTTAAGCGATGGTCCCGAATCTGTACAATGTCAAGTACTCGTTAAAAAACGCCACTCTAGGTGAATAAAAATTTAGGGTAGGCAAAATTTAAGACTTATATAGAACAGTCGGGCTCATGTTCACCAGAGTGACGAAAGAGCGCTCTGGTAGTAGGTGATTATGACCTTGTAGTTAATCCCCAGGCAAGAGAACTAACTAATGTTTGGATTCTTATGATGTATCCTATTACCATGTTATGGTTTAACGGAAGTAATTATTATTATTATGTAAGTCAACTATTGATTTTTAGACCAAACGGACGACTGCAAAACAAATTTAACAGAAAACATAATTGATTCATATTGGAGAAATACAGAGCCGGTGAATCAAACTTTTTTTTGGCAAATAATCGTTTTGGGATATAACACCACTTATTTCCTAATAGGTAGTGAAATAAAAATTGATCAATTCATATTGGAGAAATACAGAGCCGGTAAATCAAACTTTTTTTTGCAAATAATGGTTTTGGGATATAACACCACTTATTTCCTAATAGGTAGTGAAATAAAAATTGATTAATTCATATTGGAGAAATACAGAGCCGGTGAATCAAACTTTTTTTTGCAAATAATGGTTTTGGAATATAACACCACTTTCTTCCATAAAGGCAGTGAAATAAAAATTCTGAAATAGTACAGTAAATGAGGTTGGGATCTGCTGAGTTGTAAAGCAAGATGTATGAAGATGCGGTTCCAGTGAGAACTTGGCCATCTCATTAGCATTAATTACCGCAGCTTTGTTCTGTAAAGCGACAAACCTCACCCCAAAGTCTCTTCTCTTCCTTCACAAATCTTACCCATCTTCCTTTTAAATTAAGTAAAAAGTTGTCGGTGAGTCACCGGCAACGTCCTTCCTCAGAACGAATTATCAATTAACTTTTGGCTCCCCCTCGTAAACCAGTCGACCGTTAATTTTCCAACAGTTGACTTACATAGGGGCTTCTAAATCATCATACTAAATTTTCATTACAGCGATAGTTATTAAGGAATTTAGCCCTCTCCCTATAATAATATCATCCTTAATAAGGGATGTAATTTGTAATAAAAAGCTTACTGTATTTATTTTATTTATTTAACCCCACTTACCACTGATGTCTCTGGTGACCACCACCAAGTTATTCCAATATACATATCATAATTCTATTTGGAAACTTTATTTAATATTTTAATATTATAGGGCGAGGGCCATGGTGGCCGTGCGGGCTAGAGCGTAGGGCTTTGGTCACATGGTCTTACCATGGTTTGCGGGTTCGAATCTCGTCCGGGAGTGAGTTTTATTTCATAGATAGAACGCCCTCCCGGGGCCATGGATGTCGTAATCAACTAGATAGATAACACATTGACATGACTACACACCGTACATAAGCCAAAAAAAAATTATAAAAAAATAAAATAAATAATAGTAATAATTAATTAATAAACGACAATTGAATATCCATTCGATTCTATCCAAAGGTCTAACGAGTTCGCCAAGATTATCAACAGTAATAAAAAATTAAGATTACATGGGTGCAAATCACTACAAGAAAAGAACATACTCTATGATCATTACGAGTATATTATATATTACGAATGTATTAAAGAAAAAATCATCAAATTTACTACGTTATCAGAATCCTTTAAACAACTGTCTTTAAAAAATGCAAATAATATTTTACAAGTACCTTGGCTGGGAATGTCAGTTGACTACCGACCTCAACTGATATAGCTAGGGATCTATCGATACAAGTAAATACGAATACCGTATCGATACTTTTAGTCGATACCAAGTAGATATCGAATACATATTACTTACCATCGTTTCAAATTTTAATCAAAAAAATATATTATATAAAATTTTCAATTCATCAAAATCGTTCACCGTTTATTTTTTTACATTTTCCTTTTATTTGTTGTTGCAATAAAATACCGACCTCGGACAAATGATATATATCGATGTGTGATATGATCACGTGATGCGTCCTTATTCCTTACGTTATTAACATTAAATGGTTTATCGTTTATGAAGGTATAAGTTTGTTTGATTTTGAACAGAACCGTGAGCGTGATTACTATTTCAGTATTTTATTTTATTTTTACATTTCATTTTGTCAATAACAAATTATAATGCCTTGTTTTACGGCGAAAGTGTAGATTTATTTTACTAAGAACGTTTCGATCTCAGCGACTTGCAAAAAAAATGTTTAAAGAAAGTGAAATATTTAGGGAATACGAATGCGAAACCCGACTGAGGCCCTCAGTTTATTCTACCTGGGAGGTAAAATAAACTTAAGCAAGCCGTCCTTCGGATGGGACGATAAGCGATGGTCCCGAGCCTGTACGATGTCAGGTACTCGTTAAAGACCCCTGCCCTAGATGAATAAAAATTTAGGGTAGGCAAAATTTAGGACTCCCACAGTAGAGTCGGGCTCATGTCCACCAGAGACGAAAGAGTACTCTGGTAGTAGGCGATATGACCTCGTAGTTAAAGCCCGGGCATGAGTCATAAATACTTACCTTTCTTATTCGATTTGATTTATTTGTAACTTATGCGATTCACAGTATCTCATTTATACCTTTATATTTCATATTTTATTGTTTTTCAAAATTACTATATAGGTATATCTAGGTTCAATCGATATGAGTATGTATCGATATTTTTATTCGATACTTGAGTATAATCGAAAGTGTTTACCGATACTACGCGTGAGTAAAGGTCACCGATTCCCATTTCTTGGCGCCAAAACCTGGCCTCCACTTCTATATTGTTATATTATAAAACTGAGGGCGCCGGTAGCTCAGTGGTATGCGTGCTTGACTTCTGAGCTCAAGGTCGTGGGTTCGTAGCCCGACCGAGGCCCTTAGTTTATTTTATCTGGGAGGTAAAATGAACATAAGCACGCCGTCCTTCGGATGGGACGTTAAGCGATGGTCCCGAGCCTGTACGATGTCAGGTACTCGTTAAAGACCCCTACCCTAGATGAATAAAAATTTAGGGTAGGCAAAATTTAGGACTCCCACAGTAGAGTCGGGCTCATGTCCACCAGAGTGACGAAAGAGCGCTCTGGTAGTAGGCGATATGACCTCGTAGTTAAAGCCCGGGCATGAGTCATAAAACCTAACCTAACCTAACCTATTATAAAACTAATGAAATTTATTTATTTCATTAAAATTAATATCTATTTATTTTCGATATTACACCCCTGAACCCCCCCTAAATACTGAACTAAAAACCGAAAGTTGAGATTATAAGGCTAGAAGAGAAACTGAAATGAAGAGACTCAGAGAAGGATATTTTAAATTAGTTGAGACTGAAGGGTAGGTATAGGGGCTATCCACTAAGAGCCACTCTACCAAAACAATATGGTTCTGTCAGAAGGAGGGTAATGGAGGGGGTGTGTTGCAGACGTGGTCTGTAGTGACGTGAGTACCAACAGAGTTATCTACCTGATACGTGACACAACACACTTGTCTAACTTATATCATGTCCCAGACAGGCCGCACCAATCATACAACAAAATAACTTCAGTTTACAACAAAAATCATATCATTAAATTAAACTCCATTATAGTTTTGTTTAGAAATTTTAATGAAATTTCAACGTGTTTTTTTTTTTACTTCCTCAGAAGTATAGGGGAAGTTACGTAATCGATCAACAATTCGATGTGGAGTTTTCAACGGAATTTCATGTTTTCCGACCTCTAGATTCCAAATATTAAAAAAAAAGTCTCTCTGTGTGTCTGTGAACACGACAACTCCCGGTAAAGTTAATGTATCAAGTCAAAATTTTATATGTGAATCCAGAATCCTCGAACGACTACATCTACTGTTTTTCAGTCAAATCGACCAAAGGGAAGGGGGGATTAGGGGGAGGCTTAACATAAGAAACTCAAATAACTACAATACTAAACAAAGTCATCTATAAGGTCGACACCTCTTAATTTTCAGCGGAATCAGCCCGGGGCTCAATTCAAATACAAACCTTACCCTTAAGTCTCTTCTCTTCCTTCACAAATCTTCCCCATCTTCTTTTTATATTAAGTAAAAAGTCGTCGGTAAATCACTATCAATGTAGGTACTTCCTCAGAACGAATTAATCAATTAACTTTTCGCTCCCTCCCGTAAACCAGTCGACCGTTTGCGCTAATTTTCCAACAGTTGACTTACATAGGGGCTTCTAAATCATCATAACAAATTTTCTGTCGATAAATTCATTACATTGGTAGTTATTAAGGAATTTATCCCTCTCCCTATAATAATATTATGCAATTCGTAATAAAAAGCTTACTGTATTATTTTATTTTATTTATTTAACCCCACTTACCACTGATGTTGTCTCTGGAGATCACCACCAACTTATTCCAATATATCATGATTCTACTTGGAAACTTTATTTAATATTTTATTATTATAGGGATGCCAGCTGAGTTATCTTTTAAGAAAACTCAGCTAAGTAAGCTAAACTGCCGATTTAATGAATTTATCGACACAAAATTTTGTATTAGGATTTAGGAGCCCTTATTTAAGTCAACTGTTGAATATTAGCACAAACAGTACTGGTATTGGAGGGGGAGCGAAAAGTTAATTGATTAATTCGTTCTGGGGAAGTACATTGCCGGTGATTCACCGACAGCTTTTTTTTTTTTAATTCTACAATCTTCAGCCAGTTCTGACGCTTCTTTAGATAGTTTCATTATTCACAGAAGATCGCGACGCCAGCGTCTTCTTAACGGCATGGAGGGTTATCGGGATGGAACTGAGAGGACATGAACTGAGCGACAGAACGAAATGCCATAAGGAATGTTGAGGTCTCTGTATAGGACTTTGTTGGTGACATAAAGACGGATCATTGACAATTTGTCGTAAAATTAATGGACTGAAAAAATTTTGATTAATAGAGTCGACAGTATCTTTTCAATGTAAAAGAAATTCGAGGTTCTGTCGTGAAAATGAAAAATTCTAAATTTGGCCAACGTTTCGAAAACTATTTATTTCCTTCTTCAGGGCATACAGAATACAAACAAACAAATTAGTCATTGTGGACAATATAAGCAGAAACTTAATAATAATGTTAAAAAGAAATGGAAACAATTTTTTATTTAATTTTTTTAAAACATAAATGAAAGAGAGAAAAATAATAATAATAATAATAATAAATATATAAATAATATAAATAAATACAAATACTTTGAAAGTAGTATTTATTTGTATTTTTTTATTTTTATTTTTCTCTCTTTCATTTATGTTAAAAAAAAAAAAAAAATGTTTCCATCTTTTCTTCACATTATTATTAAGTGTCTGGTTATATTGTCCATAATGACTAATTTGTTTATTTGTATTCTGTAGGGCCTGAAGAAGGAAATAAATAGTTTTCAAAACGTTGGCCAAATTTTGAATTTTTCATTTACACGACAGAACCTCGAATTCCTTCTACATTGAAAAGATTTCATTTTGTTAATGTTGGTGGAACGCTTGGGTGAGCCCCATAGCTCTAGTCCGTATGTCCTTATAGTTAGTGATTGTGACTCATGCCCGGGCTTTAACTACGAGGTCATACCGACTACTATCAGAACGCTTTCGTCACTCTGGTGAACATGACATACTATGGGATTCCTTAATTTTGCCTACCCTAAATTTTTATTCACCTGGAGTAGGGGTCTTTAAAGAGTACCTGGACATCATATAAGCTCGGTGCCATCGCTTAACGTCCCATCCAAAGGACGGCGTGCTTAAGTTTATTTTACCTCCCAGATAAAATAAACTAAGGGCCTCGGTCGGGTTTCGAACCCACGATCTTGAGCTCAGACAAGCACGCATACCACTGAGCTACCGGCGCCCTCAAAATAATTAATTGTACCTAAAGAAGAGGATAACTAGTAAATGAATAAAAGGGTATTTAAACCTTTAAACATTTTCAAAAATGAATATTTAAAAAATATCCAACAATGGTTTTAATAAAAAATAAATTAGGCTTACCGTATTCAATTTCAAGTTGATTTTAAAATGGAACTGTTTTTTAACCCTAATAATAGAGATACATAAGTATTGTAGTATACTTCGAACTCCGTTGTACATACAAAACAAAGTCAACTGAATCCAGTGTTGCCACGTTAACGTTTTATAATAACAAAATAGTTTTTTAATTATTCAAAATTAATTTTATTTTGTAAAATGATTTACTTGATAGAAAATATTAATTTTTTACTCGTTCTAAGAAAACCTGTTCAGTACAACCAATTCGTTCAAAAAACAATATGTATATTATGACAACACTGATGGACAATAGCACTAGGGGTAGGAGTCTTTAACGAGCACCTGGACATCATATAAGCTCGGTACCATCGCTTAATGCCCCATCCGAAGGACGGCGTGCCTATGTTTAACTCTCGGATGGGTAGCTACCCAGGCGTCCTCTCTAAACCAATATAACTCGATCAGAAACCAATATTGAGCATTGGGTTGCCTATCTCAAGTGATTAAAAGCTGAAGTGGCCATTTGTAGCAACTAAGCAGTGGGGCAGTATCGGATAAGGGGAGAGTAGAGTGGAGGAGACGGCGCGGCTAAACACAATGGAATGTATTTGGCGGAGATCCAAACACGGAGACTCCATCTCTCTCACAACAAGGAGATAATTATAACAATCGGCTCTCCACTCATATAGAACTGAGGGAACCAGGCCCTGTTGCCCACACCTGTAGTGTAACAAAAGTTCAAATAGGCTCCCTAGAAGCGTAACTTCTTCCAAAACTTTGATATAACAAATAAACACAAATTTCACGATGAGCTCAGTCGTATGCATGCTTGCTTACTGAGCTTATTTCTCGGTCAACCCGGCCGAGGACCTTAATTTATTTTAGGAGGTAAAATAAACTTAAGCATGCCTTCGGATGGGACACTAAGCGATGGTCCCGAGCCTGTACAATGTCAGGTAGTCGTTAAAGACCCGATGTATTATATAAATTTATGTGAGGGGTTTATGTGTATGTGCGTGTGCGTTATGTTTATGCACATATGAATTGGAAAAAAAAAAAAAAAAAAAAAAAGCCTACCTATATATATATATATACTTATTATCTATATTTATTAATTTTTTGCTTATTATTCATATTTATATGAGGTATGTGTGTATAAGTATATATCGCACCCTTGCTTCAAAAGTGCCACAACTCAAAAATTCGGGTTTTTCAGTTAAGACTGCCATTCGACTTGGTTTTTAAGTTTATACCAATCACTTAAAGCGCCAGATAATGCACTGAAAATTCAGCCGCTAGGTAGCAGTTGTGTCGTTTTTTTATGTTTGCACTCATTAGTCTTTGTTAGGCAACAAAAGGGCCACAACTCAAAAAACCGAGATTTATAGTTTAAAACTTGGAAAATCTGCAGGACCACAATCTATCGTAAATTATACGCATAGTTTTGCTTGGTGACGTCACTAGATCATCTAAAATTCACCTAACCCAGCTGGAAGCTGTTTATTGCATTTCCTGAAAAACAGAGTTTTTTGAGTTGTGGCACTTTTGAAGCAAGGGTGCGATATGTGTATTCTGTTGAATGTTTTTTTGTAAATATGCTTATGTACTCCCGTATGTCTATATTTTTACTGTTATTGCTGTTTATTTATTCTTATATTCATTATTACTGTTACTGATTATTTTATTTTTATGTTTTCACTATTATTTTTTTTATTTCCACTGACTAGTATGAATGCATCCATGTGAAAAAAATAATAAAAATAATTATTATCGAATTGGAACATGACCTTGAAATAGTACAGATACAGATTTGCCACACAAAGGACCTTTGTATGTACACATGCCTCAGGTGTCCTCTTTTTTTTCTAATCATCAAGCTTGATACGCCAAATATATTGAATGCTGATGACCTTTGCTGTTTTGCGTCCTAAAAATCCAAATTCTATCCTATCCCCTACCCTAGGTGAATAAAAATTTAGGGCAGGCGATCGGGTAGTAGGCGAAATCTCCATGTAGTTGAAGCCCGAGCATGAGTCATAATAACTAACAAATTTCATGAGTACATTTCTGTACTTCCCTATATAGAATGAATGTGACATGCAATTTTATGTATTCTGATTGTTGGAGGAGAATCAGTCAACGAGGTCACTGTTAACGTTATGTCATTGATATACATTTCTATGGTCACAGAAAATAAGTTGTTAAGTCGTAAAATTGCCAAAATGAGTTCAGTGTACTGTGATCATCTCCCAAGCCATCTGCGCAATGTGAAGAAGTTGGGAGCTCAGGACTCTAATACTTTCGAAATTATAAAGATGTGGGTTTCTTCGTAACTCGTTAAATGAACTTAATCTAATTCTTTGAGGAATCATTCACGAGATAACTGCATTTAACCATTTATTCACTACGACAGACTATTCCAAGTGAAGAGAGCATTTTTGGTTAAATCAACTTTAGAGAGTATTTCAAAAAGTATGATAAATAATTAGGTAAGTGTGGTCAATAATTAGGTGATAGGGAATGATTAGGTAACTAAGGGAAAATCCAAAAAAGGATTAACAATATTCATTTTTATTCACTCCTATAGATTTAGAAGATATGTGATTAATAATGATGCAAACATAATTTATTTATTCCAAAAACTGGATTTACACGATTAATGCAAAAGTAAAAAAGTGCTGCCTTCAAAGACTTACCAATTTATTCCCTGTGACCAGAGATATATTGTCGGGAAGAAATAGTAAAGACAACCCCTCAGACGGTCAATTTGACCATGATTTGATCTGTCAATATTATTCTTATTGTATATCTGTAAAAAGAAAAAGAAATAAAGAAGTTTATTATTGTTATATTATTTTGATTTATGGGTTTAGCCAGCCTCTAGTCCTCTCGTCCCTTCAGTCGATCTGGCTGAAAAATACTAGGTTCTGAATTTGTTTTTGGTCGATATATTTATTCTATTGAGAGGTATCGTGTATACAGACGATATTTTTGGGGAAATTGTGTATATTTTTGGGAAAATCATGAAATTCTCGTGTATAAACCATTGAATTAATCACTGATGATACAATTTCTCTCAGGTTAGAAGAAGTAAAGTTGAGGTTCCTCTGTGTGTCTGTAGAATCCCTGACAGAATGAGTTCATTGATACTAAATTGTAAAAGAGGATTAAGAAGTTCTCAAAGGGAAAGGAAACATGAAATACTTTTCAATGAAGCCATGAAAATGTGACGTCAGAGACTGATAATCCTTTCTCGTCTGACCCCCACTCTATCATTTTTGTATTAATATTATCAACTATTTATTCATTTCATTTTATTTTTTAATAATATTGTCACTGCCATCTTAGCTGCTGCTGAATCTTCCATACATGCCTCGTTCACATAACAACACCAATGTTACTTAAATTGAAACTGGTGCAACATTTGGAAAATTAAACTCAACACGTGCAAATCACAACATATAACATTTACATTAAGACAAGATACATGTCCCGCCGTTTTTATCTACAACAAGCCCCTCCCTCAGACTAACACAGTAAGATATTTGGGACTTACTCTGGACAGACGACTGACGTGGAACCCTCAAACAAGCCTCATACGTAATACACTAAACGATTTAAAATGCTTTACTCTCTTCTGCACAGACATTCAAAATTACCCTAAACACAAAAGCGTAACTGCTACACTTCGGGTGGAACATTAGGCGACGATCCCGAGCCTGTACGATATCAAGTACTCTCAGACACTCATAATGACTTCGTAATTAAAGCCCGGGCATGAGTCACATCAACTAACATTCAAAAAGAGATGACATCTATATTTAATGACCGCATTTTACATATGCATAGCAAATTCTTTATTCTCAGCTATAGTATAAATATAGTCTCTTCACAAACGTATGCACTTCATGCTTAGACAACATCAAACCTAGTGGTTTAGTAAGAGGATATTGGACTGTGGATTGCGTGATGGTGGAACTACAGAGGTCAGGGATATCAATCAACCTGTATCGGGAGTTGAGACGTTCTGATCCCCCCTTCCACATCTAGATATCAGGGGCTCAACTTGGATTTAGTGCCTTCTCTGGCGCTATAATAGCTTTCTAAGGGAGCACCTCACGGCAGGTTGAGTCCAAGTGGGGGGTGTGCAGCAGTGCCTCCTTGATCGGGGGAGTGCAGCAGTGCCTCCTTGATCCGGCCTCAATTATATATTAATTATAGATTATAATTATACTTCCCCAGCTAAAATATGCAGGAAGTTATGTGTTCAGTCAGAAATTCTATTTGCACCAGAATTTTATCTTGATATCAAAAAGGAAAAAAAAAAAAAAGGTGTGTATATGTGAGCACGATAACGCCCAATAGAATAAATATATCGACACGAACATTCGTAAGTATATCCAGAACCCTATAAGTACGATATCTAGTAAAAAGAAAGAGGGATCAGAGGGGTCTTAACTCAAAAACCTAATAACTGCCGATGTAATGAATATATCCAGATTAAATTTAGTATAATGATTCGGAAGCATCTATGTATTGATTTAGCTCGAACCGTCCATTACATTACTGGTGATTAACTAAAAACTTATTTTTTTATACATTTTGCGCAAAAACTGCGAATTTGAGCAAAAAGATGAAAGAAGTTGCCTTGAGGGGAAGATGCGTGAAGTTCCTAATAAATGGGGCTCCACACGCAACGGAAAACCCGAAGGCATGCCTCGAGGCGCCGGGCCTTGAGGCGAACCTCTATGTGTGGATGGAGAATTCTGTTGAGGTATTCCTGCGGATCTTAGGTCTGGAGGCCGGAAATTTCAATACAAAATCTCATTCGTTTTGCCTCAAGGCCTCTCGTCTCAAGGCCGATTGGACCGTGTGGAGGGGTGGGAGGTAGGCCTCGAGGCGATTCAGTTGTACTCTAGTTGTGTGTTAGAAGAGGACGTGTTCGATTAAATCCAGTTTTCACGTAAAATCATGGCCCGTGCAAAACAAAATCAAGAGGAATTGATAGCTCTGTTAAGAGAATAGAATAACTCATTAATGATATTTATTATTTTATTTAGTAATTACAACCTGTAGATACCTGAATGGAAAATTAATAACATTCATTCAATTACACTTGTATTAACTGGGATAAAAAACATTTTCCTCCGAATGAGATTGTTATTAATTAATTAGGCACATTAATTAATGACAGCGCAAACATTTTTATTTACTGCCTAGACAAACAGTTTACTATCATAAAAATATTAATTAATTGCCGTTAATATAGTTACTTTGCCAAGATACTGTACCTTCGTTTGCACTTTCCTTTTCTTTAACCAGTCTTTAGTCCACAACTTTCGCTTCACTTTTTTTTTATTACTTTTGATAGCTAACAATAAACCAACAATAGCAAGAGCATCATCTGTTGACGCCATTGCGCGAACACACAAACTGGAGTGCCTTAAGGCTGGCCTTCGGATATTCCGTAGTGTGTGGAGACCCCACTATTTGGGTTCGCCTCAAGGCCCGGCGCCTCGAGGCATGCCTTCGGTTTTTCCGTTGCGTGTGGAGCCCCCTTAAGCCGCCCTTATTCCACGATTTGTAGAAAAGGAAAAAGGATTTTAATCAATAGGAAATTTTATCGTATCAGTGCTTTATTCTTAAATTATATTTATTTATTTTTTTTTTTTTAATATATATTTTAACAGCAACAAATAACCAATGAATACTTTTTTGCAGAGCCTTCAAAACCAATTGACCGTTTGTACTAAAAATCAATAACTGACTTACATAGGGGCTACTGAATCCTCATACTAACTTCTGTGTCTATACAATGTATATATATGTATAGTATACATTCATTACAGTAGTTATTAGTGTTTTTATGTCGAGGCCATCTTCTCTGATCCCCACGTTCTTTTCTGTAAATTTTGCGGAAAACTAATTGGTGCCGTCCTTATAGTAGTGTTTCGAATTTAAATACAAAATTTCAAGTTGATTCATCTTGGCAGACCTTAAAGGTCAGTCGAATGTACGTTATTGTTTTATATATTCAATTATAATTGATTAATAAATATCTATTTATTTTATTTTATTTATTTTTATATATTGTTATAGTTACATTGTTTTGTTTTTTATTCTACATCTCGCACATTGGAACCTGATGATGGGACGTAAGAACGTTCCGAAACATCATTAGATAACTGTTATCTTAATTTTTATTAAATTGAAAAATGTGTCTACTTACTATAAATCTATCTATGTATTAAGTTTTTGTATACTCATATATTTTTAAGTATTTATTTGTTCAGTTTTTATTAATTTCATTTTACTTTTTTTAGGGCCCGTTCACAAACTACGTCACGCAACTTTGAGGTGTTTTTAACCCCCTCCCTCCCCCTTGTCACAATTGGTCACATTTAATTGAACCCCCCCTAAACGTTACGTCATCGGTTTTAACTGTTCATCTATAGTTATGATTGGTATTTCAGATTGATCACTGTCAAAAGGTTCAGGTATTTCGCTATTACTATCTATCATGACGTCATCGAACCACTCGGCTTCTTCTTGATCCTCGATGTTTTTTATGATGGACAACATTTCTCATACATAAAATGTATTTTATTTAAATATGTTATATTACTTTAATAACATGAATTTATTAAAATACTAACGTTAAAAAAATTTGCATGAAATTAATTTTTAGAAAATTGTCTACGCCCTTATTTTAAAGTGTAATAATAAACGTGATGTTATTTTTTTGTTTATCGTCACAATCATCACATAAGTTATAAACCCCCACCCCCCTCCTAGGCGTGTGACGTAGTTTGTGAACAGCCCCTTAATAGTTTTGTTACTACTAATCATAGGTGTATTAGACTCAAATAGTTATAAATCTAATTTATAAGCTATCTTAATGTATAAATTCTTTTGACGTACCTTATTACCATGTATTGTTTTAACAGAAATAAATTTATAATTATTATTACATCGGCAGTTATATTGAGGGTGTTTGTATTGAGCCCCAATCCCTTTGGCCGATTTGACACATGTATAATTTTGTGTCAATACATTTATTCTATCGGGAGTTATCGTGTTCACAGACATACACACAGATTTTTTTTTTTTTCATTTTGTGTTCGATTACATACCTTTCTGTATATTCCAAATAGCAGGGGAATTAGAATATACACAGACTACCGATTTCGAAACTTCACCATTTAAACTAAATCAGATTGCTGAGTGGAAAACCTTGTCATACAACAGGTAACGAACTCGGAATTTTAACTTTGAAAAATAGCCAATACTGTGGCATCCCAGTGAGGCTCATTCGGAGTTTAATTCATACGCGGAATAACTGATTTCTTTAAAAAAATATGTGATGTGGCCTTTACAGGACTTTCTTATACCCCCCCCCCCCCCCCCCCCCTTCTCAATATTATTTTATGCTAGCATTATTGGGTGTATGAAATTAATGAGTTAGCGTCAGCGGTATTCTTTTGTTTCATTGTACAGCGTAATTCCTGAGAGCAGGGCGTAGCCAGGATTTTGAGCAGGGGGGGGGGGGGGGGGCAAAGTTAGGCTACGAGGGTGGGGGGTATAGACTCCCGGGGGCACAGCCCGCAGTTGCCGTGGTTAGCGTTGCAAACGTTTTGGTATTAATTTGGGATACTCGGACCTCTAGAAGCTCCTCCTGAGGTAACCACTGCCTGTAATACTTAAGTTGACTTTACATGAGCAGCGAAAATGCAATATGCAGCAGCAACAAATGCACGTTGTGGTTTCTGTGCTTTTAGAATTAAATGAAGCACATCCGCGTGCATTTGCTGCTGCTGCGCTTTGCATTTTTACTTCGCATATAAAATCCGCTTTAAGAGTATAAAGTATAACATAAATGACGATTTTGAGCGAGGAAATGAAATGATGGAATTCATGTATATTTAAATAAATGTAATATGAATCGTTTTGTATATGTACATTTATGTAACAGCTGATAGCTGATTTAGGAATCAGACGCACGGGAAATTTGAAGACCCTATTGGTAACTTGCAAACAATCCATTTTTAATAAAAATTATTTTTTTAGTTTATGTAATTTTTATCTTGGTTTTTTGCTCTGCTCCTGCCTGAGAGTGACATTCTTATACACAGTACTGCCAGGAAATAATTTTGAGAAGGGGAAGGAGAGAGAGTGGTCTGTAAGCGTGATTGATATAAGAAAGTCCTGCAATGGAATGGAAAATTTATTTTTCATTGTTCGAGGCGCAATAACGTTTGTCGTATTAATTTTTATGTCACATCTGAGAAACACAAAAGATTGGAAATTTAATAGGAAATATTTTTGGTTAAAAATAATTTTTCGATAGGACTAATCGTTTTTGGGTAAATCAAGGAAACGTCCAAAAACATGTGTTTCAAAACTATATTTCAGGACATTTTTCGGCATGTATCTCAAAACCCGGGCGACCTGCGAAAAATCTATTTAAAATAAAATATGTATTTCAATTTTCTTCACAACTATTACATGAAAATATTTTTGATTAGGTCATAAACATAAGCGGTATCTTGTACACTGTATTTAGGCCCCGGAGGAAAGTGGTCTCTATATTGGTCTGATTTCAGCGAAAATATAATCAGATCATTTGACCTTTCATCCCGAATTCCAAGTTCATAGCTACGATAGTTTATGCGTTAGAGCCCACACAAAGTTTAAATCAGTTACACATGGACAGACATCATTGCGAAAATGGTCAAAAAGTAGTTAAGGGATCTTGAAGCGTGAAAATCCGCTGAAAACTCGATCTCGGATTTTCGCATGATTACAATACTTCCTTACACTACAGTACGGGTACCATCTCCCTACATTTTAAGCGACCAATCCCCCCCGCTAATCTTGTAGGTGGAAAACCGTAGGGATGATAGGACGCAGTTGGCCATTCCGGATCAGTCAACATTCTGGACCTTGACGCCGCGCTGTTCTTAGAGCCTTTGCTAAAATGGTACTACGGGGGTGGTTGCTTCCAAGCGGCACCACCAACTGAAGTTGGATTTCACAGGATGTCAAATATAAGATAGTCTAACCTCTCACAGATTTTTATTGGTAGTAATAGCTAGCCGGCTTTCGAGGTTTCCCTCATCATCAGGCAGTCTACAAAAGAACCATCCTGATAAAAAATTAAAAATTTTGAAAGAACTAAATAATATAATAAAAATAAATAGGAGAAAGCCCAGTTAATTCACCCAGTTGTGACTCAGATGGTGGACAGGGATAACTCGTCTGTCCCCATCCATGATATTTTAAATTGTTAATGTTTTAGATTGTTATTTATTTATTTTTATTATATTATTTAGTTCTTTCAAAATTTTTAATTTTTTATCAGGATGGTTCTTTTGTAGACTGCCTGATGATGAGGGAAACTTCGAAAGCCGGCTAGCTATTACTACCAATAAAAATCTGTGAGAGGTCAGACTATCTTATATTTGACATCCTGTGAAATAATCACTTCTCACTACATCAGCCATCTTCATATTATTGAAGTTGAATTCGTAGTGGTTGTGGTTAATGGCAGATTCTGATGCTGGGACCAGAGCGTCTTAGTAGATTTCCTAAATTCCTCCCCTATTCCTAGGAATTAACTCCACCCTTCCGGTGTAATTTCCACCCATATTAGGATGTATAGGGGTATTATGGGCGAGAGCCTCAGTACTGCTAATGAGTGACCTCTACAAAAAAAACAACTTATATTATAAGAAAGTGAGAAGTTAATTATTATATATGAGTCACCCAGATGCAAATCCTGCTAAGTCAATGTTAAGCAAATTTTTGCAAAAAACTGTTAAAATCAAACGGTTATAGATGCAAAGCTGCAATTTGTTTTTAAAAAATCGTCAAAAATAAACGCAACTTTCCTTTTATCTGTGTATAATCTCAGAATTATTAATAACTAGCAGTAATACCCGGCGTTGCCCGGGTAACTTTGAATTTTCTCCTAATATCTCTCGTTCGAATCCTATTCAATTTTTCAACAGTAAATTCATGATGTTATAATTTTGAATTATTCATACGGAATAAGGCTTATAGTCCTTCAACGGCAGACATCCCAGCTAGTAAGTTTTTAGGACCCCTGGGCACCATAGTTAGTACGCGCCATTCAACGGCGGAAACCACAGTTAGTGAATACTTAGCGTGACTGGACGTTCTAGCCAGTGCGTACTTAAGAACGCTTGTGCCCACAGCTAGTATGTGCTTTGCAACGGCGGACCCCACAGCTAGTACGTAGTTAGAAACGCTGGGCACCAAAGCTAGTATGTACCTTGCAACGGCGGGCCCCACAGCTAGTATGTAGTTAGGAACGCTGGGCACCACTGCTAGTACGTAGTTACTACTACTACATATGAAATTTCATGAGAATCACATTACTTTTAATGAGTCAGTATTATTTTTATGCTTACCCCCCCCCCCCCCCCCCCTCCCGTTCAAATTTTTGAGATTTCATATAGTGTATTATTCTATTTCGCCTAAAATACTATATGTGAAATTCCATGACAATCCGACCATCAGTTAATGACCAATCACTATCTTCGTATTTAGGCCTACTCCCACAACCCCCCTTCCGTTCACAATTATGCGCTAAAAAAATTTTTATGCTTAGCCCCCATTGCAATCCCACCTCCCGATCAAATTTTTGAGATGTCACATAGTGTATTTTTCTATTTTGCCTTTAAAAATACTACATGTGAAATTCCATGACAATTCGATCATCTGTTAATGACCGATCACTATCCTTATATTTAGGCCGCACTATCACTATCTTTATAGTTTACCGAGCTCAGGATCGCCATTTCGAAATCTAGCCAAGTCAATTAGGTCAGATGTTTCAATCGAGAAGATAAAAATAAATTTGAGCACGTCGTCCTTCGGATTGGACTTTAAGCTATGATCGAGGGCCTTTTCGTATGTCAGGTACTCGATAATGAGTCGTATGTTATGCATCTAAACCTGGGTAGGTGACATTTCATATCGGTTAAAAATTACTTGAGCACGTCGTCCTTCGGATGGGACTTTCTCGATACATCTGAATCTTTCTTTGGTTGACCATCTTCGTTTCTGGATGCTGCCTATCTACCAACACAGCTATATTAATTTGTTTTTCAGAAAATATGTCAAAACGGTACCTCAAAGCCCACTTATATTCCACATTTCTTCCTTGATAATTTTAGTAGGAACCAAACGGTAACTTATTTTACCATACATATGGCGTCTATCGAGCTCAGGATCGCGACTTAGAAATCTAGCCAAGGCATTTAGGTCAGATATTTTAATCGGGAAGATAAAAAAAAATTTGAGCACGTCGTCCTTCGGATTGGACTTTAGGCTATGATCGAGGGCCTTTTCGTATGTCAGGTGCTCGATAATGAGTCCTATGTTATGTAATTAAACCTAGGTAGCTAAAATTTCACTTAGGTTCAAAAAACCTTGAGCACGTCGTCTTTCGGATGGGACTTTCCCGATATATCTAAATCTGTTTGCAAGTTTTAACAAATATTAAATCTATAAACCGTTAAAAAGCAGGAAGTTTAAAGAATGGTATTTAGCCCGACTTTTTTCGAAAAACATTTTTATTTCGATTTTTGTGTAGGATTCAGATATCCCGGTTGTTCATAAGTTTTAACAAATATTAAATCTAAAAACCGTTTAAAAGCTAGACATTTGAAGAATGGAGTCTACCGAGCTCAGGATTGCCATTTCGAAATCTAGCCAAGTCACTTAGGTCAGATGTTTTAATCGGGAAGATAAAAATAAATTTGAGCACGTCGTCCTTCGGATTAGACTTTAAGCTATGATCGAGGGCCTTTTTGTATGTCAGGTACTCGATAATGAGTCCTATGTTATGCATCTAAACCTGGGTATGTGACATTTCATTTCGGTTAAAAATTACTTGAGCACGTCGTCCTTCGGATGGGACTTTCTCGATACATCTGAATCTTTCTTTGGTTGACCATCTTCCTTTCTGGATGCTGCCTATCTACCAACATAGTTGTATTAATTTGTTTTTCAGAAAATATGTCAAAACGGTACCTCAAAGCCCACTTATATTCAATATTTCTTCCTTGATAATTTTCGTTGGAACCAAACGGTAACTTATTTTACCATACATATGGAGTCTATCGAGCTCAGGATCGCCACTTAGAAATCTAGCCAAAGCATTTAGGTCAGATATTTTAATCGGGAAGATAAAAATAAATTTTAGCACGTCGTCCTTCGGATTAGACTTTAGGCTATGATCGAGGGCCTTTTTGTATGTCAGGTGCTCGATAATGAGTCCTATGTTATGTAATTAAACCTAGGTAGCTAAAATTTCACTTAGGTTCAAAAAACCTTGAGCACGTCGTCTTTCGGATGGGACTTTCCCGATATATCTAAATCTGTTTGCAAGTTTTAACAAATATTAAATCTATAAACCGTTAAAAAGCAGGAAGTTTGAAGAATGGTATTTAGCCCGACTTTTTTCGAAAAACATTTTTATTTCGATTTTTGTGTAGGATTCAGATATCCCGGTTGTTCATCAGTTTTAACAAATATTAAATCTAAAAACCGTTTATAAGCGAGAAATTTGAAGAATGGAGTTTACCGAGCTCAGGATCGCCATTTCGAAATCTAGCCAAGTCAATTAGGTCAGATGTTTTAATCGGGAAGATAAAAATAAATTTGAGCACGTCGTTCCGTGTATTGGGCTTTAAGCTATGATCGTGGGTCTTTTCGTATGTCAGGTACTCGATAATGAGTCGTATGTTATGTATCTAAACCTGGGTAGTTGAAATTTCATTTACGTTAAAAATAAGTTGAGCACGTCGTCCTTCGGATGGGACTTTCTCGATACATCTGAATCTTTCTTTGGTTGACCATCTTCCTTTCTGGATGCTGCCTATCTACCAACATAGTTGTATTAATTTGTTTTTCAGAAAATATGTCAAAACGGTACCTCAAAGCCCACTTATATTCAATATTTCTTCCTTGATAATTTTCGTTGGAACCAAACGGTAACTTATTTTACCATACATATGGAGTCTATCGAGCTCAGGATCGCCACTTAGAAATCTAGCCAAGGCATTTAGGTCAGATATTTTAATCGGGAAGATAAAAATAAATTTTAGCACGTCGTCCTTCGGATTAGACTTTAGGCTATGATCGAGGGCCTTTTTGTATGTCAGGTGCTCGATAATGAGTCCTATGTTATGTAATTAAACCTAGGTAGCTAAAATTTCACTTAGGTTCAAAAAACCTTGAGCACGTCGTCTTTCGGATGGGACTTTTCCGATATATCTAAATCTGTTTGAAAGTTTTAACAAATATTAAATCTATAAACCGTTAAAAAGCAGGAAGTTTGAAGAATGGTATTTAGCCCGACTTTTTTCGAGAAACATTTTTATTTCGATTTTTGTGTAGGATTCAGATATCCCGGTTGTTCATCAGTTTTAACAAATATTAAATTTAAAAACCGTTTAAAAGCTAGACATTTGAAGAATGGAGTCTACCGAGCTCAGGATCGCCATTTAAAGTCAAGCCAAGTCACTTAGCTCAGATGTTTTAATCGGAAAGATAAAAATAAATTTGAGCACGTCGTCCTTCGGATTGGATTTTAAGCTATGATCGAGGGACTTTTTGTATGTCAGGTGCTCGATAATGAGTCCTATGTTATTTAACTAAACCTAGGTAGCTAAAATTTCACTTAGGTTCAAAAAACCTTCAGCACGTCGTCCTTCGGATGGGACTTTCCCGATATATCTGAATCTGTTTAACAGTTTTAACAAATATTAAATCTATAAACCGTTAAAAAGCAGGAAGTTTGAAGAATGGTATTTAGCCCGACTTTTTTCGAAAAACATTTTTATTTCGATTTTTGTGTAGGATTCAGATATCCCGGTTGTTCATCAGTTTTAACAAATATTAAATCTAAAAACCGTTTATAAGCGAGAAATTTGAAGAATGGAGTTTACCGAGCTCAGGATCGCCATTTCGAAATCTAGCCAAGTCAATTAGGTCAGATGTTTTAATCAGGAAGATAAAAATAAATTTGAGCACGTCGTCCTTCGGATTGGACTTTAAGCTATGATCGAGGGCCTTTTTGTATGTCAGGTGCTCGATAATGAGTCCTATGTTATGTAACTAAACCTAGGTAGCTAAAATTTCACTTAGGTTCAAAAAACCTTCAGCACGTCGTCCTTCGGATGGGACTTTCCCGATATATCTGAATCTGTTTAACAGTTTTAACAAATATTAAATCTATAAACCGTTAAAAAGCAGGAAGTTTGAAGAATGGTATTTAGCCCGATTTTTTTCGAAAAACATTTTTATTTCGATTTTTGTGTAGGATTCAGATATCCCGGTTGTTCATCAGTTTTAACAAATATTAAATCTAAAAACCGTTTATAAGCGAGAAATTTGAAGAATGGAGTTTACCGAGCTCAGGATCGCCATTTCGAAATCTAGCCAAGTCAATTAGGTCAGATGTTTTAATCGGGAAGATAAAAATAAATTTGAGCACGTCGTTTCGTGTATTGGGCTTTAAGCTATGATCGTGGGTCTTTTCGTATGTCAGGTACTCGATAATGAGTCCTATGTTATGTAACTAAACCTAGGTAGCTAAAATTTCACTTAGGTTCAAAAAACCTTCAGCACGTCGTCCTTCGGATGGGACTTTCCCGATATATCTGAATCTGTTTAACAGTTTTAACAAATATTAAATCTATAAACCGTTAAAAAGCAGGAAGTTTGAAGAATGGTATTTAGCCCGACTTTTTTCGAAAAACATTTTTATTTCGATTTTTGTGTAGGATTCAGATATCCCGGTTGTTCATCAGTTTTAACAAATATTAAATCTAAAAACCGTTTAAAAGCTAGACATTTGAAGAATGGAGTCTACCGAGCTCAGGATCGCCATTTAGAAATCTAGCCAAGTCACTTAGCTCAGATGTTTTAGTCGGAAAGATAATAATAAATTTGAGCACGTCGTCCTTCGGATTGGGTTTTAAGCTATGATCGTATGTTATGTATCTAAACCTGGGTAGCTGACATTTCACTTAGGTTAAAAATAACCTTGAGCACGTCGTTTTCGGATGGGACTTTCCCGATATATCTGAATCTGTCTATCAGTTTTAACAAATATTAAATCTATAAACCGTTAATAAGCGGGAAATTTGAAGAATGGTATTTAGCCCGACTTTTTTCGAAAAACATTTTTATTTCAATTTTTGTGTATGTTTCAGATATCCCGGTTGTTCATCAGTTTTAACAAATATTAAATCTAAAAACCGTTTAAAAGCGAGAAATTTGAAGAATGGAGTTTACCGAGCTCAGGATCGCCATTTCGAAATTTAGCCAAGTCAATTAGGTCAGATGTTTTAATCAGGAAGATAAAAATAAATTTGAGCACGTCGTCCTTCGGATTGGACTTTAAGCTATGATCGAGGGCCTTTTTGTATGTCAGGTACTCGATAATGAGTCCTATGTTATGCATCTAAACCTGGGCATGTGACATTTCATTTCGGTTAAAAATTACTTGAGCACGTCGTCCTTCGGATGGGACTTTCTCGATACATCTGAATCTTTCTTTGGTTGACCATCTTCCTTTCTGGATGCTGCCTATCTACCAACATAGTTGTATTAATTTGTTTTTCAGAAAATATGTCTAAACGGTACCTCAAAGCCCACTTATATTCATTATTTCTTCCTTGATAATTTTCGTTGGAACCAAACGGTAACTTATTTTACCATACATATGGAGTCTATCGAGCTCAGGATCGCCACTTAGAAATCTAGCCAAGGCATTTAGGTCAGATATTTTAATCGGGAAGATAAAAATAAATTTTAGCACGTCGTCCTTCGGATTAGACTTTAGGCTATGATCGAGGGCCTTTTTGTATGTCAGGTGCTCGATAATGAGTCCTATGTTATGTAATTAAACCTAGGTAGCTAAAATTTCACTTAGGTTCAAAAAACCTTGAGCACGTCGTCTTTCGGATGGGACTTTTCCGATATATCTAAATCTGTTTGAAAGTTTTAACAAATATTAAATCTATAAACCGTTAAAAAGCAGGAAGTTTGAAGAATGGTATTTAACCCGACTTTTTTCGAAAAACATTTTTATTTCGATTTTTGTGTAGGATTCAGATATCCCGGTTGTTCATCAGTTTTAACAAATATTAAATTTAAAAACCGTTTAAAAGCTAGACATTTGAAGAATGGAGTCTACCGAGCTCAGGATCGCCATTTAGAAATCAAGCCAAGTCACTTAGCTCAGATGTTTTAATCGGAAAGATAAAAATAAATTTGAGCACGTCGTCCTTCTGATTGGGTTTTAAGCTATGATCGTGGGTCTTTTCGTATGTCAGGTACTCGATAATGAGTCGTATGTTATGTATCTAAACCTGGGTAGTTGAAATTTCATTTACGTTAAAAATAACTTGAGCACGTCGTCCTTCGGATTGTATTTCAAGCTATGATCGAGGGCCTTTTTGTATGTCAGGTACTGGATAATGAGTCGTATGTTATGTACCTAAACCTGGGTAGCTGAAATTTCACTTAGGTTAAAAATAACCTTGAGCACGTCGTCTTTCGGATGGGACTTTCCCGATATATCTAAATCTGTCTATCAGTTTTAACAAATATTAAATCTATAAACCGTTAAAAAGCAGGAAATTTGAAGAATGGTATTTAGCCCGAAATTTTCGAAAAACATTTTTATTTCAATTTTTGTGTAGGATCCAGATATCCCGGTTGTTCATCAGTTTTAACAAATATTAAATCTAAAAACCGTTTAAAAGCCAGAAATTTTAAGAATGAGGTTTACCGAGCTCAGGATCGCCATTTCGAAATCTAGCCAAGTCAATTAGGTCAGATGTTTTAATCGGGAAGATAAAAATAAATTTGAGCACGTCGTCCTTCGGATTAGACTTTAGGCTATGATCGAGGGCCTTTTTGTATGTCAGGTGCTCGATAATGAGTCCTATGTTATGTAACTAAACCTAGGTAGCTAAAATTTCACTTAGGTTTAAAAAACCTTGAGCACGTCGTCCTTCGGATGGGACTTTCCCGATATATCTGAATCTGTTTAACAGTTTTAACAAATATTAAATCTATAAACCGTTAAAAAGCAGGAAGTTTGAAGAATGGTATTTAGCCCGACTTTTTTCGAAAAACATTTTTATTTCGATTTTTGTGTAGGATTCAGATATCCCAGTTGTTCATCAGTTTTAACAAATATTAAATCTAAAAACCGTTTAAAAGCTAGACATTTGAAGAATGGAGTCTACCGAGCTCAGGATCGCCATTTAGAAATCTAGCCAAGTCACTTAGCTCAGATGTTTTAGTCGGAAAGATTAAAATAAATTTGAGCACGTCGTCCTTCGGATTGGACTTTAAGCTATGATCGAGGGCCTTTTCGTATGCCAGGTACTCGATAATGAGTCGTATGTTATGTATCTAAACCTGGGTACGTGACATTTCATTTAGGTTAATAATTACTTGAGCATTCGTGGAGTGGGGCCTTTGTCCTTGTTCAGTAGCCTTGTTACACTCTGGACTGGGTATGTCGGGGTTAGTTCGTCTTGGATTTCGGTTTCAGTCAGGGAGTACGGAACCCCTCGTATAATAACGGAATGTTTCCTATCCTCGGGGTTCAGGAAAGTATAGTATTTTACGTCATTTGTTTGGTAAAATTTGGTCAGTTTCCTAAAGTCTTCAGATGTCATAAGGGATATTTTAATTTTTTTGTTGCATTGTTTTGTTTCGAAGGGAGATGTTGTGATACTTTTATGTCTGTAAGTACTTTTAAAAATCGTCGGCTTCACAAAGGAAAATTGGGGGAATTTTAAGTTGTTTTTCGGTCTGTGGGGTGGTATCCTTAGTGTGTTGGTCGGTGATGAGTGCTGCGAGTGGCGCGAATGTGTTGTGCGTGGGTATAGTGGAATGAATTGCGTACCTGTTCCGCTTGGGCTGGGTGTGGCTGGCCCCCGGTGAGGGCTCTGTTTAGCTGCATGGCTGACTCCGGGAGTGCTGGGAACTCCATGTCTTCTTCTGGGGGACAGGGTCTCTTCGGCTGGCTCACTAGTCGGGGTGTGTTCGACTGATCTGGGTTACCTGTATTGTTCAGTCGTGCTTTGAGGTTATCCGTGTCCATTATTCGTGTTGACCGGTTTTTCGGTCGAGTTGATGTTGGGTTTCATTCTCACTCGTAACTTGGGTGATAAGTAAGTAATTTTGCTCACTTTTATGGGTATAAATAACTTTTCAAATAATAAAAAGGTAAATTTTCTTGAGACAATTTGTTTACGTGTTTAAACAAACAAAAGTTCACAAAAACGTTAAATAAAACATTGAATTGGCAAATTTCCTAGCAGCCTTAAACGTGCTGCTCAACATAGGGTAGGTGACATCACCCAACACTACGTGACATCACCCAACACTCCTGCCAACTTCCTACTACCGTCTCCAAAGCCCACTCTTATATTCCACATTTCTTCCTTGATAATTTTAGTTGGAACCAAACGGTAACTCATTTTATCATACATATGGAGTCTATCGAGCTCAGGATCGCCACTTAGAAATCTAGCCAAGGCACTAAGGTCAGATATTTTAATCGGGAAGATAAAAATAAATTTGAGCACGTCGTCCTTCGGATTAGACTTTAGGCTATGATCGAGGGCCTTTTTGTATGTCAGGTGCTCGATAATGAGTCCTATGTTATGTAACTAAACCTAGGTAGCTAAAATTTCACTTAGGTTCAAAAAACCTTGAGCACGTCGTCCTTCGGATTGGACTTCAAGCTATGATCGAGGGCCATTTTGTATGTCAGGTGCTCGATAATGAGTCCTATGTTATGTAACTAAACCTAGGTAGCTAAAATTTCACTTAGGTTCAAAAAACCTTGAGCACGTCGTCCTTCGGATAGGACTTTCCCGATATATCTAAATCTGTCTATCAGTTTTAACAAATATTAAATATATAAACCGTTAAAAAGCAGGAAGTTTGAAAAATGGAGTTTACCGAGCTCAGGATCGCCATTTCGAAATCTAGCCAAGTCAATTAGGTCAGATGTTTTAATCGGGAAGATAAAAATAAATTTGAGCACGTCGTCCTTCGGATTGGGCTTTAAGCTATGATCGTGGGTCTTTTCGTATGTCAGATACTCGATAATGAGTCGTATGTTATGTATCTAAAACTGGGTAGTTGAAATTTCATTTACGTTAAAAATAACTTGAGCACGTCCTCCTTCGGATTGGACTTCAAGCTATGATCGAGGGCCTTTTTGTATGTCAGGTACTGGATAATGAGTCGTATGTTATGTATCTAAACCTGGGTAGCTGAAATTTCACATAGGTTAAAAATAACCTTGAGCACGTCGTCTTTCGGATGGGACTTTCCCGATATATCTGAATCTGTCTATCAGTTTTAACAAATATTAAATCTATAAACCGTTAAAAAGCAGGAAATTTGAAGAATGGAGTTTACCGAGCTCAGGATCGCCATTTCGAAATCTAGCCAAGTCAATTAGGTCAGATGTTTTAATCGGGAAGATAAAAATAAATTTGAGCACGTCGTCCTTCGGATTGGGCTTTAAGCTATGATCGTGGGTCTTTTCGTATGTCAGATACTCGATAATGAGTCGTATGTTATGTATCTAAAACTGGGTAGTTGAAATTTCATTTACGTTAAAAATAACTTGAGCACGTCCTCCTTCGGATTGGACTTCAAGCTATGATCGAGGGCCTTTTTGTATGTCAGGTACTGGATAATGAGTCGTATGTTATGTATCTAAACCTGGGTAGCTGAAATTTCACATAGGTTAAAAATAACCTTGAGCACGTCGTCTTTCGGATGGGACTTTCCCGATATATCTGAATCTGTCTATCAGTTTTAACAAATATTAAATCTATAAACCGTTAAAAAGCAGGAAATTTGAAGAATGGTATTTAGTCCGACTTTTTTCGAAAAACATTTTTATTTCAATTTTTGTGTAGGATTCAGATATCCCGGTTGTTCATCAGTTTTAACAAATATTGGACCCCACAGCGAATACATAGTTACTACTACATGTGAAATTCATGACAATCCGATTACCCTTTAATCAGTCAGCATTTTTTATGCTTTGCCCCCCCCCCCCCCCCCCCCCCCTGTTCAATTTTTGAAGATGTCACATAGTGTATTTTTCTATTTGGCCATCAAGAATACTACATAAGAAATTCCATGACAATCCGATCATCCGTAAATGATCTATCACTATCTTCAAATTTACGTCTACCCCACAACCCCCCTCCCGTTCAAAACTTTGGGACGCCACACACCTTTTTTTTCCTTTTTGGCTTTTAAAAATACTACATGTGAAATTTCATGACAATTCGACCATTAGTTAATGAGTTAGCACTATTTATATACTTAGGCCCCCCCTTACAACCCCCCCTCCCGATCAAAATTTTGGGACGCCACATAGCCTATTATTCAATCGGGCTCAAAAGAATGCTACATGGGAAGTTTCATAAAAATCCGTCCAGCGGTTTGGGCGTGATGCTGGAACAAACATACATACAAACAAACAAACAAACCCCGTTTCAGCTTTATTAATATAGATTAGTTATTCTGATATTCAAATCTTACTTAGCAGGTTTTGTAACCGCACTTTTTGGCAGCCATCTTTGAAACGATGTAGGTTGCAAAACCTGTTAAATTTTTTATGCGGCTGCAAAATCTGTTTATTATTAGCACGTTTCCCATTCATTTTACAATTTGGTTTTGAAATAAAACATAAGCGCAAAGTAATAAAAGTATATTTATAATAATTTGTTATTTTTTAAAACAATTCAGTAAATATTTACTGATATTGTTCGAGAAAATTAATTAACTACCTACATTAAAAGCATTAGAAAGCTACAATCTAAAAGAATAAAATTGTAGTGCAAAGAGCAGTTTCTTAAAATAAATTTTGGTTTTTCTCTATAAGTTAATTAATTTGGTTCTTCCTCTTCTTCGTTCATTAGATCCAAGTCCTCTTCCTCCGGAATTAAAGCATCCTGGTTCTGAAGACGTTCTTGTTGTTCAAATACCTCTTTATAAAAGGATAAATTTTCATTTTCTTCCCATTCGTTTCCAAAATGCTACAATAAAAGTTGTTTTAACATATTTTATTTTTGCGTCTTTCATTGCAGCACCTTGCTATGTAGTACTGGATGTAGTTGTGAGGTGGCCATCTTGGTCCATACCATTTAACAGGTTTTGCACCCTTCACTTGGCTAGTTTTACATCCTACCATCTTGAGAACTTGGCAGGTTTTGCAGCCGTTCGAGGTTTTCTTTTTGATTTTTTAAAGAGTTTTAACAGGTTTTGACCCCTTATTTTAGCTCAGACGTGCAGCAATTGAAAAACTGAATGCAGTGATACCACTAACTCATTTTTTTTTATGACAGCAGGGTTTACATCTGGGCGACTCATATATGTGTTGTGGAAAGCGATGAGGGACCTCTTGTCGGGACAGTGAAATGTTCAGTACAATCAAAATAAGGTGTTAGCGTCAAAAAATGGCATTTTCTGTTTTTTATGAATTATAATACTCTACTATCTCCTTTACCTGTGAAAGTTGTTTAAAAAAAGTAAAGTAAAAAAAAAGTGTAGCTAGTTCGTTCCTTAAGTATAAAAATTCATAATTTTGTTGCATTTCAAAATTTTCAAACGCGTTTTCCCATAAAAGCCACTTTTACTAATAAAATTTTTAAAATTCCATAAAATCCGTAATTTTTGAGATATCCACTCCATTTTTTTTTTTTTTTTTGCAAAATGTCTATTTTTTAGTGTTAAATTAGAAAATATCAAAAACTCAAAATTGAAATTTCCGACAAGAGGTCCCTCTTCGCTTTCCACATCACATCTAATAATTTTAATTTTTTTAAGGAATTAAATTCGAATTTCTGACAAATTACATAGGTAACTCCCTATACTTCTATAGGTGGGGAAATGAAACGAATCTACCAAACATCAGACTTATGATTCCGGACAAACAGCAACAAATAATTCTAGTTTTGAACTCACCTGACAAAAAAAAAAAAAAAAAAAGAAAAAAAAAGAAGCGGATAAAAGCTTGGATAGAAAGAAGTTTCATGGAGGATAATTTAATATTTAGCAGGCAGCCAGTCTTTCCAAAGCCAGTCCTACCAAAGTGTAATGCTTTATTTTCAACTGGGCCTGGCTTTATTTTTTGTGTCTGTTTTTGTTCCTACTTTATAACAAGATTTTTCTTTTTTTAATCCATGGGGTCTTGTGTGAAAACAATGAGTGCAAAGGATTTTTTCATTGGATCCCATGTCCCTTGGTTTACATGGGAAAACCTTTAAAATGCAGATGTACCTACCCACAAAACCATTATGTAAATAACCAGCCCCCTCCCCTGCGTTATTGTTACACATATTTTTTTGGATAGTGACAATATTAATGGTTGGTCTTTTTTTTTTTCACTTCACACGAAAAAAAAAAAAAAAAACTGGTCGGTCTCCCAGCTAAATTTTGAAAAAGAGGATGGGTTTTTTGGTTGGTGAAGTAAGTAGCCAGAATCCTATTCAACCCCGAACAGAGAAATTAATGATATATGCATTGTGACATTTTAAATGATACCGCTTTTATTTATGACCTAATCAAAAATTTCTTCGAATAAAAGTTGTAGAAAAAACAAAAAGGCATATTTTGTATGAAATACTTTTTTTTGCTGCTCACCCGGTTATCGAGATATGTGCCAAAAACCCCCCTGAAATGTTTTGAAACTAGTTTTATTAGACTTTTACACAAAATGGTTATTCGTATCGAAACATTCTGTGGTGTTGGAGTAAAGGGGTATATGTCAGTTTTTCTGTTTTCAGTTTTCAGAGAACTCCCATGTTTCTCAGTTGTCCCCCTTTTCACTTCCTTTTTTTCAATGATGTCATAAGATTCTGACTTATTTCTCATTACCCCAACATAGAGATTTATGACTTGCTTTAGATAGGTGTTACCCATTTTCACAAAAAAATGACATATACCCCTTTATCCAAACAGCACAGAATTGATTCTTACCAAAAATGTTACTTATTAAGGAGATTCCATAATTCCTATTAAAATATAATGCCATCCTATTCGTCTCCCGCTTATTGGGAAACGACCTGTCTCAGATACGAGCGAGCCATCACCTTACAGAATACATTCAAGCGTTCTTGTACTTCATTAACATTATCAAATCAAAACGTATTCTGACTAGCGTTACTGACAATACGATACTTACATCCACTTGTAGATTGGGCCGTGGAAAGACTCTGGTGGGTGGAGACTCTTTAGGAACGTATCGGTAGAACTCTTGGTCATCCTGGTAGAACTTGACAGAGTAAAGAGGAGCCCCCTCCAGGTCGTAGAGGCAGTCTAGCTGGAGGTTCTCTCCTGCCCGGACAGCCATGGGACTCACCAGCCGAACCTCCTCCAGACACTCCACTCCTAAAGGACAGAATAGAGCGGTCAGTAAGTGTGGTGTAGTTATTCGGAGAGAAAAAAAAAATGTAAATCAAATCCACAGGTTGCGGGAGTTGGGTAAACCTGTTGCCTTTCATTGACAGGAATGACATAAAAGCTGTTACCACCACTCGGAAAACCGCTCCAAGAGAGAGAACTAGTAGAGGGGGATAGGACAATCAGACTCTCCCCCACCGCTCCAAGAGAGAGAACTAGTAGAGGGGGATAGGACAATCAGACTCTCCCCCACCACTCCAAGAGAGAGAACTAGTAAAGGGGGATAGGACAATCAGACTCTCCCCCACCGCTCCAAGAGAAAGAACTAGTAGAGGGGGATAGGACAATCAGGCTCTCCTCCACCGCTCCAAGAGAGAGAACTAGTAGAGGGGGATAGGACAATCAGACTCTCCCCCACCACTCCAAGAGAGAGAACTAGTAGAGGGGGATAGGACAATCAGGCTCTCCTCCACCGCTCCAAGAGAGAGAACTAGTAAAGGGGGATAGGACAATCAGGCTCTCTCCCACCGCTCCAAGAGAGAGAACTAGTAGAGGGGGATAGAACAATCAGGCTCTCTCCCACCGCTCCAAGAGAGAGAACTAGTAGAGGGGGATAGGACAATCAGGCTCTCCTCCACCGCTCCAAGAGAGAGAACTAGTAGAGGGGGATAGGACAATCAGGCTCTCTCCCACCGCTCCAAGAGAGAGAACTAGTAGAGGGGGATAGGACAATCAGGCTCTCTCCCACCGCTCCAAGAGAGAGAACTAGTAGAGGGGGATAGGACAATCAGGCTCTCTCCCACCGCTCCAAGAGAGAGAACTAGTAGAGGGGGATAGGACAATCAGGCTCTCTCCCACCGCTCCAAGAGAGAGAACTAGTAGAGGGGGATAGGACAATCAGGCTCTCCCCCACCGCTCCAAGAGAGAGAACTAGTAAAGGGGGATAGGACAATCAGACTCTCCCCCACCGCTCCAAGAGAAAGAACTAGTAGAGGGGGATAGGACAATCAGGCTCTCCTCCACCGCTCCAAGAGAGAGAACTAGTAGAGGGGGATAGGACAATCAGACTCTCCCCCACCACTCCAAGAGAGAGAACTAGTAGAGGGGGATAGGACAATCAGGCTCTCCTCCACCGCTCCAAGAGAGAGAACTAGTAGAGGGGGATAGGACAATCAGGCTCTCCTCCACCGCTCCAAGAGAGAGAACTAGTAAAGGGGGATAGGACAATCAGGCTCTCTCCCACCGCTCCAAGAGAGAGAACTAGTAGAGGGGGATAGAACAATCAGGCTCTCTCCCACCGCTCCAAGAGAGAGAACTAGTAGAGGGGGATAGGACAATCAGGCTCTCCTCCACCGCTCCAAGAGAGAGAACTAGTAGAGGGGGATAGGACAATCAGGCTCTCTCCCACCGCTCCAAGAGAGAGAACTAGTAGAGGGGGATAGGACAATCAGGCTCTCTCCCACCGCTCCAAGAGAGAGAACTAGTAGAGGGGGATAGGACAATCAGGCTCTCTCCCACCGCTCCAAGAGAGAGAACTAGTAGAGGGGGATAGGACAATCAGGCTCTCTCCCACCGCTCCAAGAGAGAGAACTAGTAGAGGGGGATAGGACAATCAGGCTCTCCCCCACCGCTCCAAGAGAGAGAACTAGTAGAGGGGGATAGGACAATCAGACTCTCCCCCACCGCTCCAAGAGAGAGAACTAGTAGAGGGGGATAGGACAATCAGGCTCTCCTCCACCGCTCCAAGAGAGAGAACTAGTAAAGGGGGATAGGACAATCAGGCTCTCTCCCACCGCTCCAAGAGAGAGAACTAGTAGAGGGGGATAGGACAATCAGGCTCTCCTCCACCGCTCCAAGAGAGAGAACTAGTAGAGGGGGATAGAACAATCAGGCTCTCTCCCACCGCTCCAAGAGAGAGAACTAGTAGAGGGGGATAGGACAATCAGGCTCTCTCCCACCGCTCCAAGAGAGAGAACTAGTAGAGGGGGATAGGACAATCAGGCTCTCTCCCACCGCTCCAAGAGAGAGAACTAGTAGAGGGGGATAGGACAATCAGGCTCTCCTCCACCGCTCCAAGAGAGAGAACTAGTAGAGGGGGATAGGACAATCAGACTCTCCCCCACCGCTCCAAGAGAAAGAACTAGTAGAGGGGGATAGGACAATCAGGCTCTCCTCCACCGCTCCAAGAGAGAGAACTAGTAGAGGGGGATAGGACAATCAGACTCTCCCCCACCACTCCAAGAGAGAGAACTAGTAGAGGGGGATAGGACAATCAGGCTCTCTCCCACCGCTCCAAGAGAGAGAACTAGTAGAGGGGGATAGGACAATCAGGCTCTCCCCCACCGCTCCAAGAGAGAGAACTAGTAGAGGGGGATAGGACAATCAGACTCTCCCCCACCGCTCCAAGAGAGAGAACTAGTAGAGGGGGATAGGACAATAAGGCTCTCCTCCACCGCTCTAAGAGAGAAAACTAGTAAAGGGGGATAGGACAATCAGGCTCTCTCCCACCGCTCCAAGAGAGAGAACTAGTAGAGGGGGATAGGACAATCAGGCTCTCCTCCACCGCTCCAAGAGAGAGAACTAGTAGAGGGGGATAGAACAATCAGGCTCTCTCCCACCGCTCCAAGAGAGAGAACTAGTAGAGGGGGATAGGACAATCAGGCTCTCCTCCACCGCTCCAAGAGAGAGAACTAGTAGAGGGGGATAGGACAATCAGACTCTCCCCCACCACTCCAAGAGAGAGAACTAGTAGAGGGGGATAGGACAATCAGGCTCTCTCCCACCGCTCCAAGAGAGAGAACTAGTAGAGGGGGATAGGACAATCAGGCTCTCCCCCACCGCTCCAAGAGAGAGAACTAGTAGAGGGGGATAGGACAATCAGACTCTCCCCCACCGCTCCAAGAGAGAGAACTAGTAGAGGGGGATAGGACAATCAGGCTCTCCTCCACCGCTCTAAGAGAGAGAACTAGTAAAGGGGGATAGGACAATCAGGCTCTCTCCCACCGCTCCAAGAGAGAGAACTAGTAGAGGGGGATAGGACAATCAGGCTCTCCTCCACCGCTCCAAGAGAGAGAACTAGTAGAGGGGGATAGAACAATCAGGCTCTCTCCCACCGCTCCAAGAGAGAGAACTAGTAGAGGGGGATAGAACAATCAGGCTCTCTCCCACCGCTCCATGAGAGAGAACTAGTAGAGGGGGATAGGACAATCAGGCTCTCTCCCACCGCTCCAAGAGAGAGAACTAGTAGAGGGGGATAGGACAATCAGGCTCTCTCCCACCGCTCCAAGAGAGAGAACTAGTAGAGGGGGATAGGACAATCAGGCTCTCCTCCACCGCTCCAAGAGAGAGAACTAGTAGAGGGGGATAGGACAATCAGGCTCTCCTCCACCGCTCCAAGAGAGAGAACTAGTAGAGGGGGATAGAACAATCAGGCTCTCTCCCACCGCTCCAAGAGAGAGAACTAGTAGAGGGGGATAGGACAATCAGGCTCTCCTCCACCGCTCCAAGAGAGAGAACTAGTAGAGGGGGATAGGACAATCAGACTCTCCCCCACCACTCCAAGAGAGAGAACTAGTAGAGGGGGATAGGACAATCAGGCTCTCTCCCACCGCTCCAAGAGAGAGAACTAGTAGAGGGGGATAGGACAATCAGGCTCTCCCCCACCGCTCCAAGAGAGAGAACTAGTAGAGGGGGATAGGACAATCAGACTCTCCCCCACCGCTCCAAGAGAGAGAACTAGTAGAGGGGGATAGGACAATCAGGCTCTCCTCCACCGCTCTAAGAGAGAGAACTAGTAAAGGGGGATAGGACAATCAGGCTCTCTCCCACCGCTCCAAGAGAGAGAACTAGTAGAGGGGGATAGGACAATCAGGCTCTCCTCCACCGCTCCAAGAGAGAGAACTAGTAGAGGGGGATAGAACAATCAGGCTCTCTCCCACCGCTCCAAGAGAGAGAACTAGTAGAGGGGGATAGAACAATCAGGCTCTCTCCCACCGCTCCATGAGAGAGAACTAGTAGAGGGGGATAGGACAATCAGGCTCTCTCCCACCGCTCCAAGAGAGAGAACTAGTAGAGGGGGATAGGACAATCAGGCTCTCTCCCACCGCTCCAAGAGAGAGAACTAGTAGAGGGGGATAGGACAATCAGGCTCTCCTCCACCGCTCCAAGAGAGAGAACTAGTAGAGGGGGATAGGACAATCAGACTCTCCCCCACCGCTCCAAGAGAAAGAACTAGTAGAGGGGGATAGGACAATCAGGCTCTCCTCCACCGCTCCAAGAGAGAGAACTAGTAGAGGGGGATAGGACAATCAGACTCTCCCCCACCACTCCAAGAGAGAGAACTAGTAGAGGGGGATAGGACAATCAGGCTCTCTCCCACCGCTCCAAGAGAGAGAACTAGTAGAGGGGGATAGGACAATCAGGCTCTCCCCCACCGCTCCAAGAGAGAGAACTAGTAGAGGGGGATAGGACAATCAGACTCTCCCCCACCGCTCCAAGAGAGAGAACTAGTAGAGGGGGATAGGACAATCAGGCTCTCCTCCACCGCTCCAAGAGAGAGAACTAGTAAAGGGGGATAGGACAATCAGGCTCTCTCCCACCGCTCCAAGAGAGAGAACTAGTAGAGGGGGATAGGACAATCAGGCTCTCCTCCACCGCTCCAAGAGAGAGAGCTAGTAGAGGGGGATAGAACAATCAGGCTCTCTCCCACCGCTCCAAGAGAGAGAACTAGTAGAGGGGGATAGGACAATCAGGCTCTCTCCCACCGCTCCAAGAGAGAGAACTAGTAGAGGGGGATAGGACAATCAGGCTCTCTCCCACCGCTCCAAGAGAGAGAACTAGTAGAGGGGGATAGGACAATCAGGCTCTCCTCCACCGCTCCAAGAGAGAGAACTAGTAAAGGGGGATAGGACAATCAGACTCTCCCCCACCGCTCCAAGAGAAAGAACTAGTAGAGGGGGATAGGACAATCAGGCTCTCCTCCACCGCTCCAAGAGAGAGAACTAGTAGAGGGGGATAGGACAATCAGACTCTCCCCCACCACTCCAAGAGAGAGAACTAGTAGAGGGGGATAGGACAATCAGGCTCTCCTCCACCGCTCCAAGAGAGAGAACTAGTAAAGGGGGATAGGACAATTAGGCTCTCTCCCACCGCTCCAAGAGAGAGAACTAGTAGAGGGGGATAGAACAATCAGGCTCTCTCCCACCGCTCCAAGAGAGAGAACTAGTAGAGGGGGATAGGACAATCAGGCTCTCCTCCACCGCTCCAAGAGAGAGAACTAGTAGAGGGGGATAGGACAATCAGGCTCTCTCCCACCGCTCCAAGAGAGAGAACTAGTAGAGGGGGATAGGACAATCAGGCTCTCTCCCACCGCTCCAAGAGAGAGAACTAGTAGAGGGGGATAGGACAATCAGGCTCTCTCCCACCGCTCCAAGAGAGAGAACTAGTAGAGGGGGATAGGACAATCAGGCTCTCTCCCACCGCTCCAAGAGAGAGAACTAGTAGAGGGGGATAGGACAATCAGGCTCTCCTCCACCGCTCCAAGAGAGATAACTAGTAAAGGGGGATAGGACAATCAGACTCTCCCCCACCGCTCCAAGAGAAAGAACTAGTAGAGGGGGATAGGACAATCAGGCTCTCCTCCACCGCTCCAAGAGAGAGAACTAGTAGAGGGGGATAGGACAATCAGACTCTCCCCCACCACTCCAAGAGAGAGAACTAGTAGAGGGGGGTAGGACAATCAGGCTCTCCTCCACCGCTCCAAGAGAGAGAACTAGTAGAGGGGGATAGGACAATCAGACTCTCCCCCACCGCTCCAAGAGAGAGAACTAGTAGAGGGGGATAGGACAATCAGGCTCTCCTCCACCGCTCCAAGAGAGAGAACTAGTAGAGGGGGATAGAACAATCAGGCTCTCTCCCACCGCTCCAAGAGAGAGAACTAGTAGAGGGGGATAGGACAATCAGGCTCTCCTCCACCGCTCCAAGAGAGAGAACTAGTAGAGGGGGATAGAACAATCAGGCTCTCTCCCACCGCTCCAAGAGAGAGAACTAGTAGAGGGGGATAGGACAATCAGGCTCTCCTCCACCGCTCCAAGAGAGAGAACTAGTAGACGGGGATAGGACAATCAGGCTCTCCCCCACCGCTACAAGAGAGAGAACTAGTAGAGGGGGATAGGACAATCAGGCTCTCCTCCACCGCTCCAAGAGAGAGAACTAGTAGAGGGGGATAGGACAATCAGACTCTCCCCCACCACTCCAAGAGAGAGAACTAGTAGAGGGGGATAGGACAATCAGACTCTCCCCCACCGCTCCAAGAGAGAGAACTAGTAGAGGGGGATAGGACAATCAGGCTCTCTCCCACCGCTCCAAGAGAGAGAACTAGTAGAGGGGGATAGGACAATCAGGCTCTCCTCCACCGCTCCAAGAGAGAGAACTAGTAGAGGGGGATAGGACAATCAGACTCTCCCCCACCGCTCCAAGAGAGAGAACTAGTAGAGGGGGATAGGACAATCAGACTCTCCCCCATCGCTCCAAGAGAGAGAACTAGTAGAGGGGGATAGGACAATCAGGCTCTCTCCCACCGCTCCAAGAGAGAGAACTAGTAGAGGGGGATAGGACAATCAGGCTCTCCTCCACCGCTCCAAGAGAGAGAACTAGTAGACGGGGATAGGACAATCAGGCTCTCCCCCACCGCTCCAAGAGAGAGAACTAGTAGAGGGGGATAGAACAATCATGCTCTCTCCCACCGCTTCGCTCCCTTAACTTGTACGTTTCACTATAGTTCGTCATTTTCGTTATAACCTAATACTTCTGTTTGGGAAGACTGTAACTGTAGTCGTATTGTTAATTCTTGTAAATCTGAGAGTTTGCACACGTTGTAAATTTAATAAAGAACATTTTTCTTAGAAATTAATTTTTCGATATGTCTAACTGTTTTCCAGCAAATCAATGAAACGTATAAAAAAAGAGGTTTCAAAACGCCATTTCAGGACGGTTTCCAGCATCTCGAGTACCTGACAAAGCACACGTTCAGGACCATGGCTTAACATCGCATTTGAAGGACAAAGGTTCTCTTTAGTTTATAACTAATCAATATGAAATTCTGAAGAGATGTGTGTGGTGGATGAACCGGGCAAAGTGATTACTCATACAGACAAAGGCCACTTGGACAAGAATTGATTTCAGCTTACAAAAAAGTCACCTCTCTTCCCTCCTGGTTAATTAAAAAAATAAATAAAAATATTACCGCCCCTGCATACTAAACCTGATTTTAATGAAAAAATATCTTTCATCTTCTCCCTCAGTTTTTTATGTATTGCATAGATATTTTTTCTGTTCTTATCTTGTATCCTTGTTGGGGTCTACATAGCAATAGTTTGATGTTACTCCTGGTTACTTTGAGAATATAGAACTTTGAAAAATAGATATTAAAAAAAACATATTTTTTGAAATATTGTCTACTCATGTCCGAATACATTTCTGCGTAGTGGAAAGTTATTACATTTTTTTTTTTTTTACAAAGAGATCTTTACAACTGTATAAAAATATTGTATATACAACAAGCAAATGTGCTAAGATAGAAAAAAAATAAAAGGTAAAGTCAAAATGTCAAGAGAGGAGAAATCACCCAGTGGTGAAACTCTCTAGGCACTGAGTCGCTCATTTATCACTGATGACTGCCTGATCTGAGATGGTCTCTAGGCCATTGGCTCTTAAGGCATCGTTCGGGAAGTGTGGCAGAAGAGAGGGCACGGACTAGAGAATTAATGTGGGTACAAAAGGAGGAAAATAATTTTTTGTACCTGGATTTAGCTAATTCGGTGACAAAGGGAATATTGAAATCAGTGTGAAGGGTTTTAGAGATTTAATAAGGGAGCATTGGCTATTGTACGAAGGATTTTGTATTGCAAGGATTGAATGCGCTGAAAATTGGAAGCTTTGGCAGAACCCAATAGTTCAAGTCCATATAGGCTTCATTATTGCGTTATGTATTAGTCGTTTCGTTCTCAAAGTTAATTTTGATCTTTTGTCCAGTCTTAGTAACAGTTTGTATCGTCTGTTCATTTGGTGTGGTGGTGGTGGTGGTTCATTTTCAGTTTGGTGTGAGGATTCTACATCATTCGTTTGTCAAGTATGAGGCCCAGGTAGCGAACTTCGTTTTTTTTTTGAAGGAATGGGATTGCTGTTCAGAAAGATGGGAGGACAAATATATTTTCGCCAAAGAGTGTATACCATATACACGTATTCTTGTCGTTCACCTTAATTCTCCACTTTTTATATCAAAATTGAAGAGGTGGAAAGCTAATCAAATAAATAAAATCAAAGAACTTGTTCACTTTTATATACTAGTCTAATTTCACAAAAATATATAAATAAAGTGTATTTCAAACTTGGTACTGACGACGTCGTAAGCCGAAACCGCTACACTTTATACATATATATATTATATATTTTTGTAGAATTAGACAATATGAAAGTTATACTTCCCCAGGAAAGGGTATAGTTTTCAACGGAAATTCATATTTTCGATTCTAAATATAAAAAAAAAATGTTTTCACCGATAGAAAGAATGTCTCGACAGGGGGTCAACTTTTTTTTTTATATTCTTTATGTTTTGAATATTTTCAATCAGTATAAACTATAAGGAAATTTGATGAAAGCATATGATTATGTACAAAATAATAGGTAAAAAAAAAAAAATATATATATATATATATATATATATGCTACGGGTAAAGTTAGATTAACGGTCAAACCTAGGATTACCCGGGTAAACCTAGTAGTACCCGCTGCCGCTTGGTTAAAGTCCGAAATATAATTGAAATAGTTCACGTTTCGGGCTTTACCCGGGTAAAGTATATGTTAAAGCTAGAACCTGTACTACTTCAAATATAGGAACGACGGGAGGGGCAGATATATCGTCCCGCCGGTGGAACGCCGCGCAAATACACCCCCAAATTTTGTAATATTTCGATTTATATTTGTTCTAGGAATTTATGTACTCAGATGAATGATTGTCGCTGTTAGACAGCTTACAACAATGGAAATTGAGGTGTGGTCGAGCTAATTAATAAGTACCTAATCTTTATAGTGGAACATACGTCCACTAATGGCCTTGTCATTATTAGTATACCCAACTTTAACCAAGCGGCAGCGGGTACTACTAGGTTTACCCGGGTAATCCTAGGTTTAACCGTTAATCTAACTTTACCCGTAACATATATAGGTTAAATAAAAGGTTTGCCTAAGGCGGTTAAAAAAAAAAAAAAACACTTTTATTGAACAAACTGAAAACTTATATTCGATAAGTGATACAGAGGTTTAAACCATTCGGGAGTCGAAGCTAGACTGAATGTTCTGTGTAAGAAAGGTGGGGACATGGGAAACAATGAGAGTAAACAATTCCTAGAAGGGATGCTGGATGGGCAAGAATATTGCTTGGGTCCGTGGGAAATGCCACTTTAACTTATATATATGTTGCAGTCAAAGTATGAATTCAGTCAATGTATACACAAACTAGTCAATGTATACATTTGGTGAATTCTCTAGTCGAAGTGTACATAAACTAAAATATGCATACTTTCACTAGTGGATGTATACACTTACGTCTATGCCTTAGTGAAAGTATAAATAGCTAGCATTAATAATGTACACTTTTACTAGTAAAAGTGTACATTTGGCGTATAATTGAAATAGTTCATGTTTCGGGCTTTACCCGGGTAAAGTATATGTTAAAGCTAGAAACTGTACTACTTCAAATATAGGAACGACGGGAGGGGCAGATATATCGTCCCGCCGGCGGAACGCCGGCAAATACGCCCCCAAATTTTGTAATATTTCGATTTATGTTTGTTCTAGGAATTTATGTACTCAGATGAATGATTTTTTTTACAAAAACCTTTTTTTCTCATTTATTTATACTTTCACTAAGGAACACTAGAAAATGTATACATTGTCTAGTAAATGTATACATTCTCTAGCAATAGTGTTCATTTTTATAATCAATTGATACTTCCACTAAAACGGCTAGTTAATGTATACATTGACTAGTTTGTAGTATACATTCACTGGAAGTCACACTTTGACTGCAACATATATACATTAGGGTGGAACGAAAAAATCACCTTTTGATTTTTAATTTGCAATAGCGCGGAAAAGTTGCCTTTTAGTGTAGATAAGATAAATAAAAAATATGAAAAATATTGGAGTACGTCTTGAAGGGCCGCAAGGACCTTAAAGTTTCATAAAAACACACTTTTTTGGAACTTTTTCAAAGATTTTTGCGTGTCTCGATTATGTGATTTTTAATTTGGAATAGCGCAGAAAAGTTGCCTTTTAGTCTAGATAAGATAAATAAAAAATATGAAAAATATTGGAGTAGGTCTTGAGGTGCCGCAAGGACCAGTTTAATGTGGCAATGAAGTAGAAACAAACATTTTGCAGCTGTAACATTTGTAATCATTAAGGATACAGAAGTAAGAAATACAAAGTTTGACATTACAAAATATTTTTTATTTTTATTATATTTTATAATTAATAATTTTTTCCAATTCTAATGCTTATATATGTATTTAAAACCATCTTTTGTAACATTATATGTACGAGAAATTCATAAAAAATAATTTATCAAAGTTTAAAATTTTTCAATTTTTTTACAAACTTTAAGCTCTTTGTGGCACCTCAAGATGTTGTAGTATTGCAACCAATTTTTTTTTATTCTTTTTGAACTTAAAAGGCAACTTTTCTCCACTATTACGAAACTAATAACTAAAAAAAATTTTAAAAGGCCATTTTCGTTCCACCCTATTGGACACATAGAAGGGTGCATCGACAATTGTTCTTAGGACTTTGGATTGGATGAGGGGGTCAACTCAAAACCCCAAATAACTGCCTATGTAATGAATGTATCGACAAGGAATTTCATATTTAATCTAAGGAGGGGCTCAATTCAAAAACTATAATAATTGCCAATGTAATGAATTTATCGACACAAAATTTAGTAAGAGGATTTAGGAGCCCCTGTGTAAGTCAACTGTTGAATATTAGCGCAAACAGTCGACTGGTTTTGGAGGAGGAGCGAAAAGTTTAAATCCTAAAAAAAAAAAAAAACTGCATTAATTCAAACACAAACGGATAAGAAATACACATGTTGTATTAAAGAGGCGTATAGACACGCGAGCAACGAGCCGAACATTAGTCAGTGCGCATGCCTGGGGATGAAGTGCGCAGGCGCTAGGCGAACAAGGTAGGCTCGGGGTCTGCTCCACCTGTTGTCGGTTTTTTGACGAACCATCAAAGGAATGTTCGGCTCGGGCTGCGGTGTGTGTGGACTGGTACCAAGCCGAACCGTCCCGACTAGACCCGAACACTGTTGTTTATAACCAATACTATAACCTTCTCAAATATTTAGGTTTTTGGAAGTGCACGTTCTTTTTTTTTTTAATTAAATATATATTTAAATATTATTCAATAAATTATATTTTATCATGGCTTCTGAAGACTGGTCTCAGGAGCTTCAAATTCAGTTTGCTCAGGCTATGAGACAATACCCAGTCATATGGGATTTAAAACACAAATTACATTTTAATAAAATAAAGAGATTGGATGCTTGGGAGGAATTATTCAAACACTTTTCCTAAAAAAGTGTTTATTTTAAACAATTTACATGTTAAAATAAATTACGTATCATAATAAAAATATGTAAATTAATTACGTAAGTAGCTACCTACCTTGAGCATTTTCTGATTGAAGATTTTGAATAGTAATAAAATGATATACAAATAAACGTAAATTTGTTATCTGCAGGTTAACTTGTGCAGGTTATGTTCGTTAGTATGGTTGTGGAGCATCCAAATGCTCGGCTCGTCTCTGTTCGGCTTGGAGTGTGTTCCTTGAAAACTAAAAACGAGCCGAACAGTGCTCGGTTCGTTGCTCGCATGTCTGTACTAGCCTTAAAGTATAACTGGGCTTCAAGAATGTTACGATTTTTCGATAGCGTTTTGGAGAGGGAAAATGCTGCATCTACCTCAAAACGTTACACTTCAATTATTTCGTTCTGTGGAACTACATTGCCGGTGATTCACCGACAACTTTTTTTTTTTTTAATTTATTTTATTGTCTAAGATTCTGACGCGCTCTAAACGTAAAAGTAAACTGCCCATTGTCGAAAGACGATTCCATTCTCTTCGGCCCACTTTCTTTAATTTGAAATGAAATTGGGCTTCTAAGAATAATTACAAAGAGTTATTTTTTAATTGAATTTATTGAAATTTACTTCAACTAGGCTCCCCCTCTACAGAATGAAACCAAAAAGTCTCCCCTTCATTTTAACGAAGAGTCAATGAGAACGTATTGCGTAATGGAATGGTATTAAATGTAAATGGATTGATTGGCCACAACTGAGGGGGGAGAGAATAAATTAAAATGTTTGGGACATTCCATAAAAGCATTGTTTTCAACCCTTATATACAGAGATTTGGTTTTACCGTGATTAATTTGACCTAAAATATTGTTTACTGAATAAATAAAATATACATATTTTTTTAAATATTGTTTATTCCACAAATGTGGCCATTACATGACTTTCTTATACCTACAACGCTTACAGATCACTCTATCTCATTCCCCCTTCTCAAGATTATTATCTGACATTATTGAGTATAAGAACGTCTACTATACACACCAATGCATAAACCATATTTTAAAGTTCGTTACCTACTATGATTATTTAGATATATTCCTTATAGACATTTATTTTACATTCTTCGGGGCGCAATAACTTTCGTCTTATTGATCCTATCTCAAAACCTAAAAACCTCTTAGCGATTGGAAATTTTATAAGGAACAATTTTTGTTGGAATCAATTTTTCGATAGGACTAACCGTTTTCGGGTAAATCAAGTCGTCTAAAAATATGTGCTTCAAAACTGCATTTCAAGATGATTTTCATCATGTGACTCGAAAACCGTAAATAAATTATGTACTTTACTATTTACTACAATTATTACTTGAAACAATTTTTGATTAGGTTATAAACATAACCGGTATCTTGTGAAATGTACTTAGGTCCTGGAGGAAAGTGATCTCAATTTTCATATGTGATAGTAAGATGTTGTGGGACGAGATTTCTAATAGAAATAAAAGACGTTGTCTTCCCACTGTTTTATTTTATACCAGAACCGGTTTTCGACGCAACAGCGTCATCATCAGTGGTTCATCTATCATAGAGTAACAAAAATACAAATAATAAAAAGTATAAATAATTCATAAAGCATCAGGGTACAGAGTAAAATTATAAAATAAACTTACCCCACCCACAGAGCACAGCGGTTGGAAGATAACTGGCATAGCTCTAAGGGGTGGGGATAGCCAGGTTCACTCACTCTCTCAACATACAAAAACCATTCATTCTAATAAATACAATAAGTCTGTACATAATATAAAAAAAATTGTTCATCATATAGCCAAAGAAATAATTGTTGTCATAAAATATATACAAATTTTTTTATAAAATAAAAATAAAATAAAAACATAAATAATACAATGTTAAAAATATCACAGACTTACATTAAAATACACAATAAATATCATAATAAAACCCAGCCAAAACATATTTACACTACATCTCTCACAGGACAGCTAGTCTGATTTCGGCCAAAATCTAATCAGACTTACGATAGCATCATTCCAATTTTCAAGTGTATATCTTCAATCGTTTTTGCGGTAGAGAGCTCACAGATTTTTAATCACATACACAAAAACATACGCACAGACAGACATCATCGCGAAAATAGTCAAAACGTATTCATGAGGACTTTGAAACGTGAAAATCCGTTGAAAGCTCGATCTCCGATTTTCGCATGAATACAATACTTCCTTATACTATAGGTATAAGAAAGTAAAACTGGTTAAACTAATTCAAGTTTGGTGAGAGCGAACCGTTCTTATAGGTACCTCAGGAAGGTAAGAAAAGGGTTGGACTTTCAACTAAAGGAATCCTCGTTAGCCTACAGTTAGAAATTAGTTTGTTCTCAAATATTTACTTCCAATAAGTAAAACTAAAATTAAAGATATAATTATTAAATTGTAACAAGATGAATTAATTTATGCCAGGGCTTTAACTATGAGGTCATATCACCTACTACCAGAGGGCTTTTTTGTCGCTCTGGTGAGCATGAGCCCGACTCTACTGCGGAAGTTCTAAATTTTGTCTACTTAGGTTTTGTGTTACCTAGGATAGGGGTCTATATATGGGAAGTGACCATTAAGTCTCATCCGTTGGACGGCGTGCTCAAGGTTTTTCACTTTAGACAAAAAAACAAATTGTCTCGACAGAATTTCTTGAGTAAAGTAAGCAAGCATGTTATCTCGGTGAGACCAACGACCTTCTTATTCATAATACCTAATTCTTGTTAGTCGTTTAATCCAGGCTTTGAAGTTAGTTTTAGTTGTAACAACAACGGTATCAAATTGATCATTAAGAAAATCAGAAAGTGATCTATCCATTAAGGACAACTCAATGACTCCCAAATGCAGCCGATATAGTCTAGGACACTATGGTACAATGAGAGACTGTATAAGTACAATGAGAGACTAATAAGTACGATGAGAGACTATATAAGTACAATGAGAAATTGTAAATGTACAATAAGAGACTATATAAGTATATAAAGTTCATGTGGAGGGCTCTACCCCATCCCTCTGCTTCCGTTAGTTATACCTTTCACTATAATTCACTAGGTATATATATATATAGATATTGCAGTATAATAGGAGATTGTAAATGTACAAAGAGAGATTGTAAATGTACAATAATAGACTGTATAAGTATATAAAGTTCATGTGGAGGGCTCTACCCTATCCCTCTGCTTCCGTTAGTTATACCTTTCACTATAATTCACTAGGTATATATGTATAGATATTGCAGTATAATAGGAGATTGTAAATGTACAATGAGGGATTGTAAATGTACAATAAGAGACTGTATAAGTATATAAAGTTCATGTGGAGGGCTCTACCCCATCCCTCTGCTTCCGTTAGTTATACCTTTCACTATAATTCACTAGGTATATATGTATAGATATTGCAGTATAATAGGAGATTGTAAATGTACAATGAGGGATTGTAAATGTACAATAAGAGACTGTATAAGTATATAAAGTTCATGTGGAGGGCTCTACCCCATCCCTCTGCTTCCGTTAGTTATACCTATCACTATAATTTACTAAGTATATAAGTATAGATATTGCAGTATAATAGGAGATTATTTACAATGAGAGACTGTATAAGTACAATGAGAGACTAATAAGCACGAAGAGAGACTATATAAGTACAATGAGAGACGGTAAAAGTGCAATGCAAAACCAGTTCGGGTAAGTCCCGCGCAGGAACCGAACCGAACCGAATGAGTAACTACTCATTTACACAATTAGACATTTTTAGTATTTTTAGACTGATTTCGAAAATCTGGACGACAGGTAACATATACAGAGAGGACATTAAACGAACGCCTTCCAAAGTTGTGATATTCAAATGGCGGCATCACTGTTACTTTAATCGGATCCCATCTGCATATGCAGTAAACAAATATCCAAAGTTGGCTCCAGTTTAATCCGATTATAACAAAACCAATATAACAATGCAGATTGGAGTCTCTCATCAATCATGAGGTTATGGCTATGAAGGGATACAACTTTAGAGATCTAGAGTGCATTTTTAGATTTGTTTAGTGAGATGATAATGCAATCGCTGCTATGCATAAGAATGTCTGCTCTTAGAATAAAATATAACAAGTAGGTTCTCGGATATGTGTGTTTCGCCTCTGCACCCTAAATCAGAAGAAATTACAAGGCCTTGCATTAGTACTCTACATTTGTAACGTAAGTGCGGCCTTTAAGGCCACACGGCAAACTTCCCAACATGATAATAATAATAATAATAACCCAAAAAAGAAGGCATTTTGTTCAGTACAGAATTGTTTATTCATTTAATTGAATTTAATCAAGACATTTTTAATTGATATGAGAATGCACATATGTAGGCGAAAATGAAAAATTGTAAGATTTTTATATTATCACTGCACAAAATAAACTCGGAAGTTAAATAAACAGGACTCTTCGGTAGGAAGAAATTTCCGCAACTGACTTGGTGAAATCAACCTTAGAATGACAAACAAAATTTAAACACGAAATATAATTCTATTGTGCTCTTCACGTCAACAAAATACTTTTATAGAATTCCTAACTTTTGAAGTAAACGCATTTCATAGCTTTATATATTATAATTGTTGTAGAAAAATATATATGACGGGGTTAGAATCAAAATGGTCTAAGTGACATTTTTAAAACTTTGATGAAACGGTGCATTAAGTTCTTAACTGATTTAAAAAATCTATAATTTATCGAAACCTGGAAATATTTTGTATATTATATGGTGAAAGTTGCTGTTAGCAAACCATAAAATTGAATAAAAATCTTAATTTCAAAGTCACTGTTGACATGTTTAAGTTACTTGTTCATGTCACCAAAATGGTATAAGTGATTTGCCACAAGATCTCAGCACTGGCTAGGATTTCACTTGTACTACTTTTTTCCTCAACAGAACTATCATTTTTGTACCCGACTATGCACTCCAATTTAATAAAATGAAGTATATTATATAACACAATGCATAAATGCGTGAAATAAATTTTTTTTAAATAATAATAACACAGGAGAGTAAGCGAAAAGTCAATAAAATAAATATTGTTTGATTCATTCTCTTATTCGTTGTTTATTTATTGTTTTTTTTTTAGTATTGTAAAAACTATGAGATGTTATTTGATAACAACTCTACGAGAATTTCTGATATTTTAAAGTATCGAGTGCCACGATAACAAATTAGATCGGATAAACCTTTTTCAAAAAATCCTAAAATCCACTTTTTTCGCAGTCTTTTTGTTTAAACAAAAAAAAAAACGGATGATATATAAAAACCCGAATAACTGCCTTTATGGTTTATGTACAGACACAAAATTCAGAAAGATGATTCAAAATTCACTATGAAGGTGAACTATTAATATTTACCCCAAATGGGCAATTGGTTTTGGATTCCGCGTGTTGGGGAAGTACATTATCGCTGATTCACGATTTTTTTTTTTTGATTATTAAAAATGAACAAAGAGCTCGAACTCTACAAGTTTTTTGAACGATCCTTTACACATTTCTGCAAAAAATAAAACGTTTTGTGGTCAGTTTTTCCTGAGAAAAGTGGTTTCTATCTTTCATCCTGAAATATACCTAAATAAATATATTTGATACATAAAAAGTGTGATCCTGACAGAATTTTGAATGGGCTATACATCCTGGGGTAGGTTTCAAAGAGCCCTTCCATTGAGTAGCCTGTAGACACTCTTCTTTCATCCTATATAAATATTGACCAGCCCTCATTAGCCCTGTACAAAGGAGACCCAACCAACCCTGAAATACAAAACCCTTTCTTCCCAAAACTCAAGTAATTTACCATGAAACTACCTCAAATAATGAGCTGTCTCAGAATAAACACTTTTTTTAAACAACTGACCTGCAACAAATAAAAGTGGTTAAGTAGACGATCAAAAGTTTTAATTTTTAGTTTCTTATACCTATAGTATAAGTAATTTAATCGCGCGAAATTCCGAGATCGTGATTTCAACGGATTGTCACAATTCAAGGTTCCCTGAATACGTTTTGACCATTTTCGCGATGGTATCTGTCTGTGTGTATGTGTGATTGGAAAGTTGTGAGGGCTCTTTCGTGAAAACGATTAGACAGATAGATTGCGAAAATAATCAAAACCTATTTCAAGGGCCTTGAAACGTAAAAATCCTTTAAAAAACCGATCTCGGATTTTCGCATGATTACAATACTTTCTTTACCTTATATTAATAAATTCTCAAACAAAAAGTTGTCTTCCCACTTTTTTTTCTCCCTCCAATATGGGTTTTGAACGTAATTGCGTCATCAACAGTGGTCGAAAAAAAAAAAAAAAAAAAAAAAAAAAAAAAAAAAAAAGTGGTCTTCATTGCGACAATGAATAAATAACTCGGAATCCCTCAATATGTATTCTTTATTCCGTATATGTAGTTTTCCTTCCCGTCTGTTCAAAGTACATTGCATTACAATCCCCATATGTCTAAAGATACAATAATGTTTAAATATTTATTTGCATGTATAAAGTGGTATGTATAGAGTAAATAAACTTCGCATCTTCTCCTCTGTAAGCTATAGGGCAGTGTTACATTAGACTCTGTACTGTACGGGTGAGGTCTAGCACATCCATCTTGCCCAAACATCAAAACAACACTAAAACACGTCTATCTTTTTCAACCTATATCAAAAACAAAATTACATTATAATTACAAATTACTTTCAACAAAATATAAATAATTAAATTAATTTCTAGGTATATCTTCTAGGTATATCTTCTAGGTCTATCTTTTTCAACCTATATCAAAAACAAAATTACATTATAATTACAAATTACTTTCAACAAAATATAAAACAAACAAAACAAACAAACAACAAAATGTATTTGGACCAGCAAAAAAAGGTGCTATACACAAATATATAAGAAAATTAAGGGTTTAAAATAGGAAGTCCTGGTACAGTCTTTGTTTGAGTCGCCTCCCAGGAGTAGGCGCTCCTAGACTGTAGTGTACAGCCCCGGAACAATGCACAAGGGCTTCGTGGTGGTTCTTCACTAGTTTCTCGATGTGAGCTGCAAAAAGAGGAACACCCAATTCTTCGTGGATTTTGTGATTCCTGACAAACCAGGGTGCGTTTGTTGCTATTCGGAGTACTTTATTCTGGAATGTTTGTAGTCGTTTCATGTTAGTGTTGCTGGTACCGATCCAGACTGGGCAGGCATATGTTAGAAGTGGAAGTAGGAGTGTCTTGTATAGCAGAATAGTACACGTGTGTTTAAGTGGCGTGTTTCTGTTTATGAGAGGGTAGAGGGTGTTAAGTCGTGAATATGCTAGCTGTAGTTTTCTGTTAACGTGTAGTTTCCATGTGAGTCGTGTATCTAAAAGTACTCCAAGATAGCACACACCCTGGTCCTTAGGATTCCAGAGAATCGGGAGGTCATCAATTTGCAGCTTGATTTGTTCTTCTATGGAGAATCTGCGAAGAGTGAAAATTTTGGCTTCGGTCTTCCCTGCGTTCAGTTTGAGCCTCCATTTTGAAAACCAGTGAGAAACTTCTGTCAGGGCTTCCTGGAGCTGTTCAATGGCGACGGAGAGGACACCATGCTGACAGGCGATCATTGTGTCATCGGCATAGGTGGCTAATGTTGCCGTGGGAATTTCGGGGATGTCTTGCATGAACAAATTGAAAAGTAGAGGGCTCAAAATAGCACCTTGAGGGACCCCGGCTCTTATTCTTTTCTGAGTGCTCATTGCGTTGCCCACTTTAACTTGAAATGTTCTGCCGTGGAGAAAAGACGTAATAAGTTGAACAATGTATCTGGGTGCCAGGCTTTTCTTCAGTTTATATATCAGCCCCTCATGCCAAACGGTGTCGAAGGCTGCGGCTACGTCCAAAAATACGGCGGCAGTGTATGTCTTCGCCTCAAAGCCATGGACGATCATTTCGGTCACCCGTTGGAGCTGCTGAACCGCCGAGTGCTTGGCTTTGAACCCAAACTGGTGGGACGGTATGGTGCCTTCTAAACATTGATGAAGTCTTTTATAAATTATCTTTTCGAAAAGTTTAGACATTGAGTTTAAAAGACTTATTGGCCTATAGCTTTCGGGGTCTTGTTTCGGCCTGCCTTGCTTATGAAATACAACCACGAATGCATTTTTCCACGTGTCAGGAAAGTATCCCCTCCTTAAACAGCCATTGAACAGCCCTGTCAGATATGCGATGCTTTTTGGAGGCAGGTTTTTCAGGACGATGTTGGGGATGAGGTCTTCACCAGGGGCCTTCTTGTTGGGGAGTCTCTGAATGTACAGTGTGATTTCGGATGGGTTCGTGTACTGTATGTGTGGTTCTGCGGTGTGGAGTGGAGTGGAAAGAAATTCGTGGACTGTGTGGAGTATTTCGTGATCTTGTGTGTCATGAGTTCTGAATTTCTGTTCAAGGTGTTGAGCCACTAGCTCACTCTTGTCTTTGTCCGTTGTTACAGTAGTCTGTCCGTCTGTCAGGGGCGGGAGGCCGGGGTCTTGTCGGAGGAGGCGTCGTGTTTCCTTCCAAAGGTTGCTGTCTCCAGGTGTGAAGTCGCTGGTGTATTGTCGGTATCTGTTGATTCTGTCATTGTCCAATTCCCATCGTATTACTCTCGTCAGTCGGTTCAGCTCTCGTTTCTCTTGTGGATCGCGTGTTCGTTGCCAGTGTTTACGGAGTGTATTTTTGTCGTGTATCATATTAAGTATGCGTGTAGGGGTCTTGTTTTGTTGGATGTTGCGTTGGTCCTTGTAGTGGTTATATGTTGAATTGTGTATCGAGGTGTAAATAGCTTGAGTGAAATATTTCAGTGAGTCGTCTATGTCTTCAGTATTGTCGTAATGCAAAGGGATGCCTATGTTTTTGTCCATCTCCCATCTAAACGCGTCCCAATCTATTTTCCCCTGTATCAGTCTTGGCAGATGTTCTGCCTGTTTCGGGTTCACTTTGAAGGTACACACGACTGGAAGATGGTCTGAGTCGAGTTCTGTCAGTGGTTCGTGATAAAGGGGCAAAGTAAAATTTTGTACTAGTCCAATGTCCAGGATGTCTGGGAGGTATCTCTGTTGTGTAGGATAAAATGTCGGTTCGTCCGGTGCTGATATCTGTACGCCCAGGTTATTAATTATGTTTAATAGTCTTGTCCCGTTGTTGTTTGTCCGTCTACATCCCCAAATTGTGTTTTTACTATTTAGGTCACCTAGTAATATGGTCGGCCCCCCAGTGAAAATGTGTTCAAAATCTGTCTGGTGAATTCTGATGCCTGGTCGGTGATATGCTGAGATTATGTTAAGTGTTCTGTTGTTGTCGAGTGTGAGTGTGGCCCCAACGGCTTCCAGCTGTTGAAGTGTGGGTAAGAGAAGCTGAGAGTGTGCGAGGTTCCTTTTTATACAAACAGCGACGCCTCCAAATCTGGTTTGTCTGTCTTGTCTGTATATGGTGTACCCTTTCAACTTGAATCTGTCGGTATTATAGAGGTGAGTTTCTGTGATACAAATGATGTCGATGTCGTAGCGAGTTAAAAAGTCCGAGAGTATTGTTCGTCTGTTTTTTATACCGTCAGCGTTCCAGTTAAGGATGGATAAATTAAGAAAAATATTTAAATTAGGGTCCACCATTGTTAAATGAAAATGCTTGGGTGAGGAGATTAGATAAAAATGATTTTATGATAGGGATGAATGGTTTGAGAAAGGTGATTAGTGTATTGGTGAGGTCAGTAATGTCGTTAGCTGGTTGGTTGTCTTGGCTGCTGGGTAAGTTAGGTTGAGGTCGAGGTTGGAAGGGTCGGGGTCTACTTTGGTCGAACCAGCTGTTCGGTCGGTCCGGGGTCTGTCTTGGGGGTTGTCCTTTGGGTGGTGCATTGGGGGGATCTTGTCGTTTAGGTTGGGTCTGTCTGGTAGTCCTGTCTACGTATGTCTTGTAGGAAGCACACCCTCTGTAGCTGGCTGGATGGTTGCCCTGGCAGTTGGCACACTTGGGAGAGTCTACCTTCTTCTGTCTGGAGGGGCATGCTGTGAAGTGGTGGTCCTCCCCGCACTTCACACATTTGGGGTCCAGTCGGCAAAAGTTTTTGGTATGACCAAATGATTGGCAGTTTGTGCACTGCACGACACGGTTGGAACGTCGGCGTGGCTCCACTTTGACAACTGTATAGTAGAGCCGCGTCAGTTGGAAGATGGCCTCTCCAGATGGGGTGTTCTCCAGCTCAACTGCACAGAGGGGTGTGGGGCGTCTATCGTGGTTCAGGATCCGGGTGACTTTTATAACAGGGTATGTCGGGGTCAGTTCGTCTGTTATTTCTGTGTCGGTCAGTGAGTAAGGAACTCCCCGTATAATTACGGAGAGTTTCCTGTCCTCGGGGTTGACGAAGGTGTAGTATTTCACCTTATTGTCGTCATAAAATTTCGTCACTTTGCGGTAGTCATCAGTCGTTGTGAGGCTGATCTTTATTTTTTTGTTGCACTGTTTGGTTTCAAACGGCGAACAAATCAAACTTTTCAACTCGGTAATAACCAGTTGATAATTATCAGCCTCACAAAGAAAGATGGGAGGGATCTTGGTCTGTCTGTTAGGGGTAGGCTGTCCGTCCGGCTTTGTCGGTTGGGTTGTCTCCTGTCCGTCTTGGAGAGTGAGAAGTGGCTCATATCTGTTCTGTGTTGGCGTTGGTGTGGGTGTTATATGTAGAGTATATCGGTTCCTCTTCAGCTGAGGCTCCTGGGACATGGCTCTGTTATCAGGGACTACTTGGCCGCCGTCTACTGCCATTGATATCCCAGAGTCCTCACAGCTTGAAGAGAGTTGCCTCTTAGCAGGTAAAAAAGTGGATATCATCTCACCTGTTCCGGCTACATTGTTTATTTGCTTGATATCGGCAAGGTTAGAATTTTGATTAGTTAATTTATTAGATTGTTCACGTTTCGAAACGCCGGGTTTCATTCTCACCCAAACAGAGGGGGAACTTCTGAGTGTCTTTGTCACTGTTTGGTAATAAAAAAAACTTATAACACCGTCACAATATTAATAATAAATGTTAACAAACTTTAAAACGTGTTACGCACTTTATAGCCAAAACAGCTGTTCACAAAATATAAATAATTAAATTAATTTCTAGGTATATCTAAAAATATTAGGAATTAATTTAATTATATATATATATATATATTATTCAAATATATATACAGTAGAGTCCCGCTAATTCGGATACCGATTATCCGGACATCCGGTTAATCCGGACGGGATTTAAAAAAAACGAATTAAAATTTAGTAAACTAAACATTTAATTTAGCGAGCGGTAAGTACGAAAATAACTCAAAGAGAGGGTTTGACTTGACTTACTCAGTTGGCTACGATGAAAAAGTGGCCGACGAAGAAGCTAAATATTTACGCTAATATTTAAAAATATATTTAAAAATATTTATCATGTGCATTTTACAGCAAATTCTGTTTAATCCAGACTTTCGGTGATCCGGACGGGGTTCGGTCCCATCTAGACCGGATTAGCGGTGCTCTACTGTATATATTAATAACCATTTCTCCCTCTCGTGTGAGTGCAAATCACGTAATTAATAAAATAAATAAAATTGAGATCGAAAAATTATTAAATTGAAAATTATTTAAATCGCGACTTTAATTAAACAATGCCTGAATAGCTGAAAGCACTCCCACGGGAAGAACGGTTACAAGATCCTAACGGTTAGTTGACATCAGTAATTAACAATAATTAATTACTGTTGTCAACCAGAAGAAGCATGAGTGGGGGGGGAATGAAATGAATCAAACCTATAACTTTAACATATTTATTTTAATAAGAATATATTTACAAAACAACAATTGAATATATATAATTTGGCCGTGTGTCTGAAGGACTGAATTATAACTTAATTACGAGGTACCTCGATACGATATCCATGGCGAATGACGGCGTGATCACCCTTTCTGGACTTCCCGTAGAAATCGTCTATTCACATAGTCCCTGAAGATCTGCGTAGTTTCGAGGGCACACCAGAAGTTACACCCCCACTGACTTTGCACCGTCCAAGATCAAAGTGTGTCTCTACGACTAATTCACATATTCAAACTGATATTACTTATAGAAAAGATACGTGGTGATCACCCAAGACATGAACGAAGAAAACTCAATTGACATATTTAAACTCAACTGTACAATATAAAAAAAACGTGGTGACCAGCCAAGACATGAACGAAGAAAGTACTTTCACATACTGAAACTAGGCTTTACAAAGAGAGGAACGTGGTGATCCACCAAGATATGAGCGAAGAAAACTCAATTGACATATTTAAACTCAACTGTACAATATAAAAAGAACGTGGTGACCAGCCAAGACATGAACGAAGAAAGTACTTTCACATACTGAAACTAGGCTTTACAAAGAGAGGAACGTGGTGATCCACCAAGATATGAACGAAGAATGTTAATTTCACATATTCAAACTAAACTTTACAAAGAAAGGAACGTGGTGATCCACCAAGACATGAGTGAAGACAGTTAATTCACATATTTAAACTAAACTTTACAAAGAAAAGAACGTGGTGATCCACCAAGACATGAGTGAAGACTGAGTAAAACGGGGAGTGGCTTCCGATATCCGACCGTGGTAGGGGACAGTTCTCGAGACTTGATTCGTCGTCGGACTCCGCCCATTTTATTTCCAGCCAATCGCATATTACCAATTAACATCTGCCTCTAGTTGTGTGAAAACCTGGAGTAAGAAAAAAAACCTTTACTGCTTATTCCTTATACACCGGATGTAGACAATTATCTTGGCTTCCTTTCCATTGTGTCTCTATTATTCTTTATTTTCGCTCCCAGCGATCGCGATTCTCTCGCAAGCATCGTTGGTTCCGAGCATTCTCTTCCAAATGCAATTCTCGTTTATTCAACACCACACAACCCATACTTTGCTCCTAGCGATCGCGATCCTCTCATAGACATCGCCAGTTCTGAGCATTATCTATAGGGTAGACATGCTACAATATCCCCCGTTCCCGTTAAAATAAAATATGTCGGCTAAATGACCATTGGAAGTCACATATTTTATTAGTTTCACTTAACACTTGCTCGTTCACTGAGCATATACACTTAACCAAATACTCAGGTATCGACCTCATTATCATGCGTGACCAAAACATGATTTTAAATTTCCTTTCGAATCGGCATGGCTTGCCTATGCATGCGTGACCAAAGCATGATTTTACTTTACGCTGTACTTCTTGGAGTTAACCCTCTCCATTGGCAAATAACGATGATTCTATTTCTAGCATACATTCACTGACTAGTTAAAACATCCAAAAAGGCCCCACGCCTCGACAATGTTTCAACTGAATTCCCATATACCTAATCCGCTTCAACAAAAATTTGGGTTGACCAAACCCTAACCATATGCCTCCTTAGGCCTTCGACAGGTATTTACCTTCTGCCGGAACGACGACGAAATATAAAATAGAAAAATAAGCCCACTCAAATCCCATCTCAGTTTCATAAATATATGTAAATTCCGGCATCCGCATTAATCAAGTAGCGAAACCCTTTCTTCAGTTCAACAGTCAGTTCATGGCATAAAAAAATAATTAAACAAACTCCCGCCCCTTTAAATGGATTCTACAAGCATCAATGGAGTGGCCCCTTCTCCGTGTGTACGATAATTAAATATTCAATTCTGGGTATCCCCTCCAGTTTATAATATATCTCCCCCTTTAGTCATGTATGCTTCGGCACCTTGCCCTAGGATTTCTTAAATAAAATAACAAAATTGACATTTGACCTACCGTGGTCGACACTGCATCATAATAAGTAAGGTCCATACCTGAATATATGTTACAAATATATTTACAAGGCTCTCATTGGGTTAACATAGCCCATCATGGTCACTAGATAAAATATGGGTCAATGTGACATTTTCAATAGATACACACGGTCGGATACTAATACAAATATTATTTAAAAATACAAAACAAAACAGACAAATACAATTGGAAGTACATTTACCATACGTGACTACCTACAAATGTGTGTGCCATCGCCTCGCTGTCAGCCTAGTCATATCTGCTTTACTAATCAAACTCAAATACGTAGGAAATTCCTATGGATGACCAGTCCATATGCCGTCTGCCCCGTCCTACAATTATGTCAATTTAAAAATGAAGCCACAAACCTATCTTACCTTAATTATCCTAACAGTACTAATATATAAAAAAAAATTACTAACACTATTTAAAAAAATATCCTATCACTAAATATAAACAAAAAAATAAAACTAACTTAATATCTAGAATTTAAAAAAAACTAACCCTAACTTATTATCTAAAATTACTATTTACAACCTGGCGATTCACTTTGGAATCTTTGAGCTCGACTAAGGGGGGTATGCTCGATGTTAAGCCCCAGGGGAGTGCCAGAATGTCCCCGTCTGCCTTATCCTATTTACAAAAAAAAATAACTAAATAATAAATCCCGTGTCCCCAATAAATGTGTATGTGTGATTCTTTGTGTGTTGTTGTATAATGAGGTGTTGGCCGTTAGTGTAAAATAATAAATAATTCCCAAATAATAAAAATAGTGTCTGTTTTATGTGTGTGTGACTTTGTCTAACTGTTCCTGGGATAGCTGGGGATGGACACCCATAGAGACGTCACAAATCTCTTCCCTGACTCTAGGGCCGCGATCTCGTCTGCAATAATCGCCCCCCTAACTCGGCTGAAGTAAGATCGTTAATCTCAAAGAGAGCCCTAGCGCTTCTCTAGCCTGCTTGTAAATTTATCCGCAAATACACGGCTTGTGTGCTGTCATATAAAATACTCCTCCCTCCGCTATGTCGCTGCCGAGATGTCCTAAAATAAAAATTTGAGGACTTTCCTTGTCTAAAATCTGGTAAGGTCCTTCCCAGAATAGTAAGAATTTAAATACAAAATGGTTGGGCAAATCCAAAACGCTATTACGTAACGCCACCTCACCACGTTCGTAATTTTTCACGTAGACATCTTGGAAGGTGACATTGCTAGGCTGTTCGCGAGCAAAAGTCTGGTTCGTAGGCCAATTCCTATGTCCTTCGGGTACGGTAAATGTCATTCGGTCATCTTGTTTTGGGGTTGAGATCTGAGTTTGACCCGAAACAGTATCTATTCTCTTCGAGATATCGGCGAATCTCTTCTCACAATCGGTACTAATAATATTTTGGTTCGAATTTATTTCTTCGACCTCCTTATCTAAACGTTGTGTTTCTGACATGATCCTACCTGTCATTTCATGATAACAGACATCTACCATGTCCCTAACTTCAGAAATATGTTTGTCATATTTCCCTTCTAAATTATCCTGTCTAGTTCTCAATTCTCCGGACTCAGATCGTAGAGTGCCCATATCGCGATTAATGGATTCGATATTATTTGCCATTGCCGAAATTTGTTCCTTTATCTCCGAAGTCTGCTGTCCTATCTGTTCCTGCATGGCCTTTCCCTGTTGTCCTAGTCCCGAAATCTGTTCCTGCATGTCCGCTTTTAATTCCTTTCCCAAGTTTCCCATCTGTTCCTGCATGGCCTTAAGCATCGCCTCTAGGTCAAATTTAGGCTCTAATTCTACCGGGGACTCCGTGGGAGTGCGAATGGTTTTCCCAGATCGTGTCTGCATCGGTTCTATCTCCGACTTCTCTTTCCCTTCCATTCTGATAAGAAATATATATCAAAACAATTAAATGAATTATACGGGAGGTCTGGTGCTAACCTAATTTCTATGGTGACCTGTCAGATGGCATCACAATACAACAATAGTTATAATATGTAAAATAAATGCCTACTAAATCTACATAAGAAAAAAAAATCAAAAACAAAAAAAAATAAAATTATTTCAATAAATGATGTCATTCATTGTCCCTACCCTCACCCATCCTTCTTCAGTTTTGATTCTAAATACCGACTTTAAGTGAAAATATAACATTGTGGCCTAATAGGCTGGAATCTACGTTAAAAAGCAAAAAAAAAAAAATTTTTAATTAAAAAAAAATTAATTAATTAATAAGGGACCGATTAGTGGGGTTCATTAATTATACTAATTGGCATAATTAATAAACAAATCAAGTCCCTGTTCGGGCGCCAATTATAACCATTTCCCTCTCTCTGTGAGTGCAAATCACGTAATTAATAAAATAAATAAAATTGAGATCGAAAAATTATTAAATTGAAAATTATTTAAATCGCGACTTTAATTAAACAATGCCTGAATAGCTGAAAGCACTCCCACGGGAAGAACGGTTACAAGATCCTAACGGTTAGTTGACATCAGTAATTAACAATAATTAATTACTGTTGTCAACCAGAAGAAGCATGAGTGGGGGGGGAATGAAATGAATCAAACCTATAACTTTAACATATTTATTTTAATAAGAATATATTTACAAAACAACAATTGAATATATATAATTTGGCCGTGTGTCTGAAGGACTGAATTATAACTTAATTACGAGGTACCTCGATACGATATCCATGGCGAATGACGGCGTGATCACCCTTTCTGGACTTCCCGTAGAAATCGTCTATTCACATAGTCCCTGAAGATCTGCGTAGTTTCGAGGGCACACCAGAAGTTACACCCCCACTGACTTTGCACCGTCCAAGATCAAAGTGTGTCTCTACGACTAATTCACATATTCAAACTGATATTACTTATAGAAAAGATACGTGGTGATCACCCAAGACATGAACGAAGAAAACTCAATTGACATATTTAAACTCAACTGTACAATATAAAAAAAACGTGGTGACCAGCCAAGACATGAACGAAGAAAGTACTTTCACATACTGAAACTAGGCTTTACAAAGAGAGGAACGTGGTGATCCACCAAGATATGAGCGAAGAAAACTCAATTGACATATTTAAACTCAACTGTACAATATAAAAAGAACGTGGTGACCAGCCAAGACATGAACGAAGAAAGTACTTTCACATACTGAAACTAGGCTTTACAAAGAGAGGAACGTGGTGATCCACCAAGATATGAACGAAGAATGTTAATTTCACATATTCAAACTAAACTTTACAAAGAAAGGAACGTGGTGATCCACCAAGACATGAGTGAAGACAGTTAATTCACATATTTAAACTAAACTTTACAAAGAAAAGAACGTGGTGATCCACCAAGACATGAGTGAAGACTGAGTAAAACGGGGAGTGGCTTCCGATATCCGACCGTGGTAGGGGACAGTTCTCGAGACTTGATTCGTCGTCGGACTCCGCCCATTTTATTTCCAGCCAATCGCATATTACCAATTAACATCTGCCTCTAGTTGTGTGAAAACCTGGAGTAAGAAAAAAAACCTTTACTGCTTATTCCTTATACACCGGATGTAGACAATTATCTTGGCTTCCTTTCCATTGTGTCTCTATTATTCTTTATTTTCGCTCCCAGCGATCGCGATTCTCTCGCAAGCATCGTTGGTTCCGAGCATTCTCTTCCAAATGCAATTCTCGTTTATTCAACACCACACAACCCATACTTTGCTCCTAGCGATCGCGATCCTCTCATAGACATCGCCAGTTCTGAGCATTATCTATAGGGTAGACATGCTACAATATCCCCCGTTCCCGTTAAAATAAAATATGTCGGCTAAATGACCATTGGAAGTCACATATTTTATTAGTTTCACTTAACACTTGCTCGTTCACTGAGCATATACACTTAACCAAATACTCAGGTATCGACCTCATTATCATGCGTGACCAAAACATGATTTTAAATTTCCTTTCGAATCGGCATGGCTTGCCTATGCATGCGTGACCAAAGCATGATTTTACTTTACGCTGTACTTCTTGGAGTTAACCCTCTCCATTGGCAAATAACGATGATTCTATTTCTAGCATACATTCACTGACTAGTTAAAACATCCAAAAAGGCCCCACGCCTCGACAATGTTTCAACTGAATTCCCATATACCTAATCCGCTTCAACAAAAATTTGGGTTGACCAAACCCTAACCATATGCCTCCTTAGGCCTTCGACAGGTATTTACCTTCTGCCTCTAATTCCACGACACACTCACAAACCCATAGTTAGGGGGATATTTTATGTAAAAAATAATAAATAACGATGTATTAATATAATGTTGTATAATATAATGTAGATAGAGAATGTTAAAATTGTTTAGAACTTCATGGACCCAAATAAGAAGCTTATAGAACAAATAGACTAAATGGAACATTCTAGAAGCAATGGCTTCTATAACGTATACTTTAATATATTTTCTATATAAGAATTGTGAAATTATGTATGGTGTAATCATGATAAAGATATATAGTAAGATATGGTAAAAATAATATGTAAAGATAAATACCTGTAGATATAGAAAAGTCAGGTTATGTATAGACCCTTTGGAACATAGGTCCAGAACATTCGATGGCGCTATATATAGTTCAGATATAGTCAGTCATATATAGATAGTCAGTCACATACAGAGATAGTCAGATATAGTTGATATAGTTATTCAGTCTCACTCACTATTACCTTGTTATTGTAAATTCTTGTAAAAGCACAGTCTGTTCATTTTATTTATATCCAGTTTCTTTATTGTTCCTCTATGTGAGCTGTTGCCCTGTGGTCAATTGTAAGTAGCAAATATATGTAAATTTATGTAACTTGTCTGACTTTCTTTAATTTTTTATTACGATCTGTCCGACCTTATACATGTAAAAACGCCAAAAATCATATTTATATTATTTTCTTATTAATTTCATAATAAACGGCAGGATTCGTAATAATAATATATAAATGAAATTATAAATACGCTAAAAATTCAAATAAAAAAATAGTTCTTTTAAAAACAAACAGGTTTGAAATATATTATATACCTGCTAAAATAAATTAAATATATAAAATTAAAAATAAATTAAATAATATAAAATTAAAAAATATAATTCTAATTGTTTAGGTCAAGGTCCAGAACGCGATCTCTGAAAGCTTTGAGGTCAGGCAGGGTCTGAGACAGGGCGACCCATTATCCCCCTTACTCTTCAATATAACACTGGAGAAAGCTATTAGGGGCATCCGTACGAATCCTGATGGCACTCTATATAACAGGCTCAGTCAGCATCTCGCATATGCGGACGACGTGGTAATAACCGGACGAACGAAAGCTGCATTGGCGGGGGCGTTCCAAGAATGTGACGAGGAGTCCAGGAAGCTTGGTCTCCTTGTCAACGAGGACAAAACCAAGTACATGAGAACCACGAGGAAAGAAGTCAAAGAGAAGGAACTCGTACTTGGAGGTTGCAGGTTTGACCGGGTGGATAGCTTCAAGTACCTGGGGGCCGTTGTCACGAAAAGAAACGACGTTAAAGAAGACATCAAAGCGAGGATAACGGCCGGGAATAGATGCTACCGGTCACTGCAGAAGGTGCTCGGATCGAAGACTGTGTCCCGAGACGCCAAAATAACAATTTATAAAACAGTCCTGAGACCGGTCGTCACATATGCGAGTGAAACCTGGGTCCTGACTAGGAGGGACGAAGTCTTACTCAATACGTGGGAGAGGAAGGTATTGAGAAAGATATACGGCCCTACTCCAGAGGGGGATAGATGGAGGATACGGACCAATGGGGAGCTGAGGGACCTGTACAAGAGCCCGGACCTGGTGGCCTTAGTGAAGCAGGGACGGCTCCGATGGCTGGGGCATTTACAGAGGATGCAACCAGATAGATTGCCGAGGAGGATACTGGAGGGACACCCGGGAGGACAAAGAAGAAGAGGTAGACCCCGCTTACGTTGGCTGGAGGACGTGGAGGACGACCTCAGAACGATGGGTGTGAGAAGATGGAGACGGGAGGCCGAGGATAGATTAGAATGGCGGAAGATTGTTGCGGAGGCCCAGGTTCTACAAAGACCGTAGCGCCAGGGAAAGTAAAGTAAGTAAGTAAGTAATTCTAATTGTTAAACTTACATTCCGAAAAGCGCCCTTATAAAAAATATAGAAAGTTGATGACGTTAACTTAATATGGATTTCTTCTAAAGTATAATACTGAGATGCCATCAATTTTTTTCAAATTTTCAAAAATGTTCAATCTAATTCAAAGGTATTTTCTTATTCGGTTGACAGAGAAAATGAATAGCATAGAATTGAGAAGAAATTTTGTATGTGTATCCAGAATTAACTTAAAAATTAAAAAAACATTTATAACAAAATATAATATGGAAATGTGAAGTGATCCTTTACATTTTCATAGATTTGTTTTAGACTTATTTTATTTCTTTGAGAAATCGCGTTCCACAACATCCTCACCACCACAGATCTAGGTGGTCTTATTGAACTTGGAAAGTAGGCCAAAAAACTTTTGAATTAATTAGAAGCCATGTTTAATCGTCCAATTAGGTTGAGAACCAGAATCTAACCATCAAAGGGACCTTTTGATGTTACAATTTTAGATATACTTGGTTTTACTGTTTATTAAAGCCATAACACTAACTCAAACATGAGCACTGCTTATGTAGGCAGAGAAGAGTTGAAAGTTGTCAGTGAAGTGAAACACAGTGTGAAGTTGGTACACACAGTGAAGTTGGTTCAAGGGTACCGTACCCTCCTCCTTAAAGAGAACCTTCCAAAGTTGGTACAGGTATCTCCTCATTAGGTACTCCACTCAGTATAGACTTGACATATTAATTAGTGGTAACACGTTTGCAGCAGGTTATCACTGAGTCAGAACACGTAACCGCATTACGACTCTGTTACAACCCCCCTCCCACCCCATGTAATTTGTTCAAGATCTGATGGTTTTATTTTATATCTAGTCCGTGTCTCCTTACTTCATCGTCTTCCATGACATGCATACCACATTGTAGAATAATAATTACAATATTACAAAAAAGTCGGTGAATCACCGGCAATACAGGGTGTCCTATGTTAAGGTGTGACCAACTTCAGGAATCAATTCTACACCTCATTTGGAGCAAAAAATACTCTATTAACATTATTCTGAAATCGCTTCGTTTTTTAGTTATTTCACTTTTTTTTTTTTTTTTCTATTATCGTATTTTTTTTACCTAAAAGTAAACATAACTCCCGTTCTATTTGTGCTACAGAAAATCTGAAGATACTATTGAAAAGTAGACAAAATTTTCTATTAGATACTCGTAGTTGTGTCACCGTCAGGGGGTTTTAGTGGGTATGGGACCACGGCTCGAGTCCCACACTGTTCAGGGCTATCTTCCCTGGATGTGCGTAAAGGGCGACATTCCCCCTCCTGCCAAAATAAAATAAAATACAAAGTATAGAGAAAGTTGTGTAATCGGTCTGAAATTCAATGCTCAGTTTTCAACGTTTTTCATGTTTCCCAACCCTATTCCAAAAATAAAAAAAAACTTTCTGTGAGTCTGTGAACATGATAGTTCAATATAGAATGAATGTATCGGCTCATCTCAAAAACACCATGAATATATCAACATAAAATTTAGTATGATGATTCAGAAGCCCTTATGTAACTATTGATTTATGACTATGATTCTATGACTACCCGGAGTTCGGACGATTCGTCGCCTCCTGTCGGAAGGTAAAGAAGACAGTTTAACGTTGTTCCGGGGATGACCGCTGTGTGCTGGTAGGCACGGCCCTCCTGCGACCATCCTCGGCGCAACGCGACCAAGAACGTAAGTGCCTGGTCCCAAGTTCTCTCGAGAAACGCCGATAAGGTAGGTTGGAGGACCCAACCGATCGCTGCGGCGATAGGAGGGGTCCTACAACCGGCCGTAGCAGCAAATAAATTATTTAAAAACCTAAAATATGACCTAAATTCCCCCCTACGCGGCGGACGGGTATTGTTGAGCCCCTTCAGGGGCCCGCACACCCGAAAAAAAAAAAAAATAAATACTTTAAGGCGTAGTTAAGGTCCACGCCGTAGATTTTACGTGAAAACGTCGGGATAAAATCATAACAAGTGTTTCGTATTAATATGTAATTTAATTATCAATCTCTTTAATACAATGGTTATACAGAGTAGTATGGTTACAGAATAGATAAATCACAAGTTTATTGCATGTAGCAACGGTCTGTGGTAGCTAAAGTAACACACGTACACCTCACACTGTATTGACTAGGCCTTAATGTTTTTCATTTTCTTTTCGATGCTGCCGTAGCTCTTGCATTTGCTCGGCACTAGACGTTTTAGGTTTTTTAAATTCCTTTTGATGCGAGCTTTCCTCTGATTTGCGTTTTCTATAATTCCGCGCATATTTACGATTCATATGAGACGACATCTAATTTTTTTGCAATTTTCAATTTAATACCGATTGTCACACATATTTCGGCGACTATTTTTATTGTTTCACTTTGAGTCCTAGCAGTTCTTCTCAAGCTCTTTACAATGACACCCGAATCAACGTCCTATCTAAACGCGTTATCACGCTACACTAATTTCTAATTTTACACAACGCTAATTGGCAAATATCATCCGCCGGCGCCCACACTAGCCTGATAACGTCACAGGCAAAACAAACACGTACAGACATGCTCTATCCATTGTGACCTCAACCGTTGTTATCGCATTATTAGTCTCGTAGTTATTATCGATTGAAATCTGACGGTATTTTGTAACACAAGGAAGTTTGACCCTATCACTGTGCTTAACGAGCGAATAGACGTTTTCACGTCAAAAAACTATTGATTTATCATATATTATTTAATCCAAAATTTTGATTGATTTTAGAGGGAGAGCGAAACCTTAATTGATTTACCAACAACTTTTTTTCTTTCTTTTTTCTATATAGAAAACGGGAGAAGGGTTAGTGGTCCAAGTTTTTGCTTCTTAGTACATTACATGAACTGAAACCAGACATTTTAGATACAACTAGTTCTAGTAAATGGGACAACAGGCCGGACACTTGAGCTCCCCTGAAATTCGATCTGTATTTAAGGTACCTAGCTAAGGGTGGCCAACTAATGGCTCTGTTTCTAATCTGCTATCTGGTGTCAGATGGGAGAAACCACTGTTGACAGCTTGTTTAAATACATTTCTCAATTCATCCCCAGCGCGAATTTATCAACTACAAGGTATGATTAGAACAAAAAAAAAATCATAAAACCTCTCTTTAAAGGACACTTCTAAATAACAAACTACCAACGAGGTCCGTTATTTAATTCGTGACGATACATTCATTACTTCGGATGTTTTTGACGTTTTTCGGCCTATATTAAGCTGAAAATCATTAGATTTTGTCTTTGAGGCTTTCTGAATACACATACATATACAATATTTCATGTCGATATATTCCCCTTTTTAGACAGTTATTGTGTTAAGAGACACACATATAGGAACACTTTTTTTCCCCATTTTTGGAATCTAAGGGTAGAAAACTTGAAATTCCGGTGTAAACTCAACATCGAATTTCTGACCTATTACGTAACTTTCACTGCACTTCGTATAGCTGGAGAAGTAATATATATTTTTTCATTGACTTCCTACCAGCAGTTATGTATATAATTAAACACCTTAAGGCATGTATATAATTACATACCTGCCTAACAACCTAAAATATTTTACCGTCCTACAACCACTTTTTGAAAATCCTTTTAAATAAACTTTTTCATAGGTAAATCGAATTTGTAACAATAATTCGAGTACCTACTTATTATCATCACGCTAAATTAAATAGACAATCAAAATCAATCTCGACCAATACGAGACCTTGATCCAAAACCTACTTAAAAATTAATACAACCCTTCAATATAGATTATATAATAATTATTGATATATTGTAGTCACAGAGCCGGATTTAGGGGTGGGCAACAGGGGATGAAGCCAAGGGGCCTCCACAAATAGGAGACCTTCACAACCAGAAAAAAATATTTTTATTTTTTTCTACCTACTCAAGTTTTTTTTTAAATCTAAAATTTAAAAAAGTCTATTAATGTTGCCGTCGATACGGTGAAATTATGGTTGAAGTTTATAAAATGTATTATACATAAATTTATACAAAATTATTTTTGACATAAACATTTATGTATATACTATTAAAAGTCGTGTTTCCTATTTATTTGAATGAATAGTAGAAAATGGCGAGCACTATTCGAAGAAATTCAAATACTAAGAAGTATTCACTGTGCACTAGGAAATACTAAGAAATTTTCTAACATTGATTTTTTTAACTGCTGGAGAATACAATACTCCAGTAGTCTTCTTTTGACACTCTAAGACAGTGACTTTTCTAAGCAAGAATAAGTTAAATTGCAGTTAGATATAGAGGAAAATATGTGAAAACATTTTATTCAAGTGATTAAATAGAATAAAAAAGTACATAAAATTTACAAAAATATTTTTATATTATAAACATTTACTATTTGAGTGTACTAAATGAAGTGGAGACTAGTGAAAATAGATTATTTTTTTAAATGTATCATTTTATTATCTGTAAACACGACCTATTCTGAATAAATTTATTTTATTACGAAAAATTATTTATTTAATTATTTTTGTTCATTTCGTATTCGTATTAGTTAAGATCTTCCACTTCGCGTATGCCCCGAGGACTAACTAAAAAACTAATTTTGGTACGCCCAAAAATGTTTGCCTATAGAAAATATAGAAGAAATAATGAACAGAATAAAAATGCTAATCAATGATGTTCTTTTTTCACTTGCGGTATACTCTGAAGAAATATCAAAACACTTTCTAAAGGCAAATTATCATTAACTTCCTTTGATTTTGGCTAGAAATTTTGAAGAAGAGAAGGCTAAGCCATTGATTAAGTTACTTTTTGACACATTTAAACTGAGAATGGTTAATGATCGAAACTTAACTACAACAAGAGATTATCAACATAAACGTGGCACCAATATAGACGCTGTTTTTGAAAGTTTCATAGAAAATATTGAGTCTAAAATGTATCTTTTAATAAACTTTTTCGTGGGTAAATCGAATTTGTAACAATAATTCGAGTACCTACTTATTATCATCACGCTAAATTAAATAGACAACCAAAATCAATCTCGTCCAATACGAAACCTTGACCCATCCAAAACCTACTTAAAAATTAATACAACCCTTCAATATAGATTATATAATTGTTATATTGTAGTCACAGAGCAGGATTTAGGGGTGGGCAACAGGGGCTGAAGCCCCGGGTCCTCCACAACGTAAGATCTCTACAAAATTGTTTAATATTACTTTACTTTTACTGTATGTTAGCTTTCTACGATTAATCAATGTAGGTCATTAGAGGACGAAAAAATTGTAAATCCACCCCTATGGTGTACAAAAGACTTGGGTGGTTGGCTTAAGGTAGAAGAGCCTCCAGGCTGGCGTGAGGGGAGTCTGTGCAGAATGTATCTGGGAGTGGCTCTATAAAATGTGATTTTTACACCCTGTCTTCCTAAATCTTCGCCAGAGACCCGCCCTATTCACCCACTTTATTAGTCCGCTTCTCTACATGGCCTGCATAAACCAACACACTTCGGGATTTACCAACCCAGATTGAACTTTTGGCTAAATCTGAATATTTTGTATGCATGAAGTAGTATCCCATCTTTGACACCCCTCCTCCTTTCTAAAACACAATATACACTTTAATTTGTAGCTTTTTTAGGATTATATAGGTCCAAGTCTGCAAAATGGAACCTTCATAGTCAGTATAAATAATTTAAAAGATCTTGAGCACGCCGTTAAGCGATGGTCCCGAGCCTGTACGATGTCAGATACTCATGACTAAAAAATTAGGGTAGGCAAAATTTAGGATTCCTAGTAGAGTCAACACAATTAAATAAAATAGTTTAAACTAGTCCACACTCAAGAATATAAAAAAAAAAATTAGTCGGCAATCAAAGGCAATGTACTTTCCCCGAATGAATTAATCAATTTATTTTTCGCTCTCACTCAAAAATTAATCGACCATTTGGGATAATAATAATTTTGTGTAGCTTAAAATTTATACGGGAAGTTGAAAGTCGAAATGCGATCTGGGATATCACTTGTGATGAGTACAGTGATCGTGATGTGAAGAGAAGAAGATGGGAGGAAATCACCAATATTATGTGTGAAGAGAATTTGGAGGAAAAAGAAAAGAATGAATTTGGTAAGTTTTTTTTTTTTTTTAATTTAAGTATAATATAATATAATAGTAGTTATGTAATATATAAAAGTATATAATAATTACTATCCTAATGCAACTCTGTTTTGCCATTCTAGCGGATTTTCATTATTAAAATAATCCGCAAATAAATCCCTATATGCCGTTGATGATGAGTTATAGGAGAAGAGTTACTCAACGTTAATGCCCATGGCTGCTGACAACTGGCTGCTCAACATTTTGGCTGCGGCAGCCGGGCTGCGGCGGCCTGGCTGCCTAGTGGGCGGGGACCCTAACGAGTACCTGACATCGTACAGGCTCGGGACCATCGCTTAACGTGCCATCCGAAGGACGGCGTGCTTAAGTTTATTTTACCTCCCAGATAAAATAAACTAAGGGCCTCGGTCGGGTTTCGAACCCACGATCTTGAGCTCAGAATAATTCGTGTCGATACATTCATTCTATGGAGTATTATCGTGTTCATAGAAACACACACAGACAGATATTTTACTAATAAGTTGACATATTGGATCCTTGATACACATATAAAATTTTGTGTTGATACATTCACTCTTTTGGCAGTTATCGTGATCACAAAGACACACTTATAGACAGATTTTTTTTTTCATTTTTGGAATCAGGAATTGTTTTTGAAAACTTCACATCGAATTTCTGACCGATTACATATGTCTGACTTCGTGTGTCGTAATTTTATATTCAGAACCCCATAAGGACACAACCTATTGATTTTCAGCCAAATCGACCAAAGGGGAGCGTTAGAGGGGGTTGATCGATTGTTGCAGGGTGGTTTTGTACCATTGTTATCCCAAGCCTGAAGCCATAACAGCCCCTCACAAGTTTAAAATTTAATAAGTCTTTAATGATCCAATATGAGGATAATCCGAGCCTATATTTTGTTACAATACTCCTTGCCTGGAATAACCTTAAGTAATAGTCCAATTGCCGTTGAGGTAAATTTTGGAGCAACTTTAAAGTGACGGGTGGCTATCATGTAGCCCGGCCCTGCCGGCCATTGTTGGAGTCTCTCAATGCTACCAATCTAACAAGATATAACTACCTGAAACTAATTAACCCTGATTTCCTTTCAAAACTGGGCTAATTAAAGCACTAATTTTCAAGGAAACTGGGAGACTAGCTGTTCTATGAAAGGTGTGTAAGACATGAAGTTATGGAAAGGGGAAATCTAGCGCTTCCAGGGAAGGGATCTGGCGCGTATATAGACAAACTTCTCGGAGGGGGAGATTCGGAAAAATTAAACACAAACTATCACTACATTATATATATATATAATACATATAAATAATATAGGAAAGAGAAATAATATATATATATATATATATTATTTCTCTTTCCTATATTTCGCACATTGTGACCTGATGAAGGGAGGAACCAAAATGTGAAAAAGGCTCTTCCGGAAAAGTTAATAAAAAATTATTATTCCACAAATCGTATCAATATATACGATTTATAGAGACCTTCTTAATTTCATTTAATGTAGGTATTTTAATAATTCCAAATATTGGCCCTTTTTGGTCAAAATGAGACCAAAAAGGGCCAATATTTGGAGTTATTAAAGTATCTACATTAAATGAAAAAAAATTATTATTTTAATTTCAATTAAGTATCGCCACAAAATTTCATATTAGAGTTTAAAACCCTATTAGGACGACAATCATCAATTTTCAATGGAATCGGCAGAAGGTAAGGGGGATCGGAGGGGGTTCAACTCAAAATGAATGTGAACATGAAATTTCATATTTGAAGTCAAAATCCAATGGGGCATAACTAATCAAATTTCAGCGACATCGAACGGCCGATGTAGTGAATTAATCGACACACGAACAAAATTTAATATGAGGATTTAGGAGCCCCAATGTGGGTCAACCATTGAATATTAGTGCAAACGGTCGACTGGTTTTATAGAGGGGGCGAAAATTTATTTGATTAATTCGTTCTGGGGAAGTACATTGCCGGCGGTTCACCGACGACTTGTGAAATAACTACTTCTCACTGCATCAGACAACAACCGACCAGGTAGACTTACAAGTCTATTTGTGAATTAATAAATGATCTACGGACTTAGAAGTTGGAAGTCTGTGACAATATTGAAGAGCCGTCACAAAATACCACATCCAATATGGCGGCGTTGGGTAAGTTAAGGAGAGAAAATCTCAAGTAGGTGATAAAAGAAGGGAGTGAGTGACAAAGAGGTTCCCTGAACGGGGCAGGAGCAGGAGACACACCCTCGGCAGGAATGGCATTTTTCACTCTTTATGGGGAATATATCTTGAAAAGAAATCCTTTCTCCGCATTATATACTCCTTGTTCCCCTGTATAACAAGACTTCGACTTTAACCACAGGAAGACGTCAATTTTCTAACAATATAACCCTAGCAATGGTTCAGGTATAGCCCAAGTTCATAAAACAAAGGCAAACTGAAAACGGAAAATGGTGGAGGCAGGTGAACAGTATAGTTTAAAAATGTATATGATATGAATATACGTTCTGTAAGAATATGATTTTTTGAGAAATATGCGTATAACGGTGCAGCAGGGAACACAAATGGTCCACCCATTTCATATATTTCTTCCGTGGTTATTTTAGCTAGGACTTAATCAAAAAATAGTAGTTGAAATCTGAAAATCAATCATATTTTGTCTTAAGTCGTGTTTTATTGTTCTCCTGTAAAATTTATTTTCCCAACTTGTGATACCTTTTTTTGGATACCAACACAAATTCAAACACACAGAGAATTGTTTTTTTTTTTTTTGTTTTTTTTTGTATGTCTCTGTTAAAAGGGGCCCCCACACAAAAAATATTTACTTTTCCTTGATTGGACAACAGTTCACTTTGATCGTGAGACAGACACGGGAGGGTTGGGTTCTTGAACTCTCCTTAAAGGTGCCATCTGGAGACTAAGTTTAGCTGAGGGTCTAACTACCAGAAACTCAATAACCCTGATTCCATTCCAAAACTTGACCAACAAAGGCGTATCTCCTTATGGAGGATTTATCCAAAATTAGAATATTTCTTTAAGGTGAGGTATATGCAACTCTAACACGGCCTAAGAGCAAAGTCATGCCTGGTTAGGACGATTTGCCTGAAAATCAATGTGTCTCAATCAAAATCAATGGGTTCTGGATACACATATAAAATTTTATGTCGAATTCATTCTGTCGGGATTTATCGCCTTCACAAACACACACATAAACAGTTTTTTTTTTTTTCAGTTGGAATCAAGAGGTCGAAAAACATGAAATGCGTGTGAAAATTCAACATCGATTTTCTGATACTTCGTAAACACTTGATAAAATTCAAAAAGAGAAGGTTTGTTGTGTGTGTGAGGTAATTTCGAAAACTACTTGACAGATTTGGATAATTTATAGGTTAGGTTAGGTTTTATGACTCATGCCCGGTCGGTATCGCCCACGAAGTCATGTCGCCTACTACCAGAGCGCTCTTTCGTCACTCTGGTGGACATGAGCGCGACTCTACTATGGGAGTCCTAAATTTTGCTTACCCTAAATTTTTATTCACCTTAGGTTAGGGGTCTTTAACGAGTACCTGACATCGTACAGGCTCGGGACCATCGCTTAACGTCCTATCCGAAGGACGGCACGCTTAAGTTTATTTTACCTCCCAGTTAAAATAAACTAAGGGCCTCGGTCGGGTTTCGAACCCACGATCTTGAGCTCAGAAGGCAAACACGCATACCACTGAGCTACCGGCGCCCTCAGGATAATTTATATGTATGTATATGATTCAGGAGCAATTGTTGACAATAAAAGTTCTACAAAAAAGTCCGCGACATCATATATCTATCTATAACAGTTAGCCTCAATAAGAGATTTAATCTCTATATATAATCTGTAGTTCAGTCTATCCGTCTTTTGGCGCAAAAACTATTGAATCGATTTTTATGAAATTTTACAAATTGCATCCTTATAAGCCAAATGCAGATCAAATGGCGTCTTCAAATTTCAAATGGGAGGATAATTATAAAAACAATAATGTAGCAACTCAAATTTTCAACGATCATATGGATATTTGACTTATTTATAATTAAGGAAAGGCGGGGGCTGTTAATATACGTTTACATTGAGTAAAACATAGTTTTTAACTTCCGAGGTCATATCGCCTACTACCAGAGCGCTCTTTCGTCACTCTGGTGGACATGAGCCCGACTCTACTATGGAAGTCCTAATTGTTACATACCCTAAATTTTAATTCACCTAGGGTAGAGAGATCTTTAACGAGTACCTGACATCGTACAGGCTCGGGACCATCCATAAAAACCTAAGGGCCTCGGAACCTGCGATTTTGAGCTCAGTTAGCAAGCACGCATACCACTGAGCCACCGGCGAACCCTAAAATATACTTAAAAATTATACATAATGTATTTTAAAATATTATATTTATATTATTCAGTAGTGAAGGCTGGTAAACAGTACGGTTTAAAAAATGTATTTAAAACAATTTAAAATAATACATTTTACAAATAGCATTCTTATAAGCCTGTTCAAATGCAGATCATATGGCGTCTCCAAATTTGAATGATAATGTGTAAAAACAATAATGTAGCAACTTAAATTTTCAATGATCATATTGGTATTTGACTTATATATAATTGAAAGGAGAGGGCGCCGGTAGCTCAGTGGTATGCGTGCTTGACTTCTGAGCTCAAGAACGTGGGTTCGTAACCCGACCGAGGCCCTTAGTTTATTTTATCTGGGAGGTAAAATAAACTTAAGCACGCCATCCTTCGGATGGGACGTTAAGCGATGGTCCCGAGCCTGTACGATGTCAGGTACTCGTTAAAGACCCCTGCCCTAGGTGAATAAAAATTTAGGGTAGGCAAAATTTAGGACTCCCACAGTAGAGTTACGAAAGAGCACTCTGGTAGTAGGCGATATGACCCCGTAATTAAAGCCCGGGCATGAGTCATAAAACCTAACCTAACCTATAATTGAAAGGGGGGCTGATAATATACGTTTCGAATTAAACATTGATTAGAAAATCGTTTTAAAGGCTTTAAATTTCCATTCATGCTGATGTTTTTAATCTGCTTAAAATTACTTCGGTCAAGAGCAAGGTGGTCTCATAAGTCTGCTTGCCCTTGGGAAGTAGGCTGAAAAAAAATATCTGAATTAATTACAAGCCATGTTTAATAGTGCAATTAGGTTGGGGGACCAGAATTTAACCATCAAAGGGACGTTTTAACATTACCAAGGGGACCATTACCTAATCGATTCCATTACCTGGAATACTCTGATCAATTCAAGTAACTGAGCCCTTTCAGCTATCCTATATAGCCCTGATTTACCAAAGGTCAGTGAAGAGGGAAACAGGTCATAACATCACTTTCTTATACCAACCACGTTTTTACAAGTAACTCCCCCCTCTCAATTTTATTTCAAACTGTCATGACTGGGTTAAGTAAAATTTGAGGTACAATGAAACAAAGAAAACTGCTGATGCCAACACATTACTTTCATATACATAGTAATGCCAGTAATGACAGATATGGGGGAGAGTGTGTGATGTACAAAAAAATACACACATTCAAATTATTAATATTATACAAATTAATTATATTTATTTATATAAAGAAACATCTAAATTGGTGAATAATAATATGAATGCATTTTCTTTTAAAACAAATGAGTAGAAAACAAAACACGGCCATCAGCTGTTTTTGAATTAGTGTAGAGGCGTCAATGGTGTGTGGTCTGGGTTGAGATGTGAAGGTGGACAGAGAGTTGTTTAGGCTTAAGATGAGATGAATGAAGTAGGTGTGAATTAACAATAAAATTGATCCGCAAAGAAGGTACTGTTATTTATTTATAATTACAAAATATATAAGCCCAAAAATATATAACTTTGATTTGAAGAATAACCAAAATATATTTAAAAAAAAAAAAGGATTGAAATAGTTTTAAGAATTTAGTTTTTACGATTTTTCTTTTGATTTTTGTTTCAATGTTTAGTTTTTAATTTTATAATGTAGATGTAAGAAAATAAACCCAATTATTCGTTCTCGTAAATTCTATGCTATTCATTTTCCCAAAAAAAAATTTAAAAACCTTTGGATTAGATTTAATATTTTTGAATAATTTAGAAAACGTATGGCATCTCTTTAGAAATCCAAATGAAAAGTGTATTAATTGAAATTTTTTAACATTATGTGCACTTTCTTGAAAATTGCACGTCTTGAACTTTTGATATTTTTTAGGGCTCTTTTGGGAAAATACTGTAGAAATCAAAATTTAGTAAAAGACCAGAGTTTAAAAATGTCTACAGGAAATGTGATTGTTCTTATTGATTTTTATTTGTTTATTTAATCATTTGTTTAATTTTATTAACTCAATTATTATTTATTTATTTTTATTTAACAACATAATTTCTTTTACCACAAGTGATCTCCCTCTAAAAACGTGGCTAGTATAAGACAGACCTGTTAGGCCAAATACATATATTTTTTCTTTATATTCTTATAATTTTAGTATAAGGTAGTATGTATTGTAAAAGTGCAAAAAACTAAGGCGAGTTTTCAACGATTTTCACGTTTCAAGGTCTCCAGGATTTTTGACCATTTTCACTAAAATGTCTGTGCGTGTGTGTGTGAAAATATGTTTGGAAGGTTGTGAGTGCAAAAACGATTGTAGCTATGAACTTGAAATTTGGAATGAGAAGTCACATGCGCACAGAGCTGATTAGATTTTGGCCGAAATCGGACGAAGTTTGAGACCAATTTACTTTGGGGCCCAAGATACCGCTTATATCTTTGACTTAATCAAACATCTTTTCAAGTAAAAGTTGTAAACAAAACTAAAAGTCACATTTTATATATAATTCGATGTTTTGCAGATTGTCCGGTTTTTAACCATACCGAAAACCTGATATATATTTTTAGACGTTTCCTTAATTCATCCGAAAACCTTCAAAATATTGGTTCTTACCAAAAATATTCCTAATAAAATTTTCAATCGCTAATATGCGATTAGATGTGAGTTAGAACAAGTTATAGAGCCTCAAAGAATAAAAAAGCTCACCGTCCTTCGGATATAACATTAAGCAATGGTACCGAACCTGTACCATGTCAGTTATTCGTTAAAGACATCTACCATAGTGTTGAACCTGGGAGGAGCTTAAATGTCCGGTCCCATAATTCAAAAATAATAAAGAAAGAAAAACAAATTAAATGGAAATAAACAATACATATTTGTAGGTTAGGTTAGGTTTTATGACTCATGCCCGGGCTTTAACTGCGAGGTCATATCGCCTACTACCAAAGCGCTCTTTCGTCACTCTGGTGGACATGAGCCCGACTCTACTGTGGGAGTCCTAAATTTTGCCTACCCTAAATTTTTATTCATCTAGGGTAAGGGTCTTTAACGAGTACCTGACATCGTACAGGCTCGGGACCATCGCTTAACGTCCCATCCGAAGGACGGCATGCTTAAGTTTATTTTACCTCCCAGATAAAATAAACTAAGGGCCTCAGTCGGGTTTCGAACCCACGTTCTTGAGGTCAGAAGACAAGCACGCATACCACTGAGCTACCGGCACCCTCTAGATGGGTGTGTAGACTTGCCTTGCAGGGCAACAAGTTAGTTAATTATTATGATTCATTCCCGGCTTTAACTATTAGGTCATATCGCCTAAGTTTTGTCTACTAAAAGTTTTGTTACCTAGGTTTTTGCGCCAGCAAATAATTTTCTTTTTATTTAAATCTAGTATATTGTTTTGTTTTTATATTTTGTAAACTCGAGATGAGTATTTTTATTTATAAAAAATTGTCTCACCCCCTGAAAGTCTTCTCAATAAACACAGGAGAAGATTACCTATGATAAGCCTAGAGAGGGCAATAAGGGTGGTCATAAAAAGTAAAGAGTTAGATTTTCCAAAGTCCCCATCCAAATTCTTGTTTAGTTTGACGAAAAAATTTTTGTGAATTTTTTCAGATTTTTTTGAATGAATTAACCTGGCCCTATGGGCGGTCAAAGTTTAGCACGTGTTTTAAATGGGGTTTTTGAACATTTACATATTTTTAAGTGTAGGTCTTAGTATTTTTAATATAAAAATCTAAAAATACATGGATTATGGGTTTTCGGGGTCGCTGAAAACGAATTTCATATTAAAAAAATTTTTTTGACAGTCACATTTCCCAAAAAACTCGTACAAAAATTGACGAAAATGATAAAAATTTTCGAATCGATGATTCATTTTAATGAATTATTAATTTTTTAATATGAAATTCGTTTTCAGCGACCCCGAAAACCCATAATCCATGTATTTTTAGATTTTTATATTAAAAATACTAAGATCTACACTTAAAAATATGTAAATGTTCAAAAACCCCATTTAAAACACGTGTTAAACTTTGACCGCCCATAGGGCCAGGTTAATTCATTCAAAAAAAATCTGAAAAAATTCACAAACATTTTTTTCGTCAAACTACACAAGAATTTGGATGGGGACTTTGGAAAATCTAACTCTTTACTTTTTATGACCACCTCTCTAGGCTTATCATAGGTAATCTTCTCCTATGTTTATTGAGAAGACTTTCAGGGGGTGAGACCATTTTTTATAAATAAAAATACTCATCTCGAGTTTACAAAATATAAAAACAAAACAATATACTAGATTTAAATAAAAAGAAAATTATTTGCTGGCGCAAAAACCTAGGTAACAAAACTTTTAGTAGACAAAACTTAGGCGATATGACCTAATAGTTAAAGCCGGGAATGAATCATAATAATTAACTAACTTGTTGCCCTGCAAGGCAAGTCTACTCGACTTGCGTACACATATGCCTCAGGTAAGTGTGCCTAACTGCGTATTGGGGAAGCAGACTCAGTTTGACTCATTCCTTGAACACTCCCCTCATTATGAACGTTGTCTAAACAACCGCTGCCTTCCTTTATTAAAATCAGTTTGCGGATAATATTCCAGAGTTCGAATGTTTGACTAAAATTAAGGAGAACTTTAATTGGAAGTGCAGAAGAAACCCGATGAGGTAAATGCTGTTTATCGGAAGGTAAACAAAATTATCTGGATTTATTAAAGCGAATGTTTATTCACTCCTAATTAATAAAGGCTGTTGAAACAGCAGCAAAAGTATACCAAAGATCAGTATAACTTTTAAATTGAGAAATGCGGACATATTGTGGAAACTTGTAATAAATAAAGAAAAAAACAAAACTTCTTTGAAATATTGTCTATTCCACAAAGCAGGACTGGCATTACTGTATCTGAAAGTAATTGTTTTATTTTTTTATTTTATAAATAGATATTTACACTCCCTTATCCGGCGTTGTGTTAACCGGCGAACTCCCTAATCCGGCGCTCGCAAAATAATATCAAATTTGTTAAACTAAAAGTAACATTCAATTATTAGATTATCAATTATATGAGCCACGTGTATTTACGAGCACATAATAATTCCGTAACTCACGAATCTTTTATGTATTTTTATTGTACTTATATACGTATGTACATTGTATTTATAATGAAGGGAACGCTTATACAATATTTTATTATTTCACTTAATTAAACGCAGATTTCAAAATATCTTTTTAATGCTTGGATAAATATACATATAATAAATCAATGTTCAGTATGTACATATTTGTCAATTTAATAAATGTTATCAACAAAATACATACGTGTTTTATTCCTTAGCTCACCTAAAAACACTTTTTTTTATGCTTTAATTGATATATTTTTTCTCATTAACTGATGATTTCCGTTATCCGGCGTTACGTCGGTCCCGGCAACGCCGGTTAAGGGAGAGTCTACTGTACAAGCAAATGTGCTAAGAGAGAGGTAATGGCAATGTCAAAATGTCAAGAGGGGAGAAGCCACCCAGTGGTGAAACTCCCTGGTCACTGAGTTAATCTCATTTGTAACTGATCAATGTCACTGCTGCTGCTGAGGTCTCTAGGCCATTGACGCTCGTGCCGTCGTTGTAAAACTGTGGCGAAATGGGTCAAATGGGGCTTTTTGTGGAAAGTAAGAGAAGAAAATAATTTTTTATACTTGGATTTTCTAACTTCGGTGACAAAAGGTACGTTAAAGTCTGTGTGAAGAGATTTGTTGGAGACGAAATAAGGAGCATTGGCTATTGTAAGAAGGATTTTGGACTGAAAAGATTAAACGCGCTGGAACCCTAGAGTTCAAGTCTGTAAGTCCATATAGGTTTGAGTACTGCGTTGTATATAAGTCGTTTTGTTTTCGAAGTTAATTTGGATCTTTTGTCTAGTAGTCTTAGTTGAATTTTATATCATCTGTTCATTTCTTGTCTTTTCAGTCTCGTGTGAGGATTCCAAGTTAGTCGTTTGTCGAGTATGAAGCATAGATAGCGGACTTCGTTTTTTAAATGTTTGGAATTGTTGTTAAGGTACACTGGAAGGCAAGTATATTTTCGACGAAGGGTAAAAACTATGTGAACTGACTTCTTGTCGAGCAGTATCATCTGCAAAGGAGTGTAGTTGTTGATGGATGGGTGGGGATATCAGCTGTATATTGTGTACAGGATAGGACCCAAGATACAAACTTGTGGAACGCCAGCATTTTGTGGATACACGGGAGCAAGAGCAAAACCCTGGCTTACACGAAAAGTGTAATTTTTTGTTTCATTGCACAGCATAATTCTGAGAGTGACTTTTTTATACCCAATAATGCCAGGGTGATTACATTTCCTATTTTAAGAGAGAACTAAATTCTTCGTTCGGTGGCTCGGAATAACCGATAATAAGTAGAAAACTCCGGATCAAATTTTTGACATATTACATAACATCCACTATATTTCGAATAGCTGAGGAAGTAAAAGAAGTTTGTTATATTTATTAACTGTTTAATAGTCTTTCTCTTACAGGTAAGTATATAAGAATCCTGGAGTCGTATTCAGACAAAGGACTTCCAGGATAATAGTAATTCCCTAGAAGTTCTTGGTAAGAGGTGAACAAAAATACTTCTTGTAAGCGTTCTTCGAACTATGGAACCCGAAAAAAATTAATAGTGATGGGAGTTGTCAAAAACAAGGATTTCCTGAGAGTGAAAATAACAAGTAAGTTCGTGAAAACAACACAAAAACAGAAGATACCCCAAGGAAAATAATATGAAAACATGTCAGAAAAATATTTTGACAGAGATATATCTGTAACATTTTTTAGATTCCATTAGACATAGAATTTTATGTCGAAAATAAACATTTTTTGGCATATCAAGTGACATTTTTCGAGTTAGATTAGTATGCAGTAAGGATTGTAATCCCGGGATTCCGGCATTTTTCACTTTTTACTTTTTACAAAGTTACAAGTTTTTATTATTTTTTTAAACTATCTATATATTTAAAAAAAAGTATCTAATATTTTAAGGGAATAACAATAAGGTATAATATTAAAAGAAGGCAAGTAGGGATTTTATGTAAATTTGAGAGACTTCAGTAGACCACCGAAAGCTTTTTGAAATAGCTGGGTATACTCTTCCTTCGTCTTCAAATATAATCCAATCAAAAGTATTAAGTATAGAACTTTCCGTACCCGATAATGATGAAAAATCAATGAGAAATGCACTTAAACGGGAAATAAAGAAATTTACAACCGAAAGTTCACCGAAGAGAACGAAAGAAGATCTGGAGAGCCAGCTGAAGAAAGAAATGAGTGTTTTCGAAAACAGTGGTAAAAGAGGATTGTACTTAAACTTTGTGTACAGATCATTACAATGTTTACGTACTTTTATTAATTTAAGAAATTTTTTTTGATTGTTTGGATTGATTGTTTGGTGTAATTTATTTTGACAAAATTCTCAATATTTTTTTAAAGCCATATTAGCTGGCGTATTAATTTCATCTAAATAATTGAAAAATGATTAATAACAACCAAAATGGCGACTGAATCCGGGCTTGTAAAACCGGTAGGAGATTCCACCAATTCAACATAAAGTAAACATGCAAGATCTTTAGGTCATTACTTAGAAAATTGAAAAAATAAAGAAAATCGTTATAGGCGAATGAATGGACCACTTTCTGTCCATAAATGAGATCGCTATCTCCGAATTATCGTTGTATCCAAACGACTCTAGATAGTACAAGAAACCAATCAAACACATTGCTCGGAATCGTTATACCCAAAATATCGCTTTATCCGGCATTTTTGTAAGCGAGTTTCACTGTACTTTGTAAAGCTGAGATTCTAAAATAGGTTGAATAAATTATATAAATATATAAATCGGCAAGATAGTAGCTAAAAACATAAGCCATCCTAGATCATACTTAACATTTTTTGCAGAGATATTGTGAAACACTTAATAAAAAGAAAATATGTGTATACGTACCTACTTCCTCAAAAAAGTATGTAATTTTATATTATGTATTTTTATTCATATATTTATTATAGTCATCTTTGATTTATTTCATATATGCATATATATTTGTACTTTAATCAGCATATACTATTTCAAAATTTTTCTTTTATTATTAAGATTTTCAATTTGAGACGAAATTTTATTTATAATTTTTTCCATTTTTAAGACATAACTGTACAGGAGGGACAGGAAAAACCCCAGAGGCTGAAGGAAGGGTACCGTTTGGATTGTTAACTAGGTTAAACTTCCATTTATTATTTGTTAAGTCGTGGCTGAAGATGGTAGCAATACCGAAAGTACTTCCATATTATATATATTTTGTGAAATAGACAATATTGTTTAAAAAACGTACGTTTTTTCTTTACTTTTCATCCTAGATGAGCTGTGCTACTGCCACTGGAAGATAATAAAGCAAAGAGACCTATTAACACAGGTTTAAGGACCTTTGTTAGAGAACTTGAAGAAAATACCTGCAGACACCTCAGCCTTAATAACTGCTGAGGTAGTCATTTTCTAAAGTTTATAACACTTCACTTTCCTTTTGAAAACTTTGCTCAAACCAGGGATACTAAGTAAGACCACAAAGTAAGACGGTGCTTAAAGTGTCTATCACTGCTCATCGACTCCAATTAACTTAACGTTTCGTAGCCAACGGCCATTATGAAGTAGGTTTTCATTCTCCTTCCAAAATGGGGTCAGTAGTTGTCACTAGGGATCTATCGATACAAGTAAAGTATCGTTACTTTGTGGTATCGATAGAACCCTAGTTGTCACTCCCTAAAGACGGAACCTATCGGTCAAAGGGAAGAGGGGGGATTTGAGGGAGGCTTAACACAAAAACTCCAATAACTGCCGTTTTAATGAATGTATGCACACAACATTTCATATATGACGGGGTTAGAATCAAAATGGTCTGTGACATTTTTAAAACTTTGAAGAAACTGTGCATTAAGTTCTTAACTGATTAAAAAAATCTGTAATTTAACGAAACCGGAAATATTTTGTCTTCTGCTTTTATGGTGAAAGTTGCTGTTAGCAAACCATAAAATTGAATTTAAAAAAAACATTGATGCGAGCTATCCTCTGATTTACGTTTTCTATAATTCCGCGCATATTTACGATTCATATGAAACGACATCTTTAATTTTTTCGCAATTTTCAATTTATAACCGATTTTTACATATATTTCGGCGAATATTGTTATTGTTTCACTTTGAGTCCTAGTAGTGCTCCTCAAGCTCTTTACAGTGACACCCGAATCAAAGTCCTATCTAAACGCGTTATCACGTTAGACTAATTTCTAATTTTACACAACGGTAATTCGCAACAATCATCCGCCGGCGCCCACACTAACCCGATAACGTCACAGGCAAAACAAACACTGCACAACAAACACGTACAGACATGCTCTATTCATTGTGACCTGAACCGTTGTTATCGCATTATTAGTCTCATAGTTATTATCGATTGAAATCTGACGGTATTTTGTAACACAAGAAAATTTGACCGGCTATCACTGTGCTTAACGAGTGAATAGACGTTTTCACGTCAAAATCTTAATTTCAAGGTCATTATTGATATGTTTAAGTTACTTGTTCATGTCACCAAAAGTGATTTGCCACTAGATCTCAGCACTGGCTAGGTTTTAACTTGTACAACTTTTTTCCTGAACATATCATTTTTGTACCCGATAATGCACTTAACGAAAATTTTTCAAAAATGTGACTTGAACCATTTTGATTCTAACCCCGTCATATATTATTTTCAACGGAATCAACCGGAGGGAAGAGGGGAACCAGTGGGCATGAAATTTTATATTTAGATTTAAAATTCCATAAGGACGGCACCTATTAATTTATCGCGAAATCGGCCGAAGGAAAGGTGAGAATCAGAGTAGGGGGGCTCGACACAAAAACCCCAATATCTGCTTATGTAATGAAATATTGAACTCACTATTTAAAGTGTGTCCAACCTTACCCTCCATAATGACCTTAAAATCCCTTATGTTACTGACCTCATCAAGTCCCGCTTCTCTAAATTCCACTCTAACCTTTCTTCCCATGTCAACCCAATTGCTCGACTCTTGTCATCCCATTCCCATCCAGATAATCCCCCTCGAAGACTAAGGCGGCGCTGGCGGAGAGACCTGCTACTTTCTCCCCTCATGTCACATCTCACCTTCAACTCTCCTTTCCTTCTTGGCCTGCCTCCACTGCTGGACAGTGATTGGCAGGGCGAGGAGGCAGGAAGGATCCCTCGAGCCCCCGCGGCCTCCCCTGCTCCCATTAAGTTGGAGGGATGGGGATGACAGAGAACTGGGGGTGTTTCGAAGGGTCTCGAGTTGAAGGGCTTTTATATTGATTTTATTTTATCTTTATTATTATGTTTTATGTTTATGTTTATTATTATTTATTTTTATTTTATTTAATTTTTTTATCTTTTTTTTTACCTATTATTTTGTACATAACTATATGCTTTCGATGTATTTATTTTCTATTTTTTATTTTTGTTATTATTATTATTATTACAAGAACCTTCTAAGGACGATTTTTATTGATCTTCAGCCAAATCGACCAAAGGGAAGGGGAGGCTCAAAACCAAAAACTCTAATAACTGCCCATGTAACGAATGTATCGACACAAAATTTAGTATGAGGATTCAGAAGCTACAATATAAGTCAATTATTGCGTTTTAGCCCCTAATTGATTAATTCTTGCTGGGGAAGTACACAGCTGGTGATTCACCTACAATTTTTATAGGTAAAGGTATGAATTGAAGAGCGTCCACGCAAAAAAAAAAAAATACTGTTAAAGACTAGAGTATCTTCTCCATCAAGCAATAAAACTGAATTGCACTCTAGCCAACCGTAACTCAACACATAAAAATAACCGTTCATATTAACGATGGCTGAAACGAAGAGAAAGAGCTATTTAAGAGAGCAATATGACTTCAAATTAAAGACTAATTTTTGAGATAACTGTTAAGTTAAGTTTGAGATAAGAGAGGTCGAACAAATAGACTTGTTCAAGTTAATGTTCCCTTTAGATCTGTGATAGCAAAACGACATAACTGAGTTGAGGGGTCAATCTCCCTCCACAGCGGCTTATCCTATCCTCTCTCCCCTTGTCATCTCATTAAAAACATCCTAAGTCTTCCTTTAAACGCTGTCATTAGATTAAACTCAATCCAAAATTTCTTAATTGTCACATAAATTGTCAAGTTTCCATCATAGAATGTCTGTAAATCACAAAGTTCAACCGACTTCAAAGAAGTTGTCACGGTTTTTCAAATCATCATTTTTTTACATTCGAAAAGATTTTTCCCAACTTTAAACGCGAGCATGTCTGAAATGTACACTCCTAGAAATTTTCCTTCGTTGGCAATGAGTTGATGGTCGCCAAACCGTAACTCGCGAGCTACTGGTATCTCGCTGGGAAATTTTTGGTAGCTCGCGAGGAAATTTCAGACGCAGCGCTTGTATTGGCTAATCTGCACTACTCATCCCCACTACGCGTCCCGCGCGTCTGTCAGTCAGTGTCTGCTGTATGATCGTGAGTGCAGGTTATTTAATTTCTCTTGTATTTTATGCATACTTCGGACTGAGGTTACTGTTCTAATAATGGCGAGTTCCAGCAAAAAAACAAAAAACTTATCATTTTCATGTTGAATGGGAAACTGATTACTTTTTTACCCAGGTAAAGGACAAATGTGTGTGCTTGCTTTGTAATGCAAGTGTACCAGTTGGGAAGAAAGCAAACGTCGAACGTCATTTCGTCCTAATTCTTATGCTATTAATTGCAATGTTAAAAATTGCATTTAATTAGATTTAATATAAACTAGAAATTTATATTTATAGGTAATAAACAACTGTGTGATTTAAACAAAAACATGTATTACTTACTGAGATAAAGTTTTAGTTATAAACTAAGTCTAAAAAAACCTGGTTGACCAATTTTTTTATTTTTATTTTTAGCTTTTAATAAATATTTTATCATAAATGGAGCTTGTCCAACCACAATTGAAAAATATTTTAAAATATAGTCGATTTGTATAAAACGACAAATATAATTACGACAAATTCGAAACTTCGGCAGGTGGGCTAAATAGTCTAATAACCTAAGGGTATCGGTCGGGTTCGAACCTACGATCTTAAGCATACTAGGCAAGCAAGCTACGTCTGTGCTTATAAAGAGGTTAAAGGTTTTTAGCCTTTAGTCCTAGTGCCAATCTTATAAAGGGGTCTTAGCATCTACACCATAACTCCTGAAGGACAAAACACTGTACTTGAGAATCCCATTGATTTTTAGCCAAATCAGTCAAAGAGAGGGAAAATTGATAATATACCAAATAATTCGAGCTGGGGAAGTAGATAATACTTTGTCAATTCAACGATTTTTTATATAGTATTATTATTTTTTTTTTTGATAATGAATAAACTCATAAAGTTCGTTACAAGTGAGTTCAGGGCTAGCAGAAAACAGGTTTACAGTCCTCTTGTCTTAACAACTAAAACAGCAATTCGCTGTGAATAAGTAGGTATAATAAAACTGATGTTAGAGCAGGACAACAATCCGACAAGACTCATTATGTATGTTTAAGTGTTGGAGAAGATTGAGAAAATGAATCCAAAAGAAAGGTAAATTGCACAGGTCTTTGAAATTATTTTTATGCACAATTGACTTCTTTGTGCAAATGTTTTTGGCAGAAAACGCTCATTAAAGTTGAGAATTTAGTCTTCAAGGCAGTTCAGTTCCTGTAGAAGCAGGTAGCATAAAGGCGTGTTTGCCTAATTGTGTTCAAGTTTTAACCGCAATTTCATGGCGTTGGAGCATGTTCGGCCTGTTGTCGGTATTTTGACACAACTCAAAGAGACTTTATTACCAAGCATGAGTGACAAACAACCAAAACATATGTGTTTCTTTTTCAATTCATTTTTACTTTATTTATTTATTTTTAGCATCTAATACATCTCTAGGATCGATAAAAGTAATCCTGGTGTTGAGTGCTTGAATAAATAAATTTGATTAAAGAATAAATTAAAGAAGGAAATATATTCATTAGAAGAATAATGAATAAATCATTTATTTAAACATTCAATATCAGTGTTTCTTCTTTTCCACCCTAGAGAATGTAAGTCTTAAGTGTAAGAAAAAAATAAACAAAATTGTCAGTGAATCACCAGAAATGTACTTCCCCATCAGGAATTAAGTAATTAAGTTTCGCTCTCCCTTCAAAACCTGGTTTCTGAATCCTCATACTAAATTTTGTGTCGATACATTCATCACACCGGCAGTTATTAGGGTTTTTGAGTCGAGCCCCGTCCTCTGATGCCACCCCTCCCTTCGGCCAATTTCGAGGGAAATGATTCGATGCCATCTTCATTAGGTTTTGAATTTACATATGAAATTTAGTGTCAATACATTCATTACACTGGCAGTTATAGTTATACTAACCCAAAATTGAGATAAAACATGTCTGTATAGGTATGATACTATACAGAAATGTTTTATGTCAATTTTGGCATCAGGGGATCGTAAAACATGAAATTCCACTGAAAACTCAACATCGAATTTCTGATGGATTACATAACTTCATCTATACTTCTTACAGCTGGTGAAGTAAAAAAAATACTATTGAAAAACACTTTTGTCATGACCATTGCCTTTAGTGACCTACCACAAAAAAGAACCTTCAAGTCACGAACTAGTGTAACTGAATAATAGATTAGTATAAATGTGATGGACTCACAGTGATCAATCAGTGATCTAGAAACACACGGAAGGGATTAAACCTGGAGGAAATGAAACTCTTTTAATATTTGAAAAGTTTCCAACTGGGTCGAAATGCAAATAATTCAGCAAATATTGTCATGTTGCATGACACAGAAGTTGATATCTCCTTTGAAGTGTTTAGACAGGGAAGTTCATACGCAGACTAACTGTAAGTTTGTCTAGGATATAAGCATTGTAAGACGCCTTTCTTAGACAATTACTGTCGAGAGTGATTTTAAGTAAAACCTCTAATCTTGAAGATTAGCAGAAGCAGTTTTTTTTAAACTATGGTAATTATTTCCCCGGCAGGACTTGAGATAAACTCCAAAAAACAGTTATTCTGGCAAATGGAAAAACGGAAGAAATAATTCTGGACGGGAAGAAGTTACACTGGGTTGAAGAAGCCTAGGACAATTACTTTCATTCAAGAATGACCTAAAAAAGGAAATAAATCGGCGAATTTCACTAGGATGGAAGAAATATTGGTCCTACAAATATATCCTCAAAAGAAAAATGGCCATGAACCTGAAAAGAAAGTTGTTCGACTGCTGCATTTCTCCTTGTTTAACGTAAGGCTCCCAAATCTGGGCTCTCTTTCAAGATGTGCTGCGGAGGAAGACAAAGTGGTACCCGATTTACCTGAAGAGAAGAAGAGCAAGACAACTGGTGCGGTGGCGGGACGATCTGGACAGGTTAGCAGATAGTCTCTGGCACAGGTCGGCCTGGGACAGGGGTGTATGGAATAAAATGGGTGAGGCCTATGCCCAAAGATGGGCCTAGTTTCCAATTTGTATAGAAGTATATTTATTACTATTATTATTGTGAACTTTAAGGAAGCAAATAAAAAGGCTATTATTATTATTATTAATTATCTCCCCGGCTGTATGAAGTACAGGTGAGGTCATGTAATCGATCAGAAACTCGATGTTGAGTTTTCACAGGAATTTCATGATTACCGACAACCTGATTCCAAAAATGGTTGGGTGTGCCCTAGGGAGGCCACTATACCCCCCATCCGTCGATTCATTGGGGAAACGGGCTTCTAACTGTTTATTATTGTATTATTTAAAAAAAACCTTTGCTATGGTCGACTGGTCGTTTCCAGTCAATTTCAATTTTATTTGGCGAGCGGAGAGAGTTCAGAATCAATATGGGGCATTGGCAGGCTATACTATGGTGCGGCGCAGAGGGCGATAGCTAGGCAGTGTTAGACTGCTGTCTTCTTTCTCCAGGAGGCAACAAATCGGCTGAACACTAGGTAGCTGGTCTCCGACACCAGCTGCCGAAGGTCGAATGCCAGGTTCGATCGCGTATCAAATCCATCCTAGGTCCAGTGTACATTCAAGGACCACATGCTCTGCAGTCTAGACTCCGCCGCACGAACAGTTCGTGTTGTTCTTCCTCTTAAAGAAGAAGAGTTTGGATTTGAAATCTCGGTGACGTTATATTGTCTGGTACATCCAGTGATTTTGAGAAGAAGAGAAAAGAAGCCTCCACCACTTGTGAAGAATAGAAATGAAGGGTACTTGTGAAAAATAAAAAAGGACTGTACTGTGACTAATAAGAATGATGTCTACTTTAATTTAAGTATGGTGCTTCACTCACCAACCGGGATCTTATCTTCATCATTAACTGATTTGCTTGGCTAAATTTGCGAGAGGTATAATTTATTATTAATGATTGGGGCAAGATCTACTACATAAAGGCAATCTTTGATCTTTTAATGGGTCCAGTTACATTTGGCATTATATAATAAAGTAGAGACATTTATATACGAGAAGGCGGGCAAAACAGAATACGCCTAGGGTCTTACTTGAGGCGGAGGAGCAGCACGGCAGGGCATCTTCGGGTCCAGGACTGAGCATGGTGCCATTCTTACTAGATCTTTTAAAGGCCTCCAATTCCCTCCCCTTCTCCAAAATCTGCTCTGCTGTTTTGGGTCAGCATTCTTGTTGTTTTAGTTCCAAAGTCAATATTCCTATTGTCTTTGAGCTGTGTTAGCAAACACAACTCCTTGCTGACCCAAAAAATCCTTTCCTAATTTCACCGCATCACAATATTGTCTGGTACATCCAGTGATCAGGCAGTATCCAAGTAGATCCCAGGCATACCTTCCACAATCCACTCCTTTCGTGTGTGTCTGTAAACACGATATCCCTGATAGACTGAATGTTATACAGGAAATTGTATATGTGTATCCAGAACCCCATACAGACGATACAGCCAAATGAGCCTTAAACAAATGGTGGATTAGAGGAGGAGGCCCAACTCAATAATTCTAATAATTTTCGATATAACTGAATGAATCAACATAAAATTTAGTGTAGATGATTCAATCCCTGAGTAGAGTCACTTATTAATTTTCAACTGAATTGGTGTCATAGGGAGAGCGGAAACTTATGCTTTGTACCTTATTCAATTACTTCATTTATTTTAAATCAGAAATAAAATGAAGATCAAATTAAGCTTAAAAAGGAGGGTAGAAAAAGTGACAAGGCTAAACATAAATTACTTATGCATTCTATCTAATCTGCGCTTGAGTTTGTTTCGTTTTAGTCGCCCCTCTGGGCCGAGGCTATAAATTGTCTTTGTCCTTACATTAGATTGTTGCCTATTTACATAAGTCAAAGAAACTGCTTCTGTTTAGCACTATCTCCTAAATTGAAAAACTAAAATTACTTTATTTTCATGTAAAAAAAATCATGAGGATATTTTAAGTCATTTCTTGAGGGCCATGGTGGCCATGCGGGCTAGAGCATAGAGCTTTGGTCGCATGGCTTTGGTACCATGGTTTGCGGGTTCGAATCCCGTCCGGGAATGAGTTTTATTTCGTAGATAGAAAAAAATAAATAAAAAGTTATTCTTGCCTTTTGTTCAATGGCAGAACGACGTAGGGGTGGTTCATAATTAATAAATACATGAAAAATATTATATTATTATCTTTCCATACAGCGCATCGCTCGCCAGGCCATGGTGCAGACGACAACCAGAAAAGCCCTATAATGCCAACGGAATCTGTGTATGTGTCTGTGAACACAATCTCCCGATAGAATGAATGTATCGACACAAAATGTTGTATGTATATCCAGAAACCACAGTTAGTTATTATGACTCATGCCCGGGCTTTAACTGCAAGATCTAACCGCCTACTATCAGTTCGCTCTCTCGTCAATGGTGGACATGAGCCCGACTCTAGGGAATCCAAAATTTTGCATACCCTAAATTTTTATTCACCTAAGGTCTTTAACGAAACATCGTACAAGCTCGGGACCATCGCTTAACGTCCCATCCGAAGGACGGCGTGCTTAAGTTTATTTTATCTTCCAGGTAAAATAAAGTAAGGGCCTCGATTAGGTATCGAGATGGGATTAGGGGGAAGGCTTAAAACAAAAACTCTGTGATTTGCCGTTGTAATGAATGTATTAACACGAAATTTCATAATCATAGGACAAAATCTATTAATTTTCAGAGAACATGGGTAATCAGAGGGGAGCTCAACCCTAAAATCCCAATAACTGAAGATGTAATAAATGTAACGAAATCAAATTTTATATTTAAATTCGAAACCCTATAAGGATGTACCAATTAATTTTCAGTGATATCAGTGGAATTGAAGGGGACCGACACAAAAACTCTAATAACTGCCGGTGTAATGAATGTAACGACACAACATTTAATATTAGGATTCAGAAGCTTTTATGTAAGTCAAATTTTGAGTTTTAGTCCAAACGGTTGATTGACTTTGGAGGGAGAGCAGAAACGTAATTGATTAATTCGTGCTGGGGAAGTACATAGCCGGTGATTCACCGAATACTTTTTTTCATTTATTTATTTTATATTTTTTTATTCTATTCAATCAATATCAATATTACATATTTTCGGTCACATTAGTTTGTCTCAGATACCAAGAACACTTTAAAAACAACGAATATTTTCTAATATAGCTTTATTCTTTTTCCATTTATTTATTTATCTAATTTATTTGCTGATATTTATTGTAATCAATGTTAAGAATTCTTCGCTATATGACTATTTGCTGGATTGTAAAAAACCCCCAAAAAATGGGAGAAGAATAAATAAATCTGTGAAAAATATATATTCATGTAAATTCAGAATCTCCTTATAATCAATTTCAAAAATGTATTTGAAGACAAGTCTGATAAACATTATAGACAGGAGTAATGGAATGCTCAATAAAAGGACTTAATCCAACTCTACAGTGGGGGTCCTAGGTGGAATTAGGGTAGGGTTTTTTTAAAGAGTACCTAACATAGCACAGTCAACCGAAGGACGGCGTGCTCAAGGTTTTTCACCTCATAGATAGAGGACATGTGAGAGTGTCATGTGAATGTGTCTTCAGTATGTTGTCAATGGACCGTTAGTCACTGCTGTAATTACAAGAGAGATGTTTAGCCTACCAGGCTGCCAATAATCAACCCCTTACAAGACAGGACAGCCTGTTTACCAATCATCCCTCTATCTGCCTTCCCTATATAGACCCCTGATAACAAGGAACCATTATATTCCATAATTAATGTATAATATCATAAATTAAAGGAGAGGTCGTATCGTGCTAGACTATTGACTCAAGATTAGAGGTTTTTATCTGGGAAGAGAAAAAAACATGAGCACGCCATCCTTCGGATGGGACGTTAGGCGATTGTCCAGAGCCTGTGCGATGTCTGGTACTTGTTGCAAACCCCTACCTTAGGTAGATAAACGTGAGTAGGCAAAATTTAGGACTCCCAAAGTAGAGTCGGGCTCATATGACGTCGTAGTTAAAGCCCCTCTAAATCCTCATACTGAATGTTGTGTTGATAATTTCGATACATCGGCAGTTATTAGGGTTTTTGAGTTGAGCCTCCACCTTTGAACCCGCTTTCCGTTTGCCGATTTCAGTGATAATTAACAGGTATTGTAACTCTACTGGGTTCCCGGACACTCGGGGATTCAGGGAAACGAGGAGGCAAATCGACTAGTCAAGGATGGTTCAAGTGGCCAGAGCCAGTACTAGGAATATCCCGAGAGGCATACCGAACCTGGATTAAAAAGTGGACTAGAGATCTTTTGGAGCAGTCATGGAGAGAAAAAACCACATGCAAACAGCCGACTCCTGGGTGGAGAGTCTAAGGTGTTGAAGGATGGAACCAGAAAAAACTAACTTCGGCAACTAACTGCAGTTCTCACAGGACACGGACCGTTCAATAGACACCTATACACTTTAGGAGTCAAGGACAGTCTCACCTGTGATAGTTGTGGAGAAGAAGTCGAGACGGCGCGCTGGCACACTCCTGGGTATATGCTCGGGATACGTTCGGACGAGATTCCACATTTTTGCAAAGATCTAATCACAGAGAAGGACTTTGAAAGACTGGACCACGGGAGCATTCTCAGATTTATTAAGGAAATCAATAAAGAATTCTAACCCGGCGCCAGGGGCCCCGCCGACCGCGGACAGGCGTTGCGGTGGCTGCCCCCGGCTCCGAGAAGTAGGCAGAACAGAACCCCCCGACAGATCCCGAGCTCACTCGGTGTAAAGCGCTGAAAACCAAGGACGACTGTGGGCCGTAGCCATCGAACCGGTCCACAGCCGTCCATAGCAACATGTAAATCATTTGTAAATAAACGGAGAAAAGAGAAGAATACCTATTCCCCAACGAAACTAGGGTGATGTGAGCGCTCTTTCGTCACTCTGTGCCTGACTCTACTGTGGGAGTCCTAAATTTTGCTTACCCCCAGGGGACTTACCCTGTTTCGTCAAGTGTTGTCAAGTCATGCTCAATATTTTTGACACATCACCTTGAATATGGCCGAAAGAGTTTTAAAATAAATCGCTTTGGTGACGAAACTAGTCTTGCAGGCTTAATTCATGAATGATGACGGTTTTTCGGTTACGCCCAGATTTAGTTCTTTGGAATGAACTCTAGTGCTGTCGAGGAACATACAGAGCGTCAAAAATTGTTAATAATTCCATGAAATTCCGCGAACTTCTGCGAGCGTGGACTTTTTTTGTTTGCGAGATAATCCTGATGATTTCCATGGTGACGGGCTGCCGGTACATAGGGAGCCTCCCTAACCCCAGGGATTTCCCGTCAGCCCACGTTCCATGTTCTCTACACTGACGGTGGGTTCAGAGGTTATTCTGAGCTTTTTACAGTGAAATATAGGTCTGGCCAGGGGATTGTGGGCCATTTTCAGAGACCCCCCTTGTATCATTAATCCCCTCAGAAGATACACACAATAATTCAACTTGTTTACAATACAAATGCATTTCTAAATATGCCGCTGAAAAGCCAAGTGAATTAATGTCTTTCCACGATTGGAAGGCGCATATGTCCCCCCCCCCTCCCCCTTCCCCCCTACCTACCAGGATAACAATTTATTAACCATCCAGAAACCTTTCAATTGTTAACAGAAGTTATATAATCGGTCAATAATACATTATAACTCTGCCGAAGGGGAAGCGGGGATTAGAGGGCGGGCTTAGCACAAAAATCTAACAACTGCCGTTGTAATGACGTTGTAATGCATTGTACACACGAAGTTTCGTAGATAGATGAAAGGGCAACTATTTATTTTCTACGGAATCGACCTAGGAGAAGGGTATATCAACTCAAAACTCCAATTACTGCCGAAGAAATGAGTTTATATTTAAACTCAAACCCCCATAAGGACGACATCTATTTACTTTCTACGAAATCGGCCTAAGAGAAGGGTGTATCAACTCAAAACTCCAATTACTGCCGAACTAATGAGTATATCAACATGAAATTTTATGTTTAAACTCAAAACCCATAAGGACGACATCTATTAGTTTCCATCGAAATCTGTTGAAGGGAAGGGGGCCCGGGTTAAAAACCATAAAAACTGATGTAATGAATGTATCGACATAAAATTATTTATGCGGATTAAGAAGCTCCTTTATAAGTCATCTATACATTTTTAGCCAAGACGGTTGATTAGTTTTAAAGGGAGAGTGACAACTCCCCCGAAGTATTCCAAGTCTTAATCAATTATTTATAGGTTAGGTTAGGTTTTATGACTCATGCCCGGGCTTTAACTACGAGGTAATATCGCCTACTACCAGAGCGCTCTTTCGTCACTCTGGTGGACATGAGCCCGACTCTACTGTGGGAGTCCTAAATTTTGCCTACCCTAAATTTTTATTCATCTAGGGTATGGGTCTTTAACGAATACCTGACATCGAACAAGCTCGAGACCATCGCTTAACGTCCCATCCGAAGGACGGCGTGCTTAAGTTTATTTTACCTCACAGATAAAATAAACTAAGGGCCTCGGTCGGGTTACGAACCCACGACCTTGAGCTCAGAAGTCAAGCACGCATACCACTGAGCTACCGGCGCCCTCTCAATTATTTATATATTTTGAACCTAAAGATTGTAGAATAAATACAAATTAAATCTTTACTCCTACCCATTACATAATCCGGTGTACTTTTAATATTATCTGAATTAATATACAGTCGACTCTCGATAATTTGACACTCGATAATTTGAATCTCTCGATAATTTGAAGTTTTGTCCAGGTCCCTTGAAAAACACTCGATAAATTGAAAGAAAATGAATATACATTTGGTCCCCTCGGTAATTTGAAGTTGTAGCAATGGCATCTTACTCGCCAACACTCTATAATTTGAAGTGAGGGCTCCCCAACTCTCTATAATTTGAAGTGCCCCCTTCTGACGTCATTCATTTGATCAAGCACAGACCTGTCCTTTGTTTACATATCCTCGATTAGATTAATTGAGTTTGCAGTTTTCTTTCTTCAGTTAAATTTAAAAAGCGTTTTTCTAATTTTTTTTTTTTTTTTTTTGTTTTTTTAAATTTACAAAGAGATATTTACAAGTGTATAAAAATATATACAACAAGCAAATATGCTAATACAGAGATAATGGCAATGTCAAAATGTCATGAGGGGAGAAATCACCCAGTGGTGACACTCCCTAGTCACTGATTTTCTCTCATTTGTAACTAATTACTGTCACTGTCACTGCTTCTGATCAGGAGATCTCTAGGCCATTGACGCTTAAGCCGTCGTTGGGGAAGTACGGCAGAATGGAGGGCACGGACTAGAGGATTATTTTGGGAACTAAGAAGGGAAAATAATTTTTTATATTTGGATTTAGCGACTTCAGTGACGAAAGGTACGTTAAGAGTTTTGTTAGAGACATAGTAAGGAGCATTGGCTATTGTACGAAGGATTTTGGATTGAAGGGATTGGATGCGCTGGAGATTGGAAGCCTTGGCAGAACCCCAGAGTTCAAGTCCGTAAGTCCACATAGGTTTGAGTATTGAGTTGTATATAAGTCGTTTTGTTGTCAAAGTTAGTTTGGATATGAGTATGAGGCCTAGATAGCGGACTTCGTTTTTTAAAGGGATGGGATTTTTGTTAAGGTACACTGGAGGGCAGGTATATTTTCGACGAAGGGTGAAGACGATGTGAACTGATTTTGTGTCGTTCACCTTCACTCTCCACTTTTTGTACCAGGACTGAAGGGTTATCAGGTGTTCTTGTAGGTGTCTGGATGATAGGACAGGGTCAGGATGAGGAGAGAGGATTGCAGTATCATCTGCAAAGGTGTGGAGTTGTGTTGATGGATGGGTGGGGATATCAGCTGTGTATATTGTGTAGAGGATAGGACCCAGGATACTACCTTGTGGAACGCCAGCATTTTGTGGGGACGCGGGAGAAAGGGCAAGACCCTGGCTTACACAAAAGGTTCTTTCAGAAAGGTAAGATTTTAGGATTAGGAAGAATGTGAAGGGAAGGACTGCTTTGAGCTTCCACAGTAAGCCCGGGTGCCAAACTCTGTCAAACGCTTGTTCAACGTCGAGAAAGGCCGCCGAGCAATACTGCTTTTGCTCCAGGGTAGATGCAATGATGTCTACAACGCGATGGCACTGATGTATGGTTGAGTGGTGTTTTCGGAAACCAAACTGATGGTCAGGGATGATGTTTTGACCATCCAGTATGGAAAGGATTCTCCTTAGAAATAGTTTTTCAAAAACTTTTCCTAGAAGAGGAAGGAGGCTGACAGGTCTGTAGGAACTGGGGTGATGGGAGGGCTTGTTTGGTTTGGCTATCATTTTTATGATAGAGTGTCTAATTTTTAAAATCAAAATGAGCTCCAAAAAGAATAAATGTCTTTCAATTGGTGAGAAACTGCGTGTTTTAGAAGCTGCGGAAAGCCGTTGACGACGATATCGATGTCCACGGTGCCCTAACTGATGCTGAACTGTTGGCCTTGTCGGGATGAGGACGAGGAAGAAATTGAAGAAGAACAACCACCAAATCTGGTCACATTGAGCGAGGCAAGGTCTTCCCTTAACACTCTACGCTCCTAAGCCCTCAGGACAGAAACGAATGATGATTTTTTCTCAGCTCTTATCACTATAAAAAACTCCCTGGACAATGCAAATGGAAGTCGCTTACTCAAAAGAAAATTACGGACTTCTTTTCAAAATGAACATTTGCCTATAATATTTTCATTTTTATGTTTTTGTACCATATATATGGTAACGATTGTACCATATATGTACATATGTATATTATTTTGTAAATTTTTTTATAAATATCACTTATGTATGAACGTACATACATACTTTTAATCACACTCCTGTTTATTTGAATATTTTCCTAACTCCGTCTTGGTTATTTGAACTCTTATTATTTTGAACTCTCAGTAATTTGAACTTTTCCTCTGGTCCCTTGAGTTTCAAATTATCGAGAGTCAACTGTATATATTTTTTTGTTTAAATGGTGGAAGGTGAACTTCTTCCATTGAACATTTGAAACCATTTTGATTGCTTGAAGGAACACCAACAAAAATGTCCTCTATTTCCCCTATCGATGGAAAGTAGGCTAATTAGTTCTTTTATTCTAACTTCTAGTTCTTCTGCTCTAACTTTTAGTTATTTTTGCCCCCAATGAGAAGCCACCCTTCTTCGCCCCTTCCGTTTCACCCTTAGATTAAACTTTAATTAAAACTTTTGTTAAAAACATTTTTTCATTACTTCCACTAATTAATGTTCTCTTTACAGCTGTACTTGTGTGTGATTTTCCTAGTGCTGAAGAATGCTTCTTCTTCAAAGTTAACTTTTTTTTATAGAACGGGTGATTGACAGTGATTTTTTTTTTTTTTTTTTTTAACCAAAAGAAAACGGAAGTGACACAGATGTAACATGTTAGCAGAGTTCGCAGGTTTTATCTTTTTATATTTCCAGTTATATTCTTATATTTCCAGTTTTAACTTATCAGTTGTAGAGAAGCAATATTGTTGAAATGGCAGCCTTTTATTTTTAAGAATTTTTTTTTCATTAAGAGGCTTAAAGATTAAATACAGTTCTGTCCTTCTATTTCTCTCTTTACGACAGACACCTCTCTTTTTCTTTAAGAACATTGTCCCATTAAGACACTTGTCTCTTACTCATTCTCTCTTTAAGACAGTCTTTAAGAAACTCCTCTGTTTCTCTTTAAGAAACTTTCTTTCTTTCAGACACTTCTTTTCTTCTCTTTAAGATAATTCTTTCTAAAGTAAATACATATACATAAATATATAATTATTATGGGTTTGTGGTTTTTGTTTTTCCTTTTTTACCTTTTTGAAATCGAGGCGTCGAAAAACATGATTTTTTTGATTTTTTTTGGCTAAGTATGAAAGAACAAACTAAGTATGAAAAGAACACAACGAGCAAATGAGCTGTTGGCAAAATGTCTGTGAGTTCATGACATGAGGAAGAAACAAGGTAATGGTGACACTCCCTCGAACACGGAGTTACAGTCACTTATCACTGACACAGTTGCTACCTAAAAAGATTATAGAGGGTCTCTGTGCCATTGGCGCTTAAGGGGTATTTCAAGGTTTTGTGCAAGTGTGGCGGAGTGAAGAGCACGAATAAGAGGTTTGATTATTGTGGGAATTAAAAAAAAAAAAAATGGAATTTCTTATATCTGAGTTGTATAACTACTTCGACACAAAAGGAACTTTGAGGTCTCTGTGAAGGGTTTGTTGAAGACATAATAAGGTACGTTGGCTATTTTACGAAGGATTTTAGATTGTATGCCTTGGCAATATACCACAGTTCCAATTTCGTAGAGAAATCTAAAAGCCGAAAAAGTTGGATTAGTTGTTCTGAAATTTCATGAGTACTACCCAATTGTAGGTACGACCCAAGTTTTATAAAATGGCAGACAGGGGAGGGGGCTACCTACTTATATTTTCCAACTTAGTATATTTTGATAGTATAGTTGAGGTAACAAAGTTATACAACGGTAAAGTATAAGTCAACATATATATACAGAGAAGGTACTCGCGGCTAATCCTCGCCTCCAACTTGCCCACAATGTCACAACCACCTCACCTCAACTCATCAGCACTCAGATAATATTTCTGAGTAAACTCTATGAATAACCGGCAATGTATTTCGCAAACGAAAATTAATCAACTAGTTTTTCGCGCTCTCTCTGATACAAATTTACCGATTTTGTTGAAAGTGTGAGAAAGAGACCTCGGAAACATCGATGTAGAAGGAATTCGAGGTTCTGTTGTATAAATAAAAACTCAACATTTAGCCAACGTTTCGGAAACTATATATTTCTTTCTTCAGGGCCTACAGAGTATAACAAACAAATTAGTTGGTTTTTTTCAATATGGATAATGGAGATGACTAGACAAACTTAATAATAATGTTAAAAAGAGATGGAAACAAAAGTTTTATAAATAATAAAAAAAAAAATAATAACATTAAAGATGTAATAATATAACCTATACATAACTACATATATATATATAAATAAATAATAAATAAAAATGACCTTATAATTACTAGAGTGTATGTGTGTGGTGAAGATGTTAAGAGTTTGTGTCCAGTATAACACCTTCACCATACACAAATAATAAAATACTCACTGTACTCCTGAAGTACATTTGTACATAAAAATTGTATATTTTCATTAATATTTAAATTTTTTTTTGATTAATAATTGTGGTTTGATATGAACTAGGAGGTATAAAAGATGTAGAGGGGATGATAAAAATGAAAATAGTTAAATTGACCATAAAGCAATAATTTTTTACCTATCGACTCTAGTCATCAGCGAATGACATAAAGGACATAACTAGTATCTAGTGCAGTTCACACTAGATATATAATTGATTACTAGAATCCCTAATCATCAGCAAAAGACGTGAAGGACATTATTAGTACCTATTTTAGTCCTCACTAGATACATATTTATTGACTTAAGTCCCTAGTCATCAGCCAATGACATGAGAAGAATAATTAGTATCTAATGTAGTCCACACTGGGTATATTTTTAAAGAATTAAGACCACAGTCATCAGCAAATGGCATAAAGGACATAATTAGTACCTAGTGCAGTCCAACTAGATACATATTTAATGAATAAAGTTCGTAGTCATCAGCAAATGGCACAAAATATCTAATTAGTATCTAATGGTGTCAACACTATATAGGTACATATTTAATGACTAAATTTCCTAGTCACCAGCAAATGACATGAAGGGCATAATTAGTACCTAGTGTAGTCCACACTAGATACATACGAGTATTTAAAGACTAGACCCTAGTCATTAGGAAATAAAACTTGCTTGAAGCAGTACACTTCCCTAATTTCTTTTTTCGGGAAAATCAAAGTATGTATAGTTTGGGAAATTTGAAGAGAACCCATTTAATAATAATAGTTGAGAGAAATAATATAAAAATTGGGGACCATTTTTTAATTTTAATATTTTCTCTTTTTTAGTTTTGATGGAAATTTATTTATTTATTCGAGTTTAACGTCTCTTCTGAATCCTCCCGTGAATATCGAATTTCATGTCAATATGTTCATTTAATTGGCTTCATTATATTTTTGTTAATTTATTTTCATTATTTATTTATTTTTTAAATTTCCTATTATACCTGGTATTAAAAGATGAAGTATAAGAAAGATCATATTGACGCCGATGGTGTTAGTCGCGTGTTCACAACATCGCGGCGATGTTTGGAGATCGCGAGCGAAGTGGATAGCGAAGGAGTACACCCAACAGAGACAACACACAGACTAAGGCCAACCCACTCCCACCCCTTCTTCTCTACCCACTCCCTGAGGGCGCGCGGATCGTCTTGGGGATCTGGACATTGTTGGTATCTGCAGAGACTTCTGGCACCCCAGCTACACCTAGTATAGGGGAAGTTATTGCAATAATAGGTCCGTTATTGCAATAATAGGTCCGTTATTGCAATAATAGGTCCGTTATTGCAATAATAGGTCCGTTATTACAATAACAGGTCCGTTATTGCAATAATAGGTCCGTTATTGCAATAATAGGTCCGTTATTACAATAACAGGTCCGTTATTGCAATAATAGGTCCGTTATTGCAATAAAAGGTCAGTTATTGCAATAATAGGTCCGTTATTGCAATAATAGGTCCGTTATTTCCATGTTGAGTTTTCATTGGAATTTAACGTTTTTCGACTCCCTGATTCCAAATATCTTTTTTTTATTTATAAAAAAATATTTACAACTGTACAAAAAAAAAAAATACAACAATCAAATTTGCTAAGGTAGAAAAAAATGGCAATGTCAAAAAGTTAAAAGAGGATAAGTCACTCAGTGGTGACACTCCTTAGGCACTGAGTTGCACTTATTTATGGCTAATCATTGTCACTGCTTGATCTGAGAAGGTTTCTAAGCTATTGGCGCTTAAGGCGTCGTTCGGGAAGTGTGGCAGAAGAGAGGGGACGGACTAGAGGATTAATGTGAGTACTACAGGAAGAAAATAATTTTTTATATCTGGATTTAGCTGATTCGATGACAAAGGGAATATTGAAATCAGTGTGAAGGGTTTTGTTGGAGTTGTAATAAGGAGCATTGGCTATTGTATGAATATATTGATCTTTTGTCTTGTGGCCAACTATCTAAAGAAAAAAAGTAAAAAAATATCGAAAGTAACACCAGCAATGTACTTCCCCAGATCGAAGTAATCAATTAATTTTTCGCTCTTCCTCCTAAACTAGGCTAATATTTAACAGTTGACCGTTTGGGAAAAAAATTTATCGTTGACTTAGGTATACTAAATTTAGTGTCGATAAATTCATAACATCGGCAGTTATTAGGGCTTTTGAATTGACCCCTTCTCTGATCCTCCTTTTCCTTCTACTGATTCTGCTAAAAATTAATAAGTGTCTTCTTGATGAGCAAGAAAAGATTGAAACATCATCAATTGTATACAAATATTTCATCTCCATTACATAAAGTTATATACACACTGATGTACCATCTGAATCCTTACAGCCCCCTATTATACAAGTTACGTTACATTTAATAATATAATAGATACAACATTTATTAAAAAGTCGTTCGTGAATTACCGGCAATGTACTTCCCCAGCGCGAATTAATCAATTTGATTTTTATTATTTTTCTGATACAAATCCATTGATTTGGTTGAAAATCAATAGGTACGAGTATCTTACTCAGGGATTTCTGAAGCCTTCAACTAAATTTTGAGTTGATAGATTCAATTCAACGGGAGTTGTTAGGAAATTTTAATTTTTGAACATCAGAAATATCAAGTCAGACTACATGGGCAGTTATTAGAGTTCGTGTTAAGCCCCCACCTTCAGACTATGGCCAATTTGGCTGAAATTTGATAGAGTTGTTCCTTACGAGTTTCTAGAGGCACTCCAATACTCTCTTTGAGACTGGGAAGATCGATTTCATAAAAGCAACGATTTAAGTCCTGCTTAGTTGAGATTAATCCCACAAAAACTATTCATTGCTTTTACTTAACTGTTTACTTCAAAAATTAAAAAAAAAAAAATGTCTGTATGTGTCTGTGATTACGATAACACCTGATAAAATGAATGTATCGATAAAAAATTGTATATGTGTGTCCAGAAACTCCAAGGACGAAACCTATTAATTTTCAGACAAATCGGGCAAAGCGAACAGGGGATGGGGGAGAGCCTTAACACAAAAAGTCTAATAACTGACATTGTAATAAATGTATTGATACGAAATTTTATATGTAAATTTAAAGCCCTATTAGGACAACACTTATCAATTTTCTGCAGAAGCAGCCGAAGGGGAGGCCCAGAATAATAACGTAATAACTACCCATGTAATAAATCAGAAGTCCCTAACGATTGGTTTTGGAGCAAGGGCGAAAAGATAATTGATTAATTCGTTCTGGGGAAGTGTATTGCCAGTGATTCACCGACAATTTTTTTTATTAATATGAAAGTTTATTTAACTGTGAAAACCCCTTCAAATTTTCATTTATACACTTAACTGTTTAAATTCATAAGTCAGATAAAGTGTTTAACAAAAGTAGTCCAGATTTATATTCAGTTCCCTAAATGCCATTAATAATTTCGGGTTATTGGTTCTGGGTGAGTGAGTCTCTCTCCAACTCTTCCCCGAAGTAACTGCACAACTTTTACATTGGATCTATCTATAGATTTAACTTTAACATTTATTATAATGTCCTCCACTCCTCGTTTGTCATTGTCTCATTTTATAATAGCTCACAGAAAATTTAAGAAAATTATAATGTGTTACAGAAGGATATTAAAAAAAGTCGTCGATAAATCACCGGCTATGTACTTCCCCAATAAGAATTAATCAATTATGTTTTCGCTCTCCCTCCAAAGCCAATCGATCGTATAGAGGCTTCTGAATCCTTATACAGTAGAACCTCTATAAGTCGAACATCAAGGGAGACGCCAAAAAATTCGAGTTATAGAGTTTGGATTTTGATTCGACTTGTAGAGGTTAAGATTCATTCTAACTAATTTTGAGTTAGAGAGGTGAAATAAATAAAAATTCAAGTTACAGAGGTAACAAACATATTTATATTTATTATAAATCAATATTATTTCAAAACATCCTTAAAATAAAAAATACGTAGTATATATGTAGGTATTAAGAAAAGTCAGTAATTTTTGTTGCTTTAGATAATTGGTAATCCAATAGGATTGGTAATCCAATGAATACATTGTATACTCCTAAATTGTTTTCTAAGAAACAATGGTGTACATTGTCGGCAAATTCTTAAAGTCGGTAATTTATTTTTCTTCGAGCTATAGAGTTAATAAGTTTGAAATAATCGAGTTGTAAAGGTTGTAAAATAAAACATTGCTATGTTCGAGATACAGAGGTCCAATTTATTTTTTCGAGTTATAGAGGGAAAATATGTACCAAAATGGCTTGTAGGGACTCATTGATTATTTCGACTAATAGAGGGTTGAGATTTCGAGTAATGGAGGTTATGGAGCTTGAAGGGAAAGGAACAAAACTTTTTTTCGAGTTTTGGAGGTTTTCGACTTATCGAGGTTCGACTTAAAGAGGTTCTACTGTACCTACTTAATATAGTCTTTAGGTCCTTCCCTTCAACAATATAGCAGACAATTCATAGGTGTCTGTTATAGGATTTTAAATTTAAATATAAAATTTCAGGTCGATTTATTCATTAAATCGAAAGTTATTGGGATTTTTGAGTTGAGCAAATTAATCACATTTTCCAGACATGTGAACGGAACAGCTATTTTGTATACCAGTAATAGTAGTGTGTGCCTTTGGTTTCTCCTAATGTACCTAAAGTGACTTACGCGACTATGGCTCTCAACCCTTCATATATTTCGTAGATACATTATTATTAGCATACGTTATTATAAGCATCAGTTATTCTTCTCACTTTCACTTACGAGTCAGTCCGGGTTTTACACATCCCTTTTGTTAAAAAATATAACTGTATAATTGTAAAATGACAATCTTTTTTTTTCAGGAAAATCACCATGAATATAATTTTGTATAAATGAGATTATTACTTAAAAAACATGTGTATTTGTATTGTAATACCTACTTTCCTATAAATGTTTACATTTTTCTCTTTATTTTTATTGAATATTTTTTTAAAAAGTTTTCCAAGGGAAAATATGTTTTGTTTTATATTTTCCGCATTGATATTGCCCTCAAATTCTTTATTGATTGATAATTGCAATGCGAGTTCAGGTAATAATTAGGTATTTTTTACTGCTTGGAAACCATATGATTTTAAAATTTAAATTACCTATTTATTGTTACTATAAATAGTTATTTATTGTGACTCGTGTCCGGGTTTATCTGCTAGGTCATATCGCCTACTACCAGAGCGCTCTTTCGTCACATTTTGGCATGAGCCCCAGTTCTAATTTGGGAGTCCTAAATGTTGACATCGTACAAGCTCGGGACCATCCTTTAATGTCCCATCCCAAGGACGGTGTGCTCAAGTATATTTATTATAAAATAAACTAAGGGCCTCGACCGGGATTTAAACCCGCGATCTTGTTACTCGTGACAGGTTTTAAACTGCGAGGTCATAACGCCTACTACCATAGTGCTCTTTCATCCCTCTCGTGGGCATGAGCCCAACTCTACTATGGGAGTTTTAAATTGTACCTACCTGGGTCTTTAACGAGTATCTGACATCGTACGGTCTCGAGACCATCGATTAACCTAAATGTTCCCATCCGAAGTGTACAAGGTTTTTTTCATCTCCCAAATAAAAAAAAATGTAAGGGCCTTGGTCGGGGCTCGAACCCGCGATCTTGAGCTCAGTAGGGTAGCACGCTACCTCTGAGCTCCCGGCTCTTCATCGAAGGGCTAGGCCAGGTGTCCTCCTCTGAATACTTTAATGACGTAGAACGTAGTTGCTATTGTACCCGTTTGTTAGATGTATGTAGCACGTTCAGAAAGGACGTATCGATCGGTAATAATATATATATACGATTTTTTTCCTAATTTCGTAACATCCCGTCTAAAGTTTTTCTACAATTTTCTAAAACATTTATTTTCTCAGTTCGATTACAATTGTGTTTTTTTTTTAGGGATGAATTGCTGGACAAATACTTCAAACGTTAACCCATTTAATACAAATCCCAATCAGAATGTAGAAGAAAAGCATATCCCTTCAGTGGAGAAATTTTTACTAAATTATAAACATTACGATGTCGATAAATTAATAAATGCCTTTAACAAAAATCGAGAAAGAGAAAAAAACGCAGCAAGAAAATCTAGAGATATATCGAGTTTCTTGTCAAGTATATACAATTTCATAATAAATAAAAAATATATAAAAGATGACAAAATTCAACAAGAGAGAAAAACCGAATCAAAATTAATCATGGGAAAGAAGAAAGACATAACACTTAATGATCTCAGAAAATATGATTTTACCCATGGATCAATTGATGATTTTTCAGATGCTATAGATGCCCTGGTGGCTCGCTTTGGAAGTATAAAAAATTTAAATCAAGCAATTAAAAATATGAATAATTATCAGAAGAATATACTGCATGATGAAGATAACTTACTAATGCCTGTAGCTTATGTTGATAAATTAAGAACTGAAAAAAAATATGAAACAAATCAGAGCAAATATAATTTCAATTCCTTAATACAATAAAATGTATTTGTTATTTGCCCCTGGTTGTCTTTCTATTTGTTGTTTCGGAGCGATGATTTTTGGGGATAAGAATGCATCAAACTAATGCACCCAGTACCATAATAATATCATTTTCACATCTAACACAGTAGTTTAGCTATTGAAACTCCTACTTGCAAGAAAATTATTTCTAACCAGTAAATGCCCCTATTTTTGGAATTTTTTTTTTGGTAATGGAAAGTATCATTTATTCGGATGAAAAAAAAAAAAAAATGGTCTATGTCAAATTAATATTTTTATAGTCAAGTGTAAACGAGTGTGTTGTGTGTGTGTGTGTATGCACTGTATGAGAACTATAAGCTCTCTTCTGGGGAAGCCCTCTCCCACTTATCTAGATATCTTGACAAATCCCTCGGTCACACTTGAAGCTGTTGGAACCTATATTAGCTCTATTGGAATTAGTGTTCGAGTAATATTGAATAAAGACTAATACTACTATTATAGAACGATGGCTAATGGCGTCAAGCTAAAACCTTTAATACAAAAAAAAAAAAAAAAACGAGTGTGTATAACTTAAAAATTATTGTGACTCATGCCCGCGCTTTTAACTTCCGAGTTCATATCGCCTCTTTCATCGCTCTGGTGGACATGACCCTGACTCTATTGTGGGAGTCCTAAATTTCCCTAACCATGTTTATTTACTTAGGGTATGGAGTCTTTAACGAGTAGCTGATATTGTACATGCTCGGGACCATGGCTTTACGACCTATCCGAAGGTTAGCGTGCTCAAAGTTTTTTCACCATCGAAATACCGAATTATATATATATAGGTATATATATAATATATATATATACATATATTATTTATATAAATTAGTTTGAGTAACTTATGACATTTATACCCTGTATATTCACATATAATCTATAATTTGATGTCACGTTAAATTTTCTATTCTATTAAATATGAATATGTCTCCATATCTATGATTTATTAATTTATAATTTGTTATAATTAATTTTTTGGCAATATTTATAATAGTAGTATAGTTACAATATAATCAGAATACAAAAATTAAGAATAATTTTAGAAATATTCAATTATTTTACGCTTTATTACTTAATAATTGTTGACAAAAATTGAAAACGAATTTTCAAAACACTTGCTGGAATAGCTTATAACATCGTTTTGCACGTAACGTAACACGACAACGATCTCTCTACGGAGAAACTCATCTATCCCCTCCACAACTTAGCTTGGGTCCGCACTGCACTGGCTTTGATGTGCACGATGTTTACTCGTTAACTTTTTCATCAATCTAGGGTAACATTTACGAGTACAAGACGACCCATAATATAAATACCACCTGATAATACATTTAAAAAATATATAATTACATTTTAATGAACAATTAATTTTAAAAAAAATTAATTACAACTATAACAGGCGGATGTCTATACTTATACACAACTCCAAAATCCTACTTCTGAAATAATCATAACTTTTTGGAAGTTTTTATTTGGACAATAAAAGTACAAATTTTACACATATTCGCATAGAAACATTTGCTTTCTTCCATACATTTCATAAGCATTCGTGATTGTGACTTATATATCAGGACTCATATATCACCTCAGTGGGAATCCTAAATTTTGCCTATGCAGATTTATTCACCTAGGTTAAGGGTCTAGGTACTTTAACGAGTACCTGACAAAGACGATGTGCTCACGGTTTTTTCACCTCCCAAATAAAAAAAAACCTAAGGGCATCGGCCGGGTATCGAACCCATGATCTTGAGCTCAGTAAGCGCGCATTCTACCTCTGAGCTAACGGCGCCCTCTGATGATTTCTTATGGAAATCTCTTAATCTCATCATTTTACAAAAATGTATTTTAATTCTATATTTTGGTATCAAACGAAGAAACTGATTTTGAGAACAACTCCAAATTACGAAGCTAACCACTTGGCTATCTACATGTTCTCTAATACTCTATTCTAAATATCCATCGATGTAATGTTATAATCTTACGAGAGCGCCGGTAGCTCAGTGGTATGCGTGCTTGCCTTCTGAGCTCAAGAACGAGGTTTCGAAACCCGACCGAGGCCCTTAGTTTATTTTATCTGGGAGGTAAAATAAACTTAAGCACGCCGTCCTTCGGATGGGACGTTAGGCGATGGTCTCGAGCCTGTACGAAGTCAGGTACTCGTTAAAGACCCCTGCCCTAGGCGAATAAAAATTTAGGGTAGGCAAAATTTAGGACTCCTACAGTAGAGTCAGGCTCATGTCCACCAGAGTGACGAAACAGCGCTCTGGTAGTAGGCGATATGACCTCGTAGTTAAAGCCCGGGCATGAGTCATAAAACCTAACCTAACATCCCATCCACACAGCGTATAGGTTAAAGGACAACGTCCGTGTCGGTGGGATGTGCCACTGCTGATGACGCTGTTGCGTTGAAAACCGGTTCTGGTCAAAAATAAAACAGTTGGAAGACATCGTCTTTTATTTCTATCAGTAATTTTATAATATTCAATCAAATATATATTTTTTGTAAGTAAATTATATTTGATAAAAATATTATTTTTGTAGAGTGAATGTTTGGTTCATTAGTTTCAATAATGTAGCAACATATGATACTTAGGCATTTAGGTTATTTTAGTTTAAATAAATAAGGTTTTATAACTAAATATTAAGATCATAAGTTACACAGTGGAGGAATACTTGACGTCTTATAAGAACAAGCAAATAGGTATAGTCAGAATAATGGCAGCAGGCCTAGTGATAAAAACGATATTCTTAACAAGCCATTTTGTATTGAGAACAGGTAAGAAGTAAGTTGTTTTCAGAAATATATTATTTAATATGTTCTGAAGTGTGTTTCTTTTTGAGTCAGTATAGTCATTCAGTTTAAATTGGCTGGTGAGATAATAACTTACGTATAACAAGGCATTAACTCTAGGAGGGACCTTAGGAGCTGGGCTCGCGCATTAGGCCGGGAAAATTAGAGGGGTGACACTGAAGATGTTTTTTTGTGAAGGCGATCAAGTCATATTACATTCCCAGCTAAACGAATTAGAGGGCAAATTATGTAATCCGATTTGAGTTTTCAACAGAATTGGAAAGTATAAAAAACCCAAAATATATGATGAAAAAAAAAAAAAAGTATGTTTCGATTCGTTCTTACTAAAACATTAAGGCGTAGTCAAGCTCCTATGCCGTAGATTTTCCGTGAAAACGTTGGGATAAAATCATAACAAGTGTTTCGTATTAATATGTAATTTAATTATCAATCTCTTTAATACAATGGTTATACAGAGTAGTATGGTTACAGAATAGATAAATCACAAGTTTATTGCATGTCGCAAGGGTCTGTGGTAGCTAAAGTAACACACGCACACCTCACACTGTGTTGACTACGCCTTAATGTTTTTCATTTTCTTTTCGATGCTGCCGTAGCTCTTGCATTTGCTCGGCACTAGACTTTTTAGGTTTTTTAAATTCCTTTTGATGCGAGCTTTCCTCTGATTTGCGTTTTCAGAAGTCCCTATGTGAGTCAACTATAGATTTTTATCCCAAACAGTCTATTGGTTTTTTTGGTTTGAGAAGAATAAATCCAGGTTACTAATATTTGATAGAGTTAGAGAGTCTCGTCTTTTAAAAGAATAATACCCTCTTTTTTTTTATTAATTCTATGAGTCTATAGTCCCTGATTAACCCCCGACGCAAAAGGAGGGGTGCTATAAGTTTGAAGCCTTTGTCTGACTGTGGCATCGTAGCTCAAAGACGGCTGAACCAATTTCAAAGAGGTTTTTTTGTTTCAAATGCTGGTTCGTAGCCATGTTATGCCGTTTCCAAGATCTTCAGGTTTCATCAGAGCCTGTGTAGGGTACTCGGCCTCTATTACAGCTAAAGACTTGGAGTTGGAGCTCAAATGTTTATAAGGACAAGCCCTCCCCACCAAGGTTTCAGTAAAACAAAGTAAGATGAAAGTCCAGAGCTTCCAGGAAAGGGATTGCATTGGATGCTTAGGTCCCTAGGTGTAAAACACCAACCCATCATATATATTATTATTAACATGTATTGGACATTAGAAATTTTGTATCGATACATTCATTACATTATACAGTTATTGGGATTTTGGAGTTGAGCCCCCCTCCCCCTCCCTTCGGTCATATCACCTATATATTTTTATTATTATTTTTTTAAACCCTTTTTAACCCCCGACGCAAAAGGAGGGGTGTTGTAAGTTTGATGCCTGTGTCTGTTGTGTGTGTGTCTGTCAGTGGCATCGTAACTCCAAGACGGTTGAACCAATTTCTGATCGGTTTTTTTCGTTTCAAAGCTGGTATTTGCGAGATGGTTCTTAGCCATGTTTGGTGGAAATCGGGTATGCTGTTTCCAAGATCTTTAGGTTTCATCAGAGCCTGTGTAGGGATCTCGGCCTCTATTACAACTAGAGACTTGGAGTTTGAGCTCAAATGTTTATAAGGACAAACCCTCCCCACCAAGGTTTCAGTAAAAAAAAAAAATGAATGAACAAAAACAATTTTTTTATGTGTCGAGGTTTTTAAAATTTTTTTATTTAATATTTTTTTATCATAGTCTTTACCCCAATAAATTTAAGTTACATTATATGTTTTTGTTAAAAATAAATAAAATTATCATTATTTCAGTTTTGGGAAATGAAGGAGAAGGAGGCGATGTGTCAGGTTATTTTACATCGTACATCCCAAGCGGCGACTATTTTGATGCTATTTTACAACCTTCAGAACTTTTGGAAAATAATACCAACGCAAACCGAAGCCAATATCAGCCATTTTCAAATCAGGAACCTGTCAAATATGCACCTTATTGTAATGACGACGTAAATATACAGGATAATCTAATTCGACAAAATATGTACTCAGATATGATTCAAAAATCTGCTAAAATACCAAAAAGTATTGATAAAATACGTGGAAATTTTAATTATGGAAAAAGTGATTACAAAGGTTACCCTAATGCAAAAAGAGTAAATGATCTTTCAAAATCCATTTACTCATTGTACAAACCAAAAACTGTATCCTTTGAAGGTAATAAAAAAAACTATTATGACAATTTACTCTCAGGAATTCATCATATGTCACCGAGTTTTACTAATGCACTCTCAAGGCCCAGTTTGAGTAAAATTGGTGATCAAGTGGCGCTAACAAATGGCAATGAACTTATGACCAATTCTCTACTCAATGAGGATATAAAAAATTTAAAAAAGGTACCATTAAAAGTAATCGGTACACAAAATATCAATACACACAAAGGAAACTGGTTCGATCAGTTGATCAAAGAACAAAAATTACTAGAACAAAACAAAAAACCAACAGAAAATACAAAAAATAATGAAATAAACAAATTTTTAGACGATTATGGTGTGAGACAGTTAGGCTTGGAATTAGACAATAAAATAAAATATTATAATAATGAAAATAAATTGTCAAAAATTGAACAGCAGCTGAGTTCAAATAACAATATAAAAGAGGTGACACAAGAATCAAAAGAACAAAATGATGAAGCTGCTCTGTTGAACATTTATAGAAATTATAAATTGAAAGAACCCCTTAAAAATTACGAGGGTCTGGAGCATCTTGGTAAGAATCTACACACTTATAATTAGTTATTGTGACTCATGCCCGGGCTTTAACTTCGAGGTCATAACGCCTACTACCAGAGCGCTCTTTCCATACTCTGATGTACATGAGCCCGGGACTATTTGAGTCCTAAATTTCCCCTAACCTAAGTTAAATATTATTATTATTAAAATTCACCAAGCATAGGGGTCTTGACATCGTTCAGGCTCGGGACCATAGCTTAAAGTCCCATTCAAAAGATGGCGTTCTTAAGTTTTTTTTTTTTTTTTTATCTCACAGATAAAATAAAATAAGGGCCTCGGCCGGGTTTCGAAACCGCGTTCTTGAGCTTAGTAAGCAAGCACGCATACCACTGAGCTTTCGGCGCGCCCAGTCCAGAAGTTTAAATCATGTAATTATATCAATAAGGGGTAAAGTGCGTGCTTTAGTCTTCAGGGCAATATGGGTCGTGACATTATAAAAAAATAAAGAAGAACATATATTTTCAAAAATATTGTATATTTCACTAAATATATAGAAGTACTTTCGGTATTGCCACCATCCTCAGCACAATTAACAAATACTGAAGTCGTGGCTGAAGATGATAGCAATACTGAAAGTACTCCCTTATAATATACATATATATATATTATATTCAACAAAAAACAAAAAAAAAATTCTGCACATTTTTTTCATATTACTTTTGGATGTTCACCGAAATTTCATATTTTCCGACCTATTTCCAAAAATGAAAGAAACAAAATTTCTGTTTGTGGACAGGATAACTTCTGATAGAATGAATGAACCCACACGACATTTTGGATGTGTATCCAGAACCCTATAAGGGACACCTATTAATTTTAAGTCAAATCGTCCAAAGGGAAGTGGGGATTAGGGGTGAGACTTAACACAAAAAAGTCCAATAACAGCCGTTTTAATGAATTTATTAACATAAAATTTTATATTTCAATTCAAAACCACACAAGGAACACACCTATTAATTTGGAGGGAGAGCGAAAACGAAATTGATTAATTCGCACGGCGGAAGTTCAGTGATGCATTTTTTTTTTTTTTTCAAAAGGTCCAGAGAAGTATTTGTTCTAAGCATCGTCTCTTAATAAAGGTAAGAACTCATAAATCTTTCTAAGCATTTCATAAAAAATATTTAACTCTTATTCTTGAAATAAACCTTTTTTAGTGAGATTTATTTTGTAAAGGGTATTTCTCTTTAAAACCACTTTATTAGTACAAGCGAACCCTATGCTTATCCGGGGTCGATTTGGAGTTAATGTCTAAGTGTCTACGTTTTTTCTCAATAACATGCGTGAAATGATATTCATGTAAAAGTCGGCGGTGAGCACGTAGTCCTTCGGATGTGACGTTAAGCGATAGTCCCGAGTCTGTACGATGTCAGGTACTCCTAAGACCCCTAAGCCAGGTGAATAAACCTCGGTAGGTAAAATTAGGGTCTCCTACTGCTCAGGTCCACCAGAATGACGACAGAGTGCTCTGGTATTATGTGATGTGTATTTAACAAAACGATTACTGATAACATTAATAAAATAAAAATCAGAAGCTTTTCCTAACTTAAATAAACAAGCGACCGTTATAAGGCCTATCTGTAAGTATAGGGTTCAGCTAAGCCCTCACACAGCAAAAAATATTCAAAATAAAATCTTACGAACAATCACAAAATGCTCATCTTACTTATCAAAAATAACATTACATCATGACCTGAACATACCATTCTTCCACGAAGTCACACAACAGTTTTACACAAGTTCATGCCATACCCGAACACACTGGTGGAAACTATGTCGGTCCGGTTCCTGCCAGGCGACCCTCTTCGACGACTGAATCGTCGTTGGCCGCATGACCTTCCTGAGGAGACGATGGTGTTGACCAGCCTTCTCATCAAGACTCAAGCAGTTTTTACTTTTCTTTTGTTCATATTTCCTAGTTATGATGTATTTCATACTTAAAAATTACATAACGAACGTGAAAAAAAAAAAAATAAATGAATATCATTGAAGATGTAAAAATTAAAATTACAACAAAATTAAGGTAAACTTCTGATTTTAGTTTTACTAATAATGTTCCCGTACTAGAACCCGTCCTTCAGACCTCTTCAACCCCTCCCATCGCTCCCCGGCCTTCCACAATTCATTCCTTGTCCAGGCCTCCACTCTACAACTCCCTGCCTCCCCCAATCCGTCACTCTCCTTCCGTGGCTTCCTTCAAATCCTCACTATTCCAATTCCTCTTCACCAAACAATCCACTCCCCTTTGATCTCTCCCCCGTATTCTCTAGTTCGTCAACCTCAATTGTCTAATCATTTAAATTATTTACTTATTCCATTTATTTTTTTTTTTTTTGCTATTCTCTATTTTTATATTTCTTTTATTATATTTCCTAAATTATTCGTTCATAATCAATATTATACCTTTTTTGTTCATTTTACACATTTATATATTTTTATCTTACATTTATTTATTTTGATTACTTTTCTTTTTCTTCTCTCCCCTCACACTTTTCTATCTAGCCCCTACTGTCTAAAATTAATTTTATTTCAAACCTTGTCTGGGCATCCTCCCCACTCTTTTATAATCAACCACCATAGTATTATCTCTGTCGATTTTTATTATCTATTTTATTTTTTTCTGTTACATAGATTTTTTTTATTTATAATTGTCTAGTTGTTCTCCAATGTAGCACTAATCTATTTATTTCTTTGTACGACATATTGATACTATATTTCATTGTTCCTGTTCTTTACTCTATATGTATTTATTCTTAGGGGACCTCGGTCCCAGAATAATAAAATTTCTTTTCATTTTCATTTTATTTCAATTTTCTCATGCAATTTGTAATCATTCCGTAAAATACAGGAACATTATTTCACATATAAATAAGTGTATCTTGTTAAAATGTAATCATTTTATCTTTAGTTTTACCAGTTACTCAGAAAAAAAAGAGGAAAAAATATTTCAGCATATACAAGTTTACAACAGGTATTACTTACTTGAAAGTTCAACCCCTTCCTTGACTACCGGTTGTGCTATATGTGCGGTTCGCACTCAGCAAACTTGCCTTAGTTTATAACTAAACGACTAAACTTGTAGCTTAAATTTATTGTGAAATAGACAATATTTCAAAAAACGAAATTTGTTTTATTTATTCATAAGTTAGGTATCTACATTAAATATGTATTCATATTTTGTCAATCTGTTAACATTTGAAGTAGCTTATCTTAGGAACCACTTAACCAATTTTTACTGAACTTATTCTTAAACTTTCATAGTTGATTGAACTTGTATATTTGTTTTATTATTATTTTAGACAAGAAGAGAAGCGATGGAGGCACAGATATGAAAGTGGAACCTATAAATTTGATACTGAAATCAGAAAATGCCTACATATTGCCAATTGATGATGGTAAGTTGTTGACATTTATAAAAAAAACAAATCAAATTACTTTTACGTTAATTGCCCACCATTCTTATGAGTAATTTCAACAAATAGTATAAAAATATTAACAATAAAGTAGTACACTGTTTATGTATTAACACAACACAATAAATAAGTGTATACTGCCATTATAGCCCACCCCGTTCAAAATTTAGAGATCCCATATAGCCCATCTTTGAACCGGGCTTATAAAATATAATATGAAATTTTATAAAAATCCGACTGTAGGCGTGATATTGGTACAAAAACATCACAAAATCCACCTGAATTTTATTAATATTGTAGTGTAGATTTTATTTATGCTATTATTAAGACTAGATTATCATAATACAATTGAGGGGGTTAGAAGCAAAGGGATGTAAGTGACAATTTGGCTGAAATTGAGATAGAGTGTGTTAACATCTTCCTTGGCACCTACACTGATTACTGGTTAGTACCAGTAATGCTATCCAGTGGGGGTAATACCTGAATTTACGATGTTACTATAACTTTGAAGGTAATTATCTCGAAATTACATTTTTGTCACTTACATAAATAATTTTATTTTAAACTCCGTAATATATCCTGGGCCAAACAGAACAAACTCCTTCTTAATCCCGACAAGACTCAAGCAATTTTATTAGGCAACAAGAAGCTCCTCAGTAACTTACTCGACCCCCCTCACTTAAAGCTGGACGACACCGATATTAACTACTCGACGAGAGTCAAAAACCTGGGTATCATCCTAGACCAATCCCTTTCCTGGAAAGATCACGTATCCTACATTTCCCGTAAATCCTTTCAATCCCTAGCACAATTTAAACGCTCCCGTCACTCTCTATCACAAAGTTCCCGACAACTCCTCGTATCCTCCCTCATCTTTCCCCATTTCGATTACGGGTGCCTGGTCTATTATGATCTGAGCAAGGGACTTGATAACAAACTCCAACGAACCCTAAACGCTCACATCAGGTTTGTTTTCGATGTTCCTAGAGATGCTCACATCTCGCCCTGGTACTCCGAGTTGAAATGGCTCAAACCCTCCTACCGCCGTGATTACCTCCTAGGTTCCTTCCTCTTCCAAATGTTAAAATCCAAAGAACCTTACTACCTTTACCAAATGTTCCAATTCAAGTCCTCTGTCCACCAAAGACACACCAGATCCCGTCCTTCGGACCTCTTCATCCCCTCCCATCGTTCCTCTGCCTTCCACAACTCTTTCCTTGTCCAAGCCTCCTCCCTCTGGAACTCCCTGCCTCCCCTCATCCGTCACTCTCCTTCCATGGCCTCCTTCAAATCCTCCCTATTCCAATTCCTCCTCAATAAACAATCTTCTCCCTCTGATTAGCCTCTTATTCCCCTTCTTCCATACTTTCCCTCTCCTTAACATATTTTATTATTATTTTTCATTGTCTTTGCTTATTTATTTTATTTATCTTTTCATCTTCATCCTCTTATTTTTTTTTTATTTTTTTTTTCATAAGTTTTTCTTAAATTAATTTTATAGGAAGCCTGGGCTAGATTCCCTCCTCCACAAGCTTGTTTTTTATATACATACCTACTGTTTTTTCTCTTTATTTTATTTTATCCTCTACATATTTATTTAGACATATTTATCCTATCTTGATGTCTTCTTAATGAATCTGTAATTTAACTCATTTTTTACTATTATTTTTTAAGTTTACTTATTTATTATTTATTTTTAATTTTATCATATTTATTTATTTTATTTTTATTCAATGATTTTTTTTACTTAGTTTTATTTATTTTGCTCTTGGTTTTATCCACTGTAGCACCTTTATCCCATCACTGATATTTCATTTTATTTGTTTCTCTGTCCAGTGTCTGTCATGTATTTATTCTTAGGGGACCTCGGTCCCAGAATAAAATTTATTTTCATTTTTATTTTCATTTCATTTTCATTTTCATTTCATTTCATTCATTTTCATATAGAAGCCATTGTTGTAATGTACATTTAGGCTGATTGAGAATTACTTATTGAATGATAGAAGTTCTTGTAGTGAGCTCTGAAGTTAGGTTCATTGGAAAAGAACATATAGGAGAATCAGCAATCAAAAAAAAAATTATGATATATATATTTTTAAAATTTACAAATAGGTATTCACAATTGTATAAATAACATACAAGCAAATTTGCAGAAAGAGAAAAGTATGGTAGAATGTCAAGAGGGGAGAAATCGCCCATGGGATTATTGTTGAAGTATATATAATAGCTAAGTAGATCTAAAACAGGTTCTTTTTAGTTGTATTATGAACAATTTCATAATTTATATTTTATTTGACGTTTTGGTGTATACCAACTACACAAGAGAAGAAACACTGCAACATACTTTATCGAATCTGATTCAGTAATTCAATACAATTGTACCTCATGCCCGGACTTTAACTACCAGGTCATATCCCCTACTGCCAGAGCGCTTTTTCGTCACTCTGGTGGACATGAGCCCGACTTTACTAGTCCTAAATTTTGCCTATCTAGGTTTATTCATCTAGGATGGGGTCTTTAACGAGTATCTGACATCGTACAGGCACGGGACCATAGCCTAACGTCGGCGTGGTCTACCTCTGTGCTAGGTCCAATTTGGTAATTTCAGTCATTATTTTAATATTTTGCAACAATCAATGACTTCTACGCTTTTTGGTTGCTTTTACGATTAATTAGGAGAGTCAGCTACCAAAATAAACCCTAATTGGTTAGCATATTCCACTGTGGCAATTTAGAAGACATTTTCCAAGTTGAAATGGTGAACCATTAGAATGATGGGCAGTTAATATTATAATATAAGTAGTGCATCTAGTGTATAAGTTAAAACAAACAATAACAATAAAACCAATTAATAACACTAATTCTGAATTCAATTAACTTTGTACTTAATTTAATTCTTTTAATTACAGATTCGGATAGTGAGCAAAAACCATCAGCAAATAAAGAAGATACCAATGTACGAATTTTGTCAGCACTGTTAAACACTAAGGATATAAGTTGTTTAGTTGCATCATCTAAAAACATAAGTTTCAATCCAATATCAAATGAATGAAGAGTAACAATTCCTTTATTTTATTATTATCTGAAATTGGCTTGGAGGGATTTGTCCTTCAAATAAGCCAATGCCCTTTTCTTCTTTCTAATGCAAGAGGGCTGACATTTTGCACACAAACCTAACTCCAGGGATGATACATTATTCGTATCAGCTCTATCGCGCGCATCCTTCACAATACCTTAATTAAAATGATAGTCAAAAAGTTTTTTGTTGTTGTTTATTTAGATAACTACCGTAAAATGAGGTTTTTTACCTCAGGCCCTGGAGGTTTTTACTGCGCCAAACTCCAAAATTTGCACCATTTTTTTTCCCCCCCTAGCTATACGAAGTATAGGGGAAGTTTTATAATCAAAGGTCAAAAACTCGATGTGGAGTTTTCAACAGAATTATATGTTTTCCGAAAAAAAGAATTCTATTCTGTCTGTGAACACGATAACTCCCGACAGAATCCAGAACCCCCTAAGAACGACTAAAATTGATTTTCAAGCAAAATCAACCAAAGGGAAGGGGGAGATTGAGAGGAAGGTTTAACACAAAAATTGTAATAACTGCCATGTAATGAGTGTGTAATATATATGTTATAAACAATATAACAATAAATAATGGACACATTATGTGTGTAAATTCAAAACCCCATAAGAACATCGGCAAATATAGTGACGAAGTGTACTAATGGTAATGTAGTATATTGTATACTTCAGTCTCATAAGTTATGGAATCCATAAGAAATTCGATGTTGAGTTTTCACAGGAATTTCATGTTTTCTGATCCCCTGATCCCAAAAATGAAATAAAACATTTCTGTCTATATGTGACAACCCTCGATAATATGATAACTCCCGATAGTATGAATGGAACGACACGACATTTTATATGTATCCAGAACCCTCGAACGACAACACCTAAGCGCAAATGGTCGACTGGTTTTGGAGAAGAGCGAGAAGTTAATTGAATAATTCGTTCTGGGGAAGTACATTGCCGGTGATTCACCAACGACTTTTATAATATTTTTTACCCTCAAGATTAATATGGCTTGAAAACATTTGTACTCGTTACATTGGCTACACTGGTAAATTTATCAAAAAAACAGGCGTCCTAAACCCCGTTTGAAACTTGTATGAACTAAGAAAGAAGACGATATTCCATAGCCATTATATGAACTACCTGTAGTTAGTTTAGTTATAATGACTCATGCCGGACCTCAACTACAAGGTCATATCGCCTACTACCAGAGTGCTCTTTCGTCACTCTGGTGGTCATGAGCTTGACTCTACCATGGGAATTCTAAATTTTGCCTACCCTAAATTTTTATTTACCTAGGATGAGGGTCCTTAACGAGTACCTGACACTATACAGACTCCCATCGCTTAACGACCCATCCGAAGGACGGCATGCTTAAGTTTATTTTATCTCCTAGATAAAATAAACTAAGGGCCTCGGCCTTGAGCTCAGTAAACAAACTCGTATACTACTGAGCAACCGGCGCCCTCTGACCTTCCTGTATGTGAACAAGTCTCATATAAAAATCCACAGTAATTTTAAATATTTTATTTACAGAAAAAAATTTACAAAACAACTATTAAAAAATAAATTATAATTTTTACGATATTAGTTTTTGGTCTGAAGAGGTAGAGGTGATGGAGACTAGAGGAGGCAGTTCCAGATCGAAGGGTATCGGCCGTCTGTTGAGAGGTATGCCCCACATCTTCCACAGAGCATTCAGGGCTGCCATCTCTTCGGCAACCCATGGGGTCTCTCCACAACCTAGAATAGAAACAGTCATCGTTATATTTCTAATACTGTCAACCTGTACAAAGATTGGTCAACCTACTCTTCGATTAATTCTGTCTGCAACTCACTATACAGCAAACCCAATTATTAAAAAAAAAAAAAACATGAAAAATAATCTACAACTTTTTTAGTTCAAGTTAACGTTATGAAACAAACTTTCAGATGATGCGTTACGACAAAAAAGTGAATTATAGTTAGTTATTGTGGTGGGCATTAACTACCCTAAATTTTTATTCCCCTAGGGTCTTCAACGAGTGGCTGATATTGCAGGCTTGGGACCTTAACGTCCGATCCGAAGGACAGCTTGCTCAAGGTTTTTTCATTTCCCAGATAAGTGACGTATATACCAACACAACGGCTTATATCACATCCCTAAGAAAACTTTCATAACTCCATTTTTTTTTCTGACCCAAATTGCAGACGTGGTAAAATGAACTTCGTCGTTCCTTTTGTTAAATGATTTTATTCCTTGAATTTTATGAAATTATGTTTTAAGGTTTTTACGTTTAATCTTAATCGCGAAAAAAATACAACATAATCTTAAAATTTTGATGGATAATGGTTATGTTCCTAAATTTAAGACCTTTTGCGAATATTCATTTTCTCGTTTATTCTCACTACCGTTCATAATATTGTGAAGAATAATATTCTCAACATAACAATACTTAGAAATGAATAAACAATATTGACTTATTTCGTAATTCATTTATTTACCTTTTACTGTTTTGACCATTGTGGTATTAATATGATCTCTCTCAAATGTCCCAACATATAATAAAAAGAAAACAGTGTTCTTTCATTTTCGATGGAATTATGGTATATTAAATGTGTGTTGTTTTTGTGACTCATGTTCGGGTTGTAACTACCACTCTTTCGTTGCTCTGTACAGTACGAGTCCTATTGTTATCCTTAAAACTTAAGAATCTGCTTAAAATAGCACTAATGTAAAATAAGCAAGTAGAGCCATACCTCTTCCAATGAGCTTCTTGTCGACATAGATGCCCACCTCATAGGTAGCGAGGAGTGAATTCTTGGCTGACTCTAGGATTATTCTTGACTCAGGAGTGACCCCGCCTAGAGCCGCAGTCAGCTCTTGAAGTGGCTGCTCTGGGCTGCAGAGGGGTGTGATGTCCATGCCAGCCAACTGAGTGATCACAAGATCCCTCACGAGGCAGGAAGCACGTCCTGGTCCAGAACTGGCAGCCAGTGCGGAGAAGACACCCTTCAGTGCGCGGCAGAGCGTGCTTGGGGTAACGGGTACTTCCTAGATAATAGTGGTCAATAAGACAACTACCGGAAAGTGTTATGTTTAAAATTGGCAATATACCAGGTGATCTATTTTACATGTTTCAAGAACGTCACGCAGTCACTCCTTGATACTCAGCGTCAAAAAAATCTTTCGGATATTTCGGATTTATATTTTTATTTATCAAAAATATAAATAAAAAATAAAATACAGTAAAACTTCCTCATAACGCTTGTCTATGTATTAAGTCCTCGCCTCGATTCCTGGTTATAACGCGGTTTTTTTTCTAGTCAGAGAAAAAAAAAAAAGAGCATAATATTGGTTCATTGAGAGAATTATATAAAAACTTTGATTTTAAAAAATCATATCGAATTCAAGAACATCCTTTTCCGTGGCGGAAAAAAAACATTGATAATTATTTTAACAAAATTTAATCTTAGTTACAGACATTGTAATTACATATGCACATTTAAATAATAATATAATGAATTAATCCGTTTTTCACTTTTATTACTAAACTGACTAGTTGTTTTATCGCATATTTTCATATTATTCTCTAATAATTAGGTAACATAATTTTTTGAGACGAAACACTGGGATTTTTGTATGTTTTACCGTTTATAACGGTCTTCTCTCATGTTTCCGATGACGAGACAAGAGTAGCCAACCAAACTTACAATTCCTAACATACAACCTATGACCGATGGTTCGGGGTAAACATGGAGGCTGGTACCAAGGATAAAGCAAAAACACGGTTAACCCAAAGACAGTAAACTTTTCTTTAGAAATGTAGGTTAATGAGGTTAAATTATGACAAGGACTCAATCCAGGGCTGAGAAATATTTATTCATTAATAGAATTACTCTACTTTTTTCTACTTCATCGGAAAACTACACAATTCATGGTTTTAGTTCTTGTAATATAATTTTATATATTTAAACGTGAAAGTTTTTGAGGAGGGCTTTCTTTATTTGCGTGAGGTTGTTTCCTTTCATCTATCTTATTGAGTTTAAACATTTTCATCAGCCCGAAAATACCCCGGGTTAAGCCGCAACATGGTTGGAAATTCTCAATACTTAACGATTAAATTTAAAAAAAAAACTAAAATATTTAATTAGACAAAACAGATTAACTTACAGCTGTCAACACAATATCGTCAATTCCTATGTTCTTTGACACTAGCGCCAGGATAGTTTCACTCAGTAAGTAGTCACGAAGAGAACTAAAAAACAATTTATTAAATTGTATAATGATATATTGTTGAATATTAATATTTTTAATAAATGAAAGACAATCTCTTTTGTCCATTATATACAAAAATCTGGTTTTCATTTGAGTGGCGAGAAATGTTTAGAGTATTCTGATAAATACGAAAATAGATTCAGATGTGCTAACTTCATAATACTAGAGATCAATTATTATGTATAATATATGTATATATGTTAAGAAAACCATGAAAGTGACATGTACGACTTATGCTGCGAAAAACCCATAAACCCAGGAATAAAAACAATAATCTGCATAATCAAACTTTATCACACCAACACATTTCTTCACTCTCCGAAATCAGGAATAAATTAAAATTAGAGAGGTGGAACATAATTATTATAAACAGATGTTATCTCTGTAAAATACTAATACCGACTATACAATTCAATGCGACCACACTCTCAATGGAGGGCCCATATGGAACTTTGATGCTAAGCCTAAACTTCCGTACAGGTCCTCCCTTTTTTTTTTCAATTTTTATTTTACAAAATAAAAATTATAGTAAAATTTTAAGTAACTGTATAAACATAAATTTCAGGGTCTCCGTTATAAGTTATCGTTCTTAAAAATGAAATTGGAAAGGACGAAATATAGATTTTAATTTGAGGGTAGTACACCCGAATTTCTTCCCATATTTAATTGAAGTCTTAATATTAAACTTTTAACTGAAACGAACGAAGATAAGATGTCACTAGAGAAGTCACCTCGATAATGATGGCATTGCCACATCATGGAGGCAGTCTCTCCACTCATCGAATAGAATATACCTGTTTTGTACAAAACAGAAGATTGAAATTAGGTGAATCTCCCCCTTAAATAATAACAATACAAAACACTTTCGGTCCTAGAAGCACAATCGATTTCTGAGACCGTTGTATAAAACAACTAAATACATAATTCAACCCTTACTCTAAATGCCTCTGTGGCAACTTTGGTAGGACAGTTTTCAGATACTGTCCAATGTACTGGTTCATGAACTCCTCTCCCTTCTCAGCCATCGATGTGTTGTCTTTCAGCTTCAGATCAAGTTCAATTCCAACACCTTTCAATTTTTCTTCTTCCTTATTAATGTAAGATTGTTCGGTTAAAGCTTGCCGAAGAAGAGAATCGTTGAACTCTTCACCTAATCGTTTCGCAAAAGCAAAAAGTTCCGCTTTATAATTCCTGAAAACGAAGAAAGTACAAGTCACAAAGAGAATTATGTGTAAAAAAAAACATTTAAGAAATATTGAGAAACAGACCATTCAAGAAAATCGCTCCGACGAAATGGCGGTTCTGGTCCCATGGCATCTTTTCTTTTTTTTAATTCTTTCAACGTAGGAGCCACCCATCTATGAAAACCACCTAAAAATCCATTTATCTATTGAATACTATTATAATTTAATAATTATACAATTCAACATGGACATGCAATTGGCTCAATTACCGGAAGGATATGTAAGGAATCTCCCAAACAAGAATGAGACGAATTCACAGCCTATTAGCTATTTTGTTGTAACATTTCTCCTTAATTATCAATCCGAAACAATTTAATTAAACAGCAATGACTACATTTAAATAAAATTGGAATGATATTTAATTCTTTAAATAATGGTTATTAGAATCTTAGGGTGGTATAAAAATACCTTCACACAATAACTAATACAATACCAAGAAATAGAAAATGTATTATTAAAGTGCATATAAATGAAGTATACCTTTCGAATGACCTTTTGATATATGCAACAGAGCATTGGACAGCAATCTTAAATTGAAAGCCATAATGGAACTAGAACAGAATTAGGCGAAAGACGGCTACTAAACGAGAATGAAACCTCCCGTTTTTAAATCTCATACAATTGATCGATATCAGATAATCTATCGATATCATAAAACTTTGTTATTTTTCATTTTTTACATCAATGATTATTCCATCATCAATAAAGTTATTTCTCTCTCTCTCTCAGTTTCATATCTATATTCTTAAACGTCATCGAATGTTTTCAAAGAGCTTGAAAATAAATAAATATCAATTTCGTCTTCTTGTTATCACTTTATTGAGACCTTCTCGATTCAAAATATGGTGGGTATACATAAACGGAATACAAATAGTATTCTCATTTATTCAAATGCTAAGTGAATCTTTTGCTCTATAAATGATAGAATAATCCTAATACGTAAAGGTAATATTTTTCTTCCTTTACTGATTTTCTTGGGCAATTACCAAAAACTTTTTTCTTATCTTATCTCGCGCCTTAACACTGTTTTTTAATTTGCAGGATATCTTGGATCCAGGGCGATAATAAACTTCACTTACTTATTTGGAGTTGATTTAAAACTATGGACAGTTCTTTATCTTCAGGCATAATTAGACTTTTAAAAGTTGACAGTAAAGTAAAAGATTCTCTGAAAAAATGTAAGGTAAGATGAACGTTTTCTGCAAGATCAATTAGACGAATTCTTAGTTTTAGATAATATTCGTTACTTAGACATAATTCCATGTTCTTATGTCAGTTAGTAGTTGCATTGAATTTCTCGTTTTTAAAAATGGGATACCCAAAATCTATGTTTTCTCTTTTTTTTATTTAATATTCTATTTTTCTATTAAAGTAGACATAAGTATAAATGCAGCACTAGCAATAAGTTTTCTTCTCGGTCTCATTTTGACAACTGTTTTCTAGTCGGATCGATAACAAACGTTTGTCAACCTATTGCTGATTGCAAACATTTGGTTGATGAAGACAAAATGTAAACATTCTATTGCAAACATTTGGGGAAAATGTTTTTTTGGTGGATATATGTACTAAGTTAACATGGCGTCATTTGACCAATGGGATTGTCATATTTGTTTTCAGGATAATTGTCAAGCATGGCAATTGTTAACCAACTATGAGAAAGATCTGGACAAGAAGATTTCCGAATATAATTCAAGTGCTATCGATGCTGAGAAACTTTTGGACGAACTACACAGATACAACGACATGAAGGACATGACTCAGGCTGTGATTGGTTCTTTGGCCAACATTGAAGGGGTCACTTCAGCCCAAATACACCACGAGTACCAACTACCCATCGACTCTTGATTTTGGATTATATAAAGGGTTGTCCATAAATTATGTAATGCAATTTTTGAAAAATGTTGATCCCCTTCTTAATGGGGTGTATCAAAAAAAAAAGACCGTTTCAACAAAAAAATAATATTATTTCGTTAATATAAAATAAGATTAATTAATTAAAATATAACCAATTGTGATCCACTGACATTAGCCATCTTTCAGCAAGTTGCTCGATCCCACGCTGTTACCATTCAAGGATGGCTGTCTAAAAACTCTTGCAATGCAATTTCGACTTCTGCAAAGTTATTAAAATTGTTTCCCTTGTAGAAAGTGAACCATGGAAAGAAACAAGTAATAATCTGACAGAGCGAGGTCTGGACTATATGGTGGGTGTGGCAAAAGTTCGATCCCATGTTGCTCTTGTAACTTTTCCTTGGTCCGACGGGAGTGTGTGGCCGAGCGTTATCTATCTATCTAATCTTGTTTATGAACATTCCACTGGCTCAATAAAACCTGAGTTCAATTATTTCTGACAATAATTATTGGTAAACATTAAATAGGATTAACGTATTTACAGTCCTTGGAATTCGTGCATTTGATAAAACGGTCATTTTTTTTGATACATCCTACTATAATCTATTTTTTAGGCAATTTCAGGGGGGTTGAACGAAAATTTGTCGATAAAGCGTTACATTACGATACCAAAACCTGTTACATTACAGAACAATATAGAAATTACGCAATTTTTTAAAATGTTTTTCAAACATCAATATTCTGTGTTCTAAAATTTGAAACGAGTGTTTATAACTAAAACACGAGTGAAATAATGAAAATGTATAGTTTTTTTTGCGTTACGTTACATTTTATAATTAACGTAATTTATGGATGGCCCCTGAATGGATAGAATTAAAAAATCAACCAATCCATATGATTTTTATACGAGATTTTGTACACAAATTAAATAGGAAATTGATATTTTTATAACAAGTGTTTGATTTCTGCCAGCCCTCCCCGCGGATATATTGTAAACTATATTAATGAAACTTTGTACACAATTGAAGAATGATGTATTGACCTAGATAATAATTTGGTATTTATATACACTAATCGAAATAATATGATAGTTCTTCTAAAAGTAGCAAAAGTTCGAGAAAAATAAAAAAAAACTGGTGCGTGCAACTCCGATGCGTGGCGAAATGAGCGTGACAACGTCTGAGTTGCGTGATAGTGTCAAGAATCAAATATAACAAATCATTTCAATAAAATTTTTGAACCTTGAAACAATTTAAAAACAATATAGAAAGAAAACATTTATAAGCATAATAGTTTTCAAAAAATGAAAATTTTGTTTAAAATTTTTATAAAAAGTTTATTCGATGAAAATATTATTTTCAAATTCATAGATCAAATAGTTTTAGAATGGTGAACAATTTTATGAAGCGTTTATTTAAATCAATGATTTTCACATTTATACATCATGTAGGACAATAATGTAATTGTGAAGTTCAATTATCAATTCGATTAGTTAAGAGATAACAAGGTGGCGGATGCTCTCTCTCTCGGCGCATGCGCGATACGAAAGTAACATATGCAGGTAACGCAGTTTTCTAACATGGGGTGCTGGCCTTCCAATTTATAAGACGTTGTCACGTCAAAAAGTAGAAATTGGGTTTGAGTACAAAATCGATCACGAAAAGAAAATAGTTAATACATACCTACGCGAGATGTTTCATTATTACAGAAACTTTTACTGAAAACAAAATCCCATACATCTTGATGAACAATTTTGAATAGAAACCACAATTAAATAGAAGAATTCGAACATTGGAGTGAATTATCTTCAGTAATATAAAAAGGTGGTCAATGAATCACCGGCTATGTACATCCCCAGCACGACTTAATCAAATACGTTTCCGCGCTCCCTCCAAACCCAATCGACCGTGTGACTAAAACACAATATTTGACTTACATAGTGTCTTTCTGAATCCTCAACTAAACTTTGTGTCGATACATTCAATACATCGACAGTTATTAAAGTATTGAGTTGAGGCCTCCTTCCCTAAGACCGATTTTGCGGAAAATTAATAGGTGCCAACCTTATGGGGTTTTGAACTTAAATATAAAATTTTATGTCAATACATTCAATATATTGGCAGTTATTGGGATATTTGTGTTGAGCCCTCCTTCCCCTTCTTCGGCTGAAAATGAATAAGTGCTTATATGGCAGTGAATATACATATAAAATATCGTGTCAACACATTCGTTACATCGGCAGTTATCGTGTTCACAAACAGATTTTTTTTTTTTTTTTTTTTCATTTCGGAATATAGTAGTTGGAAAACATGAAATTCAGTTGAAGACTCCGCATCGAATTTCTGACCGATTACGTAACTTCCTTTATACTATAACTGGGGAAGTAAAAATAACCAATAAATACTAATTGAAGAAAAAATTATTTACAAGTTATTTTGTGGCCGTTAGTATATTTTAAATAAACAAAATTATACCAATTACTAATGTTTGTACTTCATAGAAATGATTTTGGTAGCGTTTGTGTTTGTTTATATCTCATATTGCTTATTTTCTTATCCGAAGATATGTTTGGATACGATTGGACTGTATCTTATAGATGGATATTTCAAATTTTCAAAAATGTTATGCCACCTTAAAAGTAATTAGAAATTATTTTATAGTTAGTAATTGTGTCTCATACCCGGGCTTTACCAGGTAGTATCGCCTACTACCGGAGCCCACTTTTGTCGCTCTGGTGGACATATATCCCAGTCTTCTAAGTGAGTCCTAAATTTTGCCCACCCAGGTTTAGTTACTTAGAGTCTTTAACGAGTAGCTAACATCGTACAGGCTCGGAACCATCGCTTAACGTCCCATCGGAAGGACGGTGTGCTCCAGATTTTTTTAATCTCCCAGATAAAAACCAAAGGGCCTCTGCTGGGTTTCGATCTACTGGGCACCCTTGTATATTATTTGTGATGAAAATGGTATTACATTGGTCAGATAATGAAATTATTTTAATTTTCCTATTTATTTATTTTTTAATACAACAAACGAATCTCAAACAATTTTCGACGTTTCTCCAGCAATTTCCGATGAATCTTTACGAAACGCTATTATTCAGAGCAGTATTTTCCATATAGCAATTTGGTCAAAAAGTAGCCTATTAAAATGAACGAAAAAATCGATGCATCTTTTTTTAACTGCCATGGTTTAGCCCCTATCACTGAATTTTTAGTTTCCTATCTATTTATCTTCATATGGCTTAAATTTGATCCCCCCTTAAGCAATAGTGGTGGTTCCAAGATTTTCAAGAAGTTCTAAGGCCTCTGGCAGTAATTGCATAATATTGTGTGTAGGTTATTCAATAAAACTGAATACTCTTACTCTACGTATTCGAATAATTCGTAAATCACGAGTAACCAATATCGAATATTTTATGGACCTATTCCTGCTATTAGATATAGGTTGATTGAAGAAAGATACATTTTTAAGAGAGAGGCTACATATCCGAAAAAGTGCTAGATTTTTGGAAATCTCATGAGACGTTGCTCAAGACTCAACTTGAGAGCTACTGGTTATAAGACAATAAATAATAAACAACAGACAATATTTAAATCATTAATGTTTATATTTTTCAAATCATGAAATCTATCTCAATATGCAATGAGGAGTCAAGGAAATTCAAAATAATAATTAATGCATGGTGGGAAAGTGACCCTGTGAAAAGAACTTGGGTAGAACTTGACATACATTGATACATTACTATTATTTCCAACGAACTTATAAAATACATTTATTTATTTTGCTTTCTACATTTTAAAATATTTGTCAATAATACAATACAATGTATTTTTTCAGAAAAAGAAGACAATTTTGTTTGATTTCTGACACTCAACTTAAACAACTAAAATATATGTACACAGTACTTAAAACATACGTAACATACATATATGCGTATAAATATATATATATATTTATACGCATATATATATAGGTTAAATAAATACTAATATAAAACTTATGGTTCTACAAAAAATGATAAAACTTGGTAACGATATTTAAAATCAGAGCAGAGATCAATACTCTGACTGGAGCCAGCCAAAGACAACACCTGGAACAGAAGAATCCAACTTAAAATGTTGCAATATACAGGATGTCCTTTTTAGATGATCCGACTGAATTTCTCTTAAACAAGATAACGTTATCGAAAAAATAAAAAATATATATTTAACATTTTTCAGTCTAGTATTAAATTATTAGCTGTGTGTCGAAATAATTGTATACATGGTACTTCAGATTAGGTACATTTTAAAATTTCAAGTAGGACCCTATACTTTCTGACACACCATTTTATTGAAAATAATTAACTACTAAAATTGAGAAGCAAATTCTTGAAAATAATAAACCAAACGAAATTAGGTATTTTTCCAAATTTTGTATCATAACTTCGTTATTTCTTGATCAATTTAAAGTCGGATTGCGGTAATGATTTCAGCGTGAAAAAGCCTTTAAAATGATGTATCAGAAAGTATAGGTCTTATTTGAAATTTTAATGTTGTACTGAAGTAGGTACCGTGTATAAAATTATTTCGACAAACAGCTAATAATTTAAAACTAGACTGAAAAATATTAAAAACGTATTTTTTATTTTCTCGATAACGTTATCTGTCCACGAGAAATTCAGCCGGGTCATCTAAAAAGGACATATATATATTTTTATAAATTTACAAACAGATATTTACGAATGTATAAAGAATATTTACAACAAGGAAATATGCTAAGAGAGGGAAAAAATGGCAATTTCAAGAGAGCAGAAATCACCCAGTGATGACCATCCCCTTTGCACCGAGTTGCACTCATGAGCGCAAAAATAAATAAAAAAGTCGTCAATGGATCACTGGTAATGTACTTCCCCAGCAGGAATTAATCAATTAAGTTTACGCTCTCCCTCCAAAACTATCAACCGTTTGGGCTAAACATCATGTATCTTCATATTACATTTTGTGTCGATACATTCATTGCAACGGCAGTTATTAGAGTTATTGTGCTAAGCCCCCTTTCCTTTTGCCGATTTGAGTGATAGATGTCATCCTTAGAGGATTCTGGATACACATATAAAATTTTATGTGGATACATCCATTCTATCAAGAGTTATCGTGTTCACAGACATAAACATTTTATTTTTGTAATCTGGAGAAGTAAAACTAATATGTACAATTTACCGAGGGAGGGGGGGCTATTTTTTAAAATGAATTTCAAAGTTTAAAATTTCTCTTCAGGAGTTATTACAGAGTTGACAAGGATGGGAAATCCTACCCACACAGACCCATTGTTACCTCAGCAGGAGTGTCTGTATGAACTGCAGAATAAATAGTTGATGCTGAAGTTTCGATCTTTGACTCAACCTGCAATATAAACAAAACAAATTAATATCACACAAAAGTATTAATCTAAACAGCCAGACAAGACCAGAGTGGATACAGATTCTGCGTTTGAGTTGTTGACTCGCATTGACAACCGTAGAACAGTGAATAAATGTTTCAATATTAGTTTTTTTTTAAATATACGTCTAAAGTGAAATATAGCATTATTCTTATTACTAAGAGAGTTACTACCTCTTACACAAAGTTCAACAATAACATTTAAGTTTGCTAGGTTGGCATATTTATACAACTCTGAGGCTGTGACTCCCCAAGAGAAGCCCCACGGAGGAGAGAAGTTCTGTCATATCGGAAAATTCAAACAGTGAAAATATTATGGTTTAAACATAAACTTGGATGGGATCCTCAAACCCACAGGACACGGTCCTCAAACTCCGACCCACACATTGGAGAAGACGAGACGGCAGCTCACTTCCAGAGTAGATGTTCAGGATATACTCGAACGAGATCCCACATTTTCGGTAGAGAAGTGATGATATAGGAAGATTGACCACGAGAGTATTCTTACGATTTGTTAAGAAAACTGGGAGACTATGTTCTTTAAGAAGGTAAGGTAGAAGTTCAGCGCCTCCAGGGAAGGGATAAGAGCATTTGATCCTTAGGTCCCTAGGAGCGCGCACCTGTCCACCCAATGTATACATATATATACTTGAACATTTAATCACAAGCTTCAAAAAATAATCGCAAGAAATTCAAATGAACCAAAGAAATGGCATTCATAATGTACATATATTATTAAAAAAAATTAATTAATGTTTTTGTTTTTTTTAATTAAACAAGATTTTGATTGTATTTTTTTTTTTTTCAACTTTGGCGCATCGAAACTGAGGTTATTAGCGCCTGCACAACTTGGATATTCGCTCGGTGGGGGCACCTTCAGTGCGGCTATCTCTCCTGACTGTCAGAGCACAGAGAGCAGCAGCCTATGGTACCTCTCCGTACTCCTTTACATCGGGGTTCTCTCCCTGTCACTTCTAGAGCGGCAGAAGGGGGAGAGTACCCACCTCCAATTATATAAATCGATATTCCGCAAGAATTGCAGTAACTGCCTCGTATATGGAGAACCAATTTTTAAAACTGCTGAAGAATTATGAGGGCTTGAGTGTTATATCGACACAGATCGCAAAATGTATTCAGACATTGATAGTCAGGAACTGTCTTAAGTTCAGCAAAGTGAGTTTTAAGTTTGCAAAGGCAAAAGAAACATTTACTTCAACATTTGTGAAATTAGACAGTATAAATGTTAAAGAAGTCCTTTAGTTTTATTAGTTTTTTCACGATATTGACACAGATCAAAAAATATATTCGGACATTACCATAATAGCTGTATTTTCTTTCTTATAATCGAATTTCTTTCTCATTCACACAAAATTGACAGACAGAACCTCCATAGAGATATTTTGATCCCTTCATCGATTTATATACAAACATGAACGTATTACATACGTAATAACACAATAAATGTAAAGCAATAACATGACATAATTCGACTTATCGTCTGCACAGTTGTTATTTTTTATATAATATTTTTCTGACAGGATTTTCAATGTCAGAAATATTATAATCCTATAAGAGCAAGACTGTTTAACCAAACATTGTCTACATTAATTTCAAAAACTAAATAACTCACTTCGCCATTCCTCGAGAAGATATAAAAGTAATCATCGTTGCCTCCAGCCAAGATCGATTCTCCATGAAGCTTGGACACATGAATACCAGCATCGTGCGTCTCGTTGAATGATGTTATCAGTTCAAGACTCCGCAGGTCTCGCAGGCTAATACGTGATCCCCCACCGCACACCTGAGCAAATATATATATGCTTAGAATGAAATTCTAAAATACAATAAATAGTTGAGCTTGACAAAATAGAGCAATAAAAAATATTTTTTTGAATAACCCTCTTTCCTCGATGAAACATGTCAGATGGGGAGGCGGGCTGGTTGGTAAAGGTTAGTTATTTTGACTCATACCCGCGCTTTAACTACGAAATCATATCGCCTACTACCAGAGCGCTCTTTCGTCCGACTCTACAGTGGGACTACTAAATTTTGCCTACCCAGATTTATTCACCTAGGATAGGGATTTTTAACGAGTACCTGACATCGTACAGGCTCAGGACCATCGCTTAACGTCCCATCCGAAGGACACCATGCTCAAGGTTTTTTCACTTTCAAGATAAAATCTAAGGACCTCGGCCGGGTTTCGAACCCACGATTTTGAGCTCAGTAAGCAAGCACGCATAAAACTGAGCTACTGGCGCTGCTACATAACTTCCCAATACTATGCATAACTCAGAACGTATAATTTTATGTTTGTTTGTGGGTGTCTATGTATACAATAACTCACTGTACCGACAAGAAATTGTATATTTGTATACAGAACCCCATGAGGACAACACCTATTGACTTTCAGCTGAATCAGGAAGAACTGGAGGATTGACTAAAAGACCCGAATAACTACCGATGTAATAAATGTACATTCACCCGAAATGTTGTATGCTGGTTCACAACTTCATGAGAAAGACACTACTGATTTCCAGCCGAATTGGCGAAAGGGAATGGTGTTACCAGAGGAAGGAGAGTAAATTCATTGTAAATGTGCAAAATACTAACCAGATAATTGCCGTCCATGTGAACATCGCCAATCCACTTGCCGAGATGAGGTCGGGACACCTTGGGCTCACGGTGAGGTTCGAAGAGGCCTGTCATGGTGTTCTGACGAAGGTCCCACAGACGAACGCTGCCGTCCTCACTCCCTGAAGCCATCTGCCATTCACTAAACAGAAAAGCATAATGTTAAACAAGAAACTAGAAATATATATTTTTTTAAAATATTTTCTATTTTACAACAAATTTGTACAAAAACTACCGGTTTCTGCACTACACCATCGTCAGATTTGGTTATGAACTAAGTTTTTTTTTCTACTTATTTAACTTTCCTGAATATGTCCGCGTTTCTAAATCTAGAAGTAGAAAATCAAAAAGTGAAACAACTTGAAACTAAGATATTAGAATATTTAATTAAATTTGAACTCCGAGAAAGCTACATTGTCCCAATACATACGAGGAGCCCAGATTCTAAAGGGTATAATTGTTATTAAAAATTCTAGTTAAATGCATGAAAATGATACCAAAGTTAAACAATTTTGAGATATCAAAAGATACAGTGCTGAAACCGCACTCCGCTAACATTTTTCAATAGGAAAGAAATAACACTAAAATAATTTCAGTTAGATACATTTATAGATCAAGTGTAGTATACACATTTTCCTTGAACATCCATCAATAAGAGAGAAGGTAAAGAAAAAAATACATTAATATAAACTTTATGAAATATATTCAAAAAATACATTAACAATAAGTAACTGTTGTATTTGTTGAAGTCCTAGTGTTATTTAATCAATTATTGATGGTATAAAAATATTAAATGGTTGAAGGTTTTTCAAATTACTTTTTTCTTCTTTATTAATATCAATGCGAATTCTTTTGTCATTATTATACTTCATTATTCGGAAAAAAATATTATGTTAATCTGTTTAACTGTCGAGAAAAGTAGCAAGACGAACACCAAATATTTAACGTTAAAAAAGTTGAAATAATATCAAATGTAGCAATGGACAAAATGAAAACTATGTTTGAATCCACAAATGAAAGAATATTAATCCACATTCAATATGAATCTGAAGCGGAGGGGTTTCCATAGCAACTAATTCAGGAAGAAGGGGGATAATCAATACTGATAGCCAATTTATCCAAATAAAGAAGAGATAATCCTGCATTTTCATTTCAATTTAGTAAGTAAACTAAATTGGTTCAGACAAATCATAGTTTGTAATGTCCATTTTTGAAGTGGGTAACACTAATAAACAAATGGCATGGACAACTTTTGAAAGCACTAACTATAGTATGACGTGTTTATACACAAGAGAATATTGTAAATGTGTTATCACAGCTTGCCTGGTCTGTTGATACATAAAGTATAGTAACTAAGAAAATCTACTTACTGATGACATATGCTATGTAAATAATCAGTGTGGCCCTCGAAGGTTCTAACCAATTTTCCATCTTCCAAACTATAGACATAGATTTTATTATCTCCACAACCAGCAAAGAGATACTTCACATTGTCATCTTCAATGACAAAAAGTGAATTCACATCAATACTGTCCAAAAAAGAATTGACTCCATTCCTACAAATTCATGTGTATTAGTGACAACATAATAGAGAACAACAAAAACTATAAATATGATTCAACTTACGATGGACATGGTAATTGAATGGACCATGATAAATCTGGCACACCATTTTTTACTGACTCCCAATTCCAGCCATATATGGCTCCAACAGTTCCAGTAATCAAAAATCGGCTTGTTGAAACCATACTACAAATTTGCTCCTGCTTTGGTGAAGTGAATGAACAACTTGGTGCTTTCTTTGGACTGTTTTCCGCATTGTTCAGGATGTTCTTCAAACTGAAAAAAGAACAAAGGCAAAGTTCACACCTTCAACTTTAACTGCAACACACGAAAGTTTCAAACAACTTTACATACTTACTCAAAAACCACAATGTCCCCATAATTATTTCCACAGACAAGATAATTACCACATGGAGAATACACTTGTGACAGTATACAATTATAACAAGTTTTGTCCACCATCGTAGAATCACACGGTCATAGGATTGAAACGCTTCATGTACTTTGTTTACGAATTCAAAGCTTAAGATCTGTTGATCACCTGGCGGAATGAATCGGAAATGGGTTCAGATGATAATGTCAACTCCCTCAAGGTCAACAAATTTTAAATTTAATACTTATTCCTTTCATAATTTTATACTGAATAAAATTACTAACCTTTCCGAACCTAAAATTGAAATAATAATAGTAGAAAAGAAGAAAGACTCTGGCGGGAAAACTCATATCAGCTGATCAGCGGGCTCTTCATTTGAATGACTTTACCTAAGGTCACTATTAACTTCTGCTGATTAAGACTGCAAATTATGAGGTTTATAGATATACTCTATGATTAGATATCTATCTATGACATCATAATTACCTTCTGAATCATGTCAAATCTGGCAAACTTATTGCATATCCATCATGTTCCTACAGTATTTCTTTGAAATATGGGTTCTTGTAGTTTGTCACATAAAAGAAGGTCTTATATTGACCAAAGTTATTTAATTCTGGGTATTTACGTTAATAATCAATAGTTGATTTAAATAGGGGCTCCTAAATCATACAAATTTTGTGTCGATAATTTCATTACATCGGCAGTTATTGGAGTTTTTGGGTTGAGCCCTCGTCAGATCCCCCTCATTCCCTTTGGCCGATTCCACTGAAAATTAATAAATGTCGTCCTTATGAGGTTATGAATTTACTTGTGGAATTTTGTAACGATACATTCTTAACAAAGGTAGTTATTATAGTTTTTGAGTTAAGCCTCCTCAACAATCCACCTCAACTCTTTAGCCTATCTGGCTGAAAATCGATGTGTTCTCCTTATGAGGTCCTGAACAAACAAAAAATTTCGATACATTCATTTTAACGGGAGTTATTTTGTTCGCAGACACAAACATATAGCATTTTTTTTTTTTTCATTTTTAGAATTCGGAGGTTGGAAAATATGAATTTCCGTTGAAAACTCCAATGTTTCTTTCTTTCATTTAGTTTCCGTTTAACGTAAAGTTAAATTGAATAAACTAAAATAATAATAATAAATAAAATAATAAAAAAATTGTCGGTGAATCGGCTACTTCCCCAGAACGAATTATTCAATTAACTTTTCATTCCCCCTCCAAAACCAGTCGACCGTTTGCGCTAATATTTAATAGTTGACTTACATAGGGGCTTCTAAATCCTCATTCAAAATTTTGTGTTGATAAATTCATTATATCGGCAGTTAGTAGTGTTTTTTAATTGAGCTCCCTCCCTTGAGTCCACCCTTTCCTTCGGCCGATATCGCTGAATTTTGACAGGTTATGTCCTCATTGGGTTTTGACTTCAAAATTGAAATTTCATGTCAATACATTCATTACATCGGCAGTTATTGTAGTTTTTGAGTTGAGCCTCTCCTCTGATCCCCCTTCCCTTTTGCCGATTCCGCTGAAAATTAGTAAGTATCGTCCTGAAGAAGTAGATGCTCCCTACTATGTTTCCAACCTTACCCTCAAAATTACTCTTGTCGTTGACCTTATTCCCGCTTCTCAATGTTTCACTCCAATTTTCCTTCCATAACAATCGCGTTGTTCAATCCTTGACATCACCTTCCCACCCAGATGATCCTCCCCAAAGAGATGGTGCTGGCCAAGAGGCCTGCTATGATAGGATAGCAACCTGGAAGTGCTGGTAGCGACAAGCCTCTTCTTCCCTCATTGTCGCCTCTCTTCAACTCTCCTGTCCCTCTCGGTCTGTCTCCACTGCTAGTCAGAGGCTAGGCAGATCCGGGGAGAACGGGCGACCACCCATGCCCCTATGACCTCCTTTACCTTTATTTAGCTGTAGGAATGAGGACAGTACCATGCGATGGTGTTCCGGGGTCTCGAAGCTGAATAGTTGGTTCTCTTATTAAGATTTATCATTATTTTCTATATAGCTTTCTTTATTTTGTTTTATGATTTTTTCATGTAATTACTTTACTTTTTCACTGTAATTTTTTTCATTCATTAAGTCTTACTTTAATTTGTAATTATTATTCTGTATATACTTTATATTAAGCATTATATTTAAGGTCAAGGTCTAGAACGCGATCTCTGAAAGCTTTGAGGTCAGGCAGGGTCTGAGACAGGGCGACCCATTATCCCCCTTACTCTTCAATATAACACTGGAGCGCTATTAGGGGCATCCGTACGAATCCAGATGGCACTATATATAACAGGCTCAGTCAGCATCTCGCATATGCGGACGACGTGGTCATAACCGGACGAACGAAAGCTGCATTGGCGGGGGCGTTCCAGGAATGTGACGAGGAGTCCAGGAAGCTTGGTCTTCTTGTCAGGTTTGACCGGGTGGATAGCTTCAAGTACCTGGGGGCTGTTATCACGGAAAGGAACGACGTTGAAGAAGACATCAAAGCGAGGATAACGGCCGGGAATATATGCTACCGGTCACTGCAGAAGGTGTTTGGATCGAGGACTCTGTCCCGAGACGCCAAAATAACAATCTATAAAACAGTCCTGAGACCGGTCGTCACATACGCGAGTGAAATCTGGGTCCTGACTAGGAGGGACGAAGTTTTACTCAATACGTGGGAGAGGAAGGTATTGAGGAAGATATACGGCCCTACTCCAGAGGGGAATAGATATGGACCAATAGGGAGCTGAGGGACCTGTACAAGAGCCCGGACCTGGTGACCTTAGTGAAGCAGGGGCGGCTGTGATGGCTGGGACATTTACAGAGGATGGAGCCAGACAGATTGCCGAGGAAGATACTGGAAGGACATCCGGGAGGACAAAGAAGAAGAGGTAGACCCCGCTTACGTTGGCTGGAGGACGTGGAGGACGACCTCAGAACGATGGGTGTGAGAAGATGGAGACGGGAGGCCGAGGATAGAGTAGAATGGCGGAAGATTGTTGCGGAGGCCCAGGTTCTACAAGGACCGTAGCGCCAGGGAAAAAAAAAAAAATAAATAAAAGAAATATACTTTATATTTATTTTTTGGTTTCCTCTCTTATTATTTAAGTAAGACTAAATAAATAAAATAAATGGCAGTGAAAAAAGTATAGTACCGTAACTTGGGGTTACTTGGACCCAAAAAGTGAACATTTTTGTACATTTCCTACCAAAGGATATCCTTTAAAAACATTAATTATGCTGATAGCCTAATTTTTACTACTTTTGTGATATTTATCAAAGATTCTTTGTTTTTTTTCTTCAAAATTTTAATTCTCTCTATATATAATAAATTATTGAAGTTTGGGTCCAAGTAACGCTCGGGTTGGGGTTACTTGGACCCAAGCTACATTTCCCATGAAATAAACAATTGAAATAGGTGCTGGGCTCAAGTAGGACCTAGGATCTGGAAATAAAACACTTAGTCACATTTTAGTTGTAATTTGTATTTAAACCTACTTTACATTGTAACTGAAAACAACCCCCTTCTCATTAGTTTTGGTGAACTAATTTTTTTTTTTATTTCGCACCACTTATAATATAAAATGTCCTTTTCTCCAGGCCATTTCCAAGCTTTTTTGGTCGGTGCCATGCAATCAACAATGGCACCGTTATCGTCCATGCTCATTACCACACCTGGAAATATCATGTTATTCCATGACACAAGAACAAAATTCCCAACCTGTAAGGAACCTTTTAACGTGCCTTCATGGTCTTCCTTTTCTTTGCCTGTCACAGGAGTTTGAACTTGTGGATCTGCGACTGTAGGTTTTGAATCAGTCAGGGTAGGCTCATTGATAGCGCCACACATTTCATCCTCAGAAAAAACTCAGTCACTTTCTCCGGAATCCCGAATACTGTAAGCAATATCTTCCTCAGACGTAGAATCATCAAGATCTGTTTTCTTGAGCTTTTTCTTTGGAGGCGCTTCTTTGGAGGCGATCCAGGTTTACTGGCCTGTCTTGTTGAGGCAAACGAGATAAAATTGCGTCTTTACTAGTGGGAAAAATGCCAGCTTTCTTAAAACCTGCTTTTAAATTGTTTCCCAAGTTAGACTCCATTTCGTCTAATACAGTCCTTAGTAGCATAGGGAATTGGTCTTTTGGTAAAGATGCCACTCTCTTTCCAACATCAGACTGTTTCCATTTGGTCAAAACATCCCTCCACTTAGCTTTCAGAGGCCTAAAATAGGCTATATCGAGGGGCTGAGTTAAATGTGAGGAATTAGGCGGCAGGCAGACAAATTGTATGTTATGCTCTTCACACAACTTAACAACATTTAAGCTGAGATGGGATGTCAAATTATCTCCAATCACAATCTTTGTGCCTTCCTTTTTCTTGAGCACAGGCAGAAGGTGGGTGGTAAACCATTCTTCAAATATTGCGAGGTCAATCCAACCATGCTTACTTCGGTTGTATCTTGCACCCACTGGTCCGTTTTCTGCCCATGTTGTCCAAAGGTGTTCAGCTTTATATATAACGTAAGGTGGGAGAGATGACCCTGCTGCATTCCCACAAAACATGACACTCACGTTAGACTTTGTAGAGTTGATTACCCTCTCTGGGTATTTGCACCCTCAGCGGCAAATTATCTTGCTCCTACCAGGGTCATCGGACATACTGGTCTCGTCATAATTGTAAATATTACCTGGAGGAACATCTTTAGTCAAAGCACTCAAGTTGTCAATATACTCGATAATTACTTTGTCATCTATGGCAGCACGAGCTCTTTTGATATTATTGGCAAATCTGATTGACAACTGTGTATGCCTCTTCAAAAATAATTTAACCCAGTCACGTCCAGGGAGATTATTTCGGAAACATCTAACTGATCTTCCATGCATTGCAAGGTAGGACTTGACAATAAATCGAAAGTCCAGTTCATCGACGGGAAATCCGAAATCACAAATTTTATCTAAATGACTGGCAAAGGCCAACTCTCCTTCACTGGTAAAAACGATTGGATGTCCAGGTCTGTTAAATACATCATTCTTTAATCTCCTTTTTATAGTGGACCTACTTATTTTAAAGTGGACTGATGCGTCCCTCTGAGACATTTCTCTTGACCTTACAGCGTTTAAACATTCCTCTAGTTTTTCAGCTGTAAAATCCGAATACTTCCTGCTCCCAGGAGACCTCTTGTAATTTCGGGGCATTTTTGGTTTCAGCTCTGCAAATGAACAGGGACCAAACCATTTAACGATAGAAAATTGACAAAACGTATTGATATAAATTATTTTTACTCTGAAATTTGAAATGTTTACTTAAACTGGCTGGGTCCAAGTAACCCCATTTTAAGTTTATCAGCACACTATTCATTACTTATAAATTTTACTGTGTTATGTGGTTCTGAATCTAGCTAAAACTATAGTTATTTTCTTAAGGACTATATATGAAATGAAAATTTCTCTTACTTGAAAAAATCATAAAATTATATATATATATATTTTTTTTCACTCCTTGTCCATCACGTTCCCCCCCAGACGATCATCCCCGAAGACTGACGTGGTGCAGGCCGAGAGGCCAACAATATATATTACCAACACTTCCAGGTCGCTATTCTATCCTCTCGGCCTGCACCACCTCAGTCTACGGGGATGATCGTCTGGGTGGGAAAAAGGATCGAGCAACGGGATTGTTATGGTAGGAAAGATTGGAGTGAAAAAAAAAAAAAAAAAAAAATATATATATATATATATATATATATATATATATATATATATATAATTTTATGATTTTTTCATGTACTATACTTTTTTCACTGTCATTTATTTAGTCTTCCTTAAATAATAAGAAAGGAAACCAAGAATAATAATATAAAGTATAATATACAAAATAATAATTACAAATTAAAGTAAGATTAAATAAATAAAAAAAATTACAATGAAAAAAGTAAAGTACATGAAAAAATCATAAAACACAAAAGATTTATTAATTATTATTATGTCGTATACCTATTCACTTATTTAAAAATTATTTTATTAATTTAAAATTTTTATTGTTCAGGAAGATTTGATGGCAGACCGGGTAAAGTTTTCAACTCTCTCCGCTTCTGTCTTCCAGAAACTAACTGAAAAGATATATAGGTATATTAGGTACATTGTAATCAGATAATATATATAGTATATAATATATATAGTATATAATATATATAGTATATAATATATATAGTATATAATATATATAGTATATAATATATATAGTATATAATATATATAGTATATAATATATACTATATATATTATATAAATACAAAATTTAGAATGAGGATTTAGGATATAAGTCAAATATTTTATATATATATTACATTATAATCACATAAACATCAAATTTACTAATGGTTTCTTTTGGAACAACATTTATTTTAGAATTTTTACATTATTGACAAATTAACTTCTGATTTTAACGAATTAAGGCTATTTAATTTATGCTCTAGTGATCGCATCCCGAAAATGCCATAATTAGGTGAAACCTATTGTTTATTTTGTAAATAAAGTATAAGTGAAGCAAATGTGTTTTTTGCTCATAACATTATGAGTACAACATATTATTTTGTATACCTATTCACTTATTTGAAAATTATTTTATTAATTTAGAATTTGTACTATTGAGGATGCTATGATGGGAGAGCGGGTAAAGTTTTCAACTCTCTCCCCTTCTGTGTTCCAGAAACTAACTAAAAAGGTGAGTTAGTGTGAAGGCCAGAAGTGGCTCTGTTAGCATGTAAATAGCCCCAGTTCACAGCTAATTGTCTTCACAAAGAGTCAGCTTCCTCTTTAGATCTGACCTTTTGTCAGAGTGGGCGGATCTTCTAATTGACTAGAAAAATGTCAGTCCACCTTCTCTCTATTGAGTTTTTTTATTTTAAATTTACAGAATTACTTTTAAACCTTATTTAATTTGAAAAATTATTAGAATTGGATAATTATGTTATATTAAAAACTATTCTTTAGAGATTTGTTGCTTAATTTGTGAATAATTATAACAATAACAAACACGTAAAACTGGTGATATAAAAAGGCGAAGGGCGTGTTGGCTTTCCTCGGTATCCTGGACCTCTATAAACCTTGGACAAGATATTTTTAATTACGTTTTACGCTGTAAACATTTACAAGACTCAGAAAATTTAGCGGAAATATGTTTTCCAGTGCCTCTGGAGTCTATTCAAAAGAACTTTCAAGAGACATCTTAGATAAAGAGGATGAATGCAGAAATTAGTTCATCCAAATGTTAATAATTTAGTATTTAAGGGAACGTTTATAGTTTAAACACACCAGCCCATTCTCAATGCTGCCATATCAAACTGAACAACAAAAAACGCGAGGGCGCCGGTAGCTCAGTGGTATGCGTGCTTGTCTTCTGAGCTCAAGATCGTGGGTTCGAAACCCGACCGAGGCCCTTAGTTTATTTTATCTGGGAGTTAAAATAAACTTAAGCACGCCGTCCTTCGGATGAAACGTTAAGCGATGGTCCCGAGCCTGTACGATGTCAGGTACTCGTTAAAAACCCCTACCCTAGGTGAATAAAAATTTAGGACTCGCTTAGTAGAGTCGGGCTCTTGTCCGCCAGAGTGACGAAAGAGCGCTCTGGTAGCAGGCGATATGACCTTATAGTTAAAGCCCGGGCATGAGTCATAAAACCTAACCTAACCTAACAAAAAAACGCGTCGTTGAATCACCGGTTACGTACTTCCTCAGCAACAATTATTTAATTACTCTTTCGCTCTTCCTCGTTTGGAACAAAAATATTTGTCTTACATTGCGACTTCTGAATCCTAATACTAAATGTTTGTCGATACATTAGTTGCATCGGAGATAGTTATTTAAGTCGAGCCCATTTCTCTGGTCCCCCCCCCCCCTCCCATTTGGCTGATTCCTCTGAAAATTAATAGGTTTCGTCTTTCGAGGGCTTTGAATTTACTTATGAAATTTCTTGTCAATACATTCATTACATCTCTTTCCTTCGGCCGATTTGACTGAAAACTAATATGTGGCATCCTTTGAGTGTTCTTTTATAACATTTCCTGTCGGTTCATTTATTCTATCAGGAGTTATCGTGTTCCGACAAGCACAACAGCAGTAACAAAGAATTTTTAGAATTACGAGTTAAGCCAAAACCGGTACACTTTATGTATGTTATGGGTAGAATTTAGCATATTATTATATGTTTTTTATTACTTGGAGGTGAGACACGTGTACATCGGATTTAGCAGCGATGACACTTTGTCCCAGTCCTTACTTGTACTTGTATTAGGTAGTGTAGGGGTGGATCTTGTAAGAAATGCAACAAAAAACATAATGCATTGCTACATTTAGAAGAATCTAAGAGTTTGAATTTTGGGCACAGTTTTGTCTGCCTCATTCATGCTCTTAGATTCTTCTAAATGTAGCAATGTATTATGTTTTTTGTTGCATTTCTTACAAGATCCACCCCTACACTCCGCAACTCTATGATTTCTTTTCAAACAATTTAAACAGAGCTTGCTATCCTTAACTTTAGCAATCCTGTCTTTAATTGATAAATTCAACAATTCAGGACATTGAAAAACGTAATGATGTTCGTTACAAATATTGCAATTATGATTGCCTTCAGACTGAGACAGAACTGATAAAACATTAGATCTATTAGGGCAGTCAGCTTTATTGTAAGGTTTATAACTACTATTTGAATTTACCTTGGTAGTGTCCTACACTATAATTATGTATTAAATGCTATTTGAATTCTTGATTGTTTTGAAAGATGCGAGAAAATGAACAACTGTACTGTACTAGATCACACTTTATAATGAATACACAAATATATAAATCATATGAGTTTTTTTAACTTCGTCCTGGTGGCAGTTTTTGTAATTATGTTCATAACAGGTAGGATTAGTTGAGGAGTTTGGAGCCAGAGCGGACCAACTGGTTTAAACTGAACAGGAAGAAAATGGCAATTGAAAATTGAGTACATTTTGTTTATCTCCATAAATATTTATTTATATTTGAAATTTTAGAATAGTATTGGATGAGTGATCCCTTTTTGTGTTCTATAAAGTTTTGAAGGCCGTATGATCCATTGTGACTTTGAAAATATATGCACAAAATATTTGTGGACTAAACTTAAAGTGCTGCTATCTATAACTGAAGGGAAGAAACTAAGTGATCCACACTGGTTTTGAAAAAGGGAACCTATGCCAACATCAGGATGGCAATAACTCATTTTCCGAAAAATTGTGGGTTGGTCCGCTCTGGCTCCAAACTCCTCAGTTCTATGTTAGATTTCTTGTAGAGAAGTCTGATAGTGAGTTCTTTTGGTAGTTCTATGGTAGTCTTCTGATTGAATTCATTTCTAACCGATTACTTCCATATTAGTAAATGAACATTATCTGTTGTTTGGATAAAATAAATTGTTTTTAAAAACAATTTCGGTGTAGAAAAGAACTTAACTTGTATATATTTTTGTGAAGACAATATAAACAATAAATAAGTTCTATGTTTTTATTTATTTGGTTAGTATTAGACTGCCAAATGTTATAGTTATTGCAATTTTTGTTTACCTTTCCTGGTTTTGTTTTGTATTGTTTATTAAAATGAATAATGTGAACCATAATAAGAGAAGCATATAATACTACAAAATATCTAGCCAAGAAATGGATGGGAGAAGTCCCACTTTTTTTAGTTCATCGAAGGTATGCTATAATATGAGGAACTAACATACATATAGAAATAAAACTAATAGAATACAGATTAGAATATATTTTTATTTATTACAAAAATATTTCATTTTATCCACTAATTTATCTTAACCCTAACTGAAGTTTAGTTTGTATTTACTGTCTATTTTTTTCTGATTTACATTTACAAGAACGGTCTTCCTTGATAAAATATATTAAGAATATTTCCTTAAATATTCAAATTAAGTTATCTCTTTTGGTTTGTAAATACTTACGAACATATTTATTTTTAAGGAACACATTGACAACTTTTGTTAACAGTGTCGAAAAGCATGCTTACAAGTTCTAATTATGTTAATACAACATATAATATTTTATTTACAATTTTTACTCTTATAGAGTTTTTTTTTTTTTTTTTTTTTAAATAACCTAGGTCAAGTAAATAAAAAAGAATAACAATTATTTTTAAATAAATATAATTATCTTATGACAATTCGTTTTAAGAAAAGAATGATGATGCTTCGAGATGCCCTGAAACTGTTTTAAAGAACTTTACTGTCTGAATATTACAGAATAAAATATGATATATACGAAAATAATATACATATGTGAGGCAATAAGGAAAACTCCGAAGTCGGGAAAGGATTTTAAAATAGCAGATTTTTGTAATAGTCATTTTAGGAGAAAATCTTCAAGGTAGATTATCTCAAATACTCCTTATCATTATCATCTGCGCCTTTTTACCTTCCTCTCAAATTAAAATGATATAATAATAAATATTTTTATTTAATTTTTGATGAAGAAATTAATTTTTTTTATATCAGTAGATTGTTCCGGTTTAAGAAATGGTTCACATAAGTGAATTCCTAATTGATAGCCATTAAAAATAATTATATCACAACAGTACATGGCCAGATAACAACGTAGTTTATTGTATCTATGGAAATATAATGGAAGCCGGATACAACGCGGGTCCTATCAAAACAAAATTCATACACAGAAAATCCTACTTCATTCCATGTTTAAAATAAGTAAAAATCACTGATTAAAATAAATAAATAATACAATTTTTTTTCAATTAAATTCAGTTTGATAATAATTATTAGGGGAAAACTTGTACATGTCAATGTTAAAGTTATTTTTCATTTGAATACAATTGTTTATAGATTCAACTAATATTTTGTTTAATTATATTATTAAAAGAGAATATGAAAAAATCTTTCGTAATTGTCTACACATTTGTACATATATCACAACGAATAGATTTGTGTAATGAGATGTTATAATAATATATACAGCCTGTCAAAACACATTTGGATAGTATAATATTGAATATGCTCTGAAGCATTTATTTATATTTTCAAGTATTTATTTATTAATTTTATTTATATTCTCATGACGTATCCTATTGCCATGTTTTGGTTTAACGGAAATAAATATTATTTTTATTATTATTATATAAAGAAAGTTTAAGGGTCGCCTGTGGATTAGGGCATTCAGGTGTCGCCTTGGCCCTTCATGTATACCCACGTTAAGACCGGGCTTCCACTGTATTTTGATTTTATTATTCCAGTTAATTATTGGAATCGAAAAGCAAACACTCCAAGAAGACTGAGAGTGAGGAGTGTAGGAGCAATAGCTGCGGCAGCGCCTTTGCACGCTTCTCGGACTGATATCCTATGTAGACCTCGACGTTCCAGCATGCTGTTCACTCCATGCAGCTCTATGAAGGGCAGAGATCGTTCTCGGGACAGGACCACGCTGTACAGCTCCGTATTGGGCATACAGAACGTGAGGACTAGATGAGTACCCACTGCCTTGGTCACGTCAACATTCCCCGCAAACTGACGGTAAGGCATCCGCAGCAGAGACCCTGCTAACCATAAAACATTTAAACAAATAAGTAAATACAGATAAATTATTATTTAAGTATATCTCTGTGCAAGGACAATAGCATAGTAAAAAAATGTTATTCACAAATGAAATATGTTGTGCCAGGGCTGTGAGGTTAACACAAATCCCCAATCACCAAAAACAAAATGCCGGTTGTATACAATACTGAAACTTTGAAAACTATAATAAAAAGTCGTCGATGAATCACCGGCAATGTACTTCCCCAGGACAAATTAATCAATTGACTCTTCTCTTCCCTTCCAAAACCAGTCGACCGTTTGCGCTAATATTCGGTTGACTTACTTAGGGGCTCCTAAATCCTCATACTAAATTTTGTGTCGATAAATACATTACATCGGCAGTTACTAGGGTTTTTTGAGTTGAGCCCTCTCCCCTAAACCCCCACTTTCCTTCAGCCGAAATGGCTGAAATTTGAAAAGCCATATCCTCATTGGGTTTTGACTTTAAATATAAAATTTCATGTCGATACATTTATTACATCGTCAGTTATTGGGGTTTTTGAGTTCAGACTCCTAATCCCCCCTCCCCTCTGACCAAGTTAGTTGAAAATCGATGAAAATGTATTGTACATTCTTTGAGGCGCTATAACTTTCTTCTTATTGGTCTTGAGTCATTTCCAAGAACACTCAAACAATTGAAATCTTAATAAGGAACATTTTTGGTAAGAACCAATTTTTTGATAGGATTAACAGTTTCCGCGTAAATCAAGCAAACGCCTAAAAAAATCGCTTTCAAAACGACTTCTTAGGACTGTTATTGATTTGTGTCTCACAAATTTCAAAATGTATTTTATGTTAAAAGTGCCATTCAGTTTTCTCTACTACTTTCATTTGAAGAGATTTCTGATTAGGTCAATAAATGAAAGCAGTATTGTAAAATGTACCTAGGCCTCAGAGTAAAGTAGTCTTAATTTTGATTTGATTTCCGCGAAAGTCTAATGAGATCTAAGTTAGCGTATGAGTAGTTTTAATAAAAAAACATTTTTTGTAAAGTTTTTTTTTTTAATAGTGATAACAGTTTTTGAAAGTTTATCTCCAATTCCATTTTCTCTATACATTTGTATTGAATTAAAATTTTTTTTTTGTATGTACTGCTTTCAAGAAGTGGGGAAGGGCATTAACGACCTTTTAAGTGTGTCTTTGGAGATCATACAATTTTGAATGTGAACCTTAGACGAATAAATGAGGAAGGAATTAAAAAGAACAACGAAAAGCAGTGTTATTGCAAGAGATGAATTGTCTTGAAGAGGTAATTGAAGTAAATTAGGAGAAGTGAGAAAGAAGGTTCCATTAGTGTGAGAGTGTCATCTAGCGAACCAGGCACTGACTCATGACAGGGGCACTTAACCTCCTCAGCTGCAGCCCTTCTATTTGCAATTCAACTGCAGGAGCAATTCATTCAGAACTTAGTTCACGGGGCTAGGCTCCTAGTTTCCTCAATTACATGTAGCCTGTAATTATTAATAATATATTATAAAATTAATTATATTTATTGGTAAAAAAAAAAAAAAAACTGTTAGGAGTGAAGTAACTTAAATAGTGAAAAAAATATATGAAGTCGCACTCTGGTTTAAAACAAAATGTGAACAATCAATGAATGAAGAACAAAAGACGACGATCAGCTGTTTTAAATAGTGTGGAACAGTCTAAGTTGGGTTGTGGAGTTGAGATGTGAAGGTGGACAGAGAGTTTTTTTTTACGCTTAAGGTAGTGAACCATGTAGGAGTGAAAAGAACAGTGAAATAGAAGAGAAAAGGTACTTTTTATTTATATGTACATTAAAACAGTACAGTAAAAAAATAAATTTCAGCTGAAAAAGTCAGCTGATTTGCTGAAAAAAAAAAGAAAATGAAGGCATATTTAATTGAGGATACTTACGACTTATTGCATGACTAGACTGATGACAATTTTAACTGTTGATTTAAATTTGTGTTGATTATTTTGTTACAACATACTAATATTTTGTGTACCTATGGTATCTGATTGTTAATTATTAAGTTTAATTTAACTTAAACTAAAAATATGATTGTGAAATGTAAACTATTGTCTTGTTATCTCGGTCGTGTTGAAGTGGATTAGGGGGGGAGGCTAATAAAAGTTCTAATAACTGCCGCTAGAATGAATGTGTTGACAGAATATTTTATACGTGTGACCAAAAGCTCATAAGGACAACACCTATCGATTAGAGCCAAATCGGCCAACAGAGAGTCGGGAGGGGGGGGGGGATCCAGGTATTGAGAATATCTCCTCCAGTCATTAAACTAGGTGCGCATACGTCATACATTTTGTAACTGATTTTTACTTATAGTTCCCATCTCGAAATACCTGTTCCAAATCAGTATTTTTTAGAAACCGTAATACCTTCATCCTTTTCCTGACAAGGAGCACTTTTCTACATCCTTAAGAAGTATGGGCATTTCAAGGTTAAAAGTAGAATAACGTTACAAAACCGATTATCTGATTATTTAACAGGTATATTTTCTAAAATTGTATTTTTCAGTTGATATTTTCATCAAAAAACCCGAATCGGGTTGAAAACAAAATATTATAGTTTGTCTGGGTTTTGCTACTGAGTTTAGTTCTACCGCCATGAAGGACTAGTTCGGATTAGTGACAATTAACCGGCCAGTGACAGTCACAGAACCCAATTATCACAAATGAAGGCAAGAATGCTCTTATTTTTAAATCATAACTTTAATAAAAAATGATATGTTTATTTTATTTGGTTATTTTATTTTATGTTCTTTGTTCCATTGTAATAAATTTCTATATTACAACTGAGTGTATATTACTAATTATTGACGTACCTCTTATAATTTAATTATAGTTATTGCAACATAATTATAATAATAACACATTTATTTCTAGATATTATTCTAATAATTTATTTTATGCCCTCCCTTCTACCTGCAGTACCAGGTACCGGTACTGATATAGGAATAACCGCATGAGGATTGAATTTCTATGTCATAGCATGTCCAATGTTCAATATGAAACTCAGTTAAAGGAAAATAAAATAATGAAGGAAGGAGGGATTTTGAAATCGGCGCGCTTTTACCGCCAAGTGGCATTTTGTTTCGGATTGTCCAGTCACAGATCCTAAAAAAACAGGAGAGGAAACTGGAAAGTGACGGCGACCTCGATCCGAGTACCGGTATAGCGGAACAGGAGCAGAGATCGTTGAGAAAATCCTCCCTCCCAAGGTCTGTGTCCACTGCTTCTGCTCCAAACTGTACCTGTAATTTCAAACCAATGGAGCAGGTAGCAACTGCTCCGGCCCGAGATTAGGTGACACGTCACTGCTCCAGCTGTACCGTCCCACCCCTGTAACACATCCTAGCCACGGCTCTAGTACGTTGAAAACAGTTGAGGGAATAATGTTAGGCTTGTATTTACAATTTTGAAATATTTGTACTTAAAACGGCTTCAGATCATAATGAGTTTTCGTTAGAAACTGCTTCATTTACTGGATTATGCTTGTTATAACTAGAAAGCGATGGAAATAGAAGAGAAATTAAATGAAAAATACTATGTATATACAGGAAAAACAAGGAGGAAATCGACTTTTTTTTTTGTTTTTCACTCTATAAATTTGGGTGAATTTGATGCATAACGACCGTGGACCCCTGCTATGATAGATACCAAACAATTATATACAAAACCAATACATTTGATGAAATTAACATTTTAAAAATGGTTTTTTCTGTTGCACTCTAAGATGTTACTTACCGTTTTGAGGCCCGAAGGAGAACCATCGTCCAGGTTTCTCAAGGTTGGGCACATTGAAGTTGTACTGGACAACGCCAGCCTCCTCGTTCCAGGTGAGCTGAATCCTCTTAGAGAAGTACTGGTCCAGGAAGGAGGGACGATCCAGTCGAATCAGAGGACAGTCGTCGATTATCGTTACTCCAGGAGCTTGTTGGGACTCCGTATGATGTACAACCTCGATCAGGTACCACAGGCCCATGATCTGAAGAATATGTTCAATTATTGCGTATGTATTAAATTAGAAACACATCTTTATTTTATCATATATAGAAGGAAATAGTCATCTACACACCGTTCTAATACATATCGCCTACTACCAATGCTCTCTTTCGTTGCTCAATCGCACAGGCTCGGGACCATCTGTTAGCGCAACATTTAATTAATTTTTGATTTTTTGTAGAGGTATTTTTTCTCAAGTTTTCTTTCATTAATTATTCTAATAATTATTAATATTATTATCATAATAACTATGGTCAATATTACTCATGTAATTTATTCTTATGTTTATATTACATATACTGATCATATTAACAATTTGTGGGAGGAGCCTATGAATGTGGGGGAGTGGGGAATAGTTCGTTTTATGACCGCTGGTCAGTGTTGGACAGATAGTCTTCCATGGTACATTGCCTCTTGACATCAGGGCACTCCTCAAGGCCAACAACCCGCCAACTTCTCTCGTCAACCCGGATCGCCTTTCCGTGGACCTCTGAAGTCTGGTACTTGGCTCATTTGGTGTGACGGCGTCCTCAGCCTACTCCCAGATCTTCTCGGCCTTGTTTGGAGATCAGTTCATCAGCCCATCTTCCACATTCACCCCTCCACATCAGGAGAGTTAACTTTGTTTATTTTTGTTTTTCCTTTTAACTACGCCGACTGGCCCTTGTATTTGAAATGAAATATAATTATATTATTTTTCAAAATGTAGTTCTATGTTATTTATTAACACCATCGCTTAACGTCCCATCCGAAGGACGGCATTCTTACTTTTATTTTTACCTCTCAAAAATAAACAACAAAAAAAAACAGAAATACATCTACCTCATGTTAAAAAAAAATATATATCCCAAAAATAAGATTTTTTTATATAATGCATATTCATGAAGGGCCTATTTCACATTTTATAAGAGTTTTAGAGGAAATAAATATTCTAATATTTGAAGCATTACAAAAGTGATACATATCAAATTGAAACAAATAAAATGTATTAAAATCAAAGTTTAAATATTTAAGAATCACATGTTGCGAAAAATCACTTATCCATAACATGCAAAATTAGGTGTAAATCTGAGAACAGACATGACAGATATAGTTTAACCACAAACAAACAAACTTAAAGACTGCTGACTCAAAAGGAACCTCGCTTTGCTAATCGGATGGAGAAGGTTGGTTATCGAAGAGGAATTGGGACACAGAGAGAGAAGGGCGGATCCAGGATGTTCATCAGGGAAAAAAAAGAAATTTTATTCACAAGATATGGAAGGATGAAGGACAAGGGTGCTAATATTTTGGCTCATGAATTAATAATCAAGACTGGAATATTATTATAATAGTAACAGGTTGAGTAACAGTCTTAGTCTGTAAACGAATGACGTCATCAAAGTCTGTCCGCAAGACAGCAAGAGGTCCTTCGCGCATCACTAGGACGTCTTTCCCAATTTGATCCTTAACGAAACTGAGTTATGAGCCTCTACACTGGGAGGGGGGGAGGGGGGAGAGAGAGAGAGGGGTAATTCTGTTTTTAGCCATTGCAGAGGGTTTGAAGGAAGGCACGGAAGAAGAGTGACGGATGGGGGAGGCAGGGAGGCTTGGACAAGGAACTTCTGGAGGGTAGATGTGTTATGAGAGGTAATGAAGAGATCGGAGGGAGAGGATCTGGTGTATCTTTGGTGGACGGAGGACTTGAACTGAAACATTTGGTACAGATAGAAGTGTTCTTTGGATTTAAGCATTTGGAAGAGGAAGCAGCCAAGGAGGTAATCTCGGCGATAGGAAGGTTTGACCCACTCGGAGTACCTGTATTTTGTGGAACCAAAAAATAAATGGGAGAATTATACAGCTCCTAATAATATAAATAAAAAGAACTATGTTTTATTTTGAAGGACGAATCATAATTGACGGTCAAGGCTACGAAAAATGTAATTGGTCAATAAATTTAACTATGGAGGATAGTGATTTAGTGGCGGAGTATGTACTGTAATGTCAGGTTTTGTCGCTCCCTCATTCACTCAAGCGCTTCATTAAACTATATTATTATAATAACTACATTAGTTAAAACTAGTAGTAGTAGTAAAGTCTTTATTCAATTAACATAACAGAAAATTACATACAAAACATGTATACATACATGTATACAGCCGTCTTGAGGAGTCTAGATTTACTCACTTTCTAAAATACCAAAATATATCTTTGTTCCTATTTATTTATTTAATTCACAGTTTCTGAAATCGTAAGCCTTTTTGCAATAATTTACCAGTAGTTGCCAATCTTTACGATTTAATAATTCCAACATAAATGAAGTATCTATGTTGTTTTTAAACGTTATATTTTTTAAATCATCATATTTGGGGCAGGTAATGAGGAAGTGATATAGATCTTCTTTACAGGGGCTGTAACACATTGGGCATACAAAGTCCATATCTTCGGAGGTATATTGATTGATAGGTGTATAGCTTAGATGCAGCAGTTCACCTCTAAGTTAATTAATAATCTAATACCTGACAATGGTAGGTCACTCTGTAAGTAACTATTAACTGAATCGTGGGACTCCAGTTCCCTACCTAGCAAGTACTGGTCTGAGTTTTTAATTTTCTCCCTGAACTGATTGCGATAATGCTCTTTTAAACTATTCCGTATATTTGATAACTGTGTGTTTCATATCTCGATGTTATTAACAGTCAGACAATCTCCCAGATTAGTTAAAACTATATGAAACCATATTAACTGCGTTTTTATCTGGGCTATTTCCTCATTATTAACAGCTGTGAAATTCGTTTCAATTGAAAATTAGCAACAAAATGTTCTCTAAATGGCTTATTCGTTGGTAAGTGGAAAATTATAATTCGAAGGAACCAAATAAGTGTTATGAAGATAAGAGGCCGGGGAACCTTTGATCATGGATGGGTTTCATTGAAGAACTGAGGTAGGTTGTTAACATTCAACAGTGTCCCGTCATACAGCTAATCATCAACTCATGCACTTCAGCATTTATGTACGAGGTCATTTCATCTTCAAAATTATATTTTACGGAGAGGAATAGAAAAGTAGAAATTATTAGCAAAAGTATAGATAAAACCATCTTGTTTTGCCACTTTTCCACCTTCCGTTCACAGTTTGTCTAAGCATCTAACTTGTAGAAAAGTTCCTACAAAAAGTACCTACACAAAGTAAACTCAATTCACTCAGAATTTCGTTAATTACTTGTGGAAAATATGACGTGTTTAAATTTAATAATTTTTTTTATTTTCCTAATACTCTTTTATATCTAATTTTGATGTAATATTAATATTATCAAATATTATCACAGAGTTAAAAAAAAATATATATATATAATAAATAAAATAAAATACACATAATAAATATAAATAGCTAGGGGGCGCCGGTAGCTCAGTGGTATGCGTGCTTGACTTCTGAGCTCAAGGTTGTGGGTTCGTAGCCCGACTGAGGCCCTTAGTTTATTTTATCTGGGAGGTAAAATAAACTTAAGCACGCCGTCCTTCGGATGGGACGTTAAGCGATGGTCCCGAGCCTGTACGATGTCAGGTACTCGTTAAAGACCCCTACCCTAGATGAATAAAAATTTAGGGTAGGCAAAATTTAGGACTCCCACAGTAGAGTCGGGCTCATGTCCACCAGAGTGACGAAAGAGCGCTCTGGTAGTAGGCGATATGACCTCGTAGTTAAAGCCCGGGCATGAGTCATAAAACCTAACCTAACCTAACCTATAAATAGCTATATAACAACCAGCCAAAATATATATGGATATGGTTTATTATGTATATTTAATTTTATTTTATATATTATAGGTCGAGAGGACAAGAACAAGAGGTACTAACAGCTATAAATTCAGTTGCCCGGAGGTGTCAATTATGTGTCAGTTACTCTTTACTTTCAAGTGATTAGTGTTGTATTAGCGTTTTTTGATTATAACTTTTAAACAAAGCATTTGCGGACCTATGTTTATAGGAACTTTTTTTACTTGAACTTTTAGCTTTTATGACTCATGCCCGGGCTTTAACTCCGAGGTCATATCGCCTACTACCACAGCGCTCTTTCGTCACTCTGGTGGACATGAGCCCGACTCTACTCTGGGAGACTTAAATTTTGCCTACCCTAAATTTTTATTCACCTAGGGTAGGGGACTTTAACGAGTAACTGGCTCGGGACCGCTTAACGTTCCATCCGAAGGACGGCGTGCTTAAGTTTATTTTACCTCCTAGATAAAATAAACTAAGGGCCTCGGTCGGGTTTCGATACACGATTTTGAGCTCAGAAGACAAGCACGCATACCACTGAGATACCGGCGCCCTCTTTATTTATTATACAGGGTGTAACAAGTCGAGAGGGCGATACTTAGGGATCTTATAGTAAACGTAATTTTGAACAAAAAAGTTCCTATAAACATAGGTCCGCAAATGCTTTGTTTAAAAGTTATAATCAAAAAACTGCAGGACAAAGAAAGAAATACTTGCAATTGGTATAAGGGATTAGGGTCTGAATAGGGTTCAAAGTTCAATACCATTCATGTTAATGAATGTTAGGTTCTATTTCAATGCAACTAATCTAATTTTTGTGAACCAGTTTTGCATAAAATGACGCGAATGTTCACGAATGCGGAATATGCAGATATTCTATTTGTGTACGGTTTTTGTAACGGGAACAGTGATGCAGCTGTTAAGGAGTACCGAAGACGTTTCCCTCGTCGACGGATCCCCCATCGAAGGGTTTTCCAGTCTACTTATCAACGAATAAGAGAAACTGGCCGTGTGGCAGAGCTGCCCACCAGAATAATTAATCAAATGGATGGATGCCCAGCACATAATGGCAGAGTCATTCGTGATTGGATGGACAGAAATTATTCAAGGAGATAGATTGGACGCTTTGGACCAGTAAGATGACCTGCTAGAAGTCCCGACTTAACGCCCATGGATTTTTACGTTTGTGGGGCGTTAAAAACTAACGTTTATACGCAATCTGTAAACACTAGGGAAGAACAGGTTGAACGGATTCAGAGCGCTTGTGACGAAATGAGAGGACAAGAACAAGAGGTACTAACAGCTATAAATTCAGTTGCCCGGAGGTGTCAATTATGTGTACAACAGAGAAGACATTTTGAACAACTATTGTAGTTACTCTTTACTTTCCAGTGATTAGTGTTGTATTAGCGTTTTTTTATTATAACTTTTAAACAAAGCATTTGCGGACCTATGTTTATAGGAACTTTTTTGTTCAGAATTAAGTTTACTATAAGATCCTTAAGTATCGCCCTCTCGACTTGTTGTACTTTTTAAACTCTGTGATAATATTTTTTTAAATTATATATATTCTTATTGATAATTTCTATAATTTATTCTTATTGAAATATTTTATTAATATTTTTAAATAACGGTATATTTACCTGTTCCAGGTCGACATTTTCTTGAGGCTCTATTCCTGTACAGTAGAGTTTGGGGTTGTAGGCATGATACTGGGCTCCTCTTGCTGAGGTGCAGACGAAGAAGAAAGAGACGAGTATGAGTGCTGAGGCTAGAGGTAACATCCTGTACAAACACAACAACTAAGAGTGAGTGGTCCTGTCAATGTTTACCTATTCTAATGTATAGTGTAAACACTGATAACTGAGCTATTTGAATATTTTATTGATAGATTAGTGGTTGGTTGCATTTATTACTGAAAATTGGGAAATAAGTCATTATTTACAACTTCTAAGTTGAGGAACGCGGACATATTGTGGAAACTTGTAATAAATAAATAAAACAAACTTATTTTTTGAAATATTGTCTATTCCAATTAAAAACCTTAATAATTGCCGATATAATTAATGTATCGACTTGAAATTTTATATTTGAAGTCAAAACCCAATGAGAACATAATTTGTCAAATTTCAGCGATATTGGATGAATGGAAGATGGGTTCAGGGGAGATGGCTCATTTCAAAAATCCTAATAACTGCCGATGTAATGAATTTATCGACACAATATTTAGTAGATTTAGGAGTCTCTATGTAAGTCAACTGTTTAATATTAGCGCAAGGGTCGACTAGTTTTGGAGGGTGAGCCAAAAATTAATTGATTAGTTTTTACCTGGGAAGACCATTTCCTGATTCATCGACGACTTTTTCAATTTTGGAATCAGTATGAAAATCCTTGAAAAAATTATTGTATGAATTCCCATTTATCTAGTTTTAGATTTTTGAAGCTCTTTGGATTAACCTATATTAGATACATTAAACTCCGTGGAAGTACACTATGAGGCCAGTGACCAACCCAATTCCAAAGAGGTGCGTACGTCATTGCATTCAAACCGACTCAATTGGCTGTGAATGAATTAGGGAGATAGAAAGTGGTTGGGGTGGGGATCACAACAAAGACGGGCCTCCGACAACGCCGGGGTCCCTTCAAGTAGGGATGAGCGATAGCCACTATCGATAGTCTGATACTATCCGTGGAAACTATCGATAGTATCGATAATTCAGTGAACTGCCGTTTTTCATACAAAATACTTTCCAATTTCAATATTATATTATAATATGATTATTTTATTTTTGCGTGAACATCTACCTAATTTAAATTATTCTATGTTATGGAGGATGAATGGGGGCCATGGTGGCCGTGCGGGCTAGAGCGTAGGGCTTTGGTCGCATGGTCTCACCATGGTTTGCGGGTTCGAATCCCGTCCGGGAGTGAGTTTTATTTCATAGATAGAACTCCCTCCCGGGGCCATGGATGTCTTAAATAATTATACATAACACATTGACATGGCTAATATGCACCGTTCATAAAGCCAAAAGAAAAAAAAAAAAAAAAAAAAAATGGAGGATGAAAGGAGAATAAAATATCAATCGAATAAGTAATTGAATCGAATTTTTATTTTATGAAAATAACATTTATGTTGATAATAATCGCATTAAGTGTAACACTAGACAAGATTATTAACACATTAATTAACGTTGAAAAACACTTATTGTAGATAATCAAAAAACAATCAAATAGGTACATTGGCATTAAATTCAACAATTTTTATTTCAATCAACTTTTATAAAACAATATCAAAAAATTAATTACCAATTGACGAAAAATACTTTTGTAAAACTTTATGGGACAATAAGCAGTGATCCAGCTTCTGCAGTGGGTTGGGTGCCGGTTTATAAGTTTCTTGGTGGCGTCTCAAGAGGTGATCTCTTAAATTGGATCTAGTTTTGAATAAAACTTTGCACAAATTACATTTAGTACTTTTCCCATCATCCTATTTGATAAAAAAACTTCCACACGTTCGATTTAGGCGGCATACCGAAATAAACACGCTACGCTTCACATTTCCAAGTTCCAAGTCCAACGCACTAACTCGAACTGAGAAATAGACTTAAATAGAAAGGAAACTTGAAAGAAGAAAAATAATAAGGGGAAGGAGTTTCTTGGAAGAAGGTCCGTCATAGAATCATAATGGACTTATCTTTCTGCTTTAGCCCTCTATACCAGTAAATTGGATTGGTTTTGTGTTCACAAGTGGCAAGCGTTCATTCAAAATATTCAAATATTTCTAGAAAAACAATCTGTTTCCGATCAAAGTTGATTAACATGGGTTGAAAAGTTACGCAACTTTTTTAAAAATATGTATGAAATTTTATTTTATTTTTTTTTTTATTGGCGTCAAGGCATAGTTTCCCTATATAGCCGGACATAAGATGATGTATGAAATTTCGATAAAATTTAATATTTTTTTTTTATAAATTATTTTTTTATTTACAAATAGCTATTTACAACTCTATACAAATAAATACAACAAGAAAATGTGCTAATAAAGAGATAATGGCAATGTCAAAATGTCATGAGGGGAGAAATCACCCAGTGGTGACACTGTTTTTTCTCTCGTTTGTACCTAATCACTGTCACTGCTTCTGCTCAGGAGTTCTCTAGGCCATTGACGCCTAAGTCGTCGTTGGGGAAGTACGGCAGAATGGATCCAGTATGGATTATTGTGGGAACTAAGAAGGGAACATAATTTTTTATATTTGGATTTAGCGACTTCAGTGACGAAAGGTACGTTAAGGTTAGTGTAATAAATAAAATTTAAAGTAAAAGTCCTTAAATAACTTTCTTCAAAACGTATCCCCTTTATGAAGGAAAATTCATATCGATAGTTACTCGGACTGTCGATGGAACTATCGATATATTCCGCAGGTATTCCTATAGTATTGTGGATTATGTGATCGGTCAGAAATTCGCCGGAATTCCATGTTTTCTTACCCCGTGAATTCAAAACTAAAAAAAAAATTTCAGTCTGTCTGAGTTTTTGTTTGTGTCCGGGAACACGATAATTCTCGATAAAGTAAATATATTGACACGAAATAAAAAAATACATACAATTTTATTATATATAACACCTACCTAATTTCGAGCTGAATCGGCCCAAGGAAAAAGGGGTTCATTCAAAAAATTTTATTAAATGCCAATTTTATGCATACATCGACACCAAGTTTTGCATGAGGATTCAAAAGTCCATGACATCAAATTGACCATAAAAGAAACGTTTTGAGGGAGAGTGACAACTTATTTGATACCAAATAATTCGATACCTATATAACTAACGACTTCATTCAATGAATAGAAGAGATTTGGTGTAATAAAGAATCCTTGAACTTTTTTTTTAACCTTGACAATGGCAAAATTGTTGGTGCAAGGTCTACGTCAGTTATTGTACAAATAGTCAGACATTTGTATTGTTATATAATTGCGTTGTCCGGCGTTTAAAATAATCATAAGTGATTGAAAACTGGATTGGATTATTAAAAAATTAATATTCAACTTTGAGTCGAAGTGTTAATCGTAACCATTAGATCTTAAAAACAAATAAAAACACAGAGCTTCTTTAACATTCATATTTCCTAACTCCGCAAAAAATATATAGTACCGGTTTCGACTTACGCCATTGTCGCAAATTTGCAAGGATGGTTTTTTTCTAGAGGCTTCAACTGCATATTGCCTACCAGTATGCTCTTTCACCGCTCTGTCGGACATGTGCCAGACTATACTGTGGGAGTCCTAAATTTTGCCAACCGCGGCATATTCATCTAGGATACGGGTCTTTAACGAATACCTGACATCGTACACGCTCAGGGCCATGGCTTAAGATCCAATCCGAAGAATGCTCAAGGTTTGGTTATAACGATTATATATGCAAACTTTTCCCTGCCTCCATGCAGAATTCACTGAATAGGAGACAGCCTAGGGGTACTTGAGGAGCTAAGTAATTTATAAATCTAAGTTCATTTATGTATCCTCTGTAATTTAAAAAAAAAGTCGGTGAATCACCGGCTATGTGCTTCCTCAGCACGAATTAATCAATTATTTTTTCGCTTTCCCTCCAAAGCCAATCGACCGTGTGGCTTAAACTCAATATTTGACATACATAGCGTTTCTGAATCCTCAACTAAATTTTGTGTCGATACATTCAATACATCAGCAATTATCAATGTATTGAGTTGAGGCTCCCTTCCCTTACACCGATTTTTCGGAAAATTAATATGTTAAAAATGAAATTACATCGGCAGTTTATCGTCGGAAGACATGAAATTCCTTTCAAAACTCCGCATCGAATTTCTAACTGATTACGTAACTTCCCTCATACGTTCTATAAATAAAAAAAACTACCAATAAATACTAATTGAAGAAAAAATCGCAGTTTCAGCTAAAACGCAATATTTGACTTACATTGTGGCTTCTGAATCTATATGTGGTATTTTGTTACATACAGTTATTAAGGTATCTGAGTCGAGTCCACTCCTCTGAATTCCGCTGAAAATTAGTATGTGTCGTCCTTATAGGGGTTTGAATTTACATATGAAATTTTGGACGTGTTTCTTTTGTTTATTTAGTGAAAGCCTTGTTTTTATAGTCGGGGGAAAGCATCCTTTACCCGAATAAGGACTGAAAAAATGTCCTCGGTGAATCACCGGTAATGTACTTCCCCAGCACGAATCAATTAAGTTTTTGCTCTCCCTCCAAACAAAATCGGCCGTTTGGGCTAAAAATCAATATTTGATTTACATAGTGACTTCAGGGTCCTCATACTAAATTTTGTGTCAAAATATTCATTACATCGGCAGTTAATAGAGTTTGAGTCGACCCTCCTCTAATCCCCTCTTCCTTTCGGCCGATTTCGCGGAAAATTAATTGGTGGCGATCTTATAGGGCTTTGAATTTACATATGAAATTTCATTTCATTACATCGACAGTAATTGGGGTTTTTGAGTTAATTCTCCTTCTGATCTCCCAAACTCGATAGGTGTCATCCTTATAGAGAGGAAGTCTGTTCAACGGCTGCATTGTGTTCGCATTCTGTTTATATAAACATTATCATTGTCAATTCAACTAATGTGTGAATCTTGAGCTCTCAATTTTTTTTGATTTTCTATGAATACCTAATGAGATTACAAAAACTTCAATTTTTTTTCAGATTTGAGCTTCACGAAAAATGGAAACATTAGTATGTCTCAAATGATTGCAACTCGAAATCTATTGCAGTTATGATGGTCAATATGGTATCTTTCTACAGATCTTAAATAGGGCTTTAATTTAATATACTATACAAGAGTTCGGCCTCATGCATCTCATGTGCGGCACCCGAGTAACAGTAAACTATATTTTTTAAACAAAAATATGTTATAATTTCAGTCCTATTCAAAAGGCTTTTTAAAAACGAAAGGGCCATATGAAGGTTTCATAATATTTTATGCGGCCTGCAATTGAAAACATGGTGCATAACGCGGTCCGCACTTGAGTACCAAAGATATGTTGATGACCTCTGTATTATATAAAAACATTTCTTGAATTCATCTAAAAAAAAAATTCTTGATTTTTGAATAAGTGAAATTAATTTTTTTTTTTGTAACATCTTTCCACTCAAAAATTGCAAAATAATTTAAAAATTGATTAATGTGAATTTTTTTTAGAAGTTTTGCTTTTTTTATTCGTACTAGGTCCAAATAATGCACAGGAGATCATAAAAATCTGAGAGGTGAAGATTCTGACATTGGAAGAGCCTGATGATATTTTACCTGAGTCAGATGATGTGATGATTGATCTGATAAGGTTGGTGAAGTTCCGCTAATACAACGGTTGACACTTAACAGTTCCGCGATCACTATGACTGGAGGTATATGCTATGATCAGCTGATAGCCCCGACTCGCATCACGACTGATGTTTGTATGAGGACAGGCCCTCTTCTGTGGTGGGGGAGAGGAGACACAATTAAAGAATTGGATCTATTTACCAGTCCATTGTGGGTGGATCCCCCCGGCACTAGAATACTAGTACAGTAAAACCCCTCTGCAACGGACAGTCACGGCACCAACAAAATTGTACGTTGTAGAAGGGTGTCCGTTGAGGGGGGTTTAAAAAAAGCCAGAACCGGGTTAAAACGCAACAGCGTCATCATCAGTGGTACATCCCACCCACAAAGCGTAGCGGTGAAAGGAGGCCGCTACGCTGTGTACTCACTGATGGGGGATGGGATCTACCACTGATGATGACATAGTTGCGTTGAAAACCGTTTCTGGTCAAAAATAAAACAGTATTTTCTATGAATAATAAAAACATTCAAAATTACGTTTTTCAAATGAATTCTTTTGTAAGTGTCCTCTTGGGAGAGGTAAAATTATCTCTTGATGACGAAAAAATAAATTGTTTTCCTTTACTTCGGCCCGGGACATCGTAAAATTGTCCATAAGGAGAGGTGTCCGTGAAGAGGGGTTTTACTGTATCGGAATGCCTCCAACATCCGACAGTCAAATTTTACAAAAAAATCCGTGCTATTTATTTTATTTTGGTATCACACATCGACTGCATATTTTGAAAATTTTCTTTCGATGAAAATTAAATTCTCAGCAGCAAAAAGTTGTGCACAGTAATTAAAGCTCTATAGAAAACATATTATTCACAAGAACGAAATTGTTTCACATTTACAAGATTAGATTCAGAGTAGTAAATTTATGACACGGTTAACTCCTCTCCTCCACTCATTGCTACTCCGATTCCTTATTAGCGTAATAATTTGCTGTTTTTCTACGCGAGTATACAATGGAATCGGTTGAAAGATCTAGTTTTATATATGTTGAGTAGCGACTTCAGAATTATAATTCTAGGGGTATCATTGACAGTCAGAATAAAAAAGAACTATTCAACTTCCAACGTTTCGATATAGGTACATACTAGTTGTGGTATCCAGTGCTTCTAAGTATTTTCTAGCTGGAGTGTCCGCCGTTGCAAGGCACATACTAGCAGGGGTGTCCAGTGTTCCTAAGTACATACTAGATGGGATGTACGCCGTTGAAAGGCACATACTAGCTGTGGTGCTCTACATTGAAAGGCACATACTAGTTGTGGTGTCCCGCGTTGCACGGCAAATACTAGCTGCGTTGCCCACCGTTGTTCAGCATATACTAGCTGCGTTGCCCACCGTTGTTCAGATATACTAGCTGGGTTGCCAAGCGTTGCTTAGCATGTACTAAGTGGGGTGCGCTCTAGCTTGGCAAATACTAGCTACTATAACCACAGCTGCTCAGCCTAAAATTTGTTTGTATTATATTCTTACTAGAACAGAAAACTTCATTTTCCGGGATTTGAATGACTATATGCTTCATTTTCATTTGAATCATTGAAGATAGCAACATTATGTATGTACTATCGAAAAATTGCCTAGGAATCGCATGAGAGATATTATGAGAGAAATTCAAAGTTCCTCGGGCAATGCCGGGTAGTACTACTAGTACATACATATATATATATATATAATATAAAGACAGGCTCATTTTATTTATTTTTGTAAATTTACTTTCACTTTTTTTTTTCTAAATACTACCATTTTTTCTCGTAATGCGCCCATTTGACTCACACAGTGAATGAAGTCGTTGTGCAGACATGTCTACTATGTATTATCTCATAGTTTGCTCTTTGAATTCAAAGTAGTTTTTTTTTTATATTTTTTTCTACGTCTCTCGTGTAAATTGAAAATTTCCGTTCTTTAATTAAGTGATGTCTAGAAGATGGGTAGAAGAAATTAGTTCCTTAACAGGGACGAAACTGAAGCTAACAACACAATAAGGAATATGTCATTGCAAGACAAAAGAAAATTTAATTGACACAAAAGAAGGAATACAGTCTTTTTTATGGTTTTTGTGGGTTCAAGAGAAAAAAAAACTTACGGTTTTGGTCGTATGTCTGCCTGTCTGTGGACTGCCATGAAAAATGAAGTAGCCACAACAAATTTCTTATTTAAAGTCTCAAATCGTAAGAAAGAGAATTAAATGCTCGATGATAGAATATGTAGTTTTAAAAAAAATTTTGGAGCCAATACAGCAAAGACTGTAGTGTCGCAAACCCTAGGATGCCCCCACCATTCTAAAAGGTAAACTAAGGGTAACTTAATCTCCCCCTTCCCGTCGATTTGACTGAAAAACAATAGGTGTAGTCGTTAGATGATGTTGGAACAAACATAGATAATCTACAACTTTATTACTACAGAAAGAATTTCTGTCAAGCTTTGAGCACTGAGTGCTTTCTTCAGGGTCTGTATTGATACATTATATATTGAGTACAGTGGTGGATTAACCAATAGGCAAACCTAGGCAGGTGTCTAGGGCCCCCGATGCTGAAGGCCCCAATGTCTCTGGGGGGGGAGGGGGGGGGGGGGGGTTAAAAATAGGGGGGGCCCACATTTGCAATCACCTAGGGCCCCGCAGAAGCTTAATCCGCCACTGATTGAGTGTATATATATATATATATATATATATATATGAGACATTAAAAATAATTGTGAGTAAACCAACAAATGACATTTAAATTATTTACACCAAAACAGGCTAAAATGTTATATCTAAACAAAAACAATTATAAACTAAATACAAACGTATATCATGAGTGAAAATTAAAAAAAATTATTAATACAGATTCCACTGTTCCTCTATCCCAAATCTAAGGGGTGGTCCTCTAATGAGACGGCGACCAGTGGCTAGCCCGCGACAGCCCAATTGACCAGGTTCCATTGTCCAGCTTTGACATGCGCCATTGTCCCTCCTATTTAGGGCCAACCTGAGGACCGCCCACCTTACATTAGCTCATGACTCACGAGAGACCTCAATTTTTGTCATGAGTAACGTAATTTGAATGAATGGACCCGTTCATTCATATCACCTTTTTGTCATTCATAATTCTATTCTTTCTTACAATTAGACAGTGCTGTATATATAGAGTTTATATAACATAACATAGAAGTAGGTGAGTGCATTCTCTTCAGAACATAGTGAAATAAAAAGGGTCGTCAGGGAATCATTGGCAAGGTACTTCCCCAACACGAAAATTATTTTTAATTAAAGGATGATTGTGGGCCAGTGGACTCTAGTTTTCAAATTCTTAAAAACATGTCCTTCATGTCTAGTTTTGTCCCTCTTAAACCTAGTACTGGCATCCAAATACCTTTTTTCTCATATCACAAATATTAGAGTTTTGGTGTAAACAAACCCTTTTGATTTCCAGCATAATCAAGTGAGGGTAAACGGGAGTTTGGGTCAGCTAGGTAGTGATATGATTTTTTAAATTTCTTTTTGTCTTGATGAAGATAGTTTGTAAACGTACAAGTAGGCCTTAGGTCTCTTCAAATCTATTTATTTTATTATTCGTTAACATTTCGCCTATTAAGGTATTATCAAAACATTTATGACAAACAAACAAAAATAAACAAATTTCTTAACCATTAACTTTTTATAGGATAGTATCCAATAAAAAATTATATCAATAAAAACACTATGTGACCTAGTTTTTGCGAAAACTTGAAAATTGTTATACTTTTTGTTTATGTTAATAAATTATTTTTCAATGAATGTGTTTGTATGGTTTTTGATTATCCCAGAAAACGTTCCGCCCAGTTATCTCGGATAATCGGCGTTCTACTATAGCTCAAAGCAGTGAGTACAATCCAGACTCAGAAACTCTTGCTCAACTGGAGCTAAAGTTTGAACAACCGGAGAGCAGGTGGTCCCTGAAGGAGAATTTAAGTGAGTAGCAAGATGGGGAGAAAATCTTACTTTTTTAAGTTTAGTTGTCTTGAAATGAAGAAAGTTGGCCAGAAATAAGGTAGAATATTGTTTGTTCAGGTACTTGCAATTTTAAATAATGTTGGAAACTACTGATAAATATTTAACTGAAATATTATTCTGAATTTGTTTACTTTTATATTCGTATGTCCATAAATTATACATATTATGATAATTTACGTGAAAGTCATTCGAGCTTCTCACGCAGATCCTCATATCCCGTCACTCATGCTACAGCAAGACTACACAAAAATTGAACTTTGGAGTAAATCTTGAAAAATTAAATATAAAGACACAAAATATTCTCCACCGTAATGATTCATTGAAAAACTGTCTTTACCAGAAATATTGAGCAAATATTAAAGTTATTGGTATAATAAAAAAATGTTGGATATATATATTTTTTTGGCCTCGTACGATGCATATTAGCCATGCCTCTTATAAAGGTGTTAATCTAGTTATTTACAACATCCATCGCCCCGGGAGAGAGTTCTATCTACGAAATAAAACTCACTCCCGGACGGGATTCGAACCCGTAAACCATGGTGAGACCATTCGACCAAAGCCCTACGCTCTAGCCCGCACGGCCAACATGGCCCCCAAGTTGAATATTGACTGCCATAAAAAATGTTAAAATCTTACGATAACGGTTGAAAAATTGTTTATTTTTAATTGTTTATCGAAAGAGTTTTGATAATGCTTTGTTAGGCGAAACGTTAACAGAATAAAATAAATATATTTTGTGGGAATCTAAGGCCAACCTTTGTTTGTTTAGAGACCACCTTCATGAAGAGAACATTGTTCTGGTCTCAAATCAAGGATATTTTTTCTCAACCTCAAATTTATTTACTATCTGTGTACAATAGATATATATGATAAGCAAATATGTGATTATTGCAGCCAGCGCTGACACTCCCTCGAAAGTTAATTTTTATCATTCACTATACTGGCGAGAGAAGATCGCGAGGCCACCTCCTGTTCAAGCGGCGGGGAGGATTGTCAGTATGGGAATGACAGGATTGTAATGTGAATAGTAGGGTTTCTGTGGAATGCTTGAATTAGTTCTTTAACAGTGGGAATATTGAGATCTCTTTGTAAATCTTTTTTGGTGACATAGAAAAGAGCATTGATAATTCGTAGGAGTTTGAACTGGGCTGTTTGGATACGATTTATGTTGGATTATTTTGCTGTCTCCCAAAATTCAGATTGGACGTCTAACGGTCTTGTAAATCGTTAGTTTATAGTTAGTATTTTGATTTTGATCCAGTAAGTCGACGTAACAATCCGTATCTTTGATTCAGGTCTTATCGTCTAACTTGTGTATGTGGGTTCCAAGTAAGTCTGCTATCAAGACAAAACCCGAGATAGCGGACTTGGAATTAAGAAATAAATCACATTTCTGCCTCTCTGACGCCTTATATTCTCTTTCACGCATCACAGAGCTGCTGGTCTAACCGCATCCCCGAAGGTACGGCGCGGGACCATGGCAACTACTGCCAGCACTCAAGAATTAAGAACATTTTTCTTAATTTTGGAAAATTTTCAACTGTACATTTACATAAGGGTAATTCCACATCAACTCAGCATGACGTTACACCCACCGACTTTTTTAAGAAAAACTAATGTCATTTTTGGATTCCTCATCCAAAAATAAGGTTAAATACAAATTTTCAGCCTTTTTCGATCGATCTTTTTTTCTACAGAAGGAAAACATTTTGTTGTCTTTTTTCGAGTTTTTCACAATACGATTTTTTATTTTTTATTTTAACTATCAATAACGGCTGAAAAAATATGTTTTACAGATGATTTCAATCGGAAATTTTCTGTAGATTTCGAAAATTTTACCGAAAATATAAAAAAAATTGACCTTTTCACTGAAAATGGCAATTTATAATTGTTTTCATATTTTTTTCATGATTTAGAGTTATAATATAAACGCCTAAAATCGATAATTACTTTAATTGCTATTATACAGTTCATAAACATGTTTTCCCCAGATCGAAAATTTTTATTATGAAAGTTCAACTCCTGAACAACAATTTCTATGTGTTACGAATGAAAAATAGGTGTACTAGCATGTCGAAAAAAAAAAAAAAAAATACATATATATATATATATATCTACAGAGGATGGAGTACCAAGGAGGATACTGGAGAGGGACCCCGGGAGAACAGAAAAGAAAAGGGAGACCCCGCTCACTTTGGCTGGAGAATGACGGTTGTGAGAAGATGGAGGATAGAGAAGAATGGCGGAAGATCGTTGCGAAGACCCAGGTTCTACAAGAACGACAGGCGCCAGGGAAAGTGTGTATTGCTCAATAAATTATATTTTTTGATTTGTCCTTTAATTATATTTTCTATTACCACCTTAATTATGTTGTACAGACATGCTAATTATATTTTCTATTACCACCTTAATTATGTTGTACAGACATGCTAATTATATTTTCTATTACCACCTTAATTATGTTGTACGGACATGCTAATTATATTTTCTATTACCACCTTAATTATGTTGTACAGACATGCTAATTATATTTTCTATTACCACCTTAATTATGTTGTACGGACATGCTAATTATATTTTCTATTACCACCTTAATTATGTTGTACAGACATGCTAATTATATTTTCTATTACCACCTTAATTATGTTGTACGGACATGCTAATTATATTTTCTATTACCACCTTAATTATGTTGTACAGACATGCTAATTATATTTTCTATTACCACCTTAATTATGTTGTACGGACATGCTAATTATATTTTCTATTACCACCTTAATTATGTTGTACAGACATGCTAATTATATTTTCTATTACCACCTTAATTATGTTGTACAGACATGCTAATTATATTTTCTATTACCACCTTAATTATGTTGTACGGACATGCTAATTAAATTTTCTATTACCACCTTAATTATGTTGTACAGACATGCTAATTATATTTTCTATTACCACCTTAATTATGTTGTACGGACATGCTAATTATATTTTCTATTACCACCTTAATTATGTTGTACGGACATGCTAATTATATTTTCTATTACCACCTTAATTATGTTGTACAGACATGCTAATTATATTTTCTATTACCACCTTAATTATGTTGTACGGACATGCTAATTATATTTTCTATTACCACCTTAATTATGTTGTACAGACATGCTAATTATATTTTCTATTACCACCTTAATTATGTTGTACAGACATGCTAATTATATTTTCTATTACCACCTTAATTATGTTGTACGGACATGCTAATTATATTTTCTATTACCACCTTAATTATGTTGTACAGACATGCTAATTATATTTTCTATTACCACCTTAATTATGTTGTACGGACATGCTAATTATATTTTCTATTACCACCTTAATTACGTTGTACGGACATGCTAATTATATTTTCTATTACCACCTTAATTATGTTGTACAGACATGCTAATTATATTTTCTATTACCACCTTAATTATGTTGTACGGACATGCTAATTTTGCAACATTTCTGCAACAAATGCAGCGAGTTCATTTAGTAAGTTTTAAGGATATCAAAACCATAAGATTGGATTGCTTATTAGGTAGTTTAAAAAAATGTTTTGAGTAAGTACCTTTTTTTTGGAGAATATCTAAATGATAGAGTGATTATTTATTTAAGAAATTGCAAAAACCTATTCTATTTAATGATGTTTAATGATAGCTACTCCATGAACCATATTTTTGACATTTGCCTCAGGCTAAAATAAATGTTGAGGCCTAATGATTATAAAAAAAAAAGTTTGCAGCTTAAATCAGACGTTTCCTAGTCCAGTTCCTTACTGAAGTCACCTTGACATCTTCAGCCTCTTCAATATTTCTTTCTAGAAGATTGAATGTCAGTTGTCCAACTTTTGGAGGAACGAATTGTATAAAAATATCCTCAAGCTGATCCATATATTTCCCAGATATGCTGCGAGATATTAAAGATATTTAGGGCCCTCGAAGTAGGAGGCACAAAATAAAAAAAAATTACTAACATATTTTCATATCATATTTTTTATTACTTGAATATTTTAATGGTAATTTTGGCGGAACTTCGGTTCTGTACGCGAAATAACCTCCCATGGATGGTGTCCCCTCGGATGAGAGAGAGGTAAAAATGTATTTATTTGAAATTAGGGACTCAGCTCCTACTAACATCGCCTGTCAACTTCACCTTACATCTCTGCTTAGAGTGCCTTCGACGCCCCCTTTTTCAAAGGAATTAAGTTTTAGATGGTTGAAGAGTGAGGTAGGAGTAAGCCTCATTTTGGCTTCTCTTTATGATGTGCAACCCCGGATTTCTAGCACGCTTGCGCATAGTTTTGAAAGTGTGACTGGGTGTGGTGTGCGGAGCAACAGGCAGCTTTTGAGATCATAAATAAGGCTGTGACATGTACCCCCATTCTCACTTCTTTTCGAAGAAATTGTATAACCCGAATCGTGGCTGATGCATTAATTCTCGGGTTTATTAAAAAAAATTATATTTCAAAATTTGTTTGTATACATTTTTTTTGGTATTATTGAGAATTTTTTTTTTTTTTTTTTCTAGAATTATTGTAAACTTTATTATTCTATACATGAATATTATAGTTGGGCTGTCTATAACAATAATACCTAGGCCAATGGCCTAATTAACATGAGATATGAACTCAGGTACAATTCATTAATTGCCCTGAACAAGTAACTTTAAACTAGGAAAAAAAAAAGTATCGGATAACAAGGGTGTTTAGCTGTGAAACTCAGATAATGTCTTTTGTTTAATTGATGAGAAGAAAATCATGCGGTCGCTTCTTTTTAAGTCTGCGTTCCAGTGGTAAAGGTGGTGGTTGTTCAGCAATTTCCCGCACCAGTGGATTTGGGTAGTGGGCCATTGTTGTCTGCATTCGGATGTAGGATTCTTTGAGGACCTCCGCTACTTCCGGTATTTCAAGATCAACATGTAGAATTGTGTTGCGAACATACCACGGTGCATCAGTGATGAGTCTCATGACTCGATTTTGAGTAGTTTGTATCCTGGTTAGGTGACTTTTAGCAGCAGAACCCCATAGGCCATAAGCGTACTGCCAGATCGGACGTATCAGCACCAAATATAGCAGTATTTTTACTGATAAAGCAAGGGGTGAGCGGTGGTATAGGAGACACTTCAAGTTTGTTATTCTTCCGCGAGTCTTCGCTACTAGGTGCTGGACATGATGGGACCATGTTAGCTTCGCGTCAAGTATTAGTCCTAAGTACCTTACTCGTTCTGCACAAGGGATTTGCATGTCGTTAAGAAAGATGGTTGGATTTGGTATTTTTTTTATATGTGAAAGTTACCACTGTTGACTTAGTGGATTTCTGTTTTAAATACAATTTTAAAGTTAACATATTTACATATTTATGCTAAAAAATATACTCTTAAATAGCATAAAATTTTCAAAGAGTTATCGTCTAATCTTGACCTCAGCTTGGCCTCTACACTGGTCGGTGGAATTGTTAGCAATGATCTGTATACAAAGTTTTATTACAATCCTCTTTTACCACTGTTTTCGAAATAATTTCTTTCTTCAGCTGCCTCTCCAGATCTTCTTTCGTTCTCTTCGGTGAACTTTCGGTTGTACATTTTTTTATTTCTCGTTTAAGTGCATTACCGGGTACGTGAAGTTCTCAACTTAATACTTTTGATTGTATTCAAAGACGAAGGAAGAGGATACTCAGCTATTTCAAAAACCTTTCGGTGGTCTACTGAAGTCTCTCAAATTTACATAAAACCCCTACTTGCCTTCTTTTAATATTATACCTTATTGTATTCCCTTAAAATACATAGATACTTTGTTTAAAGATATAAATAATTAAAGAAATTAATATAAACGTAATATAAATTAAATCCCATAAATCCCGGGATTGAAAAATTTCAATGTTGAGGGCTTACTGTACTCGTATTCATTTTATCGGGCGTATCGTGTTCATAGATACACGCACACAAAAAACATGAAATTCCGCTGAAAACTCTGCATCGAATTTTTTCATAACTTTCCGTATACTGTAACTGGGGAAATAATAGATAAAATGATAAAGACTGATCATGTTAAACGAGATAGAACTCTTCCAAAGTGGGATTTGTCGTGTACTCTTCTCCGGAGAGTTGTGGTGGGCTGTGTCAGTGGCTCGGTTCTGTTGCAATGTTGCTGTTCGTATGTCCCTGGGAAGGTGGGCCTTGTGCAACCCTGAGGCGTGGTGGCTCCACGCCCTTCAGCATCGCTCTCTCTCGCACAAGTAGTCCACCACTTCGGCCAAACCGTCCAGCCTACTGGTTTGGGGCCGGTCCAACTCCAAAATGGTCCTACATTCAACAAAACAACTTGGCTTGTGTATGCTACTAACTTCTACGATATGTTTACAATATCAACTCTTAAATTTATGACTTTTGAAGCAGGCACTGATCTAGATTTTTTCTCGGGGGAGGGGGGGGGGGGGGGGGGCAATGGTTAAATAACGCTTTTTTCAGCATAAAATTGGGTAGGTTTTAAAAATAAATCTATAAAATGAAAAGCCTAAAGGAATTTATTTATACAATTTATAAAGAATATTTTACTGAAAACACAAGTTTTTTTTCCTCCATGTTCTAATTACAAAAGACTATATGTATAAACTTTTAATTAAAAAAATACTAGAGATCTGTAAAATATAAAACAGTTCACCACATTACTCGAGGTTGAGAATTTTACTTAAATTAAATACATATATATTTTTTACTTAGGCATTTGATGCGTTAAAATGTATTACTAAATACATTTCAAAATTTTGTCTGAAAAACTGTGCCGCCTGTCGCTAAGTGCATATGTGTTTTAGCTGGGAAAACGATCTCTCGATGCTGACGCTTGTGATAAACGCTTGGGACCATAAATGCAATTTTGTGCTGTAAAAACCTAAAACGTGCAATTTTGCCAAAAAAGTTAAAAACATGCAATTTCATGCAAAATAAAATTTGTTTATTAATCAGGATGCCTTAATTCGTAAAAATTAAGTGTTATTTAATGATTTCAAGCAAGCGAAAAAAAAATTCAATTGAACGGGAATCAGGGCTCTAGTTATGAGGGTTACCTATCTTCTAGGAAATTTGTTCTGATTGTGTGATTTGTGTGTGTAACCAAAAATTGGGTTATTTAGTTGAATATCCATCATATTCTACTTGCATTTGGATAACGCTCTGTTTGTCTACCTTATAAAATTAATATAATAAAAAAATACAGGTCATGGTATATTTTCTTTATTTCTTATAGAGGGTACGACAATCTAAAACATACATACCAAGTGTATATACTTTGGTATACCAATACCAAAGATACCAACCAATACAAAGTTTACCAACCTATACATAGTATGCAAGTCTCAGTGCAATTTAAGTTTTTGAATGATTGAAGTTATTGCGTTTAAATATTGAATCCCAATCTCCTCCGGCTAGTTTTTGCCTATCTATTGATCAATTTTTCGATGTCTATTGGAGTATGTCTATGGATGTGCATAAGGGCAAGACCGAGGAGGCAGCTCTCATGCGTAATTGATCTTAAATATGTTTTAAGGCGCCGCAATGACGAGAATGATCTCAGCAAATGCATTTGTCACCGGAAGTGTTGCAAGAACCAGTAGAAATTCATTTTTTATAGAAAATGCATCCTTATCACACCTAGCCTATTTCTGTGCAGATCGTAAAGTTTACGTTTTTTTTCCTATCCGTATTGTAAAATGTACGGGTTGCTTCCTCGAGATAGGTCTATATTTGACTCTCCCCCAACGCTCCGGTGCAGTATAGTAATTTTTACAGTAATTTTTCTCATAATTTTTCCTATATGGTCTTTCAGTTATTTTTATTAATTGTCCAATAAATTGAAATTGAAATTGTAACTCTTTTATGTATAATTAGAAGGTATTAACAAATGTAACCTGAAATTGTGTTCGATATTTTAACCCCATCCCACAGATAAGTGGTATTTTCTTTTTGAAAAAAATTTTAAAATCTCTAGGTGATTGATTTGCAGATCTCCTAGTTTAAGATGAAAGTGAATGAAAAAAAAAAAACTTTGTATCTTAGGTCAGAATGTCTAGTTTCTCTTCATGTTTGTCCATGCAGGTTTCATCTCTGGTCGTCGAAAAAGGACATTTCTATGTTTGCATTGATAGTATGTATGTATAAGGAAGTAGTGTGTGCTAACATGAAGGAATGTAAGGTCACTGCTGTATGTTTCCATTTTTTGGGGCATGTCTGACCCATAAAATTCAATTTCTTACACTCATACTGGTTAGACACCGGGCTATGGTTTCGACTAATAAAACAATTTTACTTTTAATTTTCGTTTTTTATTATAGCTTTGGGCTTGAGTTATCCCACTGTTATTTTTAAAGTTTTATTGGAAAAATACCAAAAAAATTCTTATGGTTTCGGTCTTGTGCCTGTTTGTCTCTCTGGGCATTCTTTAGCTCCCTCACAAAACATCGTAGGTACATGAAACTCAGAATTTATGAGAATTCTAATGGGACCTATAAACAGAGCATAGTGAGCAAGGCACCAAAAAAAATGTACAGTAGACTCTCCCTTATCCGGCGTTGCTGGGACCGACGTGACGCCCCATAACCGAAATTGCCGGATAACGGAAATGATCAATTAATGAGAACAAATATATCAATTAAAGCATTAAAAAAAGTTTTTTTAGGTGAGCTAAGGAATAAAACACGTATGTATTTTGTTGATAACATTTATTAAATTGACAAATATGTACATACTGAACATTGATTTATTATATGTACATATATTTATCCAAGCATTAAAAAGATATTTTGAAATCTGCGTTTAATTAAGTGAAGTAATAAAATATTGTATTAGCGTTCTCTTCTTTATAAATACAATGTACATATCTATGTATGTACAATAAACAACAACAACAACAACAACAAAATGTATTTGGACCAGCAAAAAAAGGTGCTATACACAAATATATAAGAAAATTAAGGGTTTAAAATAGGAAGTCCTGGTACAGTCTTTGTTTGAGTCGCCTCCCAGGAGTAGGCGCTCCTAGACTGTAGTGTACAGCCCCGGAACAATGCACAAGGGCTTCGTGGTGGTTCTTCACTAGTTTCTCGATGTGAGCTGCAAAAAGAGGAACACCCAATTCTTCGTGGATTTTGTGATTCCTGACAAACCAGGGTGCGTTTGTTGCTATTCGGAGTACTTTATTCTGGAATGTTTGTAGTCGTTTCATGTTAGTGTTGCTGGTACCGATCCAGACTGGGCAGGCATATGTTAGAAGTGGAAGTAGGAGTGTCTTGTATAGCAGAATAGTACACGTGTGTTTAAGTGGCGTGTTTCTGTTTATGAGAGGGTAGAGGGTGTTAAGTCGTGAATATGCTAGCTGTAGTTTTCTGTTAACGTGTAGTTTCCATGTGAGACGTGTATCTAAAAGTACTCCAAGATAGCGCACACCCTGGTCCTTAGGATTCCAGAGAATCGGGAGTTCATCAATTTGCAGCTTGATTTGTTCTTCTATGGAGAATCTGCGAAGAGTGAAAATTTTGGCTTCGGTCTTCAAGTATGTACAATAAAAATACATAAAAGATTCGTGAGTTACGGAATTATTATGTGCTCGTAAATACACGTGGCTTGATAATCTAATAATTGAATGTTAATTTTAGTTTAACAAATTAGATAGTATTTTACGAGCGCCGGATAAGCGAGAGTTTACTGTATTTGAGAATACCTAAACATTTTCGCACACAGTCGAGACGGATATCAAATTGAAGGGTTCCGAGATTACATACACGACGGGAATATATTTTTATAATTTCAAAATAAATACTGCTCACGTCAGAAAGTAACAACCAAATTTGACAGTTATTGGAGTTTTTGAGATGAGGCCCACCCCCTTAATCTTCCTATTGGCCGATTTAGCTGAAAATTTTGTCGTCTTTAGAGGGTTCTGAATACAGCTATGAAATTTCGCGTTGATACTTTCATTCTATCGGGAGTTATCGGGCTCACAGACTTCGGGTCGTAAAACATGAAATTTTGGTGAAGAGACAACATGAAATTTTTGACCGATTAGAAAACTTCCCTCATAATTTGTATGGCTGGGGAATTAACAAAAAAAGTATAAAAAAACGGAAGAAAATAACTCAGGCGACCAACTCCCTTCCGACATTGACTCCACTCTGTGGTCTTAAAACAGAACCCTAGCTAACTTACTGAGCTCTCAAGATCGTTGGTTCGAGACCCGCAGCTCTTCAGATGGGACATTAAGTGATGGTCTCAAGCCTGTGCAATTTCAGGTACTCGTTAAAGACCTCTAGGTGAATAAATCTAGATAGGCAAAATTTAAGACTCCCAGAGTTGAATCGGGCTCATTTTCACCAGTGCTTTGAAAGAGCGCTCTGGTTATAGACGATATGGCATGAGTCATAATAACAATATAACCCCAGAAGCTTGTACTCTACACTAATGTTATTCTTCATTTTGGTTCTGGAAGTGGAAGTGTTAACAAATGATATCACTCTTAAATTACATCATTCAAATGTTATAGAAAATTTCGTTCCATTTGTGATAGGAGTGGCGAAGGAAAGGTTATATCAGAATGTGATCTTTACTTCTTATCACGTTGCATCAGTCACTGGGACGACAAGAGAGTCATATACATTTGTTGGTTGTTGAAAAGTTCAAAATGAACTCTGAGAAAAATGGGAGAAACTTTTGAAAGAAAATTATTGAATTTGAATTTTTTTTTCGAACGTTTCATCATATTATAACGGTAATTTTATTACTCTTTAGGGAACGCGATTGGAGGATATTTTTTCACAATTTTATATGTCTGTTCGTAGTATACTTTGTTCGAAGAGCCTAAACAGCTGAATTAATGGTTTATACGTCGTTTGATTGGTCGAAATCTTCTGATTGGCATAAAGTATGTGACATTCCTGCCAAAACAAAATAGGGGTGTCTGGCCGCCATATTGTCAAACTCTAAAAATCGAAAATCAACAAAAACTGTTGAGTGGGGTATCCAATCAAAGGGCTTAGAATGATTAAATAAATACTAAAAATTAGCAAAAAAACGAAAAAAGTCTATAATAGCATGTGGTGTCTGAAGGTAACAAAAGGAGTTTCTTCATTAGCCTTGGCCATGACTAAAATTTTAGTTTCATAGTCCCTTTTATTGTCATCAAAACTGCATCTTACATCAATTCTACATGGTCCCAAATAAATGATTCTTGTGTTGAGTATTTAAATAAATAAATTCAGATAAAGAAGAATACAGAAAATATAATTTATTCATTAGCCTTGGCTCGACTAACAAATAATTTCAATTTTCTATATTTTCCTTCAAGTTTAAAAAAAATATTATTCTTACTGATTTCTTCTATTGATATAAATTGAAAAACAAAGAGAGAGCTGGTAGCTTAGTGGTATGCGTGCTTGCTTATTGAGCACAACATCGCGGCTTCAAACCCCGGCCGGGGCCTGGGAGGTAAAATAAATTTAATTTTACCTCCCAGATAATATAAACTTAAGCATGCCGTCCTTCGGATGGGACTTTAAGCGATGGTCTCGAGCCTGTACAATGTCAGGTACTCGTTAAAGACCTTTACCCTAGATGAATAAAAATTTAGGACTGCCGTAGTAGAGGTCAGGTTCATGTCCACCAGATTGACGAAAGAGCGCTCTGGTTGTAGGCGTTATGATGTTGTGGTTAAAGCCCGGGCATGAGTCTGATCCAGAGGCTGAATAATAGTACCTTTAAATAAAGCATATGTCATATATAATCCCAAGTTAAATTTCAATCATTGTTTTCCACATGTAGTTATTGTGATTCATACCCGGGCTATAACTACGAGGTCATATCGCCAAGTGCTCTTCCGTCGCTCTGGTGGACATGAGCCCAAGTCAACTGTGGGATTTTGCCAACATAGATTTTATTCACACAGGATTATGGGTCTTTAATGAGTACCTGACATTGTACAGGCTCGAGACCATCGCTTTTCATCCCATTCAAAGAAAATCTATTTTTACCTCTAAAAAAAAATCTTTAGAGTTTCGGCCAGGTTTCGAACCCGCAATTATCAGCTCAATAGGCAAGCACGTTAATTCTGATCTACCGGAGAAAGTGTCAGTTGAGTGTATGAAAATTCTTGGAAACGTTTGAAATATGCCATATGATTGGTGAAATTTTGTTTGTTGTGTTCTGAGACAGGGCAATTAGCACTCAGGCCTCATACTGTAGGAGTTGCATTTTAAAAAAACTGTTTTGAATAATGTATATTATGGGTAACTTTGAGTCAGCCCTCCCACGTTCCAGGCGAACCAACCTAACCTAACTCCATCTTTTGTACTCCATGCAGTGTATTGTCTAAAGTCATTCCCAGAACTGAATTGCCTCTATGGATGACATTCATACAAATGTTTTTTTGTTTTTTTTTTGCAAATCAGAAATAGTTACGTTTTTGAATGTTATTGGTTTTCGGAAATCCATATTGGCAAGAAAATTGAGAAAAAAAAAGAGAAAAATTATCTGCAATAGCCTTTTGTCTGTTATGGTGAGGTTGAGGCTGGAGTCGAATTCCGCCTCCTTCTCCAGCCTCATATCCACTCCCTCTTTACCACCCGCTTGCCCGGCCTTTAATAACTACTTGGTCATATCGCCTACTACCAGAGCGCTCTTTCATCACTTTGGTGGACATGAGCCCGACTCTACCATGGGAGTTCTAAATTTTGCCTACCCTAAATTTTTATTCCCCATAGGTTAGAGGTCTTTAATGAGTACCTGACATCATACAGGCTCGAAACCATCGCTTAGCGTCCCATGGAAAGACGGGGTGCTCAAATTTAGCACACCATTGAGCTACTGGCGCCCTCTAAAGCCTATCGATGTACATCATATTATTAAACAGAGAAGTCATGTTTTCCAGTACAAAATTGCAACCAATTACGATTAGTTTCTGAACTTGAAATGTTTCAGAAACATTCCATCGAACTGGTTGTATATACAATTACAAATTATAACTTTTTTTCACACCATCACTGAGGAAGTATAGCATCTAATATATATATAGGTTTATTATAGTTTAATCATTTTATTTAACGTTAGTTGCATTGCAAGGCTAGCTCTAATTTGTTCAGTAATGAAAAATTGATTAGAAACATTTATTGTTAAATCATGATGCAGTTTTAATTGTAGACATTATTATCTATTTTCTGTTTTGGCCAAGAGTGCCCATGGCAGACAGGAGGAATGCAGACGAGACAGAGAAACTGTTTTCGAATGAAAAGAAGGATGACTGGATAGTGATCAGTATTCGAGTGAGGTGAGGACTCCGGTGTAGCAAGAGTCTTCAGTGGGCTCTTGTGTAATATATATATCACTTAATACATCAACTCAGCTGTGCTCAAATATATACTGATACAGGAGCCTTAACACAAGTCGCTAATCTAATAAGCTATGTAGTAAAAAAAACAAAAAAAACTTGGGAAGCATCATAAGAACCCGAGGCTCTTGAGGCATTGCCAAAAAAATTGCATATGTCTTCTCTACAATTTTGGACGAATAAAATAAAAACACAAGAAGGGTTTTAAAATTAAAATCCTATAGCTGTAATGTAAATAATAGGTTAGGTTAGGTTAGGTTTTATGACTCATGCCCGGGCTTTAACAACGAGGTCATATCGCCTACTACCAGAGCGCTCTTTCGTCACTCTGGTGGACATGAGCCCGACTCTGCTGTGGGAGTCCTAAATTTTGCCTACCCTAAATGTTTTATTCATCTAGGGTAGGGGTCTTTAACGAGTACCTGACATCGTACAGGCTCGGGACCATCGCTTAACGTCCCATCCGAAGGACGGCGTGCTTAGGTTTATTTTACCTCCCAGATAAAATAAACTAAGGGCCTTGGTCGGGTTACGAACCCACGACCTTGAGCTCAGAAGTCAAGCACGCATACCACTGAGCTACCGGCGCCCTCTGTAAATAATATAAAGAAAAACCTACGTTTTTAAAAAAAAATATAGTCTATTTTACAAAAAAAAAAATATATATATATATATACAGATATAAAGTAATAAGAAATAACAGTTCGAGTTGTCCACAAAAGAAGAGAAAACCTCAGAAAACAATACAAGGAAATATTAAATAAAAAAATGAAGGATTACGTACAAGTAAATAACTAAATATCTACATATAGCTAAATATAAAGTTTATAAACTTCTTTAAGTTGTACAAATAAGCTGAAATTATTAAACTACAAATACGAATTAACTATAAAATATAGAACATAATAAGAAATAAATACAGTAAATATATAATAACTAATATAGGGCTCCGGTAGCTCAGTGGTATGCGTGCTTGCCTTCTGAGCTCAAGAACGTGGCTTCGAAACCCGACCGAGGCCCTCAGTTTATTTTATCTGGGAGGTAAAATAAACTTAATCACGCCGTCCTTCGGAGAGGACGTTAAGCGATGGTCCCGAGCCTTTAGGATGTCAGGTACTCGTTAAAGACCCCTATCCTTGGTGAATAAAAATTTAGGATAGGCAAAATTTAGGACTTCCACAGTAGGGTCGGGCTTATGTCCACCAGAGTGACGAAAGAGCGCTCTGGTAGTAGGCGATATGACCACTTAGTTAAAGCCCGGGCATGAGTCATAACAACTAACTGGAACAGAATTATAAATAAATACAGTAAATATGTAATAAATAATAATCATACTTATAGAATAGGAAAAATAATTTTCAATTACTTATTAACACCTGGCTGGCTCAAACTTTCCAGTCGCGCAGGTAATTAGACGTAGAGGTATTTGACAAAAAAAATTGTTGTGTACCCCGAACTGAAGGACGGAGGGGTTGGAAAAATAGAAATGTCGTCAGTGTGTTTTCGCGCGCTTTTTAGTAAGTCCCTCTTAAATACTAATTTTTACAAAAACTGTAAGGAATACTTGTTTCTAGCTCATAAAATCACCTTTAATTACAAAATGCATGTATTTATTTTGTGATATACACAATATTTTTTAAAAACGTACGTTTTTCCTTATATTTTCTATTAAGTGTTTCACAATATTTCTGCAAAAATGTTAAGTATCATGCAATGTAAATGTTGTTGCTTGAACTCATTTTTATGTTATCCATTTCTCAGGATTTTCATTAAGAGCATTGAGGGACGTGAAAAGTTCAGGGCTTAATTGTATTAAGTTCGAAATCGAATTTCGGAGATTTGCGGCCAATATAATTTGCCTCATTTCTTATCCTGGTCGAAGTTGGCCTGACGGTTTAGTCTATATCAGCATTAATATTCTATTTAAATTCTTGAAATAGAAAATGTGTTGATGATATAAGGCTTTATATTCGACGCATTACGGAAAAAAAAAATAAAAATAATAAAATCATGTAGCTCTTTAAGCTAAAAACTTAGTAATGAATACGTTTAGTAATGAAAACCATACTAACGATTAATAATTAACAATCAACGACAGTTTAAAGAAATACTGTAACTATTGAAAAATTGAATGTTTACTTTAGATCCATAGGAGTTATATATCCTGTCAACGAATGAACAATTTCGACCTCGAAATATAACTTCAGAGTATGTCATAGGGTCTGTCATGGTTCTCCATTAACAAGAAAATTCAAATTTTAAAACAAAATACAAAATATTCGAAAAATGTTGATAAAGTTAAGAACTGAGGTGAACATACTATACTATAGAAAATGTTGATAAAGTTAAGAACTGAGGTGAACATACTATACTATAGAAAATGTTGATAAAGTTAAGAACTGAGGTGAACATACTATACTATAGAAAATGTTGATAAAGTTAAGAACTGAGGTGAACATACTATACTATAGAAAATGTTGATAAAGTTAAGAACTGAGGTGAACATACTATACTATAGAAAATGTTGATAAAGTTAAGAACTGAGGTGAACATACTATACTATAGAAAATGTTGATAAAGTTAAGAACTGAGGTGAACATACTATACTATAGAAAATGTTGATAAAGGTAAGAACTGAGGTGAACATACTATACTATAGAAAATGTTGATAAAGTTAAGAACTGAGGTGAACATACTATACTATAGAAAATGTTGATAAAGTTAAGAACTGAGGTGAACATACTATACTATAGAAAATGTTGATAAAGTTAAGAACTGAGGTGAACATACTATACTATAGAAAATGTTGATAAAGTTAAGAACTGAGGTGAACATACTATACTATAGAAAATGTTGATAAAGTTAAGAACTGAGGTGAACATACTATACTATAGAAAATGTTGATAAAGTTAAGAACTGAGGTGAACATACTATACTATAGAAAATGTTGATAAAGTTAAGAACTGAGGTGAACATACTATACTATAGAAAATGTTGATAAAGTTAAGAACTGAGGTGAACATACTATACTATAGAAAATGTTGATAAAGTTAAGAACTGAGGTGAACATACTATACTATAGAAAATCCCCGAATTCCGAACTGATCGTAGTTCCGTTAGAATTAATTTCTGCGATCTGTTTCGATATAGTGAAAAGCTAATAAAATAAATAAAAGACATACCATCTTGAGCACAAAATTCAATACTTTCTTTGTTTTTATTTATTTTATCGTAGTTAGGGTGTTTGCTGCTCACGCACCTTGAAGTAGACTACACAAAACTGGCAGATTATTATTTTTTTTAAATGAATGGCCCTAGTTTTGAATGACTTTAATATTGGCCTCCACACTCAGCTCTATTGTTATAGTTGAATGAGCCATCTCACCTATTCAAAAAAGCCTATTTAGTATGAAAAGGTGCTAAAAATAAGCCATGAAGGTTGACTCTCAAGCAAATCTGAGGCCAGAACACCATTAAACTAATTTAACTAACAATAAGATTTTCCAAAATTCATCGCAAGAACTTGACCTAGATTCCAGAAAGCTATCGATTCGAGCCAGAGTACTGCATCTTTCGGTGAATATTGAATATAATATTGGGAATCACAACCAGAAAACTTCTGAAAATCCATACCTCATATAATGACTGGTTCCAGAAAAACATCCTGGGGTAGGTAACTGCCTGAAGATCTAGCATTCTGGTTGGTTCTTAGAGGGTCCATCTCTGTATTTTTTTTTTTTGGGGGGGGGGGGGGGGGGTGCTCCGGCATAACACCCGGCCCGTTTATCGTCGGGGAAAGAGGAAGTACATATAGTAATTTTTGTTTTATTCACAGTTGCGCTGCCTGGTGCCGCAGGGAGAGGGTAGAATTCAGGCCTGGCCCGTCAATCGCCCCCGGCGCCGGATCAAAGGGCCTTTTTCTGTTCCCGCCAGGAGGTGACAAACCGGCCGAACGCCGAATAGTTCAACTCCGTCATCTGCGACCCACTCCCACTTTCTTAGCCACATGAACTTTTGTGAAAACAAATTAATTTGTTCAACTTTTATACTGGTAAAAGAACACACAATTGAAAAAAGGGGAAACAACTTTTAGGAGATTCGCTAAAGATATCAACGATATGGACCACTTCTTCAAGTAAGCAACGGGAATAAAGTGACTAATCTTAGTGAAACATCTTGACTCTCTGCAACAGCATATTTTTTATATTATTGACAAGTCCAATATTTGTAAACGTTAAGATAGGACTCCCTCCATATTTTAGTACACAATCCTGTAGGATATCATTTTCAAGATTATAAAATCAATACAGCTCATGTCTGAAATAATAGCGAAATTTAAAAAAAACTGCTTAACTAAATATTTTTTATGATTGTACACTGAAACTTTTTTTTTTTTTTTTTTTTCTTAATGCTATTTAAGAATACTTTACACTCTACGTTCACAACACAGATGATCTTGGGACGGTGGGTATGGAGACAACCAAGTCTCATTGGCATCATTTTGAGTTTAATAATTCTTCCGTCTGCTGATGGCTGTTTGAAACAGAGTGGCAATCTGTTGATAGCCCTTTAAGCAGTTTAAGCTTAAAAAAATTAAAGTAAAAAACTAGGAAATTAACCTACAAAACCATTTTGTGGACATTGAGCACATTTGGCTATAATATATATATTTAATTATTTTTTGCTTCGTTCTTAATTTCTGTTATACGATGACTTGTAAAACAATTATAAAAATAAAAAATCATGCAACTAATTATGGTAGTTGATTGACTCTAAGTGCATTAAAATGTGCCTTTTAAGTCAACCTTGGAACGAAAGTCAATAGATGCCCCTGGCCCAGTATTTTTTGAATTACAAATTATTTCTTGTAGATCTTTTTTGTATTAATTATTTGTGATATACTAATATGATTAATGACATTATCAATATACCATGACATCTCTTACTGTGGGACCTGGCCATCCTAAGGCTATGACCCTCATTTTTTGATTTAAAATAAAATATACCATGAAGTTAGAAATGTAGTAACAATTTTTCTTGATATAGAAAATATTATTATATAATCAAAATTTCATCTTGCAAATCACTGTTCGGGTTAAGTGACAAATTATATTTTCCAATTACCAGCAATTAAGTAATTTTTATATACTAATCAGGGCAGCAGGATTCATTGTTGATGCATGAGGTAGGTAAAAGACAATTATTATACACAAGGCAATTATACAAGTTTGAAAACCATTTAATATTTGTACCCTTCACTATATCTAGAACAACAATGATAACAATTTATATATTAAACAACAACTTATATTTTTATCTAAAAATATAAAAATTATGAAATTTTATCTTCCTTGTCTATCTCTACCCACGATTTAATAGTTTTCTACAAATTCTTGATTCATTTTTAAAGTTTAATAACTCTAGGTACAGCCATGCGCCATACCTACCATCATAAACTCTGGTTGTTGCACCCTAGCAATAGTTGCATCTTTATAAATAAAAGACAAAAAATAAAATACACTTAAAGATTTCGTATTTTTAGCCTTGTCTATACTCGTTCAATTTAAGAAGGTAAAGCTTCTAAATATTAAGTTTTTACAAAATTGGGTATTTACAAAATAGTCCCAAACGACTAAAATACACTTTTTACAACTTTCTAATGTAGTGCTGTGTTAAGTGTAATTGAATCGTTCAGATAATAACCCATTACGTATAGATTTTACTTCCCCAGATATATGAAGTATAGGGGAAGTTAGGTAATTGAACAAAAATTCGATGCCGAGTTTTCAACGGAATTTCATGTTTTCCGAGCTCCAGATTCCAAAATTGAAAAAAAAAATGTCGCCTGTGTCTGTGAGCTAACTCCCGATAGAATGAATTTATCGACACCAGATTGTATATGTGAACTTCTAACCAAGACATCTTCAACGATTAAATTCTATTAACTGCCGATAGATTGAATGTAACGACACGAATTTTCATATGTGTAACCAGAACCCCATTAGGATAACACCTGTCGATTTTCAGCCAAATCGGCTAAAGGAAAAGGGAGGATTAGGGGAGAGGCTTAACTCAAAAACCCTAATTACTGTCGATGTAATCAATGTATTGATATGAAATTTCATACTTAAAGGCAGAACTCAATGAGGACATAACCTGGCAATTTTCAGTGATATCGGCCAAAAGGAAGGGGGGGTTCAATTTAAAAACCATAATTACTACCAATGTAATGAATTTATCGACAAAATTTAGTATGAGGATTTATTAGCCCCTATAAGTCAACTTATTCAACGAATATTAGCAATTAGAATGGGAGTGAAAAGTTAATTAATTAATTCGTCCTGGCGAATTTTTTTGTTTTTATATTATTTCGGTTTGATTACATCAAATATATCGACCGCATTTCCAGACATTTTTAATAGAGAAATAAGGCTAAAACCTTGTACATATGCCTGCATTATATCAATATTTCAACCAGATGAGTCGAGCGATTCATCGTCTACCTGTTGCATGTCATTTTCTCAGATGTTTCCTTGATTTGTGCTGCAAACGGTTGGTTCTGTAAAAAAAAAAGTTGTCTTTTACAAAGACATATTTTACATGAAATTTCTAAAAAATTTTGTTTAATTCAAGTTGAACCAACATGGACAGAGTTATAACGTCTCAAAGATTCATAAAATGAAGGTAATAACTAAAAAATAAGGAACGAAAAGAATTTAATGGAAACAAGTTTTTCAAAAATATACTTTTTATTTCAATTATAGTACACTGAAAAGAGGAAAATAATTTTTTTATTTAATTTCTTTCGATTGCCTGCAGAAAGAAAATCTTCATTTTCAACTTTTCAGTGTACTATAATTAAAATATAAGGTATATGTTTGAAAAACATATTTTTTGTATTATTTTTTCATGATCTTATATCTATCATACTCAGTACTATTTTAGGCATTGCCTACAATTTTTGTACTAGATTTTTGGTTATCTTGGAAGAGACTCAAAGGAAGGAGTTTAGGATCAAGCGCAGACATTGCAGATATTTTTGAATTGATTTGAATTCTTTTGAAGGATGCAGCAATAATATTCGAAGAAATAGTCATTGTTATAATGGGTACTGGTCAAATCTAGGAAGTCTCTTAGACAATGTAATTAACGTAGGATACATTGAAGAAGAATGCGAAAGAGAGTAACACGTGGTTTTTAGCATGAAACCTTCCAAGAGAAGAGATGTTGAATGATGCAAAAACTTTAATCTTTTATGACATTTAAAATTGTAAAATCCTTTTTTAAGATGCATTTATTCTATGAGAAATACGTTTAATTAGGTGTAATAAGGAAGAGGTGGATGGAGGGTGGGGGGTAGTTAGGGGGCGTGGATGGGTGTGGATGTGGGTCAATAGGAGTGTGCGGAGCGGCCTTGGCAAGGTCGGCCCCCCGTGAAAGTGTGGGGGTGCCCGGGTTAGGCAAGCCATACCTCCTATAAATACGGACAGCGACCATCCTAGCTTCAGTTTCAATCCGATCCTAGTACAACCAGACATGGCTTTCAAGGTATACACACATACTTCGTCTCAGGATAACTAGTAGCTCATGGTACGTGAAACATATAACGCTAACTCTTGTTCCTTCCTTTTCTTACAGGTCGTACTTTTCGCCGCCGTCGTGGCTGTCGCCAGGGCTGGCCTTCTTGGCGCTCCTGCCGTCTACGCCCCAGGCGCTGCCATCGCTGCCCGGGCATACGCCCCAGCTCTTGGTCTTGCTCCCAGATATGCCGCTCCCGTCGCTGTAGCCCACGCTGCTCCCGTCGCTGTTGCCCATGCTGCCGCCGCTGTTGACGAGTACGACCCACACCCACAGTACAGCTATGCCTATGATGTCCAGGATGCCCTCACCGGAGACTCCAAGAGCCAGCACGAAGCCCGTGATGGAGATGTTGTCCAGGGCTCCTACTCCCTCATCGAACCCGACGGCAGCCGTCGTACCGTCGACTACACCGCTGACCCCGTCAACGGATTCAACGCTGTTGTCCACAAGACCGCTGGAGTTCACGCTTCTCCCGTTGTCGCTAAAGTCGCCGCTCCCGTCGCTGTGGCCCATGCTCCCGTCGCTGTAGCCCACGCTGCTCCCGCCCTCGCTCTTGGAGCCAGAATCGCTTCTCCTTATGCCCTTGGCGCTAGGATCGCTTCTCCTTATGCTCTTGGTGCTGGTATTGCTTCTCCTTATGGTCTTGGAGCTAGGATCGCTTCCCCTTACGCTCTTGGCGCTGGAATCGCTTCTCCTCTTGCCTACGCTTCCCACGCTGCTCCCCTCGCTTACGCTTCCCACGCTGCTCCCCTTGGCTACTCCTCAGCCCTCCTCCATCATTAAGCTCTTGTACCTCTTGTAAATAATTATTTATATGAAATAAATTTTTTTATTTATAAATATGTCTAATTTCTTTTATATATTCCTTCAATTTATTATTTAAAAATAATTGTATAGGAAAATACGAAATATTTATTATAGGAGACAATATTCAAATATAATTAGTTTTAATAATTTCAAGACTTTAAAGAAAGTAGTGCTCAATTTTTATTTATTTATGACTTAACTGTTTTGTTAATTCTGTAAATATTATATATATATTTAATAGATTAAAGAACAATTTTTTTTCAAATGGATTATCTTATTCTAACTTTATAAGTGACCAAAATGAAATAGATTAAAATTCAATATATAGACGATATAGCCAACTATTCCTAAAATGGACTTCATTTGTTGGTGCTAGTAGTGTGCTGTATTAGAATGGCTGAGGGGCGAGCCCTCCTGCTATTAGCATCACTTGTCTTCTTTGAATAAACATGTTGCGGTTCTGGAGGTTACGAAACGGGGGCAACACCGTCCTCAGCATGCTGAGTGCCCCACACTTACACAATTGGCACTCCTTTGTCCACCTAGTCAAATATCGCCCACTCAAAATTTTCGAACACTATACAAGTTCTGCCTTTATTCACATCTTGATTACCAGTAACATGGTCAATATATTCAGTCAAGAGTGAATTGTAGCAGACAAAATAGGTGCGATTAGGATAATAATAATAATAATAAATTAATTTCCGTTAAACCAATACATGGTAATAGGATACGTCAAATGAATTTATACATTAAGATTGCTTATAAATTAGATTTATAACTACTTAAGTCTAACACATCTATGATTAGTAGTAATAACAAAACTATTAAGAAAAGTAAAATGAAATTAATAAAAACTGAACAAATAAATACTTAAAAATATATGAGTATATAAAAAAAAAATTAATACAAGATACGTTCATAATAAGTAGACACATTATTCAATTTCATAAAAATTAAGATAACTATTTTTCAAAAAAAAACTCTTCGGAAGTGTATTTATCCCAACGATGTTTCGGGACGTTCTTACGTCCAATCATCAGGTCCCAAAGTGCGAGATATAGAAAAGAAAGAGAACAATGTAACTATAACAATATATGAAAAATAATATATATATATATATATATATATATATAGATTAATCAATTATAAATTAATGTATAAAAATGTCTAAATAAATAATAAAGTACATTGGACTGACCTTTAAGGTGTGGAGGAACACTGCCCAAAATATAAAAATGAAAGCTCTGTATCAAATAATGTTTTTGGATATGAAACACGATTCTTTATTGTGATTATATTATTCTTTTTGAGCAGTGAGAATAAAATTCCGTTTCCGTTGGTTGTAATATAAAAATGGGTAGAGCTCAGCAGTTTTCAACGGAATTTCATTCTATGTCTGTCTGTGGATGTGTCTGTGAACACGATAACTCCCGATAGAATGAGTGTATCGACATGTAATTGTATATGTGTATACAGAATCTTTTAAGGGCGACACCTATTGATTTACAGCCAAATCGGCCAAAGGTTGGATTAGGGAGGAGGCTTTACAGAAAAACGAATATTTATTTATATTACGAATATGTATTGACCCTATAAAGACAAAAGCTATAATTTTGAGCGGAATCAAACAAAGGGAAAGGAGATCAGATGAGAGCTAATACAAATACTAATAACTGCCGATATAATGAATGTATCGACATAAAGTTTTATATTGAAATTCAAAACCCACCTATTAATTTCCCGCAAAATCGGTTGAAGAGAACGGGTGTTGAGAAGAGAGCCTCGACTCAAATACCTTAATAACTGTCGATGTAATAAATGTATCAATGCGGAATTTAATACGAACATTCAGATAAAAGAAAATTCAAATATTGAGTTTTAGCGGTCGACTGGGTTTGAATGGAGAGCGAAAATTTAATTGATTAAATCTTGCTGGGGAAGTACATAGCCGGTGATTCAACGACGACTTTTGTCTACTTTGTGTTACGTTTTTTTTTTCTCTACAGACCCCTGTCGTCTAAGTGTGAATTTAAGATATGCGGATTTATTGGAATTGACTTGATACGCCACAGCTTCGTCCATCCGCTGGAGAAAGTATAAGGCAAGAACAGCGCTATAGTTCGTGGTCAAGAAGACTGAGACATTAGCAAAATGTCAACTGTCCTCATGGCATAGAGTAAAGTACCAAGAATACTAGCCTTGGGGGACGCAAACTCGTATCGAATACATACCTAAAGAGGCTCCGCTATATTGAATCACATGAAAATGAAGCAATATTTCTGTAGACTATACAGGCAAAATATACTACAGTATATTATTCAATTTAAATTCATATTTTAATTATAATGCGAATCATTAATATTTTTTAACGATATTTTGCGATTCACTCTTGACTGTTTCCCCTGCCAGCTGCTTATTGTCTATTGAGTTCACTATTAAATACTAAAGTCTTGTTAATTAGCCAGTATTGTTATTAATCAATTGAAGCCGCAGAACGATTACTGGTTATCAGATATTAATATTCACAACCAAAATGTTTTTGTTTTTTTAACGCTTCGGGCTTTCTCCGCTGAGTCCTCCATTCCCCCAGAACATTTTTCAGCTATTTTCTATACTTAGGGTTTTCTATTTGATTAGATTAATGATATTTACTTAAAACTACACAAAACTGTTTTTTTTTTTTGTTTTTTTATGTTAACATAGTCATTTGCTATACTAATTTTAACACCATTCCAATTTCTATAAATATTAGATATTAGAAAATCAAAATTATTTTATTTTTAAAATTTTTAAAATTGAAAGGAATTTAAAACGCGTGTGATACTGATTTAATCAGTTTTTTAAAATGGCCAGTCTACCTCAAAAAATGAAGTTCTTCTTAAAACTCAGTGCGTATAGAAGATCGTTAGCGAAATGTTAGTAAGTATTAAATTATGATTTTTTTTTTTAGTTTTTACTTTTCCTGCGTTACAAAGTATAAAGTTATATAATCAATCAGAAATTTAATTAATCTTATTTCAAAAATAAAATAAAAAATGTTCTGCGTGTACAGACACGGGCACTATACTATATCTCCTGATACATTAACTGTATCGACATGAAATTATATATGTGTATCCAGAGCCTCATAAGGACGACAGCTATTGATCTTCAACCAAACCGGCCAAAAAGACTCTTTAACACAAAAACTCTAATAACTGCAGTTGTAATGAATTTATCGGCACGAAATTCTATATATTCAGCTGAATCGGCCGAAGGAAAAAGGATAGGATCAGTGGAGGGGCTCAACTCAAGAACACCAAAAACTGCCGATGTAAGTCAACTATCGATTTTTAGTCCAAACGTTCGATTGGCTTTGGATGGAGAGCGGATATTCGTTCTGGGGAAGAGACCTAGACGTGGCCCTTAGTTTCTTTCATCTGACATATGAAAAAATGTGAGCACGCCATCCTTTGATCCTGGAACATTAGTACCAAGCTTGTACGTCAGGTACTATTTAAAGACTCTTATCCTAGTTGAATAAAAATTTAGGGTAAACAAAATTTAGGACTCCCAGTAGACTTTGACTCGTATCCAGAGTAACGAAAGAGTGCTCTGACAATAGGCGATACGACCTCGTAGTTAAAGACTGGGTATGAATCACAATAACTAACTTATCTTATTATTAAATATATTATCAATTATTCGTTCACTAAATCTCTTGAGAAGACTGAGGTTGTTGTTCTGTAAACAGTTAAGTAGGCGAGTTGAGGCTTGCCGTACACAGTGCCCTTGATCTCTTTAGGAGACCTCAAGAAAAATAGTTCAGTTATTATGTTTCTTAATCAACACAATAGTACTACAAACCGGATAATATAGAAAACGGGTTAGTCAAATAGCTTTACAAAAAATATGTGTGAGTATGAACAAATACATACTCTAGCGTACACTGAATGTCCTTCACAGTGAAAGTTCAACTTGAAGAAAGATACATTTCCTTCACTTTACATTAATTAATATGCATACAAAAATACGAATCTAGAAACCTCCCCTGCACGAATGAATTCACCGTCTGGGCTTAAACATTTATATATTTACAACGGCATAACATTTGCCATTAGCAATTCCGATAAATAGTGCAGTGGCAGGTGCGTGGCTGTACTGCTGAGGTACGTGACCGAAGAGGAGTCCAGGCTAGCCCTGGAGCAGGTCCCTCTGCCATATCCGCTTGAGGCGGAGTCGTGGTGGATTTGTGGGGAGGGTGTTTGTAGATAATTCTTGTATAAGTGGATTGGCGTGATGATGGAGTCTGTCGTGAAAAGTTTGATACCGTGTTCTGATAATAGAGGGTAAAAATGGGATGTTGAGGTCATTATGTAATGTGAGGTTGAAAACGTAAAATGGCGCATTGGCAGTGTGGCGTAGTGTAATGGATTGTATTGACTGAAGACGTATGATTGATTTTTTTGGCTGATAAACACAATATTAGTCATACATATTGGCTTCTGAATCTTCATACTAAAGTTTGTGTCTATAAATTCATTATATCGTCAGATATTTGGATTTTTGAGTTGAGCCGTCCCTATAATCCTTCCCTTTGACCGATTTCCAGCTAAATTATTAGGTTTTGTCTTTATAGGAGATTGAATTTACATATGGAATTTCGTGTCAATAAGTTCATTACAATGGCAGTTATTAGAGTTTTTGTGTTGAGCCTCTCTTCTTATCCCCCTTCTCTTTGACCGATTTGGCTGAAAACCAATCCTTTTCCCAAATCTGTAATCCCATTCCCATGTCAACAATCCTCCCCGAAGATTAAGGCGGTGCTGGCCGAGAGAACTGTTACATTAAAGTATGTAGCTACTATTTAGAGATTCTGCTCATATTCAGCTCTTCCTAACCTTTTCGGTCTGCCACCACTGCTGATCAGAGACTTACAGAGCGAGGTGGTAAGGCGTATCTCGAGCTTAATTAAATAATTATTTTGTACTTTCATATATTTTATATTATTTATTATTTTGTAGATATCCTTCACCATTTTGTAGAGACATTTTCATGTTTATTTGTTATTGTTATTACTTTTTTTTTACTTATACATATATTTATTAAATAAGTAATTAGATATATCAGTCCAACAAAATTTTTTTATTTTTACCACAACTAGTTTCGGCAATTTGCCATCTTCAGGTGGTGAATCTTTCTAGAGAAGAGGTCAAGGGACACGTTGGAGTATCAGGGACCAGCTGGACACTGACGTCTGTTGTGTGTCCAGCTGGACACTGATACTCCAACGTGTCCCTTGACCTCTTCTCTAGAAAGATTCACCACCTGAAGATGGCAAATTACCGAAACTAGTTGTGGTAAAAATAAAAAAAATTTGTTGGACTGATATATCTAATTACTTATTTAACAAGTTAGTCCACTACATCTGCCTACCACCAAGTAATATATATTTATTATTTTACATCATCACATTAGAATAGAATAGAATGGTTTTTATTAAAAGAAGAAAAATAACATCATTCCAAGAAATATACAAAGAAAAAAAACACTTAGACTATAGCCATTTAGGCCGTCAGTCGGAGTTGGCATTACAGATATTTGATAGTGAAGAACAAAAAATATTAGCTTATATAAATAAATGAAGAGAATAAATAATCATCGTTAAATTCTTTAAAAAAATATGTAAACATAAAACATAAAAAATAATAATGCGAATAATAAGAAAATAAAATAAAGACAGGTATTAACACTGAAAACGAAATAAGATAGATAAACATGCGTGGATGGTAATATAATATAAAGCTAAAAATAATAATACAATGAAAAAATAAAGAGATTGGTGGCTAGAAACCAAATAAAACTAACTAAACAACCTGAGTAAATGGTAATAATCACAGATTGCATGAAGGAAGGAGGTTTGTTTGGGTCCTAGAAATTAAATTCCTGAATCAGCCTGTTTCTATATTTGGATGCCGCCCTTGCATAGTTATATATCCGATTCCAGTTAGGCCCATTCATTAAAGCGATGAGTTCCCCTCTCCCTAAGGTAGGTTTGCCCAGCCACCTTTGTCTGGCCTCTCTAAGGACGGGACATACCCCAACAAAATGGAACAGGTCCTCCACCTCCCTCAGGTTACAGAGCCAACAGAGGAATTGCTACGTTGAAATTCAGGTATAGCAACTGTCCCCTAAGCTTCATTATAGTACGCATCAAACATAATTTGTTTCCATCTTTAATGTAATGATTCTCCACCAAATCAAAATTGAGATCTTTATACAGCCTATGAAAACGTGAGCTGGATGCTTCATTCGTTTAATGAAGCATGACATCATCACATTACATCCTCATGGTTTTATTTTTACGCATTGTAATTTTGCTCAATAAATAAACTTAAAAAAAAAACTAATGTAAATAATAATTTTTAATCATATCAGAGTACTCTTAATTTTAAATTAGATTTTCCTGAATCCTAATTAAGTCCGTATATTATGTATCAGACAAATAAGCTGTCAAAACAAATCTTTGTTGCTTAGCTTAAGATGCTTCGATAGCTTAAATTTTTCACAATGAATAAAATTTGTGGTAAAATAAAATAATACCGTAGTGCAAATCTAAGAAAATATAATATATAATATTTCAATATACTAATATATGATATTATATAATATTGTATTAATATATAATAAAAACTTCTGAAAATATCGATCAATAAATAATATATATTTGTTGTCATATTGTCACAACAAATAATATAATGTTTTTACCCATTTCAGGAGATTTAAAATGACCTTATGACAACAACTTTAATTATTAACTTTTTTTAACTTAATCTTTTTTTTTTTTTTTTTTTTTTGCATTGGAGGGGGAAATGCTGTGACGCACATCCAGGGAAGGTAGCCCTGGATAGTGTGGGACTCGAGACGGTTCACCATCACCATACCCACTAAAACCCCCTCCTTGCCGATCCTGATTCCCTTCCGCGGAACTGACGGTCTGTCATTACTTCGCGGAAGGGAGGAAGGGTGGCTGGTAACGCCCCTTCTTCTGTTTTATTACCGCTACTCTTCCTTGTCAGCCCTCTCCTGAAGGGCCAACCAGCCCATGATGAGCGCTGCAAAATCGCAACCTTCATCCCACGACTCCTGGGAGCGCAGCATAGCGTCCACGTAACTGGTAGCAGTCAGCGGGGCGCCCATGCTGCACTCCAGATTTTTCCTTCCCTCCTCAAATCTGGGGCATTTGAGGAGGACATGCTCCGCCGACTCCGTCTCACCAAGGCACGCGGGGCAGTCTGGTGTTGTTGCTGCCCCGATTTTGTGGAGGTACCCCCGGAACCCACCGTGTCCCGTGAGTACCTGGGTGAGGTGGTAATTCACCTCCCCATGCTTTCTGGTGAGCCAAGGCTCGACTCGAGGGATGAGCCGATGGGTCCACCGTCCTTTAACTTAATCTACGAATGAATAAGAGTATATATATAGTAGGTATATAGCCTATTTGTTACGCCAGTCTGCTGCGGACCATGCAAGATCATCAAAACCCTACTACTACGTGCCATCCCTCTCCACCTGCCTCCGCCAAGACCAGGTTAGAGAACGTCGACTGAAGAGGAAGCACCATAGCGATCTTAATCAAGAGGACTGACGTTGGTTAATCGCCTCATTCAAGTGCCAGATGTTTTGTTTTATTTGATTGTAACACAATTTAATGTACTTTCGAATAACTAAATATTGCTCTTCTCTTTTTGAAAAAAGTATAACTCATAAAGGAATTAATTTATTTAATGGCCTTCCACACTTCTTGAAGTCAATAGATACAATAAAAAAATTTAAATTTCAACTAAAAATGTTCGGGTTAGGGGAAACCCTTTACACGGAAACGGAATTTTATTCTCACTGTTCAAAAAGAATAATATAATCACAATAAAGAATCGTGTTTCATATCTAAAAATATTGTTTGATACAAAGCTATAATTTTTATATTTTGGGCAGAGTTCCTCCACACCTTAAAGGTCAGTCCAATGTACGTTATTGTTTTATTTATTCATTTATAATTTTTTATTTATTTAGACTTTTTTTACATTCATTTATAATTGATTAATTTCTCTATATATATATTATTTTTCATATATTGTTATAGTTACATTGTTTTCTTTCTTTTCTATATCTCGCACATTGGGACCTGATGATGGGACTTAAGAACGTCCCGAAACATCGTTGGGGGATAAAGACACTTCCGAAGAGTTTTTTTTGAAAAAAGTTATCTTAATTTTTTTTAAATTGAAAAATTTGTTTTCTTATTATGAACGTATCTTGTATTAATTTTTTTTTTATATACTCATATATTTTTAAGTATTTATTTGTTCAGTTTTTATTAATTTCATTTTACTTTTTTTAGTAGTTTTCTTATTACTACTAATCATCGATGTGTTAGACTCAAGTAGTTATAAATCTAATTTATAAGCTATCTTATATACCATATATTGGTTTAACGGAAATAAATTTATTATTATTATTATATTGTACAAAAATTGCCAATAAATGAGCAAAACAAAAAACATTTTTTTGGAACTAAAACAGATGTTTACACATCAATTCTCGTGAGTACCGCGTCACTCACACATAACTTTTTTATATAATATTTATTTGCTGAGATATAAGAGTCTGCGGCCCAGGTATATTTTGATATGAGACTGGCGTCTGTATGATTCTGGGTGGGACGACATATGGGTCAGAAGAAGGTTGAGTAAGATCACGTGCCTTGGGCTTGGTCCACACACAAGAATTGCATTTAGTCATTATTTATTGAGTTTAACTAACAACATTGTCTGGGATTTGCTCACTTGATACACTTCAAACTTATCCTTATTAGGCCGAGTGTCTCTGTACACATTTTCTCACACGAGAAGGTGTCAACTTTGACCCGAGACTAAAGCCGGGTGAAAAAAATATAAACACATTAGAATCTACACGTTAAAAATAATAATATGTTTGTGCCACGCAAAGCACTCTACACACAAAAAAAATTAGGTTCATTAAAATATTGTCTTGGTAAAGGCAAGATTTTAAGTTTTCCAATACATTTTTGTAGCTTGTTCTTTGATTGATTTTAGTTATTATTCTTATTAGTTATTAACTATTTGTTTTACAGTTATTTGTTAGTTAATTTATTTACATATGTATATATACTTATAGTATAAGAAAGTATTGAAATCGTGCGAAAATCCGAGATCGAGGTTTCAACTGACTTTCATGTTTCAAGGTCCTCTGAATACGTTTTGAACATTTTCGCGATGGTGTCTGTCTGTGCGTGTATGTGTATGTTTGACCTAATCAAAAATCTTTTCAAGTAATAGTTGTAGAGACTATTAAAATATATAATTTATATGAAATAACATTTTTCAAAGACCGTCCGGTTCGCGAGATACATCTTGGAATGTAGTTTTAAAACACCTATTTTTAGGTGTTTCCTTGATTTATCCGAAAACGGTTAGTCCTATCGAAAAATTAATTATTTCCAAAATTGTTCCTTATAAAATTTTCAATCACTAGCAGATTTGAGATAGGATCAATACCACAAAAGTTATAGCTCCCCGAAGAATGTAAACTAAATGTATATAAGGAATATATCTAATTAATTATATATTCAAATATATGTGATGTGGCCATTACACAATTTTATCTCTCTCTCCCCCTTCTCAAAATTATTTCATAATGGCATTACGGGGTATAAGAATGTCTATTCTCAACATAACGTTGTACAATCAGACAAAATGAAATGATTTTGAGAAGGGGGAGACAGAGTGATCTATAAGCGTGGTTGGTGTAAGAAAGACCTGTAATGGCCACATCACAATTTATTTTTTGCATATTTCGCTCTGTTTTTTTCTGTATTTCGTTTCGAAGAACATTCATTTTGCAGAAATATAAATATAAATCTTTATAATTAAAAAAAGTATATATTGTATTGATTTTTTAAGTAATTATTATTATAAATCTCATATATGTTTATTTCCCAAGGTTTAATATCGCTTGATGTATCTAATTTATAAGGTATTTTGAGGTATACAATTGTATATTGTATCTTGATACTTGTATCAAATTATCATGTTACGTTTTAACAGAAATAAATATTAGCGTAACACCTAATACCTTGTAAAATTGAGTAATCGATATTTTTATTTTTGTACATTTTAACTGTAAATCTTCTCAAGGAATAGTGAAACAATCTGAAAGGTTAGATGAAACGCAGTCTAAGTGGTGCAAAAGGTCACAATTAATAATGGAACTCGTGAACTGGTTCAAAAAAATTATATATATTAGAGTATAAAGTGTACACTTCCTCAAGTGTTGATCTAGACGGCGAATATACCTATGCTTAGGAAGGAGCAAGTGAAGCTGCTTGGGATGGTATAAGATATAAACAAAATTGAAAAATGTTATCGGGGAATTATGAACTTCCCCAGCACAAAATAAACAAATAGGTTTTCGCTCTCCCTCCAAAACAAATAAGTTTTCGCTCTCCCTCCAAAACAAATAAGTTTTTGCTCTCCCTCCAAAACAAATAAGTTTTCGCTCTCCCTCCAAAACAAATAAGTTTTCGTTCTCCCTCCAAAACAAATATGTTTTCGCTATCCCTCCAAAACAAATAAGTTTTCGCTCTCCCTCCAAAACAAATAAGTTTTCGCTCTCCCTCCAAAACAAATATGTTTTCGCTCTCCCTCCAAAACCAATAAGTTTTCGCTCCCCCTCCAAAACCAATCAACCGCTTGGACTAAAAATCAATAGTTGACTTACATAGGGGCTTCTGAATCCTCATACTAAATTTGTGTTCATTACATCTGCGATTATTGGGGTTTTTGAGTCTAGCCCCGCTCTGATTTCAAACTTTACTTCGGCTGATTCTGCTGAAAATTCATAGATGTCGTCCTTATGAGGTTCTGGATACACATACCGTTGATACATTCATTCTATCGTAAGTTTTAGAAAAAGAGTTTTAGTTCCACTCCCTGAAATAAATGAAATGATTAATTTCATTCATAGAAAATAAATATATATACCATTAGAAGGCACGTGTAGCTCAGTGGTATGCGTGCTTACTGAGCTCAAGATCGCGGGTTCGATACCCGGCCAAGGCCCTTAGTTTATTTTGTCTGGGAGGTAAAATAAACTTAAGCACGCTGTCCCGAGCCTGTGCGATGTCAGGTACTCGTTAAAGACCCCTGCCCTTGGTGAATAAAAATTCAGGATAGGCAACATAGAGTCGGGCTCATGTCCACCAGAGTGACGAAAGAGTAGTCTGGTAGTAGGTGATATGACCTCGTAGTTAAAGCCCGGGCATGAGTCACAATAACTAACTATATCCTATTACTTGAAACAAATCAAGCTGAACTGGCGAGAAGTGTACTATTTTTTTTATTTCCTCAACTATACCAAGTAATGGGGAAGTTATGTAATCGGTCAAAAATTCGACACAAAATATTATGTTTTTGGAACTCTAGATTCCAAATAAAAAAAAAAATATGTGTTTCTGTGTTTGCCTGTGGACACGATAACTTTTGATAGAATGAATGTATTGACACGAAATTTTATATGTGAATTCAAAACATCATAAGGACAACACTAATTAATTTGAGCGGAATCGGCTGAAGGGGAGGGGATTCAGGGGAGGGCTCATTTCAAAAAACCTAATTACTGCCGATGTAATGAATGTATCGACACAAAATTTAGTATGAGGATTCAATAGTCCCTATGTGAGTCATAGATTGACTTTTAGCCATATCGATAGGTTTTTAGGGGAGAGCGTTAACTTTATTGACTAATTCGTGCTGGGTAAGTACATAGTGTTGATTCGACTACTTCTTTTAAAATTCTGGTCACACCAACGAAAGAAAATTGGCTTCTAGCGTTTGTAGGTTCCGATAAAAAGTGATGTTCCCATCTTGGAAGGAACAGAGGACAGTCTATATATGGGGAAGATGAGACGGCTTGGACATTCTAGTTCACCCATTAGAGATGTTAAGGGCAACTTCCATAGTTGAGTACTGGTATTACCAATAGAGCCATCCTACCTCCTCTCCCTCGAATAACTTGAGAAATTTAACTGAAGGCTATTCGTAGTGACGAATTATATTTAAGAAAAACATTTGGAGATCGGGGCTACTCCAGAGAACTGAGTAGTCATCCATGTGTTGAACTTGTTCATGGAGAACCTGCCTTTGTCGAAGCTTTCCTATTGAAATACAATCTTCAAAAGGGAGGACACTGTGGTGTCTGTAAGGAAGACCTACCTGACGACATCCACCACATCTTCATTGAGTGTCCAGCCTTCAGCAAACTTAGAAAAAAGTTCCTGAGAGAAGCATTGACCAGCCCACAACCTCACTAGTCCCTCTTCAACAGGGAGGACAGCTGTGGTGTCTGTAACGAAGATCTATCTGACGACATCCACCACATCTTCATGGAGTGTCCAGCCTTCAGCAAACTTAGAAAAAAGTACCAGGGAGCAGCACTGACCAGCCTACAACCTCACAAGACTCTGTTCAACAGGGAGGACAGCTGTGGTGTCTGTAACGAAGATCTACCTGACGACATCCACCACATCTTCATGGAGTGTCCAGCCTTCAGCAAACTTAGAAAAAAGTACCAGGGAGCAGCACTGACCAGCCTACAACCTCACAAGACTCTGTTCAACAGGGAGGACAGCTGTGGTGTCTGTAACGAAGATCTACCTGACGACATCGACTACTTCTTCATGGAATGTCCAGCCTTCAGTAACTGAAAAAAAATTACCTGGGAACAGCACTGAGCAGCCCACAATCACACTAGACCCTCTTCAACATCAAGAAAAATAACAATCTCAATTGTGTCATAGTACATAGTAATACATAGTAAACTAGAGGACATTAAATATACAATTTTACTAGAAGAATTATATTTATTATGAGCTATGTTTCATTTCCTTGTATTTTATTTTATGATTCTTAGATTTTATTAAGTTTTCCTTCTTTTAAATGTTCAAGAATGTAAATATCAGACCAAACTCCTTGCTTAAAAGATGTATTTCCCAAGGGCTAATAAAGAAATGAAATTGAATATTGAAATCCAGTGATCACCTTCTGTCCTTGCCCTGGGCGTAGCCAGGATTTTGAGCAAGGGGGGGGGGGGGGGGGGGGGGGCAAAGTTAGGTTACAGGGATAGGGGGTATAGACTCCCGGGGACACAGCCCGCAGTTTCCGTGGTTAGCGCTGCAGACTTTTTGTTATTAATTTGGGAGGCTCGGACCTCTAGAAGTTCCCCCTTAGGTAACCACTGACTTTAATACTTAAGCTGACATGAGCAGCAAAAATGCAAAGCGCAGCAGCAGCAAATGCACGCTGTGGTTTCTGTGCTTTTAAAATTAAATGACTCACATCCAATAGCGTGCATTTGCTGCTGCTGCGATTTGCATTTTTAGTGCGCATGTAAAATCAGCTTCAAGAGTATAAAGTATAACATAAATGAAGGTTTTGAGCGAGGAAATGAAATGATGGAATTAATGTATATTTAAATAAATGTAATATGACTTGTTTTGTACATGTATATTTATGTAACAGCTCATTGCTGATACAGGAATCAGACGTACGGGAAATTTGAAGATCCTATTGGTAACTTGCAAGCAATCCATTTTTAATAAAAACTATTTTTTTAGTTTATTTAATTTTTATCTTGGTTTTTTGCTCTAGCCAGGGGGGTACGTGCCCCCCCCCCCTGGCTACGCCCCTTGGAGCTGTTTAACAGTACAAGAGAGAACTGAATGCTCACTAGGTTCATTATTCAGTAGAAAGGTGAGAGCCCATTCCGCATGAGCGTACTTTTTCCATATTTCGGTTGGCGAACTTAAGATAAAATTAATTATAAGCAATAGATAACTACCGATTTTAATATCGTTCGGATAAATTCACAGAAAAACTGCAGAGAACAAACTTACAATATTCAAGGCAATTTTACGACCGATATAGACTTGAGTTATGGGGCTCCATTATGTCATCGAACATCAAGCGGATCCAATCCAATGTCCTTATAAGCATGTTTCCAACCTAACTACACAACGACCTCAAAGTCCTTTTTGTCCAATAACTCATTAGATTCCACACGAATCTATCCTTCTTCAAAAATCCTTTTGCCAAATCCTCATCATTCGCAATGCTAGTGAACAAATTCTCTCCTTCGTTCTATCGACGCCTCGCCTCATGGTCTTTCTCCACTGCTGGGCAGTGGTTTGGTTGGGCATTGCTAGACTTCTGCGCTTTCCCCTCGTATCCTCTTTATACATTATTTTTATTCATTGATGCCGCTAGTACATATTTTAATTTTTTTTTTTTTTTTTTTTAGTGTGAATGACGTAGGAGACGTGGAGTAGTTCGCCGTGTAACTGGTGACATAAGAAGAACGACCTAGCTCTAGTGACCTTCTGAAGAGCCACCACGCCTCGACCGGTCCTCGACGTACTTTCTACCACTTCACCTCCACCCTCGCCATAACTCTACACTACGTCAGAGTCTAGATCCCAACATGATCTAAAATTTAATCAACAATTGAACAGTGTAAACAGTGCGCAGTTTTTATAAATACACTTTTATTTAAATAACATTTATATATTTAAATATTATAAAAAAAAAGTCGTCGATGAATCAGCGGCAGTGTACTTCATGAGAACGAATTAATCAATTAACTTGTCGCTGCCCTAAAAATATCTTTTTACTATTCGTAGTTTTTTATTGGCAAGGATGAAAATAAAGAAGAAAAAAGTAGCCGGTGAATCACAGGTTATATACTTTTAAGAAACGAATTAATCAATTAACTTTTCGCTGCCCCTGCAAAACCAGTCGAAGGTTTGCGCTAATATTCAATAGTTGACTTACATAAGCCTCCTTAATCCTCATACTAAATGTTAGCTTAGGTTTTATGACTCATGCCCGGGCTTTAACTACGTGGTCATATCGCCTACTACCAGAGCGCACTTTCGTCACTCTGGTGGACATGAGCCCGACTCTATACTGGAAGTCCTAAATTTTGCCTATCCTAAATTTTTATTCACCTAGGGTAGGGGTCTTTAACGAGTATCTGACATCGTACAGGCTCGGGACCATCGCTTAACGTCCCATCCGAAGGACGGCGTGCTTGTTTATTTTACCTCCCAGATAAAATAATCTAAGGGCCTCGGTCGGGTTACGAACCCACGTTCTTGAGCTCAGAAGTCAAGCACGCATACCACTGAGCTACCGGCGCCCTTATACTAAATGTTGTGTTGATAAATTTATTACATCCTCAGTGATTGAGCCCTCTCCTCTGAATCTTCCCTTCCCTTCGGCCGATTTGGCTGAAATTTGACAGATTGGGTCCTTATTGGGTTTTGACTTCAAATATGGAATTTCTTACATTATATCGGCAGTTATTGGGGTTCTTGAATAGAGCTCCCCTCAAATGAGCCTTTTTATTCTGCCGTTTCCGCAGAGTGCCGTTGCTAAAGGGTTCTGAATTCACAAATAAAATTTCGTGTCAATACATTTATTCTATCAGGAGTTATCGTGTTCACTGACACACAGACAGAATTTTTTTTTTAATATTTGGGATCTCGAAAAACATGAAATTCAGTTGAAAACTCTGAAAAAATCAATGTATCAACACGAAATTTTATATGTGAATCCGAAATCCTCTATCGACGACACCTATACATTTTCTGTCAAATCGACCAAAGGGAAGGGGGATTTAGGGGAAGGCTAAATAAATAAACTATTATAACTACCGATAGAATGAATGTATCAAAATCCCATAAAGATAACATCTATCAATTTTCAGCTAAATCCGCTTAAGGAGAGGGGGGTATTACGGAGACTTAGCTCAGAAACTCTTATAACTGCCGTTATAACAATTGTATCGACATAAAATTTCATATGTGAATTCAAAACCCCATAAGGACGACAAAAACCCCAATAACTGCCGATGTATCATAAGAACCAATAGAGTTACAGAAATATTAATTGGAACTCATATTAATGTGCACGGGCAGAAGAAATATTCGATCTTCTGGCTGACAGGCTGACTTCATCCATTTCAACAATGTCATAAATATTTATATCAATTTTGAGTGTTGATTAATTGTTAATTGTCAGATGTTTCTTGCAAAGGTGACAAAATAATTAACCGAGAGACTGTCTGAATCTCAATAATTAATTGGAGATTGACGAAGGAACTGTTTTGAATACTGACAGTTCCAGTGTACGTCCTTGGAATAGAAACGAGTCTAGCCTACTGATCAGCCCAGTGTCTGTTGGAAGACTCAATTTTCTTGTTGAAGAATTTAATTCGAAATCGGGAATTTCAACACATTTTAAGACTTCCCTTACCGGTCTAACCAGAACTAGCACGACAAAAAAAAAAAAAAAAAAAGGTAATGAACCACAAAAGAGGGAATTTAGTCCACAAATTCTTGTTGGATAATTAAACAAAAGTTAGACAAGTTCTTTTTTTGTACTGAAATATTTTATTTGTCCTAGTTTATGTTCATTGATATAAGTGAAAGTACTCTAGATAAGTGTCCGATTTGTCGTTCATCTTTCCGATACAGTTTTAAAATAGGAAATTGACAATAAAAAAAGTCACCAGTACCTCCTCAGAACGAATTAATCAATTAACTTTTCGCTCCCCCTTCAAAACCAGTCTACCGTTTGCGCTAATATTCAACATTTGACTTACATAGGGGCTCCTAAATGCTCTACTAAATTTGCGGCCGATAAATTTATTAAATTGGAAGTTATTAGTTTTTCTGTTAAGCCTCCCCCCTAACCACACCCTTCCCATTGGTCGATTTGTCTGCAAATCAATTGGTATTATCATAGGAGGGTTCTGGATTCACATATAAAATTTCGTGTCGATACGTTCATTTTATAGTGTTCACAGACTCAAAGATAGACAATTTTGTTTTCATATTTTGAGCATGAAATTCCGTTTAAGACTCCGCATAATTTTTGATCGATTACAAAACATCCCCTATATTCCGTGTTACTGGGAAAGTAAAAAGACGTAATGAACCACAAAGGAGGGGAATTAGTCCACAAATTCTTGTTTGTTAATTTTAAAAAAATCAAACAAATTCCTTTTTCGTACTGAACTATTCGAGTTGTCCTAGTTCAGGTTCATTGTTAGTGTTTATTCAACAACGTTCGTAATGTAAACACACGGCTAATCCCTCTCTGAGTCTGATACTCAATCCCAGTCAGTCCCATGCTATAGTTGCCTGTGAGTGGACGTATTTTAAGTTGTTATTTATTGCCGTATTTTATTACGGCCCTCCTTTTTTTTTTGGTTTTCTCGAACTTCTTTTTTGGACTTGCTATCTGCCAGTGTCCCCGTTCAGCTTTGTCTTCGTTCGTCCGATGAGTTTCGTTCTTCTGTTTGTATTTTAATTTCACTATTTTCACCACACTGTAGTTGTCAACATAAAGATATTTATCGTTTTATTTTTATTTTCATCGTGAGCTCACGTTAATATTTTCAGTTTTTAATTAAATATTGGGTATTCAAACATTGTTTCTTACGGAACTACTTTCGTTTTAGGTAGTCCATAGTCGATTATATATTTTATTATATTACTTTCAGAGACTATTTTTTAACAATATAAGTTTATATTATATACCTTTCTTTTTGTTTTAAATATTTATATTCTGTTTGTTTTTATTATAGATCCGATATGTCCGATAATATATAATAATTATTTACCCAATCTTTTTGACATATTTTGATAAGAATTTATTTTTAAACTCAAGTTAATTTTTAATTTTATTTTGATTAACAAGATTTTCCCTTTTTGCGTAATTTAATATACATATATGCCAGGAAGCTCCTGCGAAATTATATTTTTTTGAGGATTTCCCTATTCAAAATGAATAGAGAGCCTTGAATTAACCAGATATAACTGAAAGTACACTAGGAAATCTGTCGTTCTTCTTTCCGATATAGTTTTGAAGTAGTTTTTCTGTACAATTTTGTCTAGCAGAACTTAATATACAATTTGAAACAGATTTATTTTTAGTCTTGGCCTTTAACTAAATAATGAATACCGCACAGGGATGTAATGGAGTCCGGGCCCCTCTAAATAATATGATGAATTTAGGAAGAGAAGGGGAATTTATGACATTTGTCTTCAAAATAAATAATAACAAAGAACTTATATAACATTTATATTTTCTAATTCCACAATAATATATACATAAAGTGCACCGGTTTCGGCTTACGCCATCGTCAATACAGAGTTACAAAGTGCGTCCCTTATTATTATCAATGCTTCGTACTATTGGTTAATTATATTTAATAATAAGTCAAGTGTAGCAAGCTTTAAAGCTAAGAATAATATATTTTTTGGGCATGGTGAATTATCATATGGTAATCACTCGTATTTCTTTTTTCTTTTTTTAACTTTAATTTTGTATTTACAACTATAGGTTAGGTTAGGTTTTTTGACTCATGCCCGGGCTTTAACTACTAGGTCATATCGCCTACTACCAGAGGGCTCTTTCGTCACTCTGGTGGACATGAGCCCGACTCCCGACTATGGGAGTCCTAAATTTTGCCTACCCTAAATTTTTATTCATCTAGTATAGGGGTTTTTAACGAGTACTTGACATCGTACAGGCTCGGGACCATCGCTTAACGTCCCATCCGAAGGACGGCGTGCTTAAGTTTATTTTACCTCCCAGATAAAATAAACTAAGAGCCTCGGTCGGGTTTCGAACCCACGATGTTGAGCTGAGAAGACAAGCACGCATTCCACTGAGCTAGCGGCGCCCTCTTTACAACTATATATATATAATATATATATATATAGTTGCATTTGCTTGTTATATATTGTGTATATATATATTATATATATACACAATATATAACAAGCAAATGTGATACATAGTAAATAAATGTCTTGGATGTTGAAAGAGAAATCATTCAATAATGACACTCCATTATCGTGTTATTTACGGATGAGAAAGAGAAATTAAAAATATATATAAAAAACAAAAGAAAAAAATAGATGAAAAAGAAACATAAAACGTTTGTAGATGATTAGTCTTCAATCCACTAGTAAGTCTCGAGGCCATTGCCCCCTCAGTCTCCAAACTTGAACATTAGGAAGGGTTCTTAAGGATTAGGGTGAAAGGAAAGGGTAGAATGGAATTTTCTGTAGCGGGATTTAATTACATCCTTTACAAAGGGAATCTGCAGGTCATTGTGAAGGATAGCATTTGAGACGTAGAATAGAGCGTTTGTGATTTTACGAATGATACGGGATTGTAGGATATTTCTGTAAATTTTATTTTGTTTTTGAAGTCATTGACTAAAGTTAATTATTGTCACTCATGCCCGGGCTTTAACTATGAAGTCATATAGCCTACTACCAGAGCGCTCTATTGTCGCTCTTAAATTTTGCCTACCCAGGTTTATTCACTTAGGATAGGGGTCTTTAACGCGTACCTAACATCGAACAAGTTCGGAACCATCGCTTAACGTCCCATCCGAAGGACGGCGTGCTCGAACTCGAGATTTTGAACTCAGCAGACGACCTCTGAGCTACCGGCGTCCCTCATTGGCTTATGATATTAATTTACAAATTGTAGTACAGAATACAAAATATAAGATCGCCACTCTAGTCCAATATCTTATAAAAGTATAACTCATAAAGGAATTAATTTATTTAATGCCCTTCCCCACTTTTTAAAGACAGTAGAAACAATAAGAAAATTTATATATTTATATCTAAAAATGTATATGTTAGAGGTAGAGGTTATTACACAGAAAAGGAATTTTATTCTAACTGTTCAAAAAGAATAATATAATTACAAAAAAAAGTTTTTTAAATATTTGTAATAACAAAAAATATACTTAATACATTGAAGAAAAAAAATAGATCCGGAATGTATGTTCATAGATAAACAAAATAAATTTTTTTTTATTTTCGATTATTTTTCTCTTTTATTATATATATATTCACGAGGGCCTCGGTAGCTCAGTGGTATGCGTGCTTGACTTCTGAGCTCAAGGTCGTGGGTTCGTAGCCCGACCGAGGCCCTTAGTTTATTTTATCTGGGAGGTAAAATAAACTTAAGCACGCCGTCCTTCGGATGGGACGTTAAGCGATGGTCCCGAGCCTGTACGATGTCAGGTACTCGTTAAAGACCCCTACCCTAGATGAATAAAAATTTAGGGTAGGCAAAATTTAGGACTCCCACAGTAGAGTCGGTAGTAGGCGATATGACCGCGTAGTTAAAGCCCGGGCATGAGTCATAAAACCTAACCTAACCTAACCTATATATTCACAATCGGTCAGAAGAAACCATAAGTAAATATATCTGTTTATTGCAGTTGGTATTTGGATATTTATACATGATTTACAAGACATGGATCTTAGAAAAGACAACTCAGAATATGAAAATTACACTTAGAAGACATATTGCACTTATATATCGACCGTCTAATTATGATGTAAAATAACTAAATTCCAAATTTGTAGAAGGAACCCTGTTTTTTTTATTTTCATTCAGCGTGAAAATTTGGTTATTTGAATTTTAGAAGTTGCAAGGTATTAGAATTTGTCGATATGTTTAAACTTTATAGGGTGTTTACTTCTGTGGTCTATATTCCAAGTATGAACGGTATTAAAAATAAATTTATATGTGTATTGATGATATATTAGGGTGGAGGGGGGTGTGTATTGGCCAACCTGGGGGTATATATATATCTGTAGGACACGGGACTGGTCACACTCAGTTCCAATCCGAGATGGCATTCAAGGTAGGACACCACTGGATCTATACACAGTTGTGGTATCTCTCAAACTGGATTACTTAGTGATATTTTAATGTGTTCATTCTATTACAGATCGTACTTTTCGCCGCTATTGTGGCCGTTGCCAGAGCTGGTGTCATTGGCGCTCCTCTCGCCGCTGGATACGCATCTCCCTATGGTCTTGGTCTGGGTCTCGCTCCCAGATTGGCTTCTCCTCTTGGTCTTGCTCCCAGATATGCCGCTCCCCTCGCTGTTGCCCACGCTGCTCCCCTCGCTGTAGCCCACGCTGCTCCCGTCGCTGTTGCCCACGCTGCCGCCGCCGTCGACGAGTACGACCCCCACCCACAGTACAGCTACTCCTACAACGTTCAGGACGCCCTCACCGGAGACTCCAAGGCCCAGCACGAGAGCCGTGACGGAGATGTTGTCCAGGGAAGCTACTCCCTCGTTGAGCCTGATGGTTCCATCCGTACTGTTGACTACACCGCTGACCCCATCAACGGATTCAACGCTGTCGTCCACAAGGAAGCCGGTGTCCACGCTGCTCCCGTTGTCACTAAGGTCGCCTCTCCTCTTGCTATTGCCCACGGCGCTACCCTTCTTCACCACTAATTTATATTATATTATTTATTTAAAAAATTAAATAAAAATTTAAAAATCTATCATTTTAGTTTTCATTTTTGCATTTACATATTGTCTAATAGGAGGATCTAGAAAAAACTGGCTGCGGTTAGAACTGCATAAAATCGGGTTGCATTCAATCAGAATTTCATGAGCGTTTGTATGCAATCGATCAATTATAATTATTTGTGAGCATTTAGGCTTGCAAGTAAATATTACTTAAAAAATGCAGTCCCCTCCTTCTCTAAATTCCAAAAAATGTTTAAAACCATTATGCTCAAACCCTTTTTCCCCAAGTTTTGAACGAAATTTATATATCTATTACTTCCCCAATTATACTCGAAATTTTATAAATGTATCTAGAATCCTCTAATAACGAAACCTATTGATTTTTTGTCAAAGCGGTTTAAGGTGGGAGGTTTATCACACAAACTCTAATATATGCCGTTGTAATAAATCATATGGAAATTCAAAACCGTACAAGGATGACACCTAATAACTTTCAGCGAATTCAGCCGAAGAGAAGTGTGGGATCAGAGTGGGCTTAACTCAAAAATCCCAAAAATGTATCGACACAAAATTTAGTATGACGTTTCAGAGGTAAATCAATCATTGAGTTTTATCCCAAATAGTCAAATGGCTTTAGAGGGAGAGCGAAAACACTTTTTTTTATCTAATATTCATCTATCTACTTGTAGCTGGAACTGACAATAAGTGAGAACGACCTTTGAATAAGAATGAATCGTCCCTTATGTACGCCCACTACTTGTCATGTACATGAGGCATATTATTTAAGAAAATTTAAGGTACAATCTTAGTTAAGTATGAAATGAGAGTGGTTTCGGTACCTGGAACCTTTTCTCCTAGCCGGCGAAACTCTCATTGTCCCAAGAGAGCTCCCAGCTAGTTCAAGTTTGGAACAGTAACAGATCTTCTCGCCTCCTGATGGTTTTTTGTTCAATAAATTAAACTAGGTGTGCAATGCATTCTGCTGTTTGCAAAAACTGAGCTGATTCAGTCTAAATTTATTGAATCATACTGTTAATGTGGTCGGTTAACATAAAAGTAGTGCATTTGAAATGGGGCATATGAACCGGTTTGTGATCACTGGATGGAACCGTAGGGTTTTCAAGTTTGCGCACTTTTACCGGAACTTTTTCTCGGTGTTTAACGTGAACATCTGTTCGACCAAACGACACAATTTCTAAATCACCAATGATAGTTTTCTTAGGTTTGAAGTCAGTTGACAAAGGCGTTATGGTGAACGGTTTGAGATGTGGCTGTGGCGCATGATTCCTTTGGATATCTCGGATATTCAGACCATCAACCCAATTTGTAGCGATTTCCTTCAATTTATCGGCATTTTCTTGGGCATGACTTTCTTTTCGGTACAATCATATTCCACTTAGGCGGAGCTGTGTTAAACTTCTCGTCTTCGTGCTTCTCTCAAGGTGAGTTTCGTCTCTCTTGGTTGTCTCTCAATTGATTTCAATGGGGATTTCGTTTTTCGGTGATTACTCCTCCGTGGTATGTTCGATTTCAGATTTCTTTAGTAGTAAACCATCGTCACCGTGTCCACTACCATCGTGGCAAATTTCAATGTGATCGGTAAAAGGGTTTAGGAGGATTACGAGTACAACGAAATACATGAGTCATCTAAGAAAGAGCTTCGTAAACTCAGCTCAACAAACTTCATTTTATGACATATTGTCTATTCCACAAGAAGATTATACATAAACTAACGGTTTTGGCAGTACACCATCCTCAGGTTACACCTTCCTTCAACCAGGTACACTCAGACAACAGACTATACCTGGAACCCACACACACGACTCAACTACAGGATTGAACCTACGACTACTATGAAGACTACTTGAACGAAAAGCAAAACTTTCTACTGCCAACAAAATAACAATTTACAAGTGTATAATCCATCTAATGTGGATATATGGCCTCAAACAATCCAATATAAACCACATCCAAGCTTTCCAGTCAAAAATCCTACATCGAATTGTAAATACTCTCTTCTAAGTCACCAATAAATTACTCCATGAAGATCTAAATATCCCGAACGTCTAGAAATAATCCAATCCCGATTCCACCTTCCACAATAAACTTTTATAGCATCCTAACCCATTTGCACGAATCATATCCTCTCCTTTATTCAGTTTTAATCCCATCCTGACAATCCTCCACGCTGTCTGGAAAGGAGGTGGCCTCGAGATCTTGTAAGGGACGTTTAACCATGTTACTATTTTCTAGGGAGTGTCAGCTCTGGCTGACTTCCCCTATCATGTGACATAGATCACGTTATTCATGTTTATAGTCATCATATTTGCTTATTATATAGATTGAAAACAATTAATAAACGAATGAATGTTTATTCTTCAAAATCAACCCAGCCGAAGCTCTTAGGTCTTTATTATCTGGGAATTGGAAAAACCATGAGCACGGCGTCCATCGGATAGGACGTTAAGCAATGGTCCCAAGCATGTGGGATATCAGGTACTCGTTAATGACCTCTACCCTAGGTGAATAAGAGCACTCTGGTAGTAGGCGATATGACCTCGTAGTTAAAGCCTGGGCATGAGTTACAATAGCTAACTAAACTAATTTACCTCTATGTGACATGCGGATATCAATGATTACTGATGGCATGAGAACATTAATAAAAATAAAATCAGAAATTTTTTTTAAACTTTAAAATAACTAAATGGTTAACAATTAAGTGAAAATTATAACAAAATATAGATAAAAAATCAGATAGTGTTAATATATAATGATATATAGAATTGAATGAAGATAGGGTCAAAAGTCAATTGTCGATAATCTAGCTCGCAAAAGTGGACCGAGTTTTCTTGTTTATTGACATAAAAATTTTGAAGGATTCTTGCTGGAGAATTGTTGCAATGAAGATTCATTGTATAATTGGCGACCATTTTTAGGTGCTTTTTCTGTAGACTGGCTTATTGGAACCAATTTTTAAAGCTCGATTTATTAATTATTTACTATATGTAAACATGTGTGTTTACCTGATAGTTCCTTTATTGACTGATACCAGGGCCGGATCTACATGCAAAAAAAAAACTAAACAAATATCCGATTTGGAATACATTTTTACTTCTTCAGCAATGCGAAGTATAGGGGAAAGTATGTAATCGGACAAACATTTTATGACGAGTTTTGAAATCTTTAGATTCCAAACATGAAAAAAGAAAAATCTGTTTGTGTGTGCCTTAGAACTCAATCACTACCGATAGAATGACTTTAACGACATGAAATTTCATATATGAATCCAGAACCTTCCAACGACGACACCTATGTTTTCAGCCAAATCGACCAAAGGACTAAGGTGGTGGCTAAACCTAAAAACGGTAATAACTGCCGATAAAATCAATGTATCGAGGCGAAATTTTATATGTGTGACCAAAACCCCATTAGGAATACACCTATCAATTTTAGAGGGCGCCGGTAGCTCAGTGGTATGCTTGCTTGCTTATTGAGCTCAAGATCGCGGATTCGAAATCCTGCCGAGACCCTTAGATTATTTTATCTGGGAGGTAAAATAAACGTAAGCACTCCGTCTTTGGGATGGGACGTTAAGCGATGGTCCCGAGCCTGTGCGATGTCAGGTACTCGTTAAAGACCCCTCCCTACCCTAGGTGAATAAAACTTTAGGGTAGGCACAATTTAGGACTCCCATAGAAGTCAAGCTCATGTCCACCAAAGTGACAAAAGAGCGCTCTGGTAGTAGGCGATATGACCTCGTATTTAAAGCCCGGACATGAGTTATAATAATAAAGAGAGGAGCAAAAAGTCAGAGTGTGGTGTAGTTTGTGCAGTCAGATGTGTTGTACTGTGAGTTCTGTGTAGTCTTGGTTGCAGAAACATGTCGGCTCTTCAAGTCCAAGAAGTAGGTAGGAATGTGTCTTGCGATGATCACCGTGTCTCGTCTGTTCATGGTGCTTGGAGGTTTCCACGGCTTGTTTTCTTTTATTTCTTCTTAAGCATGTCGTAAGGTCTTGTTCTGTGTTAGCTGTGTGTTGAGGCAAGAAGGGGGAGAGTGCAACGTTTTATGCAGAAATGTACTTTTTCGTTCCCCGGACATGGGACGGAAGAATACGTCATCTTTCCGACAATAGTTAGAAATAGTTATATAAATTATATAAAAATTACCTATATAAAAAAGAACAAAGTAGGTTGAAAAGTTTTTGAGAACATTTCAGGGGCGGTAAAAGTTTGGAGTAGATGAAGTATTGAAGTTGATATTAAAGTAAGCAATACAAAAGCTTCCTGAATCCAGAACAATATACAACTTCCAGAATGATCTTGGTAAATAACTTACAATTATTGTTATCATTATTCTAATTTTAGAGATGTTTATTAAATTGAGTCAATAGTTCGAAGTTAATTGAACGATCTGCTGTTTAGTTTGTTAGTTAATGTGACTCATGCCCGGGCTTTAAGTACGAGGTGATATCGTCTATTACCGGAGCGCTTTTCTATCAAGTGGAGCCCGACTCTACTCTGGGAATCCTAAATTTTACCTAACCAGGTTTAGTTACTTAGACTATGAAGGACGGCGTGCTTACGTGTTTTGAACCATGCTGATGAGAAACCTGAGGCTCTCCAGTAGGCAAGTGCGCTACCTGTCTGCCATTTATATTTTTCGAACCGGATGTACAGAAATTTCTGAAAGTGGTCATAAAACACAACAATTGAAAGCTTATTTCAAGTTATTTCAGAAATTGGACTAATTTATTTTGTTTATCGTTTGTATGATATTTCCAAAATCGAACGTACCTGTGAATTTCGTTGTAAAATTCAGTTCAAAAATTTGACTTATCCCAAATATTATCCTATGTGACAGATAGAATTCGGTAACTCATAAAGAAAAACACGCATTTTGAGTTTATAGAAAGAGCATTTGGAGGGAAATATAATTCCTTCAGTCGTCTGATATGATTTGAAAAAGAAGGATAAAAAAAACTGAAGCAATAAATTTTTAACTTTTTATTTTTAATTTTTTTTTAATAAATAAATTAATAGAGTATAAATTAATGATGAAGAAGGGTAGCGCCGTGGGCAATAGCAAGAGGAGAGGCGACCTTAGTGACAACGGGAGCAGCGTGGACACCGGCTTCCTTGTGGACGACAGCGTTGAATCCGTTGATGGGGTCAGCGGTGTAGTCAACAGTACGGATGGAACCATCAGGCTCAACGAGGGAGTAGCTTCCCTGGACAACATCTCCGTCACGGCTCTCGTGCTGGGCCTTGGAGTCTCCGGTGAGGGCGTCCTGAACGTTGTAGGAGTAGCTGTACTGTGGGTGGGGGTCGTACTCGTCGACGGCGGCGGCAGCGTGGGCAACAGCGACGGGAGCAGCGTGGGCTACAGCGAGGGGAGCGGCATATCTGGGAGCAAGACCAAGAGGAGAAGCCAATCTGGGAGCGAGACCCAGACCAAGACCAAGAGAAGATGCGTATCCAGTGGCGATAGGAGCGCCTGGAGCCAGGACGGCAGGTGCCCCAATGACACCAGCTCTGGCGACAGCCACCACAGCGGCGAAAAGTACGATCTGTAATAGAATAACACATTATAATATCACTAAGTAATCCAGTTTGAGAGATACCACAACTGTGTATAGATCCAGTGGTGTCCTACCTTGAATGCCATCTCGGATTGGAACTGAGTGTGACCAGTCCCGTGTCCTACAGATATATATATACCCCCAGGTTGGCCAATACACACCCCCCTCCACCCTAATATATCATCCCAATAAAGTATCTATCCACATATTAATATTGCTACCTACAAAACATTTGCCTAAAAAAATACATATTTTTTTGAAATTAATAACAGCTCTACGAAAACTTAAATGTAAACAGCAATTTGTAACTACATATTCAAATTTAAAATAAATATTTGAGCTAGTCCTGTTATTTGACCAAGATCGTAAAACATGTGACGAGGCACCTGAAAAACAGAGGCCGCCTGGAGCTGTGAGGTAACGTGCTTGCCTACTGAACACAAGATCGCGGATGGGACATAAAGCGATGGTCCCGAGCCTCTGTGATGTCGATTCAGACCCTTACCCTAGGTGGATAAGAATTTAGAGTAGGCAAAATGTAAAAACTCCCATAGTAGTCTGGCTCATGTCCACCAGAGCGACAAAAGAGCGCATTGATAGTAAACGATATAACCTAGTTAAGCCTGGGAATGTACCGTAATAACGGACTAACTGACAAAACAATTTCTATATTACAATTTATTTATATATATATATTTTTTTATTTTTTTCTCGAGATTTAGACCGCTATCAAATCTGCCACGGACCACAGTTTGAGAAACATTGCACCTCCTATAGATAATGTATAATGCAGATATAATTTTCATTCATCAGACAATTATTTGTCTGATAAAAGAAATATCAGCAATAATTTATTGTTTGGCTATTTTTTGGATATACAATTTTTCCAACTCATCAACTCAAAAACTGTAATGCTTTTTATGAAATTTCGATTTTGGTGTCATTAAATTTTATGAATTTCATAATCTCTCCATTTGCAATGTCAGATATTTTGAAGTATTTTGTGTAGAAATTGTGCAGTCTTTCTATAATAATAATAATTTTATTGCCACAGAAATTGTACAGAATTTATAGTTAACGCACTTCTTCCATTTACTCAAGTTTAAAATTAATTTTTTTAATGTTCTTTTTATTTCTAATAAAGTCTTTGTCATTCAAATTTCTTACTCTCTTAAAATAAAATGAATAAACAAACACTTGAAAAAATATGAGTACCAAAATAATAATACTAATAGATACATATTAATTTAATTAAAATTAGGATAAATATTTTTTTAAATTCTTCCGAAAGCGTCTTTTTCACGACGATATTTCTGGACGTCCCTTCATCAGGTCAAAATATGCGAAATATAAAAATGAGAAAAAGAAACAGAAAATAACAATAATAAATAAAAAAAATAACATATATGACGGGGTTAGAATCCAAATGGTCCAAGTAACATTTTTGAAAATTTTTCGTTAAGCTCATAATCGGGAACCAAAATGATAGTTCTGTTCAGGAAAAAAGTTGTACAAGTGAAATCTTAGCCAGTGCTGAGCTCTAGTGGCAAATCACTCATTTCTCAAGTGAGTAGGGTCTTTGTTGAAAGCCCGGGCATGAGTCTCATACAAACAAGAGAGAATATACTATTCATACCCAACTCTGCCCAAGAGATTACTATTTAATCCATTACAAAACAGGTACCAATTCTAAAGTTGAGAGGATTTGTACATTTATTCTGAAATACAACTCTTTATATAATTTATCTCACATTAAATGAACATTGCATTCATTTGCGACAACCGAATATATCTATTCTATGTTTCATTAAAAATCCTATTTAAAATTTAGTATTTTTTAATAGTAATTATTTACGGAATAAAGTCAATTCTATCCATATTAAAAATTAATTTTTGTCGAAAGGACATCTGGTGCGACCGTCAACCAACAATTTGACCTAGTTTCAACTTTGGGCGTGCCTTTACTTGAATTTTTTTTCTTGAACTTGTTTCTCAAACGAAACATAATAACAATGAAAAAAACAAATTATGTTAAACATTTTAATATGTATTAAACTTTTTTTGAGAATCAAGTTTTTTTAAAGAATAAATCTTGTTTGGGGAACGAATATCCAAAAATGAAAAAGTCTGTGTGTGTCTGTGAACTCAAATACTCTAAAATTGACTTTTAGCCCAAACAGTCGATTGGCTTTGAAGGGAGAGCGATAACGTAAATAATTAATTCCTGATGGGGAAGTATAAAGCCGGTGATTCACTGACGGCTTTTTCTACTATCAAGTGAATGAAAACGTTGCAGTTTCAAGAGGGCATAACAACCACGTGTAACAGTAGTAATCTAAATCAATTTCAAAAATGACACTGTAATACCATAAAGCTCTCAAATCGTTTTTGGAGATCCTGCATTGTTAAAATTTATCTTTTTCTAAGAGGAAATAAAACTTTCGATACTACTCAAGTATCGAATAGAATAGATTGAATCATGTAGTTCATCGTAATTCATTTTAAAAAATGTTTACATCTATATAAATATTAATAAAAATATAGATATAAATAATAATAAAAATTTGAGAGGTATAAATGAGATATTGTAGTGAGCATAAGAAAAAAATAAATCAAATCGAATAAGATAAAATTATATTATTAAAAACATACTGAAAATAATAAAAATCCTTATAAAATAAACATACAATTTATTTTTACTAAGGATATAAAACTACTGGAGACTATTCGCATTCCCACAATATTTCACTTTTTTAACCACTTTTTGCAAGTCGCTGAGATCGAATCGTTCTTAGTGTAATAAATCCACACTTTCGCCAAAAGATAAATTTTAACAATGCAGGATCTCCATAAATCCACACTTTCGCCACACTTCGCCGAATTTTGGGTTCATAAACTGGAAAAATATTTTCCCATGTGCCCTTCCTCATTTGTTTTTTTAAATACTGAATTTTATCATCAATGATCATTGCGGTCATAACTAACGTAAAGGAGTATGACACATAGGCGTTCCAATTGGGATTTAGCTTTACTTCTCCACCTCTATGTGTATAGGGGATGTTATGTAATTGGTTAAAAACTGGATGATGACTGTAAATATGATAATATATATATCTTAAAAGCAATAAATTAAATTATAATATTCTTAATTTTCAAGCTTACAGTATTTCACAGGAGAACTTTTCACGTTACTGCAAGCTTTTATATTCACATCCCAATCACAAAATTCCAAATTTCTTATTTTCACAGATTCTCTTAGCTCGATTCTGGCGATTCAAAATCTATGGTCGGTTGACAAAAGCATTCAAGAAATTCACTCATGGCATTCAAAATTAATTAAAAAACAAAAAAAATTAAAACTAATTTGGATCCCGTCCCATGTTGGCATTTCAGGGAACGAAAAGCAGACATTGCTGCAAAAGACGCTGCACTCTCCTCCTTACTGCCGCAACAAACAGTTAACACAGCACAAGACCTTTCAACCTACTTCAAAAACAAAATTGAACAACACTGGAACAATCAATGGACTCAGACGACTGACAACAAACTCAGAAATATAAAAGACGAAAACAAGCCATGGAAACCTCCAAGCAACATGAACAGACGAGACACGGTAGTCATCACAAGACTAAGACTTGGACATACGAAACTGACACATTCCTACTTACTTCTTGGACTTGAACACCCGACATGCTCCTGCAACCAAGACTACACAGAGCTCACAGTACAACATATACTGACTAACTGCACAAACTACACCGCATTAAGAAACAAATACAAACTACCGACTGACATGAAAAAACTACTTCAAACACCCACCGACGAATACAACGGACTCATCCAGTTCCTTCAAGACACAAAATTCTACGAAGACATATAGAAGCAATAGTCGTCGCTAATGGCCCTGCAGTCGATGCGACGTTAAATAAAAACTAAGAAAAAAAAAAAAAAGCTTACAGTAACAAATAAAAATAAATTGTTAATTTTTCTATCATCTATGTTATCAAAAAAAAAAAAAAATTGTTTCTGAGTCGAATTTTGGTCTATTAGTGATATAATTGTGAAGAAATGTTTGCCTGGGGATACACAAAGAGATATTATAATATAAAGACAGTGTTTCAGAATAAACGTACAAATCCTCTCAACTTATTGAGATTGAAGAATGAGAATAGGGATCTATCGATACAAGTAAATACAAGTAAAGCAAAAAAAAATTATATAAATTTTTCAATTCATCAAAATCGTTCACCGTTTAATTTCTTACAATTTTCTTCTATTTGTGGTTGTAATAAAATACTGAACTCAAATTACGGTCCAATGCGTCCTTATTTCTTACCTCCTTTACATTAAATGGTTTAACGTTTATGAAGATATACTATATATATTTGATTTTGGACAGAACCGTGAACGTGATTACTATTTCATCATTTTATTTTATTTTTACAATCCATTTTGTCAATTACAAATTATAATGCCTCGTCATATGGCGAAAGTGTGGATTTATTACACTAAGAACGATGCGATCTCAGCGACTTGCAAAAAGTGGTTAAAAAAGTGAAATATTGTGGGAATGCGAATAGTCTCCAGTAGTTTTATATCCTTAGTAAAAATAAATTGTATGTTTATTTTATAAGGATTTTTATTATTTTCAGTATGTTTTTAATAATATAATTTTATCTTATTCGATTTGATTTATTTTTTTCTTATGCTCACTACAATATCTCATTTATACCTCTCAAATTTTTATTATTATTTTTATCTATATTTTTATTAATATTTATATAGATGTAAACATTTTGTAAAATGAATTACGACTAACTACATGATTCAATCTATTCTATTCGATACTTGAGTAGTATCGAAAGTTTTATTCGATAATACTTGTGAGTAAAAGTATCGATACTTCGTGGTATCAATTGAACCCTAAATGAGAATATGATGATGAAAAGTAAGAGGGACGGACAGAAACAATGGAGGAGAGGGGGTAAATGCTTAGAGGGTTGATAGACCGACCTTGGCCTTGTAACGTGACTGAAATAGGCTTCACAGGAATTAAAAGTTTCTAACCATGGCGGCCTCTGGGGAGTGGTAGGCAAGAGAGGGCGTTCACCTATTCTGAAATGGCTTCCTCTCGACAGCTGATTTGAGGATCCACGTGAGCTGGTGGAAGCAAGGTGCGTAGTCCGAGTCTCAGGACCAAGTAAAACAGGAAGAAATGGGAATGTACAACCCTTTAGGATACGTCATAAGGATGTTTACATGCAGATAGCTTATAAATTAGTTACATAAACAGATATTAACTATTTGAGTCTAACACGTATGACTAGTAATAACAATACTATTGAAAAATAGAAGGAAATGGATAAATGAATACTTGAAAAAATATGAGTATCAAAATAATCATACTAATAAATAGAGTAGATACATATTTAATTTAATTAACAATAAGATATAAATTTTAGTATAATTTTACGTCCCTTCGTCAGGTCAAAATGCGCGAAATATAGAAAAAAGAGAAAGAAAAAAAAAACAGAAAATAATAAAATGCTGCCTCAATTAAAATTTCATAAATAAAGAATTAACTACATCAGTTGCGGAGAGCGCCGGTAGCTCAGAGGTAACATACTGGCCTACTGAGCTCAAGATCGCGGGTTCGAAAACCGGCCGAGGCTCTTAGGTTTTTTATCTGGAAGGTGAAAGAACCTTGAGCACGCTGTCCTTCGGATGGGACATTTAGCGATGGCCCTGAATAAATCAGGTACTCGTTAAAGACCTCTATTCTAGGTGAATAAATCTAGGTAGACAAGATTTAGGTCTTCCACATTACTAGCAGCGATGGTCACGATTATTAGACGGCCGAACGACCTGGGCTTACTTTCCAACGTCCGGGCAAGACTTGAATCTGTTTGGGTAAAGCCGGACCACTGGCCGTCCCAGAGACTATCAGATCACGGGGATTTCAACTCCAAGCTCTTCTTGTCAAGAAAAAGGACAGCCCGAACTGCTCGTGCGGCGGCGTCGAGACAGCAGAACACGTAGTTCTCGAATGCCCGCTGTACGACGGGCCTAGAGTGGAGATACGCCGGACAGGATTGAACCTGGGACTGAACCCGCGGAAGCTGATGAGTGAGGCAGACTACCCAGTGTTCGGTCGATTCATCGCCTCCTGGTGGAAGGTAAAGAAGGCAGTTAGCGTGGTTCCGGGGATGACCGCAGGTTGCTGATAACACAGCCCACCTGCGACCAACGCAGCCAAGAGCGTGGATGCCTGGTCCCGAGTTCTCTTGGGAAACGCCGACAAAGTAGGTTGGGGGACCCGGCCAATCGCCCCGGGTTCTATAGCCAATAAAACAATAAATAAACGAGAATTATATTGTGACCTTATTTCCCCTAAGCTGTTGTTGAGCCTCCTTCAGGACCGGTACATCCCGAAAAAATAAATAAAAAAAGGTCTTTCACATTAGAATCGGAGAGTGATGAAAGCGCTCTGATAGTAGGCGATATGACCTCGTAGTTAAAGCCCGCGCTTGAATCACAATAACTAATAAACTAGAAAGGATAGAGACATTTCAGTTACTTATCTGAATCTAGCACAAAAAATCGCAGAAAACAAATTTTTATTTATTCAACTAATAGATCCAAATTTTTTATGTGAATTTTCTTTTATGTAATCTAAAGAGTACCTAATAATTCATCCATATCTAGGTGGACATTGCCAAAAATATGAATGCTGGAGAGAATTTGGGCCAATGCCATTGGCTGGTTGGTTGTGCAAGAAGGCGTGGTAGCTCTAAGACAGGTTTTCATGAACAAGGTCCTGCTAGCAAATGTCACCTCTCGGGGATAGTCCCTAGTGGGTGGGGTACCCATCGTTCTTATCCTAAATGGCATGGTCACTTGTCTTCCACATGATTAGTTCTAGGGTGAATTCATCAAGCCTTTGGGATACTACTGATAAACAAGATCGTAACTAATATTAATTACTGAAGAAAGAACTAGGAGCGCTACTCGTACTAACTAGCTCCATTTTGGTTGTCACCATCCTGATAATCAGGACTTTTCATATCATTGAATGAGCAGTTTTGTGGCTCAATTACAGATTGTTTTATTCGGTGAATCACCGGCAATGTACTTCCCTAGAACGAATTAATCAATTAGGAATAGAAATAAAAGACGTTGTCTTCCCACTGTTTTATTTATACCAGAACCTGTTTTCGACGCAACAGCGTCATCATCAGTGGTTCATCCCACCCACACAGCACAGCGGTTGGAAGATAACTGGCCATAACCAGTTATCTTCCAACCGCTGTGCTGTGTGGGTGGATGAACCACGGATGATGACGCTGTTGCGTCGAAAACAGGTTCTGGTATAAATAAAACAATGGGAAGACAACGTCTTTTATTTCTTTTATTTCTATTAGAAATCTAGTCCCACAACATCTTACTATCACATATAATCAATTAGGTTTTCTCTCACCCTCCAAAACCAGTCGATCATTTGCGCTAATATTCAACAGTTGGCTCACTGTCCCACTAAGGCCTCATACTAAAATTTGTGTCGATAAATTCATTACATTGGCAGTTAATATGATGTTTGAATTGAACCCCCCTAAATTTTACGTCGATACATTTATTACAACTGCACCTATTAGAGTTTTTGAGTAAAGCCTCTCCCCTATGCCTCCCTCCGAGTCGATTTGGCCGAAAATCAATAAGTGTTGTCCTTATGGGGTTTTGGTCATACATACGATACATTTATTCTATCGGCAGTTTTTAGAGATTTATGTTAAGCCTCCCCACTAATCTCCCTCTTCCCCATCAGTCGATTTGGCTGAAAAACAACACGTGTCGTCGTTAGAAGGTTTTGGATTAACATATAATATTTCGTGTCGATACATTCATTACTTGGGAATTTTTGTTAAGATTTAAATTTTTAGATATTAAAACTGAGAGAATAATAATAGTAATAATATTTACGTTAAACATGGCAAGGTATTCATCATACAATTTGTACGAATTATAAACATCAACGGCATATTTAAACAAAACAAAAAATAATAAAAGATAATAAATTAATATAAATTTCCTAATATTAATAAATAAAATAGATACTTTTTCTTTTTTTGATTTATAACTATTTATATGTTTTAGATCACAAAAATGTCACCTCCTCAAAAATTAGCATAAAAAAAGCGAAATATGGAAACAATATATATAGTTAGTTATTATGACTCATGCTCGGGCTTTAACTACAAGGTCATATCGCCTACTACCAGAGCCCTCTTTCGTCACTCTGGTGGACATGAGCCTGACTACTGTGAAAGTCCTAAATTTTGCCTATCCTAAATTTTTATTCACTTAGGGTAGGGGTCTTTAACGAGTACCTGACATCGTACAGGCTCGCGACCATCGCTTAACGTCCCATTCCAAGGACCTCCCAGATAAAATAAACTAAGGGCCTCGGCCGGGTTTCGAACCCACGACCTTGAGCTCAGAAGGCAAGTACTCATTTCACTTAGCCCGGCGCCCTGCTAATATATATATATATATATATATATATATATATATATATATATATATATATATATATATATATATATATATATATATATATATATATATATATATATATATATATATATATATATATATATATATATATATATATATATATATATATATATATATATATATATATATATATATATATATATATATATAATTTATATATATATATATACTAATATATATATATATATAAATTAATTGACAACAACAATGAAGTAAATAATTAATAACTAATAAAATTAATAATAATACAAATATTGAACAAAAGTGTTTACGATAGGATATTAATGAAGGTATTCTGTCAAGAGAATAAAAATTAAAGCAAAATAGGAATTAAAGTCGTATATGTACGATGTCAGGTACTCGTTAAAGACACCTATAACATCTAGGTTAGGCAAAATTAAGGACTCCCATAGTAGAGTCAGGGATGTCCAAATAAGTGAAGAAAGAGCCCTCTGGTAGTAGGCGATATGACTTTGTAGTTAAAGACCGAGCATGGCTCACAATAACTAACTATACATTTATTCCTTAAGCGTTAAATTATTTGATATAAAATTTCAAATAAAATAAATTAACGGTAAGATAATGTAGTTGCGTGTTATTATATAACTATGCCTTCGGCAGCTGCTGGAAAGTTGCGCTAAGAGAAACTGTTACAGTTATGTGTAATAGAGGCACAAAAAAAATTAATAAATTTTTTATTTATAGGTTTCATTTACTGCCCAATTCCTTGTAACCCAGCAAATGCAAATGACTTGGTTATCTATGATATTTATCACTTAATACTTAAATACTCCAATATTAAATGGCTCTTTGATGGGATCAGTATTGATCGTAATAAAGACCTCAAGGCATTCCTGTATATGGTTAGATCCGCTTGGAGCCACTGAGAAGCGCACTCATACAATTTTGTCCCAGATTTTCCATAACCCCTTATTATAATAAGTTTGACTGATGATCTGCCTCAACTTATTATTTATCAGTTGTATCTTTACAATAATAAGAACCAATTTCGCAATATACACCCAGAAGGTGTCAGTTACCATTTTGACCTTCCATATTGACAAATGGCCATTGATCATTCTATTTTTTTTTTTTTTTTTTCCAATTTACATAGCCCCTGTAGCTAAATGATTTTTTTTTTTCTATTATGTATATATATTTTTTGCAATTGTGCCTTCTTGATCGGAGGATCTCCCTTGGCACTGTCCTATTTCTCGGGCTGCTCTCAACAGCTAAATGCTTGTTAATATCCTTGCGGTGTCTAATCTATAATTAAATCTTTACCAGGGCGAGACCTTCATATCAAAGTTACACAAACCGTGAAAAAGTGCACGCTTCAATTTCGTTGTAGCATGTTAAATTGGAATTTTAAATGTATATTGTTTACGAAAACCGACTTACCAAAAGTAGATATAATTATTTATTATCCACAATTCGTATCAATATATACGATTCCAAATATTGACCCTTTTTGGTCTCATTCTATTTAATTTATTTTTTCTTCATTTAGAAATACAATATTTCATCCATCAGGACATTTTCAAGTACAAACTGAAAAATATTACACAGATATGAACGTCTAAAAATTAACATTGTTAGTTTAATATCAAATCTAAATCTTTTTTCTCTTACTTACATATGTTAGATTTTGACACGCTATATTGATGAAAATAATGTTTCATAGCATTACAAGAAATTAAGATGTTATAATGTAAGTAAGAGAAACAAGATTTATGTTTGATATTAAACTAACAATGTTAATTTTTAGACGTTCATATCTATGTAATATTTTTAGGTTTGTACTTGAAAATGTCCTGATGGATGAAATATATTGTAGTTCTAAATGAAAAAAAATAAATTAAATAATATAAATTAAATAGAATGAGAATAAAAAGAAAATTGTTTTTTATAGAAAAATAAATATAATTAATTTTTTAATCTTAATAATTTAATGTGTGTATTTTTTTATACATCGCACTCGGAAGTAAAGAAAGAATTCAGGCGATGCAAGCCTTGGTGGCGGCACTTTTATAGAGGGCATGAACCGCAGGAACAGGCAACATCCACTTCCGTCTATTCGCTCTATAGACATAGATATATCTATGATTTATACAGGAAATTAGGTTTCAAACATCTAAAACTAGTTCTATGCCTAGAATTGGAACACGCTTCCCAGCTTATCACCTTGTAGTAACTGCAAGGACGGTTTTTTGGAATCTCATTGACGAAACTACTTATCATTCAGTTTCCTGTCAAAAACCTGTCAGATGTCAAGAAAACATTTTAGAAAAAAATCATCGATGAATTACCTGCCATGTATTTCCCCAGTTCGTATTAATTAATTACGTTAACTATAAAAACATTTGAAGGCGCCGCACAGTGGGGCAAAACGCATAATTAGCGCGAAAAAATTAAAAAGTACAGCTCTCATATTTTTACAAGCATCTATATGATAGGAAAAGATTATAATTACAGATGTGTCATTGGGGTGAAAAAAAAAATGAAAAAAGCACTTGCTTGTACAATAGCAGTTTAATAATGGAAATATAATAAAATAATTTTAAAAATAATACGATTAATGATCGGATGAGTTGGTTGGTAACAAGTTCGGTTCTCTTAGCAGCCATAACACATCCCTCGGAAAATATTTTCTTGTAGAACGATACTTTCGCAATTCCGCACTTTTTATGAAATTATTCAATTTTCTTGGAAGAGCTTCCTCATCGATTTTGTTGGATAATCGTTTTTGATGTGCAACCGCCATTCCCCGAACCGCTACGTTTTGTTCAAGACTCTTGAATTTCAATCATAGTGAAAACATGTAAGAGTTCTTCACTACATTAGAACTTCCTGTAAAAAACAAAAACAAAATACAGTGGCTTATCAAGGAGAGCTAAAGTTCTGCTTCTTTTAGAACAATTAGAATACTAAATTATCAAGAGAAAAATGTTAAATAGAAGGCATGCAATCGCCTGCAATTTTTTGGGCGGCTTTCAGAATGTAAAATTTCTAATAAACAACTTCATGCATTGAATTTAATTTATGCACCATTTTGGCAAAAAAAACAATATAGTTTATTCACTTAGCTTCTCCTGAATGAGACATATTAGCTAAGATTTGATAAATATATGAACTGCACTGTACCACTGACTGTAACTGATGTGAAAAGATAATTACGTGTCGTTCCTGTGTTTACATGCTGGCTTTGCTCACTTATTGTAAACAACCGAGGTCCACCTCTTGGGTTCAATGTTTACAACTAGTCTACTTCCAATACCAATTGTTCCCATCTTTCTTGTGAGAGTTTCATAATTTGAATTTTTTTGTGCTAAGTTGGTGAATTGCCCCATTGTGCGCTCATAGCTCAGTGGTATGCCTGCTTGCCTTTTGAGCTCAAGATCGTGGGTTCGAAACCCGACCGAGGCCCTTAGGTTTTTTGTCTGAGAGGTGAAACAATCTTGTGCACGCCCTCCTTCGGATGAGACACTAAGCGATGGTTCTGAGCCTGTGCGATGTCAGGTACACGTTAAAAACCCCTAGGTAGGCAAAATTTAGGCCCTCATAGTAGAGTCTGGAGTGACGAAAGAGCGCACTGGTAGTTGGAGATATGACCTCATAGTTAAAGCCCGGGCATGAGTCACATTAACATACATTCTGTGTCTCTTCTCTCCCTGCCCTGCCATACCTGTTGCTGTGCTGTTGTACTCTGCTAAATTCATGTGCCAGGTCACCGGGTTGTCAGGTTCACCCATCAGCACTTTATTATTCATCTATTTTTATTTTATTTTTTTACTATATTAAGAGAATATTTCTTATTTTAGTCACTTTTTCTTTTCTCATTTCTTCTTTTTACTAAAGATTCTATTTTTATTTATTTGTTTATTTATTTATTTTTCTCTTTTTTGTATTTCTTCTCTTTAATAAAGAGAAAACTAATAGTTTTCTTTATTATTTAGGGATTCTCCTATCTTAATATGTACTTTATTAATTTATCAAGTTACTGTCTTGTCCACTCGTATTATTATTCTCATTATTATTGCTGATTTTATCTAAGTGTGTATAATATATAATAAATATATTATATTTACTTTTGAGAGCGCCGGTAGCTCAGTGGTATGCGTGCTTGCCTTCTGAGCTCAAGGTCGAGGGTTCGAAAACCGACCGAGGCCCTTAGTTTATTTTATCAGGGAGGTAAAGTAAACTTAAGCACTCCTTTGGATGGGACGTTAAGCGATGGTCCCTGTACGATGTCAGGTACTCGTTAAAGACCCCCTACCCTAGGTAAATAAAAATTTAGGACTCCCATAGTAGAGTCGGGTTCATGTCCATTAAAGTGATGAAAGAGTGCTCTGGTAGTAGGCGATATAGTTAAATCCCGGGCATGAGTCATAAAGCATAACCAAACCCTATACCTATTTATTTTTTCTCCTTATTGATATATTTCGAAGATAGAATGAATATGTTTATAAACAGTGATTGTACAGTCCTAGCTGACTGCTCTTCCTCCCACATTCAGATTCCGTCTTCAGGTAGCCTATTTATCATATGTCTTATTTTGTAATGATTTAAAGGCATTGAATAAAAATTTAAAAAATGGACCGATTTCATTTTATTTATAATTTTAGTTGAGGATCGTGAGCTCAGGAGACCCTCGGTACTTGTTCACTCTTCCCTTAGGATAGTCAAGGAGAGATTAATGTGGGAGAATATCTGAGATGAACATTGGTCTATTTGTACAACTGGCAAGATGAACAGTGGGCACAAAAGTCGAGTGGGTAAAGTGTGATATGACCTTTGTGAGAGAGGCGTGTGGAGCTAGCCGGGCATCCTTGACACTGCCTGCTGACTTGGGCAATCCACTGGCACACGTTACAGACTCAGCTACATCAGGGATCAGGTGGACCCCCAACTTGACTTGACTAGATATCCCATCTACGTTCAAGTTGACTGATATAAGGAGTTATTGGTGTGTAAACATCTTAGCACTCGGTACTATGTCTGACCGTCAGAGCGTGTCTCGTTGATGGGAATGCGTAAGTGTGTGTATGTGGGTCGCAGCGTCGCAACATACAACTACACACTTCTTTATCTGTGATGTCAGCTGTTTCTGAGCATTTCTACGTTCATGCAATAAGAAAGTGTGTAATATATTTCGACTGAATTATCGTGTTTTTACAACATTATTGATCATATTTACCGTTGTAGAGAATTTAACTAAAATATCAATATTACGAACAATAAAATGATCTTTCGGTAAGAAACTTTTAGGTTAAGATGCTTCGATAGCTTAAATTTGTCACAATAAAAACAATTTGTGCTAAAAGAAAATAATATAGCAGTGTAAATCTGAAAAAATATAACTATTTTAACTATCACAAACCTATATTTTCATGTATAAAAAACATTGAAGAACAATAAATTTGAAAGTTTAATTCCTCTGATATCAAAGTATCCTCTGATATGAAAGTTTAATTCCTCATACCATTTTTTTTATTGTAACATTATAAAACAAATTTTAATGAAAATCAGTGCACATAGCAAATTTTTGAAACTAAAGCAGATGTTAACACATCAATTCTCGTGAGTAACGAGTCACTCACACATGTTTTTTTTTAAATTTACATTTGTTTTTGTTTATGCAAAAAATTATATTACAGTTAGTTATTATGACTCATGCCCTGGCTTTAACTACGAGGTCATTTCGCCTACTACCAGAGCGCTCTTTCGTCACTCTGGTGGACATGAGCCCGACTCTACTGTGGGAGTCCTAAATTTGGCCTACCCTGAATTTTTATTCACATAGGGCATCGTACAGGCTCGGAACCATCGCTTAACGTCCCATCCGAAGGACGGCGTGCTTAAATTTATTTTACTAACCAGATAAAATAAACTAAGGGCCTCGGCCGATATTACAGTTGGAGTGACGTAAGTAATAGTGACTCATGCCCGGGCTTTAACTCTGCGCTACAGAGCGCTCTTTCGTCGCACTAAATTTTGTCTGTGTCTAAGTAAATATAATACTTAGATTTCCTTAATTTAATAAATTCTTGTATTATATACGATATTGTTGTAAGGCCAATGAAGTGTTGTTTTATCAATCACTTTTTACAACCAGAAAATTTGAATTTTTTAACGTAAGAAATTTTGCCACATCATTTGGAACGCAACCTATAAGTGGAATTCTCTGGATTCAAGTATGGAATTTCGAGCCGATATAAATATTTTAGTTGGGTCATTAAGTTTAAACACACCTCTCTGATAGTCAATAGAGGGCGCCAGTAACTCAGAGGTAGAATGTTACCCTACCTATCTCAAGATCGCTGTTTCTAATCCCTATGACCTTAGGTTTTTTTTATTTAGGTGAAAAAACCTTGAGTAAGTCATTCTTCAGATGATTAGTTAAGCCGTACGATGTCAGGTACTCGTTAACGACCCCTAGTTGATTATAAATTTCGGGTATTCAAAAGCTAGGACTTCCATACCAGATTCGAGCTTAAGTCCACCAGAGCGACGGAAGAGCGATCTGGTAGTAGGCGATATGATCTCATAGAATGAATCACAATAAATAACTGAAAATAAATAGATGTCTTATTCTAATTGGTTTTAGTTAATTTATTCACGCCTGCGTCAATGTTTCTAATGTATACTCACAAAACATTCTGCTGTTCACTTCTTCTATTACTTTTACCAATGATAATATTCAGAGCTCACATTTTGTACGGGCACCGGTAGTAGCGTGCTAGCCAACTGAATTCAAGATCACGGGTTCCAAACCTAACCTAACCTTAGTATTAGTCCCCTCGGGAGTATACTACGCAACGTAAACAGTTTGAATGAAAGTATTAAGTTCAGTAAAACAGGAAATATATCAGTAGAAGAAACTTGTGAAAGGGTTGCATCACTGCATTCAAGTTATGCAGCTATTGCAGCACGAACCGTTGTCCAAATTGCTATTTGCAAGGTGAAGTGCATGTCAAGGTCTTCCTTCTCCTAGAGATGTCTTCTTTGAATGCAAAATTTTCTTAGAGAGGTGGTTGCTCTTAAATACTTTTGTTTTCATGCTATTTATTATAAGTTTTTCAGAAGTTAATAAAAACAGGTTCCCCTTAAAAGCTGAAAGGAAGATGGCCTCGTCGTAAAAAAACTACTCATTAAAAGCCAATAAATTATTTACAAATACTACTATTGTACGTTCTTGTAATTAATAAAGTCGTTGTAATTAATAAAGCACGAGTTGATCAATTAAGTTTTTCTCTCTCCACAAACCTAGAGTATGCCGTCCTTCGGATGGACGTTAAGCAATGGTCCCGAGCGTGTACTCGTTAAAGACCCCTACCCTAGGTGAATAAAAATTTAGGGTAGGAAAAATTTAGGACTCCTACAGTAGAGTCGGAATGTCCAGCAGAGTGACGAAAGAACCCTCTGGTTGTAGGCGATATGACCTTGTAGTTAAAGCCCGGGCATGCGTCATAATAACTAAAAGTGTTGATTCTGAGACGAATTATTCGGAATTCCGAAGTCTGGTTAGCTACATGAATTATTGGATACCAATTTTATTTGGGGCAGCTACGGTTGTTAAATTTCTGGATCAAGGTTCAGTTTCTAAATATAAAAATTGCAAAACATAATTTGGAAATTAGATGCGATATGTAATTAGCACTTTTTTTTCGTCTAATTAGATTAAATTAGTGTTTTTGTGCCTCCATTAGCGAAGATAGATTCCAAAACTAATTTTTTAAAAATCAACATCTTTCTCATTGTAGTGCAGGTTTATAAGACGAAAAAAAAGAAATAATAATAATAAATGAAAGCAAACAACGAAATTATGATCATGACGATTGGACCAGTGCATTGTAGTGGTAAAAACTTGGAAATTCATAGCACCTGTAGAAATTCAAAACCTCAACCAATTTTTTGTATACGCACATCATGAGTGGGAGATATGCAAATAAATAAGCGAAATTGGGAGCCATGGTGACCGTGCGGGCTAGAGCGTAGGGCTTTGGTCGCATGGTCTCACCTTCGTTTGCGGGTTCGAATCCCATCCGGGAGTGAGTTTTATTTCGTAGATAAATTTCCTCCCGGGGCCACGGATGTCATAAATAATTAGGTAAAACACCATTATAAGAGTCATGGATAAAATGTATCGTACATAAGGAAAAAAAAAAAAAAAAAAAAAAAACGAAATTCATCGTAAACCATTTTGGTTATTGATGAAAATATGTCCATATTACGACTTTTGATCCGAAATTCTTAAAGTAACCATAACAAATTGTCAGTATTTGAAGAGGGGGAGGGAGAGAGATATATAAAAAATGGTTGGTTAGGTTAGGTTTTTGACTAATGCCCGGGCTTTAACTACGCGGTCATATCGCCTACTACCGACTCTACTGTGGGAGTCTTAAATTTTGCCTACCCTAAATTTTTATTCACCTAGGGTAGGGGTCTTTAACGAGTACCTGACATCGTACAGGCTCGGGACCATCGCTTAACGTCCCATCCGAAGGACGGCGTGCTTAAGTTTATTTTACCTCCCAGATAAAATAAACTAAGGGCCTCGGTCGGGTTACGAACCCACGTTCTTGAGCTCAGAAGTCAAGCACGCATACCACTGAGCTACCGGCGCCCTCTAAAAAATGGTTGGTATATGGTCATATCACATATATTTTATTTTTTTCTTTAGGTTTAGGTTAGGTTTTGTTTTGATTTAAAATAAAAAAAGGAACAATAATGAAAATATAATTTAAAATTTCTTGGTACGCGTCACTATGTAAACATTCAACTATTTCCAACAAAACTTTATTGCACATTCTTTGGGGGGCTATAACTTGAGATAAGTTAGGTATTATCTCAAATTTGGGGTCATATTAATGGTTGAAAATTTAATAAGGAGCATTGTTTCGATAGGAAAATAGAGTTTTCGCGTAAATTTAAGCTTAAATAGGTAGGTTTTCGGCATATATCTCTTAAACCGGGCGAGAATCGAAAAAATGCTTTTCATATGAAATGTGTCTTTTAGTATTATATTTTTATATGAAGTCGTATAGACCTTTATACATTGTAGTATAATAGTATATATGCCGAAATATGTACTAAGAAATACATAGTTTAGTAGTTGTATTAATAGTTACTTACAGAGTGACCTACCATTGTCAAGAATTAGATTAATAATTAAACTTAGAGATGAACTGTTGTATCTAAGCTATACACCCATCAATCAATATACCTCCGAAGATATGGACTTTGTATGCCCAATGTGTTACAGCCCCTGTAAAGAAGATCTATATCACTTCCTCATTACCTGCCCCAAATATGATCATTTAAAAACAACATAGATACTTCATTTATGTTGGAATTATTAAATGGTAAAGATTGGCAACTACTGGTAAATTATTGCAAAAAGGCTTACGATTTCAGAAACTGAGAATTAAATAAATAAATAAATAGGAACAAAGATATATTTATTATTTTATTTTTATTTTAGAAAGAAAAATTTGTTGTTAATAAGTTTATAAGAAATAAGATTATAAGTTTATGAGAAATAAGATTCTAAGTTTATAAGATAATATTATTTATGTAAATCTAGACTCCTCAAGACGGCTTAGGCCATTGAGTTTGTCTTCATAAAATATTATTGTATATATGTTTTGTATGTAATTTTCTATTATATTAATTGAATGAAGACTTAACTACTACTAGTAGTTGTATAGAACTTTATAGCTATAATTGAAGTCGAGTCTCTTTTCCGAACCTAACAGAATGTAATAATTATTAAACTATCTTGCGACGTCCGACGATCCTCAAAAGTCCTTCAGAGTCTTTACCTACCGGTACTTCCTTTACTCACTGACGTCAATAGAGTTGCCCCTTCTTATCTGGGTCATGGCACAACAAAGTTACGTTAAGGACCCCCCTTCAAATCCATAAATAAAACACCCCTCAGTTAACTAACCCTCTCACCGTATTGTTACTCTGGCGCTGTAATCGCTAATCAGTAGTGTTCCACATGTTTAAATGCCACCTATCCTGCCTGACCTCGCAATGGGGGTCAGGTTCGAAACTGGTACACTCACATTATTATTAAGTGTACCCAATGTAGCAATGAAGTTATTTATTTTTATTTTTGTACATGTATTTCTAACTTAAATCTGGTTATTATGTAAACAATTTATTACTTCTATGTAAGAGTCTAGGATTCAAAAGAGTGTAGTCCTTATTTTAAAGGGACTTATTAGTTATTATGACCTGGACTCTAACTACAAGATTATATCGCCTACTACCAGAATGCTCTTTTGTCATTCAGGTGGACATGAGCCCGACTCTAATATGGGAGTCCTAAATTTTTATTCATCTAGGTCTTTAACGAGTACCTGAGCCTGCACGATGTCAGGTACTCGTTAAAGACCCCTGCCCTAGGTGAATAAAAATTTAGGTTAGGCAAAATTTAGGACTCCCACAGCAGAGTCGGGCTTATGCCCACCAGAGGGACGAAAGAGCGCTATATAAAAAAATAAAATAATTTAACCCGAGATCTTGAGCTCAGTAAACAAGCACGCATACCACTGAGCCACTGGCGCCCTATTGACTTATTATTATTTTTGTTTAATTTATGAGTATTTGTATTATTATAATTTATGTATACTTACTTTTCGAGCTTCTTTTTTTTAAGCTAAACTGTCCTGTTTGTCGTTAGCAAATATTTGTGATGCCAACTCCGTCAGACGGCCAAAATGGCCATAGCCTTCGTAAATTCCTTGTTATGATTTAGTATTCTTCTTATTTTCAATAAAAAACAATTCTATTTTATTCTAATATTATAATTGAGCACAGTCACCTTGGAAACAGAGTGATTGCCCTCAACTCCTGGTTGATTCAACGACAACTTATTTTTTTTAAATACTTTTCAACAGCAGATGTCATAACAACTAGACTAAAATGCCGCCACAATTTTGCGAAATATATAAAAATAATGGTTTAGGAAACTTGTAGGGCTGGGCCGGAAATGAAGTGATGTCCTTGAAATATTTGTGAAAGTCACTGTCCGAAGGATTCGAACTGGATATTTAGGAGGAGCAGTTCTAAAGGTCAGTGTGCATCCTTGGACTCGCTAGTTGGGTGGCAATCTTCAGCTGACACCGTTAGCCCTTCTCAATATTTATATTCATAAAAATAAAATAACAAATTTGAAAAATTAGTTTCTAATAAATAAATAAAAATTCATTGAATCGGCTATGTACTTCCCCAGCACAAATTAATCAATTACTTTTTCGCTCTCCCACCAAAGCCAATCGAGCAACTAATCGACTGTTTGCTCAAGTCAGTTCATAATTTAACATTTATACGATAAGTATAAAAGCGTGTTCAAAAAAACATATTTTATTTACAGAATGAAACTAGGTTAGGTTAGGTTTTATGACTCATGTCCGGGCTTTAACTACGAGGTCATATCGCCTACTACCAGAGCGCTTTTTCGTCACTCTGGTGGACATGAGCCCGACTCTACTGAGGGAGTCCTAAATTTTGCCTACCCTAAATTTTTTATTCACCTAGGGTAGGGGTCTTTAACGAATACCTGACATCGTACAAGAATGAAACTATGTTGACATTATTTACAATATTTTACAACTGTTTCTTTTTGTTAAAAATGTTCGTAAAATTTACACATCGACACTTGATCACAAACTATTGATTGTCTTTTTTCGGTTTTGGATCACCTGTTATTTTACAGTAGTCAACTGTATTAATAATTTTGTATAAATTGTATGTATATTATAAAGATGGGAGAGGGCGCCGATAGCTCAGTGGCTGAGCTCAAGAACGTGGGTTCGAAACCCGACCGAAGCCCTTAGTTTATTTTATCTGGGAGGTAAAATAAACTTAAGCACGCCGTCCTTCGGATGGGACGTTAAGCGATGGTCCCGAGCCTGTAAGATGTCAGGTACTCGTTAAAGACCCCTGCCCTAGGTGAATAAAAATTTAGGGTAGACAAAATTTAGGACTCCCACAGTAGAGTCCGGCTCATGTTCACCAGAGTGACGAAAGAGCGCTCTGGTAGTAGGCGATATGACCTCATAGTTAAAGCCCGGGCATGAGTCGTAAACCTAACCTAGCTACAATAATCATGAATCATGAGTTTTTGTGTTAAGCCCTCCCCAAATCTTCCCCGTCTCTTTAGCAAATTTGGCTGAAAATCAATAGGTGTCGTCTTTGTGGGGTTATGGATACACATATAAAATTTGGTGTCGATATATTTATTATCAGGTGTTCTTAGATAGACTTTTTTTTCATTTTCTGAATCAGATGGTCAAAAAGCATGAAATTCCGGCGAAAACTCAATATTTAATTTCTGACCGATTACATAACTTTCCCTATACATCGTATTGCTGGGGAAATAAAAAAATTGTCCACGATGGGTGTAACTCAACTGAAAGATATAACAATATTAAATTAAAAATTTTTAAAAATATATATATAAAAATAAACTTTTAAAAAGGGGATGGGGGAGGGGGGAGGGCTTGAAGGGCTTAGAGGGGAGGGGCTTGGCCTTATAAACATTTGAGCTCAAACTCCAAGTAGCTGTGATAGAGGCCGAGATCCCTACACAGGCTCTGATGAAACTTGGAGATCTCGGGAACGGAATACCCGATTTACACCAAACATAGCTAAGAACCATCTCGCAAATGTGTTTGAAACAAAAAAACCGCTTTGAAATCGGTCCAACCGTCTTGGAGCTACGATGCCATAGACAGACAGACTCACACACACAGACGAAGGCTTCAAACTCAAAAAATCAAAATTCTTGACAAGCTATTTAGAATAAATATAACATGAAAATATTTCCATAATTTGGGCGTAGAAGTATTCAAATGACACACAAGTCTACATGTCGAAACCTGGAGGCCCTTAGTTTGTTTTATCAGAAAAGTGAAATAAACTTGAGCATGCCGTCCTTCGAATGATACGTTAAGCGATGGTCCCCTCCCCTAGGTGAATAAAAATTTAGCGTAGGCAAAATTTAGGACTCCCACAGTGGAGTCGGGCTCATGTCCAACTCAGTGACGAAAGAGCGCTCTGGTAGAAGGCGATATAACCTCGTAGTTAAAGCCCGGGCATCAGTCAAAATAATAACTAATTCTACATGTCAATTAAATCTCAAGAAACAAACAGTTTAGTGATTGAATAGACAAGGATCGAGGAAAAATCTCAAAACACAAAATTCTTCATAATATTGTCAACAAAATCTTTTTCCACCATCAAAATGTGTCCAAATTAAAATTTTCAGCAGTGTTAATTTCTTTTTAATCAAGCAAAATATTGGTTTAAACGAGAGATAGACATGTTGTGTGGGCCAAAGTTGTCAGAATTAAGTATGTGCTAAGTGAGTGGCCCAATGAAAAGAGGTAGCGATACAAAGCACCTCCGAAACAGGAGATGTTAGGTTAGGTTGCAAATTTGGGCGTGGGCCAAAGCGGTATGTCCAAATCCGTTTTTTTCGATCCCGTTTCTCTGTCGTAACACTTACAAAACCTCCTCTCGGACACTCTCGCTGCCTCCTACACCTAATACCTGTACAACTATTTATTATACACTATACAATTTATGTTAATCTCATTAATTCAGTCCAATAAAAAGACAATGTGTAAAATTTCTTTCACGATCCCGTCTCTATCCACGTAATAAACCAGTAATAATATGCTCATATCTCTTGGCACTTTAACTATGAGGTCATATCGCCTACTACCAGAGGCCTACTACTCTGGGAATCCTAAATTTTTATTCACCTAGGGTAAGGGTACCTGAAATCGTACAGGTTCGGGACCATCGCTTAAAGTCCCATCCGAAGAACGGCGTGCTAAGATTTTTTCACCTCCCGGATAGAAAAAGTCGGGTTTCGAACCCGAAATCTTGGGGTACCTCTGAGCTACCGGTGCTCTACAGATGTTAAGTAGTGTGGAGTAATTTTATCCGTTCTGTAGATCTTAACCTTTAGATAGTTTTGCGGTCCGAGAGACCGCGCCTCCACGTTCCAACTTGTCTCACTTCCCTCAGCTCCCTGGTCTACCTCCTCACTACCCTTCTGTTTAGATCTTTTTTTTTGTGGGTGCTCCGGTTAATCACCCGGCCCGTTTTCGTCGGGTAATTAGGATACATGAAATGGTTGTATTCATTTTATTTCTTTATTTGTTGCTGTGGGTGTCTGGGGGCGACAGCCTCTGGTCCCTTGCGGGACAGACTGGCGCTCTCGGACCCCCTTGTGTTGCGGCGGCCAGATGGCGCCGAGAGAGCTCAGGATCTTGGAGTGGGGGCTGCTACTACATCGCGGTCACCTGGGGTAGACATCGGGCCGCGGCCCGTCAATCGCCCCCGGCGCCGGGTCAAGCGGGCTTTTTCTGTTCCCGCCAGGTCACAAACCGGCCGAGCGCCGGATAGTTTGACTCCGTCATCAACTCCGGCAGGCTCAATCCCAGATATGATCCTGTCGCGCGGATCAACTCCACCCTAGACCTGTCGTAAAGCGGGCAATCGAGGACCACGTGTTTTGCAGTCTCGATGCCTCCACACGAGCAGTTCGGGCTATCCTTCCTCTTGAAGAAGAAGAGTTTGGAGTTGAAGTCGCCGTGACCTGATAGTACCTGGGATGTCCAGTGATCGGGTTGTACCCAAGTGGAGCGCAGGCGGACCTGAACGTCGGGGATGTACGCGAATGTCGTTCGGCCATCGGAGGAGCGCGACAATCGCTGTGCCACTTGTTCACTATCCAGTCTTGGACAATGTCCCTGCAACGCTCTGGTCTGTTCTGTCCACGTAGCTCACCCTCCAGGGCGAGGCGCAAGGGCTCATCTATATCTGCTCTCAGGGGCAGATTGCGTCTACAGTAGTACGAGGCGACCGCCCCGTCCAAGATCAAGTCTTTGGGCGGAGCTCCCGCCAGCACCTGTAGCGCTGCCGTGGAGACAGTACGATAGGCCCTTGTGACTCTCAGGAGGGCGGCTCTTTGGGCTTCTAGCAGTCTCGTTCTCTGCTGCTTGGTGGGGCGAAACCACCACCCTGCAGCAGCGTACCGTGCTACAGCCTCGAATACCCCCGTGTAGATTGTTCTACACGCTGAGTAGTCGAGGCCCCATGTTGCGCGAGCTAGGCAGCTCAGAGCATTGAAGGTGGCACTTGTCCTTTCCTTGATGGCAACAGCGTGGGGAGTCGCACTGAAGGCCGGACCCAGTCTCACACCTGGGTATGTGACCGCCTCCGGGATCTGTTTAGATCTAAGACCCCTTACCCCTATGTGAATAAAAATTTAGGGTAGGCAAAATTTAGGACTCCGTAGAGTCGGGCTCATGTCCACCCCAGTGACCAAAGAGATCTCTGTTAGTAGTCGATATGACCTTGTATTAGAGCCCGGGCATGATTCATAATAACTAACTACAAATATAAAACGAGAATACATCAGGTGGGAGAAGAGGAATAGAACCAGCGAAGTGGGTAGGAACACAATTGTTGAGGGTTATGATGGGGTAAATAGAACCAGCGAGGTGAGTAGGAACACTATGTTTGAAGGTTAATGGGTGAATAGAACCAGCGAGGTGAGTAGGAACACTATGTTTGAAGGTTAATGGGTGAATAGAACCAGCGAGGTGAGTAGAAACACTAATTTTGAAGGTTAAGAGGAGAATAGAAACAGCGAGGTGAGTAGGACACCATTTTTTGAAGGTTAAGGGGTGAATAGAACCAGCGAGGTGAGTAGGAACACTATTTTGGAAGGTTAAGGGGAGAATAGAAATAGCGAGGTGGGTAGGACACTATTTTTTGAAGGTTAAGGGGTGAATAGAACCAGCGAGGTAAGTAGAAACACTATCTTTGAAGGTTATGCGGTGAATATAAAGTGTTTTTATTCATCTCATTTTGATACCTCATAATTGACCAATGAGTGTTTAGATCAATTGAGTCTTATTGGCACATTTCTTAAATATATAATATGAAAATTAGTTCTATTAATAGTCAATGTTGCGAGTCCAGTTCCTAACGAGGCTGCAAATTCAATTGTGCATAAAAATGAGTGTACTTTTCAAATGCCACCTTGATAAGCAAAATCAGTGGAAGGATATGATACAATGCATACGTACATAAATATACACTTTATCTAGTCAAAGATATTTGGCATGGTGTTGAGACATGGTGAGTGTTGGTCACGTTCGTGCGCATTCGTGCACTAACAAGCCAGAAGGGGAACCTTGCATTTTTCTCCATAGTTACCCATTGCACTCTGTGAAATTTCAACCACTGACCTCTTCCTGGAATCTAGTTAAGTTATTATTCAACATATGATCTAGTAGGCTTAATAACCCTCGCCTCACCTTACACAGAACCAGAACATAGAAATATAACCCGGGTGAAAACAATCGGTTCCCAAACAGGTTTTCAGATTATGTAAATCAATAGGTCTCCAACGCATTCTGCAATTAAGACTATTGCAAATCTACATTGACTCTTAACTTTAACTTAGTTCAAATTCCAACATTTAATTAGCGCTCATTACTTTTGTGGGATCATGTCAGCTTAATACTAATAAAATGGTAAAATCAATAAGAAATCAAGATGATACATTTAATTTATTAACTCTGAAAAATTAAACTATCGATAATGCAAATTTGGAATTTATTTTATAAATGTTACGATGGGATATGATTTTTTTTTTTTTTTCTAAATTTATAAATATAATGATTTTAAACAACTTAGATAAGAAGATTTCGAAGAATGTCCTCAAAAATCGTTACGGTCTTCAGAATATTAATATCTCTAATATATTAATTTTATATTCATTCTTAGCGAATATATGAATTATAAGCATGGGTTCAAACTGGCATAATAATAAATAAGAGAAAGATGGCAACCTTTAACCCATTTGTACCCATGATCCCCAATTGGGACTTTTGACTTTTATCGCCCTTACGTTGGCAGCACTGAGTGATAACTTATCTCTTGGCGTCCCACGTGTACCTTTTAACTATCTGAAAAGTGATCAACCCGTTTATTTTGATTTTGAGTGCGTTTTATGGTCATAATCAGTATTTGAAGTGTGAAAACCTGCGGTAAGTAAAATTGAAAAATGTCACCTATTTTTGAAATTTTGTTGCAAGTTACCTACTTAATTCTTAATTATGATATTGTTGTAGGTCTTCACAAATATGTTCAAGATTGAAGGAAATATATTAGTTTGTCACATCAATGCTTACAGCTTGGTATAATGCTTGTTTTATGCTGATCCCCATTTGGGGATCATGGGTAATAGCGGCTTCCAAAGTTGGTAAACTTGACTTCACCTCTTGTGATGTTCCTTTGCTTGTTTTATTCACAGATATGAAGGTGAAACAATATTGGACTCTCAATGAGCTTCAAGATGCAATGCAGGATCCTGATTTTTTGAATCAATTTGACGACAAAGGGGAATTTGATGGAGAAGTGGACCACATTGACATTGTACAGCTGCCACCGGAAAATGTAGATGTCGTTTCAGACTACGAGGAGATGGACGAGGATGATTTGAACGATGATTCACCACCAAAAGACGTTCCAGGTATCCTTGAAATACACACTAACGTTTCATTGGACCCCCCTGTTGGCCGTGATGCTGAATGTGGACCATCGTCTTCTGACAATGATGTAGTTAGTTCCAACCAACTCCCTCAACGTATCGTCTCAGAAAAAAACACAATCTCCCAGACTCGTCCGTCTTCCTCCAGATATAAGAAAAATGTGAAGTTCAAAAGTAGTTGGAAGTGCAAAAATCCTGATTTTCAGAAGAGTTTTGGTAGACCGGAAAATGTTCAGCAAAGAAGAGAGGAATTACGCATGGAGTTAAAAGGGAAATCTGCAGTTGAACTTTTCGAGCTATTTTTCACCGAGGACGTGTTGCTGAACATTGTAAAGGAGAGTGTAACCTATGCTACTCAACAGAACAGACACAATTACTTCTTTTCGGTCGACTGCTTACGAAAATTCCTCGGAATTCTCCTGCTTACCGGGTACCATAATTTGCCACGGGAGAGACTGTATTGGAGTGAGGATGACGATTACAATATTCAGATCATTCGTCAATGTATGCCTCGAAACAGATACGATGAGATAAAACGGAATTTGCACTTCAACGATAATTCAATTTTGAAGGGAGAAAAAAAGAATCATCCCAAATGCTTCAAGATTGAGCCTATCATGAAAGTCATTAGTGCTCAATTCCTTCAGTTCGGGGTTTTCTCTGAGAATATCAGTATTGACGAGCAAATGATCCGGTACTACGGTCGTCACTTCATGAAACAATTTATCAGAGGAAAACCGATTCGATTTGGTTACAAGCAGTGGGCTATGTGCTGCGCTGAAACTGGCTACTGCTACCGTTTTGAACTGTATGAAGGTAAAAAAGAGTACGAAAACCCTTCAGACGGTTTGGGTTCGACAGTTATTTTGGATAACATCTTGGCCATAGAAAATCCATCTGACCACGTATTCTATTTTGACAACTTTTTCACGAGTTTTTCACTAATGAAAACATTGACAGATCGCAATGTAGCTGCTGTTGGGACTGTACGTAGCAATCGTACTAACCAGTGCCCCACCAGGACTGATGAGGTTTTCAAAAAAGAAAAACGAGGGTCATATGACTACCGATTCGATGACGAGAATGGTATAATGGTCGTTTTATGGAAAGACAACAACCTTGTGCGTATCATGACAAACTGTCAAGGAGTAGAGAAAGTTGAAAAAGTCAGAAGATGGTCAAAGGAAAAGAAGACTATGGTGACTGTTCCTCAGCCAAAATGTATCGCTACATACAATAAGTGCATGGGGGGTGTGGACAAACTCGATTGGCTAGTCAATAAATACAGGACCAAAATACGAGGGAAGAAATGGTATTTCCCCATAATCACACACCTTATAGATGTCTGCGTAGTCAATGCTCACGTTTTGCATAACATGGTCAACGACGAAGAAATGCCACTTTTGGAGTTCAGGAGGATCATAACAAGAAGCTATCTGTACAAATCATCCATTTCAAACCCCAAATTTCCTGGACGACTATCTCTGACGAAAGCCGTGGAGAAGAGAGTTCCTCGAGAGATCAGAAAAAATCAGCCTGGTCATCACCTTGAGAGAACGCAAGGGGGGAAACAAAGGAAATGTGCAGTGTGCAAGAAAAATGCTCGGAAACAATGCTCGAAATGTAACGTGGGAATTCATGTACATTGTATGGCATATTGGCACAAATAGTTATGGATTCGGATTTGGAGTCGATCTCGGCCATTTTTTCTTTTAATTCAAGTTCTTATTGTAATAATTATATTATTGTTATTTACTAAGTTATATATCATTATTATTATTCTATTGTTTTGCACCAATACAAATGTTTAGCAAAGATATTTATGTCGTAGTTATTACACCTGTGGTTGAGAGCAGTCGTTGGCAGCAGGGGTAGCTTTCATACTCGCCACTGCCCATGATCCCCAATTGGGACTTTTTCGAAATTTTGAATTTACTCCATGGTTATCGATTTTTTCTTCAAAATTCCATTTTCCCAGTGTTCACTGAACACAGTAGAATCTTTTAGAGTGGGAATCGTTGAAAAAAAAAATTTGGGCACTAATGGGTTAAACAGCAGAGAGGGAACTATAATATTCGTCTTCCCTGCACTAGCTGGAGAACGGCATTTCAAGCTTTCTCAAAATAGGATTTCCAAAGAAAATAGTTAAAAAGGAAAAAAATTAAATACATTACGCCTATTAATAGTTTCCTGATCAATGTCAAATTTTTACTTTCTTATACTTTCAGTATAATGAAGTATTGTAATCATGTGAAAATCTGAGAACGAGTTTTCAAGAGGATGTCATCATGTACTAACTTAAATCTGATTAGATTTTAGTTGAAATCAGAATTGAGACAACTTTACTTCGGGGCCTAAGTTTATCTTACAAGATACCGCTTATTTTTATAACCTAATCAAAAATCACTTCAAATAAAAGTCGTAGAGAAAAATAAAAGGCATATTTTATATGAAGTACGATTTTTCGGAGCCTGCTCGGTTTGCGAGATATACGCCGAAAACCGTCTTAAAATGACTTCGAATCTCATTTTTCTAGACGTTTAACCCCTTAAACGGTTAGTCTGTACAAAAAATGTTACTTATTAAATTTCCAACTATCAAAATGCACACGGATTTTAGACAGGGCCAACAGGAACGAAGGTATAGCACTCCAAAAAATGTACAATATAGTTCTATAGAAAATAGTTCAAAGTAATGTTTAAATTGTAAAACATAGTAGCATCGAATTTTAAAATATGTTTATTATTGTTATCCCTGCTCCTCTCAAATGCATTAAATGAATTAATTATAATAATGAATTAATTAAAATTATAAGAACAAATTACTTCCTTACCGAGGCCAGTTGGAAATGAGTATAAGAACGAGGAGGGGGAGAGTGCTCTGAAAAGCTTAGTTGGTAAAATAAGTCCAGTTATGTGATATCAATACGGGATGTACTTAGTAAGTCAAGTTTATAAACTTGAATATAATATATGTACTTGGATTCGGGAAGCCATAATGAAAACAGTTAAGTCAACCACATCAAGCAAGGGAGATGGTAAGTTTTAAGGTCGAGCGTTTGCAGGATCCTTGCTTAACAAACCATCAAACAATGTCAAAAATGTTTTTATGAGGGTATTCACCGACTTTTTATTTTTAATATAAATAAGTTTATCCGACTCCATTTAATTCTCTGGAAAAAAAAAAAAAAAAAAAGACACCTGATGAAATCTAGGCTACTGTCTGTAGTTGATGCAACAGCTTGACTAACTGCCAAATCAGTGTTGCCTCCAATGTCCATTTCTAGCATTTAATTTCTACCTGGGATTCACTCAAATGCATTTTAAGCAGTTTTCTTTTTTTGCAAAACAGAACAAACGAACTATGGTAACTGAAATAATGCAGGATCTAACAATAAGTGAGAAATACAAACCCAACCTATTAATGTTGGTTAAATATTATGGCTTGTAAAGAATTTTGGTTCTTTTAAGATAGTTTTGTTCAGAATTCGGAGCAAAGGGCTCTCTTGTGTATTATTGAAACTTGGAAAACATTGTTTACATGATTTTCTAGCCAGATGTAATAAGTTAATAAAAATACTTATAAAAATGTCACACAATTCGAAAGGACATGTCTTTCCGACTATACAGGGTGAAGTTAGTCAGTGTGCAATTTTTTAAGGGATGATAGTACTCCCAAATAGGAACAAAAAAGTTCTTTAAACCATGGTCTGATTCTCATTAATTTCTAGGTTATAGAATAGTTTCCTATTTTGCCTAGAAGTTTGTTTTTGATCAAAAAATCGCTTTTGCTCAGATACCCTTTACTCAAAAATTACTTTTGATACCATATCAGAAAGCCCGATGAATTTACTATAAAAGTTCTGTATTAAAGTTGAAACCATTACAAGGGAAAAAGTAGAGCCATCTAAATTTTTAGAAATTCTTCAAGGAACAAACCTACCTCTAAATTTACACTCAAAACTTGTCAAATTCCACAATAACTTCTACAATCAATAAGCTTTAAAATGATACCCTATCATCTCAAGTGGTCAAATATACACTTTATTTAAAGCTGAAAAACGTACACTCTTTATTTCATTTCTTGTAAAAATAATTCAACTAATACCTGAATTTAGAATATAATTTATAGATAATTAATTACTGTTATGGATACACGACCTAACTCTCTTTCTCATCGTAACAACTGTAACGAATATTTCTTTCAACCTTCAGTTACTTCATCCATGCCCTCAAGTCGTCTTCATTTTCTACTTCCGATTTGTGTACTTCTTGTTTGTATTAATCCCAACCGAGAAAAAAAAATCGATGGCCACACGACAACTGCTCGCTCTATCCAATTTGGATAAGTAACATTGAGTCAATTTCGCACAATATACAGCCTTGTGAATGTAGAGGCTTCAGATATTTGGATATCGATTTTTTCTTGGAAATTCAACGAGCTTTCGGATGGTGGTATCAAAAGAAAGTTTAGAATAAAGGATAGCTGAGGGAGAACGATTTTTTGAACAAAAACCAACTTCTCAATAAAAATATACAAAAAACACTAATAACCCTGTATAGAGTGAGAATCAGACCATGGTTTTTGGACATTTTTTGTTCGTCTTGGGTAGTGTTAAACCTCTTAAAAATGTTTAACCTGAATAATACTACATATATGTATATAACATATCTTCTGTACCTTGTCTTTATACAAAGTATAGGGGACCTATACCTATGTATATAATAGTTCAAAAATTCGATGCAGTGTTTTCAACGGAATGTGTTTGTCTGTGAACGTAAGTCCTGATAGAATGAATGTATCTAATTTTAAAATTTCACATTGGAATACACAAAAAAAATTCTATATATATATATATACATATTTTCCACGTTCTAGATTGAATCCAGGACTAGTACTGATAAAAAGGGAGGGGAGATAATATTTTGAAATAAATATAAAATGTATTATTATTATATTTATTTAAAAATACATATTTACATTTATACCTTACAAGATATATTTACAAATTAGATTGCTACCAGAAATTTTATTATAATCTAAATAATAAAAAATGAATCTAAATGTTTTGCTTTAGCTCATCTAAGAAAGATACATAGGTACTTAATAAGACATTTTTTTCTTGTCTCAAGAGACTCCAAGTAACTTGATAATCGAATTAGAAAATGGAAGCCCTAAAGAAATTAATTAATCTTTCGTTATTTACAATATTGATTAAAGTTGAAATAAAAAGAAGCCTAAACAGTAAAACAAAGTTATATAAACTATTCAGAACATGATTCTGGGGCAATTTTCTGTTTAATTTCTTCATACAACAATTCAAGTCTGTGTTTCATTACGGGTTGACCTTTTTTTGTTTTCCTTGACAATTTTTTGAATTTTTCAGCCTTTTTCAACTTATAACGTTTGATAGCTTCCTCCATTTCTTGTTTTTTCGTTAAATTTTCTTCGATCATCTTTTCCTTCACCTCTTTTATCTTTTGAAATTTCTGTTGTGCTTCCTGCAGTACACTCACTCTAACAAATAGATACATAGGCATTAATTATATTTCTTCACATACAATTCATGATCTTCATACCTGTGTTCATATGTTTACAGTACTTTAAGCAATATAAATTTTGGAGGTTCCCATCTAGCTAAGTCTAACACTAAAAATGAAACAAATATTAAAATATACCTTTGAGTATGTTGCTGGTGCGGTTGATTCTCATTAGATTTTGGTACATGTATATTTTGTTTCCTCAAATCCTTTTGGTACTTTCTCTTAATATACTTTTCCCTTTGTTGCTCCCACTCTTTTACTACATTCAAACAATAAAAATATACATAAGACAAATTTCAGACAATTTTTAAAAAGGCAATTATAATGCACATAAAAACATTTATAACTTACTCTTATACTTCTTATTGTACTTCATGTCACGGAATTTCTTCTTGTTGAACTTTCCTGCAGTAGCAGGACCATTTCGGTTTTTAGTATTCGTCTCGCCTTTTGTAGGATTGCCCATTTCTCTAATTGTGGATACTAGAAAAATAATAAGACAAATATTTTCTGGAATGTGTCCTGAAGGTTTTAACAGTGTTATAAATCAAATGACTAGAATACATCGATTAGACATCAATCGTTAATCAAACGAAAAACATTTTTAAAAAAGAATCAATAATAATATGAAAACGTAAAGTTCTAAACACGCTTCTTGTTTTGTATCATAAATTGAAAAACGTTCTGCCCTTCTAGTCAAAGAGAAAATTTAGATTAACCCCCCCCCCCCCCCACAGTTGTAAGCAAGTTTAATAAAAATGTACTTGAATAAAAATACTTATTCCCGAAATATATTATTAACAGTTATTAGTTAGACCACGAATTAGTCCACTAGTTAGACCCTAACTAACTATTATTAACAAGAGAATTTTGGGGAAATGCTTATCTTGGTTTTATTGTAAATTTAAAGAGTGAAATCTGGTAGAAAGACAATCCCATTCTTAATTCGACCTGTAACTGCTTAATCAGGCTGCGATTACCCGGGGCAAAGAAAACGAAATAGAGATATACTAAGGGGAAACTTAAGCATGCTGTCCTTCGGTTGGGATGTTAACCGATGGTCCCGAGCCTGTTCGATGTCAGGTACTCGTTAAAGACCCCCTACCCTTCTTGGTGAATAAAAATTTAGTGTAGGCAGTATCTAAAAGTTTTGATTCTGCGACGAATTATTAGGAATGCTGAAGTCTGGTTAGCGTACTACATGAATTATTGGATATCAATTTTATTTGGGGCAGCTACGGTTATTAAATTTCTGTGTCAAGTTTCAGTTTAGGTGCGATATTTAATTAGCACTTATTATTTTTCTTCTAATTAGATTAAATTGCCTAATAAAAAAATATATATCCATATATAAATGGCTAGGAAATGATTACTCGTATCAATGAAATCGTAATTTTGATGATGGCCCCTTTTTGTAGTAACGACATATTACTTCTTACTCATCGATGTATTTGATTGTTTTTTGTGACCCATGAGTGCTTTTCGCCACTCTGATGTACATGAGCCCGAGCTATTTTTGCCAACCCAAGTATTGTTAGGATAGTGAACTTTAACGACCGCCTGCCATCGCACAGGCTTAACATCCCGATCAAACATTTTTTACCACACAGATCCTTTTTCGCGGTTCCAGGTCTCTTATACTGTCTAAAACGTGTCTTGAGTTACTAATCAGGCGAGGCTAATATAACGAGCGAAGTATTATCAAAAGAAATCAAATATAAAATAATTTTTAACACTAAATTTACCAACTATTTTAGGTTCACCACATAATGATTCTAGACAATCTAAAGTAACACATAATATTTTCAAAATATTTGGTTCTGTATTGCGGAATCCGAGTATGGCGCTACATTACAATTCTATACGTTAGAAGACATAACACTGAAATAGTTCTTCACAGAGAAAAAAAGTAATGAATATCCTGAGTTAAATAAATAGTACAATATGAATATGGCTGAGTTAGTAAGAAGTGATTATTTCACAGGTCGCAAAATAAACAAATATAGTCTGACCTCTCAGAAGGCATTATTTTTTGCTAGCCTGCTTTCGAGGTTGCCCTCATCAGACATTCTACAAAACCCATCATTTAGTAACAAAGAAACAATTATAAAGTTCTATTCGTTAAAAACCATAAAATATTGTAGTAGAAAAATGAATGAATAAAAAAGTAACAAAAATTAAATTGATATAAAAGCTTTAAAAAATAAACATACCTGGTAAAATAAATGGATATAATAAATTTTAAAATTGTGACAAACTAAACTAGGTTACAAATTATGGGCTTTTTGTAGACTATCTGATGTTAAGGGCAACCTCGAAAGCCGGCTAACGACTATTAAGGGCAGACTATATTTTTATTTTGAAATCTTTGAAAAAAAAATACATAATAGACACATATACTTTTATTCATGATCAACATATAATAAAAATATAAAAATAAATAAATATTACAAAATGTACATAAAATGAAAAAGAAATGAAATTGAGTAAAAAGAAATACATAAATCCTTCAAAAAATATATCCTGTACTGGACTAAATAATGAAAGTTCATTTCCTTGATAAATTTTACATCACTATAAAAGCTCTATAGTTTTTACGACCCCCTGATACTAAAAGGGAGAAAACAAATTCTGTATGTGTGTGTGTGAACAATAATTCCCGATAAAATGAATATATGAATATCGACACGAAATTGTAAGTGCATCCAACCCCATAAGGACGACACCTATTAATTTTCAGCCAATTCGGTCTAAGGGAAGCAGGAGGCTTAACCCAAAAACTCTAATAATAGCTAATTTAATGAATATATCGACACGAAATTGCATATTTAAATTCATATCCCCATAAAGACGATACCAAATGATTTTCAGCCAATTCGGCCGGAGGGAAGGGGACCTAACCCAAAAACTCTAATAACACCCAATTTAATGAATGTATCGACTGAAATTGCATATTTAAATTAAAATCATCATAAGGACACCTATTAATTTGCAGCGAAACTGATCGAAAGGAGGGTCAGAAGAGGGGGGCATAAACTCAAAAACTCTAATAACTGATTAATGATTCACCAACTTTTTTTAATGCAATATGGATCAGCAATGAGTTCTCAATATAAAAAAAAAAAAACTTCCTTAATTCAAAAACAACAATAAATTAACAAAAACAGTAATAAAAGAGTCGATATTGTGTCCATTTTATTTGCATCGGCACAAGTATGCCACTCACAAAAATAAAATGTTGATTCTATTCTGAAAATGAAAAAAAAAAAAAAAAAAAAAAAAAAAATATTGCTCTAGCCCTGTGTATCTGAGATTATAATAGTTGCCTGTGTATTCCGGGCCACAGAATGGCATACACACATGACAATACAGTACGTTTAGTTAGCATGTTGTTATTAAGTTTCCAGTAACACTTATTTTGATTAGATATAGAAAAAGAAAGATCTTGTATCACCAGCTACATTGGAAAATAGGATAAAACAATTTCGATTTCTAACCGTGACCATGATATACATTTAGGGGTCGGAAACATTTTTGTATTTGCATTATACCATTGGTATTCAAACGCGGACCTCATATAAAAAAATTCTAGTTGAATGTCCTGTGAGTTAATGTATACATAATATGTCCTTAATGTCTTCTATTAAGGTATATATAAATAAAAAGAAAAATACATATGTCATATTCATAAGTTTATATAAAAAAATTCTAGTTGAATGTCCTGTGAGTTAATGTATACATAATATGTCCTTAATGTCTTCTATTAAGGTATACATAAATAAAAAGAAAAATACATATGTCATATTCATTAGTTTATATATTTGGCTACACTGTAAATCCCAACTTTTAAAAAAATAATAAAGCTTGATTGAAAAACATTCTTTATCCCTCGCGGACAGCGGGCAGTTGGGTTACGACCTCCGATACACATTAGGTACTACATCACATCTCAATGATTCTATGCATAAATAAAATATTAGTAACACTTAAAACAATTATTCTATCTACTTTTACAGTCCATCACTTTCGATGTGTACATAATATTATATAGTATTCTTAGAGACAAAATATTCACCTCGAGATCAAATAGCTAACATAAGAATGAACAATTCTCATATCGACCAAAATAATGACACATGTTTTAATTTAAAAAATAAATACCATTAAGAACTACATTAAATTATTTTGTATTTTTTCCCTTGTTTTTCTGGAAAGAGATAAAGGAATTACAGATCTGACTCTCAAGAAGTAGACTACGACTTTTTGTCTTTCGATGGAATTTTGCATTCTTTGTCAGTTCCTAAATAGTTGATTTCAGCGTCTTTAATTACTTCAATATGATGCTCCTTCATGGTCTTCTGTGAAACATAAAACAGACAACATTGTTGAAATAAGTAAACAAATATATATTACAATAAATAGTAATGTAGAATATGCCAATAGAATTATATTTTCATTCAGGGATAAGTCCTATGTGAAATAGTGGGGTACGCATAGATGAGGATATATATAATATATAAAATAAAATAATTCATGGATAACAAATGAAATAAAGAATTCAAAATGGAAAAATAAATAAGAGTTTAATTAATAGATAAAAAAGAAGATTGAAGATAAAATAATAATTCTTCAAATATAAATCTCATGTTGATGATACTCGTACATTTGCATTATACCATTGTTGCGGGCCCTCATATAAAAATACATTAGGTTGAATAAACTTTTATATATATATATATATATATATATATATATATATAAGTTTATTCAACCTAATGTATTTATTCTATATATATATATATATATATATATATATATATATATATATAGAAAGAGAGAGAGAGAGAGAGAGAGAGAGAGGTTAATTATTAGAAGTAGATGCTAAATAAAATAATAACTCTTTAAACAAAAAAACTCATTTTGATAAGCAGAAACACAAAACAAAATTTCTGATCTGTGAACAACTAGAAGTAATATGAAATATATATTTTATTGTCCCTGCCTTTTTTAGAATTGAGTGCATCGTAGAACTGAGGTCGAGCCATGTTTGTAAAATGTGGTAGAATTGGAGATTTATTTTTGGAACAAATGGAACATGAAACATGCAGATGGAAGAGGGACGCAGGTTTTCGTCTGTAGCAAAGTGTGCACTGTTTTGTGGGCTCTATTTTGATAACTAATAATTGTTTTTTGTAAAGTAATTCGATTATGCTTGAGGAAGAGAGAGGTTCGAGCCTGAGCCATTATACGGTTAGGGAAGTTTCTGTAATACGGGCTGTAAATGTAGTTCTTAATACGGGCTAGATCAGCATTTCTAACCATCTCATTATACTTTGTTGCAATTAGACATATACTCGTATATGCTAAAGGTAGACATTAGTTATACTAACAGCCAAGAAATTAGGCGACGAGATAACAATATATCTGGAGCCCTGTTGCCAAAACCCTCAATCCAGTCAGCCTGCCTACCTGCTAGACGATAATAATTGTCTGACAATGTTCCCAGATAATTTCTTGGTCGCTGCTAGAATAAACGTTGACTGTTTATGTTCGAAGGACACAGTCAATAAGCATCAGGTATCGTTCTTATGTGTGCAAATTCAACTGCAAATATATTCTATTTTATTTTATAATGAAAAAATAAAATGCATAAAAGCATTTCCCGGACTGCTCTCAATTTAGTCCCCAATTCACACAGCAAATCTCTCAATAAATGTCGGTTTGAGATGCGATGGGAAACATCTTTTTAAATACAGAAATATTGGGGGATATGATTAACATGAAATACCTCAACACATTCCTTGTACACTTTGAGCAGTTCGGCACACATGTCATCATTGTTATCACCTCTGAGGAATTTTTGACTAAACCAAAGATTAAAACAGGCATCATATTGCTCCTTTAATTGTTGACAAGGTTCCATCTAGACGTGTTCTGGAGGCACTCTGAAATTTAATAAAATGAGAAATTCTAAGCAAATTAAATTAAAATTATTTATTCACCTGAATACATTGCTGGTAAAGTTTGAACAAAGGCTCACAAACATCATCTTTCACAGTGCCTTTAAGAAACTGTTCTGTAAACCATGATTGAAAACAGTCATCGTATTGTTGTTTCAGTTCGTTACATGTTTTTCCAATACTGTTCATTATGTGTACCTGAGAGCAACTGGTTGTATTTGTAATAAAATAATAGTTAAATAAATTGCATTAAGCGTTTCTTCGTCGTAAACTGTCACAAGCTTTATTGAAGAATAGCGAAAATGTAATAAGAAGCGCCAGTGTTCAAAATAGAAACGAAACGATAAGTGAAAAACTAATGATCACGGGAGAGCCGATTAGATTTGAAATCAAGAAAACATGGAAATTAACCTTTGATATAACCATGAAGGAACCTTCAGTTTCCATCACTTTAGTGATAAGCTCTTTCGTAGCCAAGTTTGGGACTTGTCTTAGTTGTATTAAAGTTAAAGTATTGAATATTTTTTCTTTTTTACGTGGCTTTTATTTATTTTTAATTATATGCAATTGTTTATTTATGTCCAGTATTGCACATTTTAGATATTCTTTCAGTAATAAATGTTTATATCTCGCACATTATCTTCAAACGTTACCTTGTTTAATGATGTCAGCTACTATTGCTGAATCAAAAGGACAGTTTTTCGATGACTTTGGTCAATTTAAATTGTCCCCCTTCAAATTGCTTAATTTACCTATCGAAATAAATCGGGATAACTATGTGCGTAGATATATCAAAGGTGTTGCTTTTTCTCATGTTGATCCGACACCAGTTGCTTCCCCTAAATTAGTATCATTCTCTGAAGATGTACTCACAGACATACTTGATCTCGATCCAAAAGTTACTCGAAGTAGAGAATTTGTGGAGTTCATTTCTGGCAATAATATTCTAGCCTCTTCTACGCCTCTAGCTCACAGATATGGTGGTCATCAGTTTGGTGTATGGGCCATGCAACTTGGTGATGGCAGAGCTATTTTGCTCGGAGAATACGTTAACAGGTAAAAAAGCTCATGGAATTGATAAGAAAGTCCTAGTTTAAGTGTTTATGTACAATAATTTAAAATTATTAAAAATCTACCACAGGAAGAATGAAAGATGGGAACTTCAACTGAAAGGAGCTGGGAAAACTCCATATTCTCGAGGTGCAGATGGAAGAGCAGTTTTAAGATCGTCCATTCGAGAATTTTTATGTTCTGAAGCGATGTATTATTTGGGTGCGTATTAATATAAAAGTTTCTGTAATGAAGAGGGCGTTAATAGCTCAGGGGTAGCATGCTAGCCTACCGATCTCAAGATAGCGGGTTCAAACCCGACTGAGACCCTTAATTTTTTTATCTGGGAGGTAACAAAAACCTTGAGTACACTGTTCTTCAGGGTACATTAAAAGGCGGGTTTGAACATTTACGTTGTGAGGTACCTACTCATTAGAGGTCTTTAACCTAACTAAAACTGGATAGACAACATTTAGAACTCTCACTGAAGAGCATCCAAAGATGGGATAAAATTATTGAATGCTTAGGTCCCTAGGTGTCCTCACCCAGTATATCTATTATAATAAAATACAAATTTTTAAGGTGATACAACTCATGAATTTCAAATGCCGTAGGTGCACTGAGCTACTTTTAGGCGGCACATAGCTTCTCTGTCTAGACTTATCCAAACCTTGATGACACTTTCACGTATCCAGAATGGAAATAAACTCTTCAACTGTTAAATATATGGGAGGGGGATGAAAACAAGTGGATAGCATGCACTCTCATTGGCTGTTGCTTATCTCCTCCCGTTTGTTTTTTAAATCAACACATCTCAACTCTCGAGAATGAACCCACATAGACTTTTTCTTAATTCAGTGAAGAAAATAAAATGAAGAGTTTTCTAAATTCAATAACTATTCACAATTGTCTATAGTATTAACTTTTATTTAACGCTTTCACAATTGTGCCTACAGTTTACTTCTTTCTCAGGAATCCCTACGTCGCGTGCTGGTGCTCTCGTGGTGTCTGAAGACAAAGTGATGCGGGACCTCCTCTACGATGGACATATCATTATGGAGTCTGCTGCTATTCTTCTCAGGCTGTCTCCATCCTGGTTTAGAATAGGCTCCTTGGAACTTCCTTCTAAAGTTGGAGAACATGACCTCCTCAAGCAGCTTGTTCTCTTCATTATTAACGTAAATTCATATTATATTTATTCATATCATTCCGTGGCTTAATTTGTGTTGAATCTGCGTTAAAAACACAATTCTTTTACAAAAATTTAAAAAAAACTTCTGGTATGGAAGTGTGGATTTCAAGTATCTTTTATGGACATAAGAATGCTTTTCTGGGAGTTATTTAAGTAAACATCTCCCTATTATACGGACTGATTTTAATTGAGTGTACTTTTGTTTTTTTTGGGTTATTAAAAACTTGAATACACATCCAGAAATTCTAAAATTATCCTTCTGAAATTTACCAGACAACCCACCAAGGAGATGGAAAACTTAGTTCGCCGTACCGCATTATATTTCTTGTCCTTACTGAGCCAGGGCACTCTTTATGCAAATGATACGAGTACACTACAGGCATGTTTGGATCCTACAGGACTCCAGGAGGACCGGCAAAGCACGTGACTTAGGAGCAAGCAACATAGACAACTTGGTATAGAGACCTCCTGTTGTAGGACTAAGTCTTGAGAAGTTGGTTACCTCTTCCAATTATTCAACGCTTTCATTAGTCTGCCCATTACAACTCGAGACTTTTTTCGTGACTATGTATCCTTCTTTGTATTACATCTTTTAGAAAAGTGAATTAAAGTACAGATATGGTTTGCAGGAGCACTTCCCCGAGCTGCTGGAAGAGGACCAAGACCAGATGTTGATCAACTTCCTGAAGAGAGTGTTCCGGCTCAACTCAGAACTGGTGGTGCTCTGGCAGACGGTCGGCTTCACCCATGGCGTCCTCAACACGGACAACATTAGTTTGTTAGGACTCACCATTGACTACGGCCCCTTCGGGTTTCTGGAAGACTATGATCCTATGTATGTGCCCAACCACTCGGATCAGGAGGCGAGGTACTGCTACGGCAGGCAAGTTCAAGTATGACAACACTCATATGTGTAGTTAAGTAGTGTGGAGTAATTTTATCCGTTTTCATCAGTAGTTCTTAACCTTTAGTTGGTTTTGCGGTCCGAGAGACCGCGCCTCCACGTTCCAACTTGTCTCACTTCCCTCAGCTCCCCGGTCTACCTCCTCACTACCTTTTTGTTTAGTTCTACCCTAGTTAAAGCCTGAGACTCAAATCTATAAATGCTTTCATTTTTTTTTTCATTTTTGAGAATTTTTCCTAACTTTAAGCGGTCTAGAGGACCGCGGAACCAATTTAGTAAAACCAATTTTCCTCTTGACGTTTTTACAGTTTCCTTCCATATTTATATTGTTATGTACTGAATATATATTTTTTTCTTTGCAAGTAGGACGTTTCAAGTATTCAATATTGATCAAGAATGACCGTGAAATTTCTATTTTGTAACCTTAATATTAGAACTTACCATTGTTCATTTCATAATAGATTTATTTGTTTACTTCCATTCAAAGAACATGTTGCGGTCGTTTTATGTTTAAAATATATTTCCTTTACATTTTTAAGTTATTTCAGTTTTATTCATCTAAGAAATTATTTTTGATGAAATTATCACTTCTAGACCTTTCTGATAGTGTATGTTCAGTTTAAATCAGATCAATGATAGTCAGCTGTTCTATGGCGTTGATAGTTTTTTTTTTTTTTTTTTTTTTTTCTCCTTTTGGCCTGATGTTTCGTGAACTTAAGTAGGGTAAGTTATGAAAGAAAATGATGCGTAAATTAAGATATCATGAGCAAAAGTTGCTCAAGAAAGTTGACTTTATATCGTGGAAAGCGGACAATAACATACATGAAGTGCGGATTATGAAAAAGTATCAAATTTTTAAGCGAGATGATTATACAACGTACAATAAATTATCTAGAGAAATTCGAGATGTAGCTAGAAAAATCAAAGATTTAGACAATAAGGACCCATTTAGGACATAATGCTCCTCACAGTTTTTAGAAAAACTCTACATAATGGGTTTCATTTCGAATAAATGGGACTTTGAGAACTGTGATAGTGACAGTCTCCTCATTCTGCCGCATAAGGCTTCCTGTCATCAGGATTCGAACCAAAATGGCGGAGTCAGTAAAACTTGCCACACAGCTCATTGAGCAGGGTCATGTTCGAGTTGGAACAGAACTTGTATACGAAAAAAAAATGATTGACCCCTCTCAATCCAAAAATGAGAAAAATAAATGTTAATCACCGACAATGTACTTTCCTAGCACGAGTTAATCGATTAAACCTTCGCTCTTCCTCCAAACCAATCGACATTTTCCTAAAAACTAATATCTGACACATGGGGATTCCTCATACTAAATTTTGAGTCGATACATTCATTACATCGGCAGTTATAAGGTGTTTTATTGTTAAGCTACCCTTTTCCTTCTAAAAATAAATAGGTGCCGTCCATATGGGTATCTGAATGCGCGTATAAAATTTCGTATCGATACATTTATTTTATCGGAAGATATCGTGTCCAAACACATACAGAGTTATTTTTTATTTATTTTTGGAATCAGAAGATCGAAAAACTTGAAATTCCAATTGAAACACATCGAATTTTTGACCGATTACAGAACTTACTCTACGTAAGTAAAAGTATACATAGTGAGTAGGATGTAAATAGTTGCTTTCATTGTTTATTTGAACCAGTTTTGTAGTATTTGTTTGTGAATTAACTTCTTAAAATGAAAATACTCTTTTGTTTTTTGTTAGTTATCTAAGACAATTGAATATGTTCACCTCACAATTAGTTTCTACTAGTTATCTTTTGGACTGGCCGGTTCATTAAGCGTGTACAATTGGAAAATAAGTAATGAGTTCCTCAAAGTATTATGAATTATTTATATAAACACTGATAAGTATGGTATGGCGTATTCTTCAATAAGCCGAATTCTACAGTACAGATGGAGGCTCCAAAGGCACTGATATCCGCGCAAAGCCCCTAGTTTATTTTAGGTTAGGTTTTATGACTCATGCCCGAGGTCATTTCGCCTACTACCAGAGCGCTCTTTCGTCACTCTGGTGGACATGAGCCCGACTCTACTGTGTGAGTCCCAAATGTTGCCTACCCTAAATTTTTATTCACCTAGGACACGGGTCTTTAACGAGTACCTGCCATCGTACAGGCTCGGGACCATCGCTTAACGTCCCATCCGAAGAACGGCTTGCTCAAGTTTATTTACCTCCCAGATAAAATAAACTAAGAGCCTCGGTCGTATTTCGAACCAACGATCTTGAGCTCAGAAGACAAGCACGCATACCATTGGGCTACTGGCGCCCTTTACTATTGTTTATTAACCTTAAAATAGAAAAATAATTATAAACAAATAACAATTTAACATTTCATGGATGGGTACAGATACATTATTCCTGTTCCCCATTTGATATTTTATATTAAGCATGACATCTTTTATGATTTCAGATAATGCTGTTCAATTTAATGATGTTATATAAAGCTCTCTCTCCATTGTTACCTGATGATTTTGACGTTTCTCCCATAATTGAAGCGGAGGCGGCTTACATTGAAGAGAAAATTAGGTAATTTTTATACATTCTATTACTTTCTTATGTCTATAGTATAAGAAAGTATTGTAACCGTACGAAAATCCGAGTTCGAGGTTTCATGGTTCCCTGAATACGTTTGGTCTATTTTCGATGATGTATGTGATTGGAAAGAAGTGACAGCTCTACCACGAAAGCGATTCTAGCTATGAACGTGACATTTGGAATCATTGATTTTTTGCAGGGCCTTTCGACATGTATCTCGAAAGTCATCTTTAAATTTAATTTCGAAACACATATTTTTAGACGCTTCCCTGATTTACCCGAAAACGGTTAGTCCTATCGAAAACATGGTTCTTACCAAAAATGTTCTTTGCTATAGTGTCTCAAAAAATAAAAAATAAATTTCTATAGCATTTTAGATGATTATCCTCATTTTTTTTTATTTTCAGGGGGAGGTTTTCGTTGAAGTTAGGCTTCAAAGAGTCTCAGCCAGGATTGGTAGACATGCTGTCAGAATTGATGGAAAAAACAAAATCAGATTTTACCATGGTTTTTCGGGAAATGAGTGAAACCCCTCTTGGGCTCTTGGACAAACCAACAGAAAAACTGTGGGCCTTAAAGAACTTATCCTCAGATCCAGATTATAACGTCTTCATCAACGAGTACAGAGAAAAGATGCTTCAGTCAGGTAAATCATACAAGACTAAGTTTACAAGTTATTCTTTCACTGCGGAAAACAGCCGACTGACAATCTGAGCATGCGTTGATATAGCATCCTGTCTAAGAAATGCTTACATAATGCGTGATGTTCAGATCATCAGGAGCCTGTTTTGAGGAATGAAAAAAGCCACATGTAAGTGGGGATTATGGAACCGATCTTCCTTTCTACGAGTCATGTCAGACAAGACATTGTAGGTATATAAAGATATTCCAAAATTCATCTTTTTGAAAAACATTTTCAGGATGACAGTACAGACTAACGAACGTAGCTTAAAGTACTACGGGCCCATGTTTACCAGATTTTATGTTGTTAAAGTACATAACATAAATAAAAAATATATATATGTACAGAATTTTTCAAGGCTACATTTTGTAATAGGTGTTACCGACGCTGAAAGGATGGTAGCGATGTGCAGTATGAACCCTCGGTACATTTTGAGGAACTGGATGGCCCAAGAAGCTATAAATGAAGCTGAGAAGAACAACTTTTCTGAGGTATCCTTATGTATTATTTTAACAATACATTTATAGGAAGCAGTGATTATAATCTAACAATAAGTGTAGATGTTTTGCGACAATTAGTTAAAATAAAAACAAAGAACTTGTTTAACTAGGGGCGCCGGTAGCTCAGTGGTATGCGTGCTTGACTTCTGAGCTCAAGGTTGTGGGTTCGTAGCCCGACCGAGGCCCTTAGTTTATTTTATCTGGGAGGTAAAATAAACTTAAGCACGCCGTCCTTCGGATGGGACGTTAAGCGATGGTCCCGAGCCTGTACGATGTCAGGTACTCGTTAAAGACCCCTACCCTAGATGAATAAAAATTTAGGGTAGGCAAAATTTAGGACTCCCACAGTAGAGTCGGGCTCATGTCCACCAGAGTGACGAAAGAGCGCTCTGGTAGTAGGCGATATGACCTCGTAGTTAAAAGCCCGGGCATGAGTCATAAAACCTAACCTAACCTAACTTGTTTAACTTTTATATTGTCTAATTTCACAAAAATATATAGAGTTGGCAAAATGACTCGAGCCCATGTTTACCAGAGAGATAAAAGAGCGCTCTGGTAGTAGGCGATATGACCTCTTAATAGTTAATGCCCGGTAAAGTAAAAGGTAAATCCCATTCTTTAGTTTATTATTTTCAATTTTTGAATATCTTATTACATTTTTTTGATTTTTAAACTCGAATAATTGTAAATGTTCTGTTAAGACAGAATCCCAACTCCCCATGGACATTCCTAGGGGACATGTTGTCACAGCCTTAGGTAATCTGAGGATTGTATAAATATGACAACTTTGCAAACTTAAATGTCACTTTTGAACTTTTTGCTGACGTAAGCCAAAACCGGTAAACTATGTGTACATACTTTTGTAGAATTGGACAATTTTTTTGTTTTTATTTATGTTATTAGCTTTCCACTAAACGTCCCATCCGAAGGACAGCGTGCTCAAGGTTTTTTCACCTTCCAGAAAAAAAACTTAAGGGTCTCAGCTGGGTTTCTAACCCGCTATCTTGAGCCCAATAAGCAAGTATGCATACCACTGGGCTACCGGCTCCGTCTTTGATTTTGCTTATGTTCAGATTCAAATATTTGTAAATGTTTTTTAAAGGTAGAACTCTCCATTACATTGACACAAATCGCAGAAATATGTCTTATTGTATTTTTATATATTTTTAGTAACTTGTTTATTTAATTAAATAACAATTTCAGGTGGAAAGGTTGTTGAGAATTCTAAAGAAGCCTTTTACAATACAGGAAGAGGCCGAAGAGAAAGGATTCGCTGGAAAACCTCCAAAATGGTCAAAAACTCTCTGTCTGAGTTGTTCAAGTTGAAATTTCCAGAAGCTACCAAATAATCCTTTTATGTTTCTAACCATGACTATTTTTTAGAGAAGCACCTTTCCGTAAGATGTCATCATTTATTTCACTATATATTATTTTGAAATATGTTAAATTTCATTTAATTAATATACACATTATTAACGTTATTGGCTGTGGGTATAAAGCTGTGATCTTTTGAAGTGTATTAATCATGATAGAGAGAGATGTGGATTGTTGATTTTAAAATCTAGGCTCTTTTAAAGAGTATAAAAAAATAAATGTAGTTACCAATATTTAACTATTTAGACACCACTCAAATATTTAGAATCAGTCGGCATATGAAATAAATAATTATTATTATCGCTCTTTTAATTTAAAAAAAAAAGTAATTTCGCTGTGTGAGATAATTTTTTGAAGATCGCGGTCCTTGTAAAGCATGTGTACTCTGGAGACCAAAAAAAGAAAAAACGGTGATTAACCGGCAATGTATTTCTCAGAACGACTTAATCAATTAGCTTTACGCCCCTCCCTAAAATCAGTCGACCTTTTCGCGCTAGTATTCTAATAGTTAACTTACATAGGGGCTCCTAAATCCCCATACTAAATCTTGTGTTGATTCGTAATATCGACAGTTATTAGGGTTTTGAATTGAGCTCCCTCCCTTAACCCCGCCCCCCCTCCCCCCATCCCTTCGACCGATATTGCTGAAATTTGACAGACTATATTCTCATTGGGTCTTGACTTCAAATATGAAATTCCATGTCGATGCGTTCGTTACAACGGCAGTTATTAGAATTTTTGAGTTAAGCCACTCTCCTAATCTCCCCCTCCCTTTGACCGATTTTCTTGAACGTTGATAGGTGTTTTTATGGGGATTTGGTCACATGTAATATTTCGTGTCGATACATTCAGTTTATCAGAAGTTATCATGTCAACAGACACACAAACAAACGCACAGACAGACATTTTTTTCATATTTGGAATCGAGAGGTCGAAAAACATAAAATTCCGTTGAAAACTCCGCATCAAATTTTTGATCGATTACATAACTTCCCCTATACTTCGTATCGCTATGGAAGTAAAAAAAGTTTCTATAAAGTTAGGTCCGCAAATACTTCCTTAAAACGTTCTGGTCAAAAGAACACAACCCAAAATAAAACTTTCATGAAAATGAGACTTTTAATCCCTATTATAAATTTTTTTTACCGATTCTGTCTTTCAAATGTTTGTATTAATTCAAATTTTTTTTATATCTTCTACAGCGATCCTCTAATTTGTTTAAAGAAATATTGTCGCTTAGCCCAAGAGACCACGTAAATCGACCACTTCGTATTTCTAGCTTTTGGTGCCAAAAGGTGCTCATAGTGGGTATTTCAGACATCTCCCGGTAGAGAACTCGAATAATCCGACGGTGCAATGTTTTTAATATGACTACGCAAGTCAATAAACCAAGAGAAATCCATGTTAACGTTATAAAGGATTACAACTACTGTCGATGCAGAGGTCAATATATAAAAAAATAAATGTATTGCTTATGGGGAACCTTGAAAGCAAAATATATATTTGTTTCTATTCTTAAAAAAAGAAAGTTTGATCATATGTCCTTAACTGGAATTTCCTGAGTTTGTTGGCACTCATTATAGCTATTTTATTCCAAAATAAAAATTTTTAAAATTCATTATTCCCCCAAACAACATGTTGTTTTTTGGAATTTTTTGATCGTAACTTTTTTATGAAGCAATTTGCGAAGCCAATTTTTATAAAAAATGTTTTCTTATTTTGGTCTCCAGAATACACTCACGAAGGATTTTAAAAAAAAAGTAAAGGTAAGAAACGTAATATTTTCAAGTTCTCTTAGTAATTGACATCTTGATGAAAATAAATGTGAAATATTATTGTTATCCTTTGTTTATTTCTATGATATTAATGTATTAAGAAATTATACAAGCATTGCTTTCACTTACACTTTTATGTAAGTATAAATATATTTAGTTTATACTATAAATTTGAATATGAGTTATAATGTTATAATAATTCAATGTATATTTGGAGTTTCTGCATCTATTGTTTCATCTAAGAGAACATCAGAGTGCACTATAATGGTTATTTCATTTTTGCAGAACATCGTCCATTTAATAACAATACCTTAACGTTACTCTTACAAGGCAGTTGTAAACTAAAGATCTGAGGGCATATTGCAATTAATAAAAAAAGTTGTATGAATAATTATTTTTATTTATTATAAAATTATCTATATTGTACAATGTGTATTATTATTCTTAATAAAAAAAAAAAAAAATGAGAGAAATAACGAGAAAAATAAAACTTAGAAGACATGAGGTGTAATAGTAATAGAAAACATTAATGTACCTTAAAATCTATTTCATAGATTAATAAAAATGTTCATAACCTTCTCTTAACTAATAATAAACAATAGTAAAAATCATGGTTTTATTTTTAAATATATTATAGACTACTTAGCAGTCTTGTATTGCACTATATTTAAAACAAAATAAAACAAGTAAAAAAAAATTAAATAAAATATACCTAGGCAATATAACAATGGTATAAAGTCTTGAATAAACTGTTACTGAGATTAATAATACTACAGTTAAAAATAGTGACAATAGTACATTAATATTGTGTCATTTTAAAGAGGCAGGTGAAGACAACATTTTAGTGAGGTTGCCATCGAGCACAGAAAAATTAGTTCCCTAGGAGATGGGAGAGACCTTAGAAGACTGTTCGACCAGACCTGCCAACTCAAAATGAACAAACTGTAACTATTGAGAGAACATCATACATTTCACAGAGCTTTTATATCATGAAAATTATATAAGAGTATTTTCTATTTTTTTCTTATAAAAAATTTTGTTTTTGTGACTCAAGTCCGGGTTTTAACGAGGCCAAATCGCCTACTACCAGAGCAATCTTCCGTCGCTCTGGTGGTCATAACCCCGACAACCCTCAAGCTAGGGACCGTCCTACGTGCTCCAGGTTTTTTTTTAACCTTTTAAAAACTAAAGGGTCTCTGCCAGGTTTCGAACTAGAGATCTTGATGGTATACGACAATTATTAATTCTAATTTTAAAAAATAACACATGAAATCAAGAAAATACAAAAAATCAGCAACTTTGAATAAGTACATATAAAAATATATTTAAATTTCAATGCCAAGCAACAAAAAATAATAATAATAAATTATAAAACATAAAATGCAGTCAAATGACTAGTTAAACGCAAACGCACAATCGTTCATAAATTCACTTATGGAATGGTCCGTACCAGAGTGCTTCCAGTAGTGTGAATCTGTCTGAGAGTGCACTAACATGAGTTTCTGTTAACCAATAGTCAATAATGGTATTTTTTTCTTTGCGCTACTTAAAAAAACAGGCTCACTAATATTGCCTTAAAAATTAAAAACTTTCGCAATCTATCACTTTTCTTTTTCTGAATATAAAATCTAACTACGAAAGTACAAATAAACATAAAAGAATTGCTTACTTAAACAATTGTGAACAATAATAAATGATTTAGTATTCCTTCATTTTCCTAAACTACAAATGAACACATCTCATTATTATAATTAAATAATTGAAACTAAATAAAATTATTAATTGAATTAATAAGTATTAATCAGTAATTATATTTTTTAGAACCACTGTTAAAGATAGGCCAATTTTCTCTGGTAACTTCTCTCGAAAACGGTAAATTTTACTAAATTATCAAAATCTTTTCGAAAGATTTAAAAAAACTTGAGAGAAGCTTCTTGTATGAGTTTTTGAAGCTGACGGCAACACTGTTCTTATTTTTATATCATGGAAATTAATTTTTTTTTCATGAATTTTCAGAATCGGAAATAGTGAACAACCGTACTTATCGTTATTCTGTAAAATTAAGGCATTACTCTTAAAGAACTACTTCTGTACCTCAAAGGTGAAATGGTCAGGTATCATATTAGGTAACATTTACCATTGTGTTTTTAAAAAAACATATTGCATTAAATTGGTAAAAATGTAAATATTAAGGAGTGAGTATAGTAGATATTTTGATAATTCCATCGGTGGATGAGGAGATGCATGTGACGCATTGGTTGGCCATGGACCAGTCGCAGGCTGTCAGAGCAGTCCGATGTCCTTTCAAGTTCAGCATCATCTGAAGACCGCCCTGGTTCACCTGAAACATGTCATCTTAAAAACAACTGGAGGATGTATAATAGAAATGGAATTAAACTTCTTGGAGCTAGTAGGAGACTTTAGCCTGTTGGAATAGACTGCAATGCTGTAACACAGAATGCACAAAGGTCTTCTACAGTTCACCATGCATATTATGGTTTAGAGGCTGTCCATAAACTCTGTAGCACATCTAATTAGAACTTTGTGAGAGGGGGGTTTGAATATCGCGTTACATGCCATGAAACAAACACCAGGAAAAAATTATAAAAAGAAATTGTAATACATTAATAAATTGAGAAAAGGACATATTGTGAAATCTTATAATAAATAATTAACAACAAGAAACTTCTTTTTGAAATATTGTCTGTTCCACAAAATTTTATACATATACTACCAGTTTCGGCATTAAACCATCGTCAGGTTTCGTTATAAACTAAACTTAGCTGAGTGCGAGCGAACCATTTTTATATACATAAGGGTTTGGGAATTGCAACTACAAAGTTAGAAATTTGTTGGGTATGAAATATTTTCTTCCCCTTTCAAATAACAATGATAACACTAAAATTAAAGAAAAAGGTATTAAATTATAATACGATAAACTAATTTAAATGATGTTTGTGCATTTAACAAAATGATTACTGATGAGAGAAAAATATTAATACAATTAAAATCAGAGACTTTTCCCATATTTAAAATAACTAAATGAATGACCAAAGAGTGAAAATTAATGTATATATTGACTATGATTTATATTTGAAAAAAAAAAAGATCACTATTACACTAAATTCATAGCATATGAGGAAACAGAACTGGCTCTATGCTTTTAATTGATTATTCATACACATATGATTTTTAATGGTTTTATTTATTACCTTAGCTATTCTGAACATTACGTTACCAGTCAATCAAGTAATCATTTTGTTAAATATACTTACTCGAAAACTGTAAAACCTGACTTTATTTTATACACATCATGATTTTTACAGAGGTAATTGTATAATAGTTAAAATTATTATGATTAAAATTACTATTAATAACTACGATGGTTTTCACTAAAAAGATTTTTTTTTTTTTTTTTTGGCTTTATGTACGGTGCATATTAGCCATGTCAATGTGTTATATATAATTATTTAAGACATCCATGGCCCCGGGAGGGAGTTCTATCTACGAAATAAAACTCACTCCCGGACGGGATTCGAACCCGCAAACCATGGTGAGACCATGCGACCAAAGCCCTACACTCTAGCCCGCACGGCCACCATGGCCCCCCTAAAAAGATTTAATTAGAACTTAAAAGAAAAAAAATACTTTCCAAATAAGAGATGTTATACCTGGTAATGTCCGAATATATTTCTGCTATCTCTGTCGATATAGTGAAAAGTCAATAAAATAAATAAAAACGAACTTTCATATTGTCTAATTTAAAAAAATATATATATTAAGTGTGCCGGTTTCGGCTTACGCCATCGTCAACACAAAGTTCAAAAGTGACATTTACGTTTGCTAGGTTGTGATATTTATACAATCCTCAGGTTACCTAAGGCTGTGATATCCTGTCACACTTTATTTATATATTTTTGTGGAATTAGACAATATAAAAATAAAACAAATACTTGGTAGATGATAGCTCCGGCCTCGCCACAAGCAGTTAGGATGTGTTGGCCGCTGTGGTGGAGAGAGAAGCCCTGCGTGCCGTGAGAGGAGCGGCAGGTGGAGGGGAGCACTGCAGACCAGGTGGACTCACCGCTGTGGTGCGACAGATTGTGGCGGCATAACTATCCGCAACAGAAACGACTCCAATTAATAAAACATGTATTCTAAAAATAATCTTTGTTCCTGCTTGTTGCACATGGTAATAGTAGTGGCTTATGTAAAAAGGCGAGGGGGACCATTAAACCCTTCAAGTCGGGTTTTAATATATTTAGCGCCCTAGCTTTTCGAGGGCGCGGTAGCTCAGTGGTATGCGTGCTTGCTTACTGAGCTCAAGATCGTGTTTCGAAACCCGGCCGAGGCCCTCAGTTAATTTTATCTGGGAGGTAAAATAAACTTAAGCCCGCTGTCCTTTGGATGGGAAGTTAAGCGACGGTCCCGAGCTTGTACGATAGGCAACATTTAGGACTCCCATAGTAGAGTCGGGCTCATGTCCACCAAAGTGACAAAAGAGCGCTCTGGTAGTAGGCGATATGATCTCGTAGTTAAAGCCCGGGCATGAGCTAATAACTAACTTTAGCGCCCGCAGTTACTCAAAAATGTGCATATAGGGACCCTATTTCACCTGAAAGAGGTATTACTCAGAGATGATGAGACAAGTACTTTAGAGAGAAGGGATCATTAATCGACCAGTGTTGGCTAGCCTGGGTTGGAGCTGATGTTTTCAGGATCCACAGTCGCATGAATAGTGGTAGATATATTGGGAAACTCCAGTCTATATGCCATTCTACTTAGCACGACTGGTGCCCGTTTCGGCACCTGTATAAGATCACAATTTCCTCACTAGTGCACAGGGGAAATTAGGAAATGTGGTGGCTGTAACTCTAACAATCATCTATCGTGGCCCAAACAAACAAGAAAAACAACAACCTATTATGTAATTTGCATCTCTTTATGAGCAATTTACAATCAAAATCTCAAATGAAAACATGTGGCCAGATCTCTTTAGTGAGGGACACAAAATTTGTAATATTTTAAAAACTGCTTGATATAAAGAGTCTATAATCACTTCAAGATTTCTTCTTAGAAAAGAGGGTAAGAACATACAAATACATTGCCAAGAGAATAACGATTATGAATATGATTATGAACAGAATAATAATGTACAGAATATTAGCTTATGGAGGGCGCCGGTAGCTCAGAGATGCTTGCTTATTGAGCTCAAAATCGCGGCTTCGAAACCGGCCGAAGCCTATAGGTTTTCTATCTGTGCGTTGTCAGGTACTAGTTGAACAACCTTATCCTCGGTAACTAAACGAGGATATTCAACATTTGGGACTCCACTGGGAGTTGAACTCATGTCCAACAGAGCGCTCTGTTAGTTAGCGATATGGACTTGTAATTAAAGCCCGGACATGAGTCACAATAACTAACTATTAATTTGTGTTCATCCTGGAGAACTTTTAAAAGTCTCCTTTTAAGAATAACATTGATATTTACCTTATGATCGTCTCCGAAAGTGTAGTAAGTGTTGTGATCCTGAGCAATGTGTACAGCAGTGACGGGACCCTCGTGGGAGCTGCTCTTCTCCAGGCAGTCCCCGTTGCGAACATCCACAATCCGGACACTCCCGTCCGAACAGCCCACTATAAGAAGACTCCCGTTGTGATTGAACAGACAGCAGTTGGCTCTCAGGTTGGGACCGCCCTCTCCTAGACCAATAGTGTGCTGGAACATAAAAATCAGAGAAATATGAAAATATAATTATTATAAGAACATATATATCAACCGCAATTGGTGGTGTCGCTTGGTAGTACCATGTTAGCAAAGCCTTAAGGTACGGAATGTGACCCGAGATAAATCCCTACGGTTTTCCACCCACAGGTTTAGCGGTTGGGACTTGCCGATGAACATGATGAGGGATGGTCTCAGTAGCAAACCTTCCAGAGAGAAAAAAAGATGGGGTATGACTTTCCCACACTGGGCAGATTTGTGTGTTTCTCGCCGCTCCGCTATACTTTTCATAAATGTTAATTGTTTCAAAGAGATCTTATTATCAGTTCTGATGAAATGTCTATACTTTACTAGAGAAGTTAGTAAATAAAATATAAGAAAAAATAACACTTAACATTTTCTGCAGAGATATTGTGAAACACTTGATAAAAAATACACACAAAATATATATAATATATGGCAGTAATTTCGGAATTGCTACATACGTTTTTCTTAATTTTTTATTCTTAGGAATAAATAGCAAAGGTTACTGCGAAAAATCACCAGATATTGGTCTTTTACATATATACTTACTTCAAATTTCTGAGCTTTGATATCAAAAAGAAGAAGTTTTGAATTGCTTCCATTGAAATCTATCGCTGTACAAGCGAGAAGTCTTTCACTGTGACTGCAGCAAATACTTAAAATTCTGCGAAAATATAAGATAGTATTAGTTAAATTGTAATGAAAATATAACATTACTGGATAAAAGTAAAAATCAATGTATTTTTAATATGACCTAAGAGGTCAGACAATATAAAATGTGAACACTAACTTAGAGTTATAGAGAGGACTAGATTCATCAGGTCGGATGTCCCACACAACTTTATTTTCTTTGGTATCATGAAGTCGGAGGACGCCGTCCACACTCCCCGTTATGAAGAACCTTTCGTTCTTTCCAACCCAGCTAAGGGCTGTAAGACCCCTTTTGAAATGTGAACTTGAAATAACACTGCAAGAAGAAAAAAAAAGAAAAAACCATTAATGATATGAAGAATGAGTATTTAGGGGCTTCAGTAGTTGTTTAAAACTACCGATGGGAATATGGATAGTATCGATAGTTTTTGAAACTACGATAGTACTATCGGAATATTTTTTTAGGCATAAGGGAGATCAAGTCACTCTAGGCTCATGTATATGCACACATGTACCATGTAAGTAATTTAAGAAAGACAAATAAACAAGATGTCGTACAGTGTAAGTAGGTATCTATATTTCTTTTACGAATTCGACTACGCTGAATGGTAGAAAATCAATGGCTATGTATGAAACAATGCGATTTAAGAGAATTCTGTACCTCTCGGAGTTTCTTTCGTATGTTTTTGTTGAGTTCAAGTAAAAACGAATTCCACTTCCTCTATTCTTTTCTATATCTGTAGTGCACAAGGCGTTACCGTTGTAATCGCTGCGATGTTTTCTCAACAAGTGATCCTTCAAATTGAAAGTGTTCCCGAAAGTTCTGTATTCGACATTGCACAAACGACATTTAGCCAGTTTTTTTGGACCCACAACCTTATGAAGTAACTCCACACATCGGACTTCCGTTTACGACTCATTTTTCAGTTCAAAACAACAACAGCACGCTACAAGAATAGTAAATTTTCAGTTCAAAGCAACGAAACACTACAAGAACAGTAAATGTAACCTTCCTTCGATTCAGCGGATCCCAGAAAGACAAAGTCCTTAAACTATCAATAGTATCGATAGTTTAACGCCGATAGTATCGTAACTATCGATAACGTCGACGATTGATAGTTTTACAACCCTAGGCTTCAGTAGAAATGTCCTCAGTCAATCAAAGGAAATAAATCGTAGCCTTCCTGGACATTTTTCTTTTTTCGGATCAGGAACTTTTGATGATCTTTTTTGACATTGGACAAATGTAACTTAGATCAAACATTTTAAGAGTGTTTTAACCATAGAATCCGGGAGGGAAAACGTTGAGCCTTTAAACAAAATAGTCATTGCATTTCTTCAAACTCTTCGACCGATTTTCAGAAAATCGACAAGCGTTGTCCTTATTGAGTCCTGGATCCACATATAAAATTTCATGTCGATACTTCACCACATAGGCAGTTATTAGAATTTCTGCCCCCCCCCCCCCCCCCCCCCCCATTCTCCTCTTTAGCTCATTCGGCTAGGAATCAACAGGTGTCGTCCTTATCGGGTTCTGGATACACATACACAATTTCTTGTCGAAACATTCATTTTATCGGGATAAGTCATGTTCACAGGCACAAGGACAAGGTTGTTTTTCTCATTTTTGAAATCAGAAGGTCGAGAAAAATAAATTCAACACATAATTAAATTACTTCTCTATAATTCTTAAAGGGTAAATAAAAATAAATAAATTACAGAAAAATGCAATACTTAAATTCTTGAAAAATCTCCAGCTAATTCCTAGCTCAAAGTCAATTTTAGTAAGAATTATCTTGCTTTTAATATCAACTGAACGGCGGCCTTCCCATACACACAAAAAGTCGAGTTCGAATTTCTTTTTTGAAAATGCTTGAATCGCGTGTGTGATTTAAAGGATCAGAAGTACCAGATCACGAAACCAATGAATTTTTTTTTATGCAGCCATCTCGCGCACACGTAAACAAAGCAAAGAGTGCGGAGCCAGCCCGCTAGCGACGTAAAATGCAACTATTTCACAATATTCCCAACCATATAATGATGTGGCGAAGCGTTTAGTTTGGAATATCGACAAATTGTTCTCATCGATCCGCCCCACTTTATATGCAAGAATCTATTTCCTTATTCCCAAGAGGTTTCGACAGTTTCGATCGCCAATTTAAGCAAATATATAATAAGAAGAAAGACAAATAGTTTACAACTCTTCTCAGACTTTAGATAGTTACTCAATGTCCTTACATGGAAATATTCTCATGTCTTAAGGAAAACCCTAGATACATCAGGTTTCACAAATAGCACGTATTTATAATTAATAGAACGGAACAAACCTTGGTGTAGGTGAGGGTGACCAAACTTTCAGAACGCCATCCATATCACAACTGGCAACTAAAGATCCACCAGAATTAAATCTACACTGAGTAACAGATCCTTTGTGTTCCGACAACTGTTCCTAAACAACAACAACAACATAACAGATAATATTCACAGTATAACAATCACTAATAACTTCTAAGTAGAGAAACACGGACATATTGTGGAAACGCATAGTAAATAAAACAAACTTCTTTCTTTGAATATTATCTATTCCACGAACATATATATATATCGTCGTCCGATCGTAAAATTGGGCAGATCATGATGTGCCTGAGCTTTCATGAAATAACCAGCTAATATCCGCCATACCGTTCAACGCAAATCGTTTGACGATTTGGCCAGCCATAGTTGGGCATATCGATTCCATTTGAAAAGGCTGGGATTTATCCTAAAGAAGAAAAATTTGACCCTCCCGTCGGTCCTTTTAGTGAAACAGAACCTCTCCGGTTTTGCGAAAGCTAATTCACGAAACCAATGAATTTTTTTTTATGCAGCCATCTCGCGCACACGTAAACAAAGCAAAGAGTGCGGAGCCAGCCCGCTAGCGACGTAAAATGCAACTATTTCACAATATTCCCAGCCATATAATGATGTGGCGAAGCGTTTAGTTTGGAATATCGACAAATTGTTCTCATCGATCCGCCCCACTTTTCATTAGGCACATCATAATATGACAGCTAGACAATAGGGCAGATCATGATATGCCCAATTCTACGATCGGACGACCATAGATACAAATAGTATGTCTGTAAAAAAAAGAAGGAATTAAAAAACATCTGCCTGAAATAAAGAACCAAGGCAACCTATTCATTTTCGCCACCCGGATTATCTGATGTACAAGAATACTTCACACTCGACAAACTGACTTAGTTTTTCACTAAACGATTGAGTAATGCCGAAACCGGTAATATTTGAATAAAACATTTGTGATATAGACAATATTCTAACAATTTAGCTTTAATTATTTAATCACAAATAAAATAAAGCGTAAAATATTTGGATCAAAAGAAATTATAAATTCACAGCTCGATTTGAAACATGCAAATTACTGTCCAATCTCAATTTTCCTCCAGAGAACTGTCCATCTATGACACACTTCCTTCCATGTACTTGACGCTTAAGGTATCTGAAAGTAACGAATTTTTAGTATGTAAATATTACCTACTTGACTCAATAAGAGAAAGTGATCCTTTTTACTGCTCCTCCGGTCGACGTTCTCCAAGGAAACGTCTCTTTGGACCCTTCGTGACCTGGAGTCTAAAGAAAGGGATCGTTTGGGCACCGAATCAACACCACTGAAAAGGGAAAACAAATCAAATAGTAAAAAGTGGACGTTGATACTTAATTTGCATGCTAAAACGGCTGACAAATCCGGGAAAGGTCAAAATAAAATGTTTTAAACATCAATAACGAGTGGTTGGGCTAATGAATAGCTAAACACATGAGCGAATGGGTATAAAATGTTAATAAAGCCTTAAAATAGCCTTCTTTATGTTGAATTTGTTTTCAATTAGAGTATTAATGCATTTCTTTTTGTAGCTTTGAACATTGTATTTCTAGCTATTTTCCAAAATTTCAAGGCAAAATCGACCACAAAGCTAGTTACATTTATACATTAAACAATGTGAAAAGGTAGATTCATTTCAGTTTTATTGTTCTGAGATAGAAACATGAACACAAAAACAGATTATTTAAATACAGATAATTATTAATTATCTTCCTATCCATCTAACCAAGTGCACATTTCTTTAATAATCAAGTAATTTGTTTAATATTATTCATGTTTGTAACATCAACTGATTATTTTGGTAAACGAATACAAAACAAGAATAGACAAGAAACCAAAGTAAAACAAAAAAATATGAATGTTAATAGTTTTTCTCAGATTTTTTTTACGGTAAATTCCTCTACACAACAAAAAAACTTTATATTTTAGATTGAAGGAGTGCGCCGGTAGCTCAGAGGTAGCGTTCTGGCCTACTGAGCTCAAGATCGCGGGCTCGAAACCCGACCGAGGCCCTTCTAGGCTTCTAATCTGGAACGTTAAGCAACGGTCTCGAGCCTGTACTATGTCAATCACTCATTAAAGACCCCTTATGTGAAGTAACCTGAGTAGACAAAAAATTGAGGACTCCCACAATACGAGATAGGCTCAGTTCCACCAGAGTGCCGATAGAACGCTCCGATCTTTTAGTTAAATCCCGGGCATAAGTCACAATAACTACTATTGAAGAAGTATTTATTTTTAAGATGAAAATTATTTTTATGAAGAAAACTGTGTTAGTAATGACCCATGGTCGAACTACGAGGTCATATCGCCTACTACCAGAGCGCTCTTCCTTCACTCTGGTGAAGATGCACCCAACTATACAGTGTGAATCCTATATTTTGCCCGCCCAGATTTATTGACCTAGGGCTTTTTAACAAATGATGCCATATGTTTTCTCTATTCAAATTATTTTTAAACACTTATTTGATGCAAGAAGAAGTTCATCAATTAATGATTTCTTATAAAACAATGTCTTCATACAAAATGACATCGTAAATTTTGACGGAAATTCAATTTATCGAGTTTAATTTTGGTTTGATTTTATTATCAAGAATGTAAATAAACTATCCGAGCAATTAATAATGTATAATGACATCATCTCTTTTGTCGAAGAGAGTACAAAATAAATGTTTTTCAGACAACAGTAAAAAGAGGGACAAGATCTGCGACGGGGTGTCGCGAGATTTGTGGACATGCTCAAAGTTTCACTCGGGGTAATCCATTGTCTAAATACACACTTACTAATCTAAGTGAGAGCTTACCTGTACTTGATCCACGACTGACTAGTTGGGTTCCTCTTGCCTGAGTGGTGTTTGTGAATTCCAATTTGTTCATCTAATGAAAACATTTTCTCTTCAGTACACTCGTCCGAGAACTATCACAACCCCTAAACTCTATAGATATAGAGTTCACAGTCGGAAAGATTAAATATTTTTAAAGTGGACAAAACTACCATTGGTTTTGCGCTTAGTTATAGAAAAAAATAAAATAAAATAATTTATATTTAAGGAGGTAAAAAGTCCTAAATGGATTAAAAGACGATTACAAATATTGTTAGTAGAATGTATGTTGCTAGCGTGCAAAAGAGAAATCAAATTATTTTTACAATACGAGTAGTATATGAGTTAGGATGTTTTACCCCATGAAATAAGACACTTTTGACATGGAAAAAATTAAAATAAAAAAAGAAAGAGATAATTTTCAAGGACAACAGAAAGGGAAACGTCAGATAAAAAACTAATAGTTTATTGAAATCAAGGCACTTATGAAATATTAAATAAATTCAAATAAACAAAGAAACATAATAAATAAAAAATATCTTAGTTCTAAAAATACAAAACAAGAAAAAAATAAAAAAAGATAGATCACTAAATATAGTTAAAGTATTCACTTCTACATACAATATTACATATTTACTGAAGAATATTAACACTAATACCTTGGGTCTGCGGTCTTCTTCCCATAATGGGGCTCGTTGGCAGTCCTCCACCGATGGTTCGGATGAAACTTTTCAATGACTTCCCATGATTTTCATTGCTGGATGGAGTTTCCCTATTAAAAAAAATTAGGAAAGTTTCTAAATAACTATAGATATAGAAATGTTAATCTAATGTTGACTGATGTAGTGAAAAGTGATTCATTCACAGGTTACCAAATCAAAATTTAGTGTGACCTCTCACAGATTGTATTAATTAATTTTATGTTTATAACAGCTTATGACTCAAATGGGGAACAGGAATAATGTATCTGTACCCATCCATGAAATGTTAAATTGTTATTTGTTTATAATTATTTTTCTATTTTAAGTTTAATAAACAATAGTAAAGGGCGCCAGTAGCTCAGTGGTATGTGTGCTTGGCTTCTGAGCTCAAGAACGTGGGTTCGAAACCCGACCGAGGCCCTTAGTTTATTTTATCTGGGAGGTAAAAAAAACGTAAGCACGCCGTCCTTTGGATGGGACTCTAAGCGATGGTCCTGAGCCTGTACGATGTCAGGTACTCGTTAAAGAGGCCTAACCTAGGTGAATAAAAATTAGGGGTACGCAAAATTTAGGACTCCCACTGTAGAGTCGGGCTCATGTCCACCAGAGTGTCGAAAGAGCGCTCTGGTAGTAGGCGATATGACCTCGTAGTTAAAGCCCGGGCATGAGTCATAAAACCTAACCTAACAGTAGTATGTCATTCGATATAATTTATTTTAATTATAATCGTCAATTTAAACCTTATCTTCTAGTTCTCTTTAGGAATGAACAAAAAAAAATTTTTTTTATAAAGCTGTTTTTTATTCAATTTTCAAAAATTTTCCGTCATCCATCCATGTCTCAGAGCCTACTACACTGGCAAAATTGCACTGTTTGTAGACTCTTGAATTTGCTAATAACCATTAATTTACTGATAACGAAAGGGAGGGGGGCTACTTGGGAAAAGGCTGCAGTTTTTTGGTTGGTTCCTGAAATGCCATTGATGCGAGCTGAGGGGCGGAATGTCGTAGGGGCGTCAAATAATGTATTATTCTACTTACTCATTTATTTTTTTGAATTGTTATATTCTTTTGAATGGTTTATCAAACTGCCTGATGATGTAGGGCAACCTCCAAAGCCGGCTAGCATAAAATAAATTAATGAAATCTGAGAGGACAGACTATATATTTATTTTACAACCTATGAGACATATAGTTGGGCTAATGATAATTAAGAAAAAACTGACTAAAAATATGTTAATTTATAAAGATGGAGTAGTCGATAATAAAGAGACTACTAACTTGGCATACCTGAATTTTATGGGATAGCTACAGATATGGAGCCACATAAGAAAATACTGAATAGCGTATAGTTTAAAAGCTCTTGATAAAGATTTTTCAAAATGATGGTATTATTGAGAGAAAAATATATAAAAGTGGGGATATGTGAACCTCCAACTGAATATAGGGGCAAGCTAAGTCATAAGACGAAAGGGCATAGCAAGTATTCAACAAGACCGAATAATCTACCGACATATCCAACGTAGAAATACATAAGTAAACTAGAACGAATATTCTTTACAATCCTTAGTGTTAGTAAGGCAGGAGGCTAAGGGCCAATGAGTCAAAAAAGTTCTCCTAAAATGTACTTCCCCAGCAAGGATTAATCAATTAAATGTTCGCTCTCCCTCCAAACCCAATCGATGGTTTGGGCTAAAAATCAAGTTGACTTATTAGGGGCTTCTGAATCCTCACATCAAATTTTGTGTCGATACATTTATTACCTTGGCTGTTATTAGGGTTTTTAAATTGAGCCCTCTCCTCTGATATCCCCTCCTTTTCAGCCGATTCTACTGAAAATTAATAGGTAAATGTCTTTGTGGTGTTTTGAATTTAAATATAAAATTCCACGTACATAGGTACATTACACATTATATCGGTAGTTATTAAGGTTTTTGAGTTGAACCTATCCTCTGATCTCCCAGAGAAATCGATGTGTCGTTCTTATAGTCTTTGGATACACACATACAATTTCGTGTCGATACTTTCATTCTATCGAAAGTGATCACAGAATTTTTTTTTTACATTTCTGGAATCAGGAGTTCGGAGAACACGAAATACCTCAAAAATTATTAGATGGGTTCCAATGACCCCTTTCACTAAGCAACGACAACTTCAAAGATATTTTTTACAATGTTTTTCGTGACTTGCCCAAGTAGAAATATAAAATTACGTACGGAGCAATGATATAGAAATCGTCCATGATTTCAATAGGAGGTACAGCATCTGGAACAACACTGAGACCCTGACCTAGAGAGGCTAGTTTGTGTTTCAGAGCATCGTTCTCCTCCTGGAGGCGTTTCTGTCGCGTTGCCTCCTCCTCATAGCTCGACAGAACTGGCTGCGGCATTACCTATAACACGAATAATGAATTTGTAAGGAGGAAATAAATTATAAATTAAATCTTGGCTTCAAAACGTATTGATGTGTAAACATCTTAGCCCTCGGTAGGGGCTATGCCAGACCGTCAGATCGTAAGTCTCGTTGATGTGGATGTGTAAGTGCGTGTGTAGGACGATGCGCGCGCAGCGCACACACACAACTAAACACTTCTTTATCTGTTATGTCAGCTGTTTTTGAGCATATTTCTACGTTCATGGAATAAGAAAGTGTGTGATATATTTCGTCTGCATTATCGTGTAATATATTTCGTCACATATGAATGAATGTAAAGGTAAATATATAATAAAACCAATAACAACAAAACAAATCTAAAAAACATGATTAGATACATTTTATTTTTACAACATTATTGATCATATTTACCGTTGTTGTGAATTTAACTAAAATATCAATATTATGAACTATAAAATGATCCTTCGGTGGCAATTATTTTAAAGGAAGAGAGAGATATTATAGTGGACTGGGGAGATAATGTTTTGGCCCTCTGACTTAATGTTGTGGCTAATTGTTAAGAGGAAAAATTATTCCCTGACCAGACCAGGAATACAAACTAGTATTCAATAAAACCTAGTAATCTATGCGACATATTCAACGTAGAATACACGAGTGAACTAGAATAAATATTCAGGCGACCCAACCCTGCTTTTCAACGTATTCTCAAGGTAGTTTTTTTTTTTTTTTGGAAATTTCCATATCTTACCTGATATATAATGGCAAGAAAGTTGTGAAGCGAGACCAAGAACGCATCTTGCCATTGTTTCGTAAAATGAACCGAGAAAACAGGGTGTTCCTCAGGATTCTTGACATAAGGCAGCACTACAATAGAAAACATAGTATTAAAATACAATTTAGACATCCTTCAAAATGAAAAAAAAATAAAATAAATAAGTCTTACTGAACCAATCTTTCCATTCTGGTTGTCCCTGAATCTCGTATGTCATTTTTGTAAAAAATTCAATAACCTTGTCAGATTTACCGTTTGACACAGCATTGATCAGATAAAATTTGAGCAATGAACTCTCCAGTTTTCTAACGCCTATTAAGAAAAAAAAAATGTTATTAATGAAATAACAGTGGATGATGGTGAGTCAATCTATTCTATAATTTAACCATCAGAGGAGGAGGGTATTTACGATTCTGGTTTCAGGATCAAAATATCACAGTTTTCGGGAAAATCTGAATCAGTGCATATGTGTTATTATTTTTCCTAATTTCAGAAATAATGAATGAATTTCGACAGAATTCAAAACAGCAACAATATCAACATCTTAACAACCAAAATATGAAAATTATGCAACATTTTATTGGGTTCTTTAAGTTTGAAAATGTACGATTGAATTATCGCCACTGAAGGGCTAATATGACTAATTAGGACAGAATAATAAAACAGGAATTTGCATCAAAAAAAAATACCTGGCATATATTCATGATCAAGTTTGGTGAAAATCTTTATATCGAAATGCGTCCACAGGTCTCTCAAGGACTGAAGATCATAATTATTAATAAAAAGCACGAACTGGTCCACAATTCTATCAACCTGAAAAACATCTAACACTATAAGAACATACTTATTTATGAAAAAGCCTCGTAAAATATGTTAAAAGTTACTTACTCTAAAACCTCTATCCTTGTCGACCTTTAGCTCTGCATCAAATGATTTAAGAGTAATAGTAAATCCTCTGAAAAGTAAATACTCTCTAACAAGTTCATCCAAGTGTTGTAAATGGGCCATCGCAGTTACAATATATCAACTGTAGAACACTTTGCCATGAATCCAACTTTAGTAATGGGTTCTTTTATTTCTGCAAAAGGCATATACGGTTGACATAATAAACCTACACATCATACGTTCCCCCTTAAAGAGAAATTGACGTTTACATCACTCCAATTTCACGCTTACAACATTCATAGAAAGAAACTAGATCGATCTGCACTAAGTTCGTCTGTTTACAAATAACGTAAGTCGGTAATCGATGTACGTCTAAACCCATCGAGCTATTTTTAAAAATGGATTGCAGATGCAAGAGTGGGAGTTGTACTATACGTAAATTGTGACCAATAGGATTTATTGATATCAAAAAGGAATTTTAATTTAAAATTCTTATGTCGGCATTGTTGCCTATTCACATCACTCATGGAGCAAGTAAAGCAATAAATTAAAGAAAACATATTTAAAAATAAGGAATAACTTGTTAATGCAAGTTTCTGTTTTTAAAATTCATTCAAGGAATTTACTAGCACATAAGAACGCTAACACTGTCGAATGGCACCAGGAGTGGAGAACCAAGAACTTTCTCGTACTGTTTAAGATCGATTCTGTTATGATTATACGCCGAAGGGTAACCTCAGATAAGTGTGTTACCTTCATTGTTGTGCTCTGGGTCACATAGCCGTAATCTTTATACCAATTTTAATTAAGTTCTTTAAATACATTTTTATTGATCCGGAATTTTGGCTATATATTTAATAATGACCGACCTAACTGTCTCACCGGAGGTGTTTAGTCACTTGGAATATCTTGATGTTTCTGGAATCTGTCATTGTGCGACTAGAGATTTACGACCGGTTTTACCATGTTTAGTGCGAATGAGTTTAATATCGCCTGTAGATTCAACAAAAAAATGTTCGGAAAGTCGAAAACAAATACTTACAGTCTTGTCGGGTATCGAAATGGTGAATTCTATAGTTGCTCTTTTGTCCATAGATTTTCATGCTTTGGAGACTGAAGTTAAAAGAGAACAACAACTAAGGTGTTTTGACTTTCTATTTCATCTCTTCTCTTTCAAAACTATCAAAATATTTTCTTTTCATGTGTGTATATGTTAACATTATTAGTTATCTCAATTCTTGTCAGTTTATTTTCATTGAAGATTTATTTATTTACAGGCAGAAAGGTGGAAGTGTACAGTCGGATGGATTACTTGTACAATCTATACAAAACGGTCTGGCAATGGAGTTCGAAAGGTCCGATCCTACCAGAAGATTACGACTTGTCCTCAGCGAAATACTGTTTATTGCTTCACAGGTACATTCCTTACACATTCAGTTTTAATGTTTGTTATAATAAGAAAATACAAAGTAAGTTACAAGAGCATTATGAATGAGGAAATATGTAGTATAGTTTGAACTTTTCTTACTAGGAATTGAAAATGTAGTAAATGTAAAACGTCTCTGGAACAAAATATAATTTGATACATGCTGGTGATATTGAATCCAGTTCAAGACATGTCAAGAAACTTACTCTTCACAAACAGTAAAAAAGTGTTAAGGTCATTGTAAAATCTCAATTTTCGTCCGATTTTGGCGAAAATCGAATGAGATCTATTAGCACATGTGACGTCTTTATTACAAGTTCATACCTAGAATCATTTCTGAGTTGAAGCGCTCTTATCACATACACACAGACACAAACGCGCAAAATATCAAAATGTACCCACCTTGAAACATGAAATTCCGCTGAAAACTCGATTTCTGTTTTTCGTTTGATTACAATATTTTCTTATATGGTATATGAAATAAAAAAAGGAAGTTGCCGAATCACTGGAAATTTTCTCCCCTAGCACTATAAACTAAGTTTCCGCTCTTCCTCTGAAACCGGTCGACCGATTCGGCTGCAAATTTGTTCTTATTCAGAGACTTTTGAATCCTCATACACTTTCCCAGATTGTTGCCTACAATCAATATCTATATTTTTTTTTCAGATCCAGGAGGAGCAGCAGCAGCAACGAAGTATATTAGACACATACGTTAAACACTCAGACCTATTTGAGAACATTGTCTACATCCCTGAGATCTGTGATGTCCTCAACATCGCCCTCTCCGAACTTCCCGCTCTCCTGTCTCCTGTGGAGATAGTGGAGACTCTGTTACATATAAAGCACGGACCTGATATTATTTGTTGGATTGTTGCTAACTCTCCTGACTGCTTCTGGGAAGGTATACATATAATTATTTTGTCAAAATACATTAAATACATTATAATAAAACTTATACATGAAGAGCAACAGTTTTTTGTTTTTATTTATTTTAACATAAGTATGGCATTTTATAGGATGCCATCTTATTATAAAATCCATGATTAATCGTTACAAATTATTAAGTTCTTTATGTATTCGTATTTATCGTTGATGTGGCTCCTCTTGTCATCGAAGTAATCCAAGTCTAATAGCAAACTCCAACGTATCCTTAACACTCACATCAGATTGGTTTTCGATGTCCCTAGAGATACTCACATCTCGCCCTGGAACTCGGAGTTAAAATGGTTCAAACCTCCATCCGCCGAAACTACTTCCTAGATGCCTTCCTCTTCCAAATGCTAAAATCCAAAGAACCCCACTACCTTTACCAAATGTTCCAATTTAAGTCCTCCTTTCATCAAAGACACCGGATTCCGTTCGGACCTCCTCATCCTCTCCCATCGCTCCTCGGCCTTCCACAACTCGTTCCTTGGGCTTTAACTACTCATATCACCTACTACCAGAGAGCTCTTTCGTCACTCTGGTGGACATGAGCCCGACTCTACTGTGGGAGTCCTAAATTTTGCCTACCCTAAAGTTTTCTTCATCTAGGGTAGGGATCTTTAACGAGTACCTGACATAGTTCAGGCTCGGAACCATCGCTTAACGTCCCATTCGAAGGACGCATGCTCAAGGTTTCAAACCCACGATCAAGCAAGTACGCATACCACTGAGCTACCCGCGCCCTTTTTACCGTCTATTCTTACTTTCTCTGTATTTATTTAAATCAATATTATGTCAAACCATTTGGGCATCATTCCTTTTCTTCTATATTTCATTAGTTTTTTCTAATTATTTATTTATTTGTTATCTATTTCTATTAATGGTAATCGTATGTATTTATTCTTAGGAGACCTCAGCCCCAGTATAATCTTTTTTTTTTATTTCATCTGATATTTAAGCAAGCCACTTACATATTTTTGTAAAATTTATTAATTTTCTGTTTTGTTGACCAATAATAGTTGCCAAAGCTCTAGTTGCCAATTCAGATAAAATGGAGGATGAAAATAATGGAGGGAAGATCCGAATTGAAGCATTGACCAAACTTTGTCAAATGTGCCCTGTGATGGCACTGGCCGTTCGGTCAAAGTGTGTAAGTGAACTTAACGAGTCATTATCATGTAAATTAACATGATATCAAATGCATTGATAATTTTCAAATATTGTTTCACAGGTAGAGCTATGCCGCATGCCGGCTTTGGCCATTTCATTATCCCTCGACACATCCCTTGGTTTCCAGAACGAGGCTGTTCGCGATGTCGTATCTTTTACATCTAGTCTTCTTCTTGGCAATGATCAACAAGTTAGAAATTGGTTTTCTGGTTTCATTAGAGCAAGGCAAAAGGTATCTTATTTGGTTTTATTCCATTTTTAGGTCAAAGACCGCCTGTGAAGTTTTTGACGTCTAACTGTCCATATTTCACCTCTGATATCTTGAAAACTATATGACTGAACTTTACACGAAGGTGACGGGAGTAATTTAGACATAACGGAGAATAAATTGGGTAACAAATAATTAAAAGCAAAGAAAAAACGTATGTTTTAAAAAAAAATATTGTCTATTTCACAAAATATATATAATATGGGAGTACTTTCGGTATTGCTACCATCTTCAGTCACGACTTAACAAATACTAAATGGAAGTTCAACCAGTTTACTTTCCGAAATGTCTCCTTTTTCAGTCCCCATGAGGTTTTTCCTGTCCTTCCTTTAAGTTAGGTCTTAAACTATAGAAAACATTAAAAATAAAATTTCGTCTCAAATTGAAATCTTTATAATAAAAGAAAACAATTTGAAATACAAATATATATGCATATAGGAAATAAATCAAAGAAGTATATGAATAAAAATAAAAAATAAAGCAAAATACATGGTTTTTTGAGGAAGTAGGTACGTATACATAGATACTGGTGGATTATATTATTGGCGGTAACGAAGGGTACCGTTTGGATTGTAAACTGGTTGAACTTCCATTTAGTGTTTGTTAAGTCGTTGCTGAAGAAGGTAGCAATACCGAAAGTACTCCCATACTATATATATTTTGTGAAATATACAATATTTTTTAAAAAACTGTTTTTCTTTTCTTTTTATTAAGTGTTTCACAACATCTCTGCCAAAAATGTTAAGTATACTCAATGAATAACTGAGTAGAAAAGAAATATAAGCAATAATAAAAAAATGTATGTATTTTCAAGTTATGGGATGTAGCTGTGGTGTTGCATTAAGAATTGCAAGATGTGGCCTAAGACATGCTTCAAATAAAATGTATTTATATGCAATTGTTTTGTGTGTATTACGAATTAATTTGAAATAGTATTCTGGTGGCGAAGTTAGAATCTACACAGCCATAACTTCTTTAAAAGTGTTTTTTAATATTTATTTATAATCCAGTCCATATTTCTCTTTAAAAGATTCGAAATCATGGAATAGTCGAATTTTCATGGCTTAGGGCTGTGTTGTAGTCAGAAATCCTATTTCAAAACAATATCAACTCACTCAATCTTCGCCTTCGGAACCCTTCAGTATGTGACCTGATCACACTTCTCTATATAGACTATACATATATATACTTGTTTTTAATGTTATATTTATTTTCAGCGGAGTCGTGAAGGTAACAACAGTTTACAATCATTAAGAGATGAGCTCCTCAGCATTCTGAGCAATATTGTGAGTCTTTCGGAAAATGAAATATTACCCGAAAGCTGTGTCGTCAAAGCATCGTCGCTGCTCCGACTTTATTGTGCTCTTCGGGGGATTGCTGGTATTAAGTGAGTTATGAATAAAAGTTTAACAATATCTAAATGAAATCCGGAAGTTACAGGAAGAAATACTTCTTTAAATTCTTGTTCGATGATGTTTGAATGTTTAGTCAACTGTGAGCTGCTAGCTTGAACTCATACACTGAGATAATCATATGGGATGCTCATATATTGTTTGATTTTTATTACAGACTTCAAGAAGATGAGATCGCTCTCCTGGTAAAGTTGGTGACGGCGAGGCCTCCTGCAAGTGCTGCTGGCGTCAGATTTGTCTCTTTAGGACTGTGCATGCTCATTGCCTGCCCCTCCCTCATCACCAATCATGAGGCACTCTGTATTCAATGGGTTCAATGGCTGGCCCGCGAGGAAGCTTATCTTGAAAGGTTTTGTTCTTTCTTATCTGTATCTGCTCAATATTCATTGCCAGGTTGTAGATCGTCATCAAATAAACGGAACAATCGCTTAAATCGAGTGGCCAAGTTATGAAATGTGCAGTCCAATCTACTTTACAACAACATTTATTTGGACCAGCAAAATACATTACTCTGTGCACAAATATATAAAAGAATTATTTCCAAGCAGGTCTGGCATACCGATGTAACAAAATGTCAGTTTTACAGCTTTTTTTAAAGTTTATTTTGTTCAGTGGTAATGAAATTCTAAATGTCCCTTAATTTGATTCAATAATAGGATATACTTTTGCTGATTCGAGATATTTCAAATTTTGTAGATGGAACTTCGAATTGAACTATTCGCGAGAAGACTTCATTATTGCATTTTCGCAGATATAGGCTATTCGAATTAGACCATTGATGTATACTAAGTATCAGTTCTAGCTGAACTTTCATCAGTCTCTTAATTTCCGCATTTATTCATTAAATGTTTTTATTTCTATTGTGTTCCGACTAATGAGGATAGCGGTTCTGTCCGATCTGACTCCCGCAACGCTCTACGCTAAATCATCTATACATTTTCTATCCTACAGTGTTGCTAGTTTGTTTTTCAAAACTTCTTTTAGTTGACAATCTGGTTATCTGTTTACAATCTATATCTGTTGCGTACTAAAGTTAGTTTTGTCTGTACAGTGCCAGCGGGGTGAACTCCTCCTTCGGTGAGATGCTGCTTCTGATGGCGATCCACTTTCATAGCAACCAACTGAGTGCTATCTGTGAGCTGGTCTGCTCCACCCTCGGTATGAAGGTGCCCATCAGACACAACAACATGACCCGCATGAAGCATGTCTTCACTCATGACATATTCACAGAACAGGTGACTATAGACCCTCTCTTACCAAACTCTAGGCTAGCCCGACTTTCAAGGGCCTGTCTTATTTCCAAGAGTACAATTTTCTTTTGTAAAAAAACTTTAGCAGTTCGTATGTCTTTTGTGCAATTAGCGGGTATACATGCATTGTTATTACGATCAAATGTTTATTGGTTTTAAAGAACTCATACTGGATAATAAGAAAATTTTAGAGTTGTAAATATGCCTCATCGGGATAATCAATTAAGTGTGAATGAAAAAAGCACACATATGAAGATCTTTGCCGTTATGCGGGAAATTAACATCTTCGAGAAAGAATCTTGTTGGATGAATTAGCGCTTTCTGACGCCAATGTATTCCCTCTTCTATATTCTATTGCTACTCATGGCCGGGCTTTAACTACGAGGTCATATCGCCTACTACCAGAGCTCTCTTCCGTCATTCTGGTAGACATTAGCCCGGTCTAGTTAAATTGTGAATGAGTGAATGCTTTATTACAACTTGCACATACAAGATATTCTAGTATCTAGTACACAAATATACTGACCGCATGGTTTACACATAACACAGATGGTTGTTGACCTATGAAAAGATCTACAATTATCTATCTGATACTTAACATTTTCGCAGCTATATTGTGAAACACTTAATACTGTATATTGTACTGTTAATCTCAGTCTTTGTTAAGTCGGGGCTGAAGATGGTAGCAATACCGAATGTACTCCCACATATTTATCTTGTGAAATAGACTTTTTTTAAAATAATATATATATAATAATATTTATAAAGAACATTCGTTTTTCTTCATATTTTCTAATTATCTAACTCCAAAATCGATACTTTTTGCAGGTAAATATGTATGTATATTTTTTTTCAGGTGGTTACTGCCCATGCAGTTAAAGTACCGGTTACATTGAACCTGAACGCTAACATTCCAGGGTTCCTCCCTGTACACTGTATTCATCAGCTACTCAAGAGCAGAGCCTTCACCAAGTATAAAGTTCCCATCAAAGACTGGATATACAGGTAATCGGGTTGTTTAATAATTCATAATTTTTAAATATTTATGGTAACCAAATCATGTGTTAATCTCATTTAGAGTGAGAAAGATCATGGTAATCATATATAATATATGTATATATATTTGGTGGTGGGCTGGTGTTTTACATTTAGGGCCTAAGCATCCAGTGCTCGTATCCCTTCCCTGGAAGAGCTGGGCTTCCCCCTTATTTTGTTACCTGTATGTTTATACTACATAAACCAAGTCCTTCATGAAGTGCTCAGTCTCCCAGTTTCCTTAATGAACTGAGAATGCTCCCGTGGTCCAATCTTCTAAAGTCCTCCTTTGCGATTACATCTTTGCCAAAGATGTGGAATATTCCTGTCAGACAAGACAAAGCCACATTTGCCAATTTATTGTCAAAATATAATAGACTTTATTCTAAATCTATTAATAATTCAGGAAATAATTTACAAACGAAAGCGAGGTGTTTTTAGGTTCTAATGTTTGTAAATACAATTGTGAGGGGGTGGCTGCCTGTACATTGGATATTTTTGAAAACTATTTGGTTATACTGTATCAGGTCAAACGAAGATCATACAAGTGGTTTTTAGCTTTCATGTCAGTTTGTTTGTCTCTATCTGTTTGTTCCATCATCATAGAACATATTTAAACCGAAGTTAAGTTTGAGTATAACGGAGATACATAAAATTTTTCAGTGCGAGAGAAGCGCGAGGTGGAAGGGAGAGGAAATCCGTAGGTTTACAGAAAAATGTCTACCATTAGGAGAACAATTTTTGAGATATATTTTAATCTGAATGGAATATCTGTGAATATTTAATTTAATGTTTATTTCCAGACAGCTGTGTTCGAGTGTTCCTCCCCTGCATCCAGTTCTACCGGCTTTGGTTGAAGTTTATGTTAATTCCATATTGATGCCTGCTGGGAAATTGTCTTCTGAAACCACTAACCAGCCAATCACAGAGGACGAAATCCGTGCTGTTTTCTCTAATTCACTACTCCATGGGGTACGTTTTTGAGCATATTTCTTAAAATTGTATACGCTTTGTGACATATATAAATACTTTCAACTCCTGATATTAAATTTGTAGTAAATATCATTGTTTCATTTCGGACTATGGTCTTAGAGATATAGCGTTCCTCAAAACCTCTCAATTGACTGATAATCTCTGGATCTGTGTATAAAATTTCAATCCATTCTGTCTTCTTTATCTTGTTCATAGACAGAGAGAAATGTTATTATTTTGTCATTTTTGGATTCAAGAAATTTCATGCAAACTCAATATTGAATTTCTGGTGTATTGATTAGCTTCACGTACACTATGTATTGATTGGAAAGTAACATGCAAATCCTATGCAGTTTTGTTTCCAAACTAAAGTTAAACTTACACATAGTCAATTTTGGTCCAAAGAAGTCGCTTCGAGGTAAAAAGAAGTAGAAGAGAAGCACATTCTTCTCGAGGTTAAAAAAGTGAATTATATTCCCAAAGTTGATAATGTTTATAGTGTCTATAAGAAAAAGCGGAGGCTGGCCCATTGCCCTCAAGTCCTGGTGACTACTGTGGGACTCGTTAAGTTTTGCCTACCCAGATTTAGTTACGTAGTATAGGGCTCTTTAACGAGCACCTTACATCACACAAGCTCGGGACCGTCACTTGACGTCCCATTCGAAGGAAGGCGTGCTCAAACTTTTTCATCTTCTAGATATGAAAACAAAGGGCCTCAGCGGATCGATCCTATGGCATAAGGAAGAATGCACTTGTATCCCTCCTAAAGCTAGGGATAGCGTAAACAAGTGAAGGATTTAAAATCCATGGACCATTTAGATTTTTTATTTGACGGCGTTTTCTAGAGTACATAAAAGTGTTTTGGGCCCCAAGTCTTTGCATTTAAACCATTTTGCGTACCCCATGTATGTCAGCTTCTCTGTTGCTTATTGCTTTGATGTGGGCCTGTTTCATATATTCAGAAGCCCTGCTCTGGAGAGAACGGCAGCTCCCTTGCCTCCCAGCTCCTCATGCTCTACTATCTGCTACACTATGAGGATGTCCGTCTCTCCAACGGAGCTCTCTCGGCCAGGAACCGGGTAAAGGCATACAGTCAGGAGTTCCTCTCGGAGCTCCCCATCAAGTATCTCCTTCAGCAGACCCAGAAGGATCAGGCCAGCTACAGTGGTCAGTACTAGATATCTAGTTCCCTTTCTTCATTGTAATTTATGTCAAATAAATATAAAATTATGCTGCCTCAACTGTAAAAAATTGACAATTAATAGCTATTTTTTTTCAGGGATCTTCTCCTCTCTCCTGCGACTATTGGCCACCCATTTTCCCCACTTGTGTCTGGTGGACGACTGGATGGAGCGTCAGTCCCACAGTATAGGAATGCTATACGCAGGGGGACCTGAGCAGGAACATCTGGTCCTCACTGAGCAGAATATTGATCATGGTTTGTAGTTAGTAGTCAGTAGACATAGATTTTTTTACTTCATATAATGTAATTCTTGACCCCTTTTTTCCCCTCTACTAGGACTGAGCCTGATGACTGTCTGTCCCTCGTATACTGGCCAAGTGCTAGGAGATATGCTGGATCTGTCTCCCTCCCAGCTGTGGCAGTATGCTCCTGCAGTTATCAAACACTTCAGACAAACTCTAGATCCTTCAGTACCTCGCTATATTCAAGGTAACTTGCTTATCTAGAACTTACTGTGAATATGTTCCTACGAAACCCTTTCATTGCTTCACCTGAACACACTTCTCTGTATATTTTACTTCTTATGTTTATGATGGCAAATGATTCCCAATTGTTTAAGCCAATAGTATAAAAAAAACAACTGAAAAGGGTTTTCTTCCGACTGGCCTTTGAAAGTCATATTGTTAAAAGCCCTACTTATTTCCATATTTTCTATGGATTTTCTTCTCATTATTACTCTATAACACATTTTTTTTTAAATTATCTTTCCTTGTAAAATCAGATATCCTGTTTATCGCATTTCTTCAAAAATTCTGATTTTCTTTCCTTTAATTCTCTTCGTAAAGTCAGATCCTTTCATTGTGAGGCTGTCTACCTTCCCACCCAGTTTGACCGAGACCAGCTGACCTTTGACACTACATATCCGATTGACCTCTCTGTCCTTAGAGCTGTACAAGCAAGTCTGGCTCCGACTCAACTCAGTGCTGCCCCGATGTCTCTGGGTGATGACCATCAACACTCTTCTCCCAGATTCCCCCTCTATGATCCCCAGCCCTGCCCTCACCCAGGAGAATATAGTCTTCGACCCGCTCCAGGTCCTCCGCTGCGACCCCAGAGTCTTCAGGTAATTTCACATTCATATATTATGTCTTTGGCTCGAGGTAAGATGGGCTTGAGATTCTTATTATTAGCAACTCTTTTTTCACTCAGTTTTCTCTAATATTCATAATTATTTCTATTTGTGATTTATTTCATAGTTAACTAAAAAATAATAGTTTTTTAACAAGTGGAACCCGGGTTTTAAGGTTTGTTTTGTTTTGTGTGCAGGTGCGCGCCGCTGCTAAGCGTGGTGCTACGGGTGCTGGAGTCCTGCCTAGCCGCCTCCCAGAGCCAGCTCTCCCGCCACATCCTGGACCATCCCCTAGGGGGGGAGCACAAGTCCTGTACTGACACCGACAGAGAAGAACTTCGATCCGCCCTCGTCTCAGCCCAGGACAGTCTCGCCGTTCAGATCCTCCTCGAGGCTGCCATTGAAACCTCCGCTGATAAGGTGAGCCTCTGAAGTGGTCATGAACTCTGTCTGGAATGCGTCTATTTTTTCGGAATATTTTATGGTTGTGACATTTGTGCATATTAAGTTTCGACAGATTTTTCAGACAAAGCAAAAAAATAGAATAAAATAATGAAAAATGGGGATCACTAGGATCTCCCAGATACACGAGCATGTGGAAATATGTGTGCAAGGGATCACGTAATAGAAGATTCCGAACTATTCTTTGATAGCCAGCCTTCTTAGATAAGTCCTTTCATTACGTCTATTAGCCAAAATATCGTCCACAGGTTCACCCTAGGCTATATCAAAGTTAATGTTGTATACGATTAATTAATTAGAACCCACCTTGTATTATGTAAAACTATTCCAATTTCAGTATATGTTCTATTTTAATCGTATATCTGGAATTTTATCTTTATTGATTAGGGTTTGTATTTGTACTATTATATTTTCAATGATTTATTTATTTATTTTGTGCATAAGAATTTTTTTATTCATCCCCACAAGTTCACCTACCTGAAAACTCGTTTTCTTTTTAAAGTCTAAACTTTTAGATCAGTGATGTTAAAACATTAAAAAATCCATCGTAAAGTCAGTGATAATACATCTGTTAAGTGTTATTCCTCAGTCAAACATTTATTATCATTATTGTTGTTGCAGACTATCCCTGGACAGAGCTGGGCTCTTCGGGAGGTGCGTAGTGTGATTTGTTCCTATCTTCATCAACGGTTCATCGCAGACCCATCATTGGCCAAATTGGTTCATTTTCAGGTAGTTAACAATTATTGCATTTAAATTCATTTTTATTAATTTGTATTCACCCATTTACTTTTTTATTTTATTTTTCAAGTGTAGGTCAAAATATAATATTTTTTGAAATTACTTGTTCTGTGATTGGGCCATGTTTGATTGAGGAGATCTGAAATGTGGTTTTCAGGGTTACATGCGGGAGCTGCTGCCTGTGACGATAGCCGGGGTCCCCTCCCTCCACATCTGCCTTGACTTCATACCCGAGCTGCTCAGTCAGCCAGTGCTCGAGAAGCAGGAGTTTGCCATTGACCTCGTCTCACATCTGGCGCTCCAGTACTCACTGCCCAAAGCCTTCAGTATCTCCCGGCTCGCCGTCAACACTCTCACCACCTTACTGTCAGGTAACATTGCAAATTTATTATATTGTACCAGACTTCCTTACCATTGAGTCTAATTGTGACTTAATAAATAATTCCCTCTACAATGAGTAACTCTTTAATATGAAGATGTCTGATGTAGTGACGTGTATGTGAGTTCCTCATCATCAGGCAGTCTGATAAAATAAATTTTGAAAATAACATAATTAAAATGTTTTTATAAATGTAATAAACGTCAAAAAAAGGAAAAACTTAAACAATTTAAAATTTCATGGATGGGGTCACATATGTTATTCCTGTCCCCCATCTGAGTCAGTCTCACATACTCCGTTCTCCCAATTGTGACTCAGATGAGTTTTTATGCAAGTTTATTTTAATTTTATTTATTAAAACATTTTAATTATGTTATTTTTAAAATTTATTTTATCAGACTGCCTGATGATGAAGGCAACCTCGAAAGCCGGATAGCAAATTTCAATAAAATCCGTGAGAGGTCAGACTATATTTTATGTTAGGTTTTATGACTCATGCCCGGGCTTTAACTACGAGGTCATATCATCTACTACCAGAGCGCTCTTTCGTCACTGGTGGACATGATCCTGACTCTACTGTTGGAGTCCTAAATTTTGCCTACCCTAAATTTTTATTCACCTAGGGCAGGGGTCTTTAACGAGTACCAGACATCGTACAGGCTCGGTACCATCGCTTAACGTGCCAACCGAAGGACGGTGTGCTTAAGTTTATTTTACCTCCCAGATAAAATAAACTAAGTGCCTCGGTCGGGTTTCGAACCCACGTTCTTGGGCTCAGAAGACAAGCACGCATACCACTGAGCTACCGGCGCCCCGGTAACACTAAACTGTCTTTATATAACTAATTTCAGCGAAATCGGCTGAAGAGAAGGGTAGGTTCATGGGAGGGGGCTAAACTCCAAAACCCTGATGTAATAAATTTAACGACATCAAATTTACTTTCAGGATTCAGAGGACCCATGTAAGTCAGCTATTGAGTATTAAAGCAAACGGTCGACTGGTTTTGAAGGGGGCTGGTTATTTCCAGGATATATTTACATAAGGGATCACTATGTAAACATAAATTGCAGGAAATGATACAAAATCTTACCAACATATAAACGTGAATGGGATCTTATCTTTGAAAGTTCTATTATTATTATTTTTACTATTATTATGCTGTTAATTATTGTATTATTGGCATAGTTCTTCCCAAAGAGAGCCGCTCTGAGCTGTTCTCCGTGACCCTCCAGTGTCTGGTCCGGATATGTGAGGCCTTCCCTCCTCTTACTGAGGACGTGGCCACTCTTCTCCTTCATCTCGGCCGAGTTGTCAGGTAATCAACCTCTTTCTTTATTTGTTCATAGTTAAAAAAAAATATATATGTGATACGGCCATTACATGTCTTTCTTATACCAACCACGCTTACAGAACTCTCTCTCTCCGTCCTCCGCTTTCTTAAAATCATTTCATATTTGGCATTACTGGGCATATGTAAGTAATGAGTTGACGTCGGCGGTTTTCATTATACAGCGTAATTCTGAGATTCATGCTTGCAAGACGCGTCAGAATACGACAGTCACAAAATTTAGAGGATTTGCGGAACTTCTTGCTTCAATGGTGGGAAAACATACCGGAAGAATTCAAAATTTAATGAGGGGAATGCCCAGAAGATTATTTGCTGTCATTCAAGCTAGGGGAGGGAAAACCAGTTACTAAACCTTTTTTGAAATTTTTCTTTGTTAATCTTTTTGTTTTAACTTTTTCCATATTTCAAAAAAAATAAAGAATTTTACTTTACCTTTATCAATGCCACACATAATACTATCCATCTCCTTTTCCGATGTCACAAAATAATTAAAATTGCAAAAATTAAAGTGATCCTTTAATTTCGTCTGGGAGTTTCTCCATCTTTTTTAAGATGTATGTTTTTCTTGTTATTTTATTGTCCGTAATGATAAAACGGACTAATTTGTTTGTTATATTCTGTAGGCCCTGAAGAATGAAATAAATGGTTTCCGAAACGTTAACCAAATACTGAATTTTTTACACGACAGAACCTAGAGTTCCTTTAACATACAGTAGAGTTTTTGAGATGTAAGAAGGCAATATCGCTTTTTCCATGAAAATTAATTTCCATCTATGATTGTTTTTTTCTTACTTTTAGCTTTTATTCCATTTTTCATCTCAAAAATTGTCTCCATTCGTCTAATTTGCAAAATATGACAACACATTATTCTATTGTTGTCTGTATGACGAAATATGATTTTTTTTTGTTCGTTTCTGTTATTAAACGTAAAATTGTTATAGTATTTTTATTTATTTATTTTTTTAAGTTTCACCCTAAAGTTGGTAAACACTGATTGGAGTTTTCATTTCAGGTCTGAAGCCTCACTGAGCGGACCCTGGGCTTGGCCTGACGAAGGCTACCAGTCAGACAGTGACTGGTCCCTCACTCCGAGCTCTCTCTCAAGGAAGGTAGAAGTTACCTTTAGTCAGCTCCTCTCACAGGCCATTCTCAAACCAGACATCTACTGAAACCTTCCCAATCTTCCTTCATCAAATTTTGTCTTTAATTCAATTATTTCTAGTTGAATTTATTAAAGAAAAGATTACCAGCTTTTCTGGTAGTCCAGCCAAGAACCTTCTCAACAGGAAACAGCTATCCAAGCCACTACGCTATGACTGTAATACATAGCAAATTACTTTCTTCCGATTTATTATCCAATTATTATTTTCATTGTATAATATATTATAGCTACATTCTCCCATTTATTTTTTGCGTTTTTAAAAACTGGTAATTACAAACATTTTGGGAAGCACTCTCATCATCAGTATCTATAATACATGTGTTCTTTAGGTTAACTATGCCTTCTATCCATTAACTTTACGGTTTTAAAGATACCCTTTGCATTTACAACACCCTGGCTTGAAAACTCTGCCTGGATTTATTCTTCTGAGCAATGTATTAACTTATAACACGAGATAATTCCTTTACAATAATTTAAATGTTTGTACATTTCGACTTTAACGTGGAAATTTTGATAGGTTATAAAGTTTTCAAAATTTTGTTTACTTTTAAACTTCAATTAGAAATTTAATTTCTGACTTTGGGGCTACGCTTTTAATAAACGTGCAGGTCTTGAAGTGGCTGATATTCAACACTGCATACTGCCCTTGCTCATTAATTAATCTCATGATTAGGAATGTATTTAATTTTTTAACCTCATGAATAAAAGGTAGCTTTAGAACGTGATTCTAATGGTTTCGGAGATTTCTATATTTAAACACCAAAACAGTTTTGATTGACTGAAGTTAACCTAAAGAACACATGTATAAATGAAAACTGACATTATTGCAGAGATATTGGGAAATAATTCAAATGAACTTGAATTAAATAAAACTAGTTTATTTGTGGTATTGTCTAATTTCACAGAATATATGAGGAGTTTGGAGCCAGAGCGGACCAACCCACAATTTTTCGGAAAATGAGTTATTACCATCCTGATGTTGGCATAGGTTCCCTTTTTCAAAACCAGTGTGGATCACTTACTTTCTTCACTTCAGTGATAGCAGCACTTTAAGTTTAGTCCACAAATATTTTGTGCATATATTTTCAAAGTCGCAATGGATCATACGGCCTTCAAAAACTTTATAGAACACAAAAAGGGATCACTCATCCAATACTATTCTAAAATTTTAAATATAAATAAATATTTGGGGCCCATTTATGGAGACAAACAAAATGTACTCAATTTTCAATTGCCATTTTCTACCTGTTCAGTTTCAACCAGTTGGTCCGCTCTGGCTCCAAACTCCTCATATATACATGGGAGTACTTTCGGTATTTCTACCATCCTCAGCCAAAAGTATAATACTAGTAAGTATAGAGTCTTATACTTTTAGCTGAGGATGGTAGAAATACCGAAAGTACTCCCATGTATATATATTTTTTTTTATTATTTTTTTTTTCTAACGGGTGCTCCGGCAAATCACCCGGGCAGATCAGTGGAGTGGGGCTGCTTCTACATCGCGGTCGCCGGGGGGTAGAACTCGGGCCTGGATATATATACATATATGAAGAATATATATACATATATGTATATATATTCTGTGAAATTAGAGAATACCACAAATAAACGAGTTTTATTTCATTCAAGTTCACATGTATTATAAATACTGATAATGGGAATGCTTCCCGAAACGTTTGTATGCTATTTTTTGAGAAGACAAAAAATAAATGCGAGACATGATGCTGTAATAATATATTATAAATGAATTAAGACCCAAAAAGTAGTAGTATTCTCATTGTGTGTGCAGAATGTCTAAAAGCAGACCTAAATTAAGATTTTACAAATGGATGAACAGGTATTTAAATTATAGCAATACAGAGATAGTTGAAGCCGCCGTTCTAGGCCGAACATCACTCGCGTTCGCTTACTTTTACGTTTAATTTATAAGAATTGATTCACTTTTCTAAGTTGATTTGATCGAATTAATAGAAGCGGGAAACTTAAAAAAAATATTAACTTGAGTCAAATAGGAGCACCATTAGCAGCTGGGGATTTGGGCGGAGCATTGCGATGGTGTTGAAAGTTAGAGGGTCTGTAGTTAACTTCAAATGTGCTACTTTTGGCAAAAATTATTTTTGATATTGCTTTTTTTCGAATTAGTTGTTTGAACATTTCTTGGTGGAATTTTATAACAGTTATTTTTGTGAATATATACAGAGCTTGTTCAGGCACTAATGGCCAAATGCTCATTTGTAGCTTCATTTCGCCAAAATTAATTTTTTTGGCAAACTGCAAATAAAATGTTTTTAGCATTTAAATGTGTATAAATGTCCAACTTGAGAAATAAATAGGATGAGGTATTTTTAACTATTTTAAGCTATTATAAAGAAAAAATACACTAAATAGATATTATAAATTATTTGTAAACTTAAGCTCCCTCGTATTACATTCATAGCGGGGCTGTTACGATTTGTCTGGAAAAAATAACTCTAGGATTTATGTCAATATGTCTAGTTTATAATAATTTGTTATAATATAAATAGTATTTTCTTACTTGACTGTAAATAAGTGTATATATGTATAATAGATTAAAAAACGTTTTTTCATTACATCTTTTTATTCATTACATAGCAGGTGTGCTAGATACAAAAATATATACATATAAAGTGGCCATGACAGGACTTTCTTATTTTCTTATACCAAACACACTTACAAATCACTTTATACTGACATTACTGGGTATATGAAAGTAATAAGTTGGTATTTTTTTGTTTAATTGTACAATAAATTCTGAAGGTGAATTCCTTATACCCAATAATGCCAGTATGACATGATTTTGAGAAAGGGAGTAAGCATGGTTGGTATACGAAAGTCCTATAACTACAAGCAATCGCAACATCTTAAGCATCGACACATTCCATGACTAGATTACTATTAACAAAAAATAGGATTAATAAAAATACAATCACCATCAATAGTTACCGATTATGGCACAAAAAATATTTGAACATCGATGAACGTTATACTCAAATGGTTCTATGAACGTTATACTCAAATGGTTCTTTTTTTACATACACTATATATATATATATTTGTTGAAAATGTGCGAACAATTCACATGCGCCACACTTAAACCCAGTTTATTAGAAAAAAATGAAAGGGGGCAGAGATGGGCATAATCGTAATCAATGATTACAGAGAAAATAAAACTTAATCATCTTTGCTATTTTATACTTGATACTATCGCACTGTGAATCTAGCTAAAATGAAACATGATTACATGATTATAATCGTGATTACGATTGCAATCATGTAATCATAAAATCATAATCATGTAATCACAATTACTGTAATCGGGGGATTTCGTGGGTATCAAATTTAAAAAAAATGGTAATAGCAATTTGGTTACGTAATAAACTTAAAAAAAATTACTTATTAGTGTAAAAATAAAACAATTTAAAATGAAAGGAAATCGAAGGCGATGGTTTGCGCTGTGTCATGTGTACATTGTGATTATGATTTCATGATCATTATACTCGATTACAATCATAATCATGGCCGTGATTACGATTACAATTATGTAATCACCCAATTTTTTTGATTATAATCGTAATCATTGATTATGATTATGCCCATCTCTGAAGGGGGGGGAGGGGAGGGGAAGGGTCCTTAGGAACTGGTTTGAGATGCTTTAATGACTCCAATGTTCAAGAAACTATTTTTGTTACGCATGTGATTCGCCACATTCGTTGTCTATAAGACGAAAAGGTTCGCGCCTGAACTGGTCCAGGGCCCAAATTTATATAAAAATTACCAAAACTAATTTCGAATTTAATCTTTTATCTTCACGAGATAATGATACTTAACATTTTCTGCAAGGATACTGTGAAACACTTGATAAAACATGAAGAAAAACGTGTTTTTAAAATTTTATCTATTTTACAAAATATATATAATATATGAATTTCTTCAGCCACAACTTTTCCGAAAGTGAGCCCATATAGTATATATATATTTTGAAATAGACAATATTTAAAAAAACATGTTTTTCTTTATTTTTCACGAGATAAGTCATTTCTTTCTTCTACTGATTTTTAGCATCAACAGCAAACATTTTAGAGTGGGGAGAGGGGGCAACCTATTTTGGTTATTTTTCGGACGTACTAACGCGAGATTTAACTTTAAAATCTTGCAGAAACCTTTTTCGTTATGTATCCCATACTCAACTATACTGCTGGGCTAAATTAACTCCCTAAAAATAAAAAATCTTGTAATTCCTCTTAATTATTTACTAAAATTTATTTTATTCAAATGTTTGTCTAAGGGGCTATTAAGGTACAATATTATCCATAGAACCTGTATTTTCGTTATTTTTTTTTACAATCAGCACAAAAGAAAAATCAAGATATAATGTAGTTTGTTTTGAACTTGTTACAATGATTTTTCAAGTTGGTTTACTGTCCCAATATCAGTAGCTGATGTTCCCAAGGCGAGTTGATACCATCGGGACCATTTTTGGGAGCATTCCTCCGATTAATCGCCTGATCAACTGATGAGCACTGTTGTCCCCCTGATCAACTGGATGAGCACTGTTGTCCCCCTTCTCTACTGATGAGCACTGTTGTCCCCCTGATCAACTGATGCTCTCTCCTTAAAAATAACACTATCATTCATCCTGTATATTTTTCGGTTTGGTTAGAAAATCTAGTTATACGTAGAAAGGAGATCAACACGTTATCGCAACGGGAAGTTGTGCAGAATTTTTAATGATCTATGGAACTCTCTACATGCGCTTGATCGGGTGTTATTTCAATCGGGTTTAAATATGAGAGATGAGTTAATCTTAAAAAAACACTAGGTCCTAGATTTTTCTAACATATTAAAGTAAAATTTTGTATATAGTGATTTATACAGCTTTTTTTAATTTAATAAAGGTTCGATTTTAAGATATTTTGAGAAAAAAGTAAACTTTTTGATTGTAGAAAAATGAGAGAGCGAGCGAGCGTGTCGCGGTGAGCGGATAATGTCAATACTAGGAGCAACGGAGCTAGCCACGACCACAGCACTCTTCCACTTCACCCACCCTTCATCTCTTCCTAGTAAATCTACACTTTCTTTCGATCATACAGATCTGATGAAAGTCTTATAAGAAGAATGATCATGTTTTACAAGTAGAAACTTAGTCGCCAGCATATAAACAGAGGAAGAAGAACTCCCAAAATTATTGGACTATTTATTATTGAACCAGTTGAAAAACCAATCTGCGATGAAGCTGACAACTCTTTTTCATATTCTCCAAATAAATACATCTCATCATAGATCAATTTCCCCCGGGTAAATGTTTTAGGATAATTGAAAATCAAATGATCATTTTCCTCATCGACTGTTTCAAAGTGATTACTGTTGAGACGAGCCTCATTGATGAGCCAGTCAAAGAAGAAACGTGAGGCGAGAATGGAATGGTAGCAATGTGGATTTTTGAGATCATCCCGCCACTCGAACACTTTGTCAGGATGGAATTGAAGACCCACGAATGGATATTCCTTTGATTCTATGCTAGACACAAATTCAAAACCTATGCTGTCTGTATTCACTGATAAGATTTTCCATTTTTCTGTCAGATTTAAATCCGCCATTTTCTTTTCCGTCACACAAAATCTGTGAATATAAAAAAAATATATATTATTTTATAATGTCATAATGAATTCAGAGACAATTAGAACAAAAATTCGTCGATGAATCACAGGTACTACACTACCCCAGCTCGAATTATTTGTAGTAAGTTAGGTTTCCACTCTCGCTCCAAGTATTTCTTTGCCCGACTCAATCCACACATGAAATTAAATATTAGAAAAGTTCATTCTATCCAGTTTCACTGAGAGTAATGAAGATTTTCAACCGACATGAATATTCGAGAATTATCGAATCTTCTGATACAGAAAGACTTCATTATGTCTTTTTCGTTGAGAAAACAAGGAATTATGACTGATTTCTTAAATGTTTTCAAACAATGAAAAGCTGGGGCTTTAAAAAATGTGTAAACTAGGTATATCAAAATTAGGAAATTAGCAAAATTTAGGACTCTCATAGTAGAGTCGGGAAGATATCTACCAGAGCGACGAAAGAGTGCTCTGGTAGTAGGCGACAAAAAAATATAATAGTAAGAAAACCTCTTATACTGCCTAAGTGGAAAAAACTACATTTACAATATGACTATAGTCTCGCCCTATAAATTCTGGTTACACATAATTTATGCTTAGCAATTATTATAATTATATTGTAATTTATTATTATAATATTTTTATATTTACTCACTGGTGTTGATTGAGAGTAACAGGTTCAGTAGAGAGTATATCGATGATATTCTGTGGTGCTTCAGAGAACAGATGACTATCTTTGTAACCAGGTCGGAAGTCCAGGTTAAGAACCATGTTCTTGGCCGAACAGGAGTCTCGATAGTCCTTCTTATTGTTGTCCAGGAGCAGGAGCAGCTCAAAGCCGAGACATATTGCCAAAATAGGAAAATGCACTCCCTCCTTGTTTAGCTGAAATAGAAAAAAAACATATTTCAGCTGAAGTTGTATAGATTCGTAATAATAATTAATTTTTGGATTGTATAAGGAAATTCTTAATTCATATATAATATATTATTACAGCATCACTTCTGTAATATAATATATTATAGTTAGTTAGTTATTATGACTCATGCCCGGGCTTTAACTATGAGGTCATATCGCTCTTTCGTCACTCTGGTGGACATGAGCCCGACTCTACTGTGGGAGTCCTAAATTTTGTCTACCCTAAATTTTGTATTCAGCTTGGGTAGGGGTCTTTAACGAGTACCTGACATCGTACAGGCTCGGGACCATCGCTTAACGTCCCATCCGAAGGACGGCGTGCTTAAGTTTATTTACCTCCCAGATAAAATAAACTAAAGGCCTCGGCCGGGTTTCGAACCACGACCTTGAGCTCAGAAGGCAAGCACGCATACCACTGAGCTACCGGCGCCCTATAATATATTATATAATAATAATTAAATTAGTTTGTAAAGATATGTTATACATTTTTAATTTCATCGTACAAAACAGCGCCAGCATCGGCATATCCATTGGGGTTGAAAAACCATGTGTTCCCTCCGGGCAGGAGAAGACCATTAATAGATCTCACAACTGATCTGAAAAAAAAAAAAACATACAAAACAGTTACAATTGAGCTTAACTATTCATTAGTATATAATATATACTAATACTTGTATTTATATATTATTTTCTAGACTGTAATGACACTAGTATATATACAAATTGTATTTTGCTAGTCATAAGGGAATGATGCCAGATGCAGAAATTATGAAAACTTTGTTCCTCCCAATTAATTGATCACATTTGATAATAACTCAATTAAATTTTATTTGTTATATTACTGGAGTTTATTGACGGTCTAATTCTAAATACAAACACTGTATTTGCAAATATGCAATTTTAGAGGATTTTTTAAAATGTATATATATATATAATATAAAGAAGCAAGATTCTGATTAACAGAAGGAATGTTAACAGAAATAACAAATAAATTATAGATTCTGACTGATGATGGGAGTGCTTGCCGAAAAAATAAATGAGACAGTGATGCTGTGATAAATATATTATATATGAATTCAGAATCTCCTTACACAACCCAAAAGTTTTTTTTTTTTTTTTTTTTCAAAAACTGATGTTAGCCTGTGGACATGATATCACCCGATGGAATGAATATATCAAATCAGAGCATCACTTCTACCATTTATTTCATGCTTTTTAAAAATAGCCATTACGGATGATTCGGGTAGCACTCCCATCATTAGAATCTTCTGTTATAGAAGATATTTATTGAGTAGATCTATATATTTTAAAACTCACGTCAGTTTTGACCTGATGTTTGAATATAGAGGGATACATATGATCTATAAAAGCAAGATTCTGATTAACAGAAGGAATGTTAACATAAATAACAAATTAATTATAGATTCTGACTGATGATGGGAGTGCTTGCCGAAACGTCTGTAATTGGTATTTTTTAAAAGCAAAAAAAATAAATGGGACAAGTGAAGCTGAATTCAGAATCTCCTTACACAACCCATTTTTTTTTTTTTTTTTTTTCTTTTTCAAAAACTGATGTTAGACTGTGGACATATCACCCGAAGGAATGAATATATCAAATTGATGTGTGTCTGTGGGCTGGATAATGGAATGAATATATCAAATTGAGATGTGCCTATGGACATAACGCCTGATGAAATAAATATATGGCGAATCCATCGAATTTGGAGCAAAAACGTTTTTATAAACATAGGTTATTTAAAAAAAAGTGTACGTTTTGCATTATATTTCAATTATAACTCATTAAATATGAGATATTCTACAGTCAAAAATTGTGAAGAATTAAATTTTGAAGAAGGTGAATATGTTGGAAATATTTTTTGAGGAGGTAGGGTTATATTTTCAAAATTTGTCTTCCATACCTGTAATACTGTGCAGTCCTGTTAATGAAGATGGGCACAGCACGGGCTCCAGAGGCCTCAACAGCCTTCACATAGGCAGCAGAGATGTAGCTGGAATGGCCGGGGAACTCTTTGTTGATGATCTCACTCGTCTCCTGGGCCAGCACCCCGATGATGGGTCGGTCTGTTGACTGGGCCATCCCATCTCCCAGCAAGGAGACTCCCATTAGACTCATGATCCACACCTAACAAATAGGATAAATATCTCTTTCAAATGTTGCTTGAAGCGATCAACATTCATTTCACAAGAATAGTAACAACAGTACTGTGAATGAAAATCTCAATCGCGATCCTAAAAAAAAAATATTTATCTATTTTTGGGTTGTGTAATGAGATTCTGAATTCATATACATATATTATATTCATCACAGCATCACTTCACCCAATTTAGTTTTTTTTTTTTTGACGTGAAAACATCTATTCTCTCGTTTAGCACAGTGATAGCCGGTCAAACTTTCTTGTGTTACAAAATACCGTCAGATTTCAATCGATAATAACTACGAGACTAATAATGCGATAACAACGGTTGAGGTCACAATGGATAGAGCATGTCTGTACGTGTTTGTTTTGCCTGTGACATTGTCGGGCTAGTGTGAGCGCCGGCGGATGATTGTTGCGAATTAGGGTTGTGTAAAATTAGAAATTAGTGTAGCATGATAACGCGTTTAGATAGGACGTTGATTCGGGTGTCATTGTAAAGAGCTTGAGGAGCACTACTAGAACTCAAAGTGAAACAATAAAAATATTGCCCGAAATATAAGTAAAAATCGGTATTAAATTGAAAATTGCAACAAAATTGAAGATGTCGTCTCATATGAATTGTAAATATGCGCGGAATTATAGGAAACGCAAATCAGAGGAAAGCTCGCATCAAAAGTAATTTTAAAAACCTAAAAAGTCTAGTGCCGAGCAAATGCAAGAGCTACGGCAGCACCGAAAAGAAAATGAAAAATGATTTTATCCCGACGTTTTCACGGAAAATCTACGGCGTGGACCTTGACTATGCCTTAATGTTATGTTTTTTTTAATTAGTAGTTACAGATGTTTCGGGAAGTACTCCCTTCATCAGCATTTTTAATTTATCTGTTATTTGTGTTAACTATTCCTTCTGTCAATCAGAATCTTCTTTTTATATAACATATTTATTGAGACGACCTCTATATTCAATTATAGAGGTTATAAGAAAATTGAAAGCTTAATATCTCAGCTCTCTGCTCTAGGGCTTAACCTGGTGGCCGAGAAAAAAAAAACGAAAGAGCGCTCTGGTAGTAGGCGATATGACCTCGTAGTTAAAAGTCATAAAACCTATAGTTTTTTACCTGAAAACTAGTCACTGTAATTCTGAACCTCAATGTACTTCTTTGCAAGACCGCAGATTGCGAAAACGTTTTAAAATTGATACATGACTTGATACAGAACAATTTAATGCAACTTTTTTGACAAACAAAAACACTTTTTTGTTCAAAATAAACCTGAGTAAAAGTGACGATCCATCCTAACCAATTAAAAATGGAATCACTTGAAAAGTGACTCAATGATGATTTTATTAATTGCTGATGACACTTACTGTCAAGTAGGTTACAATTATTATTAGTAAAGCGAATCTTTTAAAATTAGTGTAGGCACTTTGAAAAACGGTATTATTTTTTAAATGGTTAAACTTTACTTTAAGGACGGCAATATAAAATTATTTATATAATTTAATCTATTATAAATAAATTGTATCTTATTCACATTTTATTCCCCTTTCCACATTTTTTTTTAATTTAACCTTCTCCATAGAAAATAAAACAGATATATTTAATGTTTTTTTATTTAGATTTCTTGCACTTATATGTATTTTCAAAGCATTATTATTTCCTTCGACTGTATTCTTGTGTGTTCCATCAACTGGATTTTTGAAATTCTTGCTGCGGTTTACAGTTTTATGCTCTAATCCTAGATCCTAAAAGGACAGACGGGAGAGTCAACAATTTATTCTTTCAAATACATCATTTGTAAATGTAAAAAGTGAATATTCTTAATCGGGAAACCTGTAATGGTTCACTGATGCTAAAAATTGCTAGTTTCACTAACTGAACTCAAAAATAATACATGTGTCCTGTAGTTCTCAGACTGCAGCCGAGACTGTACCAAGACTTGTTATTTTAATTTTAATTTTTCATTCATTTGTCATTTTGTGTAAAGTACATGTTTAGTACTGGTCCAAAAAAAAAAAGTTTTTCTTCTTTTAAAAAAAAATTAAAGTGGCGACCTTAAAGTAAAAAGAAATCCTTCTGGACATTTCATTCATTAAAAAACATTAGGGCAGTAAGAATAAGAGGAAAACACAAATACAAACAGAATAAATAACAGAAATAACTTATACAACCAAAAAATCATATGATGCGAAAAGTCAAACAAGTATTATTAGAATATTAAAACATAATTTAGAAGTTGTAATACACATCTGTGTTATTTAAAAAAACGAAGAATAATGAACAACCGCACTGACACAAGTGCATCTTCAATGGGTTCAAAAAACAAATGTATTTGTCTAAATATTTGACCGTATATTATTTCAGAGGGCACCGGTAGCTCAGTGGTTTGCGTGCTTGTTTACTGAGCTCAAGATCGCAGGTTCGAAACCTCGCCGAGGCCTAAGATTATTTTATCTGGGAGATAAAATAAACTTAAGCACGCCGTCCTTCGAATAGGACGTTAAGCGATGGTTCCGAGCCTATACGATGTCAGGTACTCGTTGAAGACCCCTCTACCCTAGGTGTATAAAAATTTAGGATAGGCAAAATTCAGGACTCTCATAGTAGGCGATATGACCTCGTAGTTAAAGCCCGGACAAGAGTCATAATAACTGCTATTTAATTTCAAACCTACTTATGAAATTAAACTAAATTAGTTATTGATTATTTTTTTCTAAAATTGATTTCTTAGTTGTTGCTGTCGTCTTATGCCCGGACTTTAACTACAAGGTCATATCGCCTACTATCAGAGCAATCTTTCGTCACTGGTGGTCATGAGCCCGACTCTACTGTGGGAGTCCTAAATTGTTTCAACCCAAATTTACTCACTTTAAACGTACCGAAGGACGGCGTGCTCATGTTTTTTTATACCTTCCAGATAAGAAAACTAATGTCTTCGGCCGGATTTGAAACCCGCAATCTTGAGAAGTCAGTAGGCAGGCCCGATACCTGAGCTACCGGCTAGGCGAGTTATTTTTTGGTGTAAATAGACAACATGCTCAAAATCATTGGCTATATCCTATTCCGTTGGAAACATAGAAATATGAATTTTCAGACCAACAAAGTTTTTGCACACCGAGAATTAATTTTCAAAAATTCACTTTATTAATTTATATTTGCGGGACACCGTTTCTATTATAATCAAAGTTATTATTACATTTCATTCACTTCGCTATTTTAATATGAGTACAAAAAGTAAGTGAAAAACTTCTGTTTCTATATGTGAACTTGTGTTTGATGAGTTGATAACAAAATGGTAAATGTTGACCTTCATGTGATAAGACATGACATAAATAAGTTTGAAAAAATGGCATTATCAATCATAAAGATATTAATGAGACAAAATTGAAAAATTTGACGACAGAGGCTCGTAACAGGCTCGTAAAAATATAAATGAAAAAAACTTTAATACGCCGCTAATATTTGCTACAACAAAGAATAAACATTTTCATATAAGACTCCGTAATAACCATTTTGCCAGACAGGAACTAAAAATTATTATTAAGGACTCCTGTTAGTGCAAGTTCAGAGATTATCATTGATGAAATTATACTTTTTAAATTCTAATCCGAATTTATATTTAAAAAAACAAAAACATTGGAATGGTTAGTTCGGGTTATTGACACTTCATTGTATCATGGAATGGTTCATTATATTTATTAGTTATTTACTGTTTTCTTTATTGTTAATTTATTTATACATATATATTTTGTATATTCATTCTCTTTTTCTCTATATATTTTGCTCTTTGTGAACTGAAAAGGGTAAGTAATCTCTAAGAAAAATAAAATAGAAGAATACATTTCTGCTATGTGTCCACATATTTGAAAGCTAATAAAATGAATAAAACCAAAGAACTTGTTTAATTTTTATATTGTCTAATTCTACAAAAATAAATATATAAAGTGTACCGTTTAAGGCTTATAACACCGTCCGCACAAAGTTCAACAGTAACACTGAGGGTGCCGGTAGATCATAGGAAACCTGCTACCCTACTGACCTCAAGATCGCGGATTTGAAACCTGGAAACATTGAGCATGCCGTCCTTCGGATGGGACGTTAAGCAATGGTCCCAAGTCTATACGATGTCAGGTACTCGTTGAAGACCTCTCTGCCCTAGGTGAATAAAAAATTTAGGGTAGGCAAAATTTAGGACTCTCACAGTAGAGTCAAGCAAGAGCGCTCTAGTAGTAGGCGATATGACCACGTAGTTAAAGCCCTGGGCATGAGTCATAATAACCAACTATAAAGATATTTTTGAGTATTATATGTTTCAAATAAGATGAGTAGAGCCCGGATTCCCGTGCAATTGTATTATTTTTTTGCTTACTTGAAATCATCAAATAATAATTTATATTCACGAATTGAGGCATCCTGATTAATATACATAAATTTTATTGTGCACGAAATTGCACGCTTTTAACTTTTTGGCAAAATTCTACTCGATTTGAGATTTGAGAATAAAACTAACAAACATATGCGCCCCAAAAAAAGTACAATAAATTTCTGTAGTAATTATTTGTACTAATGTTTAAGTTGCAGCAACGAATTTTATAATATATTTTTATTATCAGTAATTTTTAATAAGAAAAATCCTGTTGGAAGCTCGGAATAGTGATTTCAAATGTCAGGGATGTCGGCCCCAACCACGGAAAGTAATCAACCTGGTTAGGCAATATTTAGGACTCCCACAGTCGGGCTCATGCCCATCAGAGCGACGATAGTAGACGATATGACCTCGTAATTGGAGCCCAGGCATGAGTAATAATAAATAACAGTAACATTTATGTTTCCTAGGTTATAGTATTTATACAATTTTCAGGTTACCTGAGATTATCTAAGGCTGTGACACCCCGTGCCATAGAGAAGTCCATGGGCGGGTGGAAAGTCCAACCTTAACATAATATTTATAAATATTTGAGTTTTCAATAATATAATAAAATAAAAAAAATACAATATCAATATATAAAGCAAATAGTAATAAATAAAAAACTAGAATAAAGCGAAATATTTTCTAAAATTTAAATATCACTTTTGAAGATTGTACTGACGATGGCGTAAGCCGAAACCGGCACACTTTATGTTGTACATATTTTTTTGGAATTAGACAATACAAAAGTTAAACAAATTTTTGTTTTTATTAAGGATCTATCTCGCAACGCATTAATTGAAGAAACAATATATTGAAGACAATGTATATTTTCCAGTAGATTTCAAAATAAAAAAACAACCAACCGTTCAGCTATTTGTCTTCGTAGGATCCTGAATGGCAATTCAGTTGTAGATAATATGCGATATGCCAAAAAATAAGCAAATACTGAAAAAAAGCATGATTCAACTACCACAATTTTAATGAGCATGATATTTATATTTTAATACAATTTAAAAAGCTTACAGAACATTTCTTCTCGGTAAGCCTTAGTTTCAGCAAAATGTTCTGCTCCCAAAAAATATTTCTTGTGTTGTTTCATTCAAGTGGTGTGTGCCCACCCTAAATGTATACATTTTTGATATTTGGTCACAAAGCAATAATTATTTCTTATTCATACATTACTACATAAAATACTCTACAGTATCAGTAATTAAATTATTAACAATATTTTCTAGTTTAAACCGCTGAAATTCCCTCTTGAATAAATTGTTTTATGAAGTCTCAGGCACAAGGGGAGAACGCTGAGGAGCTCCTAGCATGTATAGCATCTCTACTATCTCTACTATGTACACTTTAAAGAGATGATCCTTAATATTAAGAAAGAAGACTTTCTAATAACTAAACATTGCTCTTCTCTTTTTGAAAAAAGTATAACTCATAAAGGAATTAATTTATTTAATGCCCTCCCCCACTTCTATAGAATAATAATATAAAAAAAATAGATACAACAAAAAAATTTAAATTTCAACTAAAAATGTTCATGTTAGAGGAAACCCTTTACACGGAAACGGAATTTTATTCTCACTGTTCAAAAAGAATAATATAATCACAATAAAGAATCGTTTTTCATATCCAAAATCATTATTTGATACAAAGCTTTCATTTTTATATTTTGGGCAGAGTTCCTCCACACCTTAAAAATCAGTCCAATGTACGTTATTGTTTTATTTATTCATTTATATATATTTTTTTATTTAGACATTTTTATACATTCATTTATAGTTGACTAATATATATATATATATATATATATATATATATATATATATATATATATATATATATTATTTTTCATATATTGTTATAGTTACATTGTTTTCTTTCTTTTCTATATCTCGCCACATTGGGACCTGATGATGTGACGTAAGAACGTCCCGTAACATCGTTGGGGGATAAAGACACATCCGAAGAGTTTTTTTTTTTTTTTTTTTGAAAAATAGTTATCTTAATTTGTATTATATTGAAAAATGTGTCTACTTATTATGAACGTATCTTGTATTATTATTATTATTATTTTATATATACTCATATATTTTTAAGTATTTTTTGTACAGTTTTTATTAATTTCATTTTATTTTTTTCAATGGTTTTTATGTTACTACTAATCATAGATGTGTTAGACTCAAGTAGTTATAAATCTAATATATAAGCTATCTTAATGTATAAATTCATTTGACGTATCCTATTACCATGTATTGGTTTAACGGAAATAAAGTATTATTATTATTGTTTGCAACAAATAAGTACGGCCAATGGTTTCTTGGTGGAGTCTATATCGTCCCCAACTTAAGGTCATTCAAGGTACTGAGCAGTTGACTCGAGTTTCCCCACATTTGCTGCTTTTATCAAGCGGGCTTCTCTCAGAATATCTTACACATTGTCCTCCACTCATGATCTGATTTTTTCACATCCACAATATCAGATACGTACTTTCGAGTCAGAGGAAGCAACAGATCTGGACTTTTCTTCTTCTTAATTTTCCAGTTTCAAAGTTGATTTTTAAAACACCATCCATCTTTGGATGAAACCAGGACTACAGACTGTTCTGTCAACTTAACTTTCTATTTTGGACTATACTGTAGGCAATACCACCCAGATGGAACTCACCGTTGGTGCATCTGACTGACAGAAAGCCCACAAACGAACCTTCACTTTCACATCGATTAAAGTACCATGAGTATTTACATCGGCGTATGTAGGGTCCTCAAGGACAAGAAAACCCCCTAGGATGCCTTAAGCTCTTCCCACTGACCAATAATATTACAATGCTCTAAGGAAAAGTCAAAGAAAGAGTTTGATACGGTTTAAGTAGGTTTTGAGTTTCTAATTCATAAAAACCTCTTTAAATTCAGATAATCTTTTTGGGCTTTAGGCGAGGTGGTTATATACGGCATAAATGTTTAAATTGAACTAGAAGTTGTTTAGCAGAAAATCTGGAACAAAGGTGGATGAAGAGGCATCCTCTGTCTTATCAATTATGTTTTATCTTTATAAGACGATTAGATTAATTTTTTATAAGACATTATATTATAACAGACTAATAATATCTGATTAAACAAGACATAAGTCGATTTGACAATAGACCAACAATACAAAGCCCCAACTGTGTCGCCATGAAACAAATTGGGAAATGGAGTTGTCCTTCCCCATGTTGTTTGTAGTATCAGCACAAAACCCAATCCAATTGTCATTATTAATACTACAGATGTATAAAGTTTCAATACAAGAAACGATCAATTACAGTTTCGAACCGAAACCTAACATACGAAAAATAATAAAATTTAATACTTCCTTTTCAAGTAATTTTAATGAATGAAACAAGTTTTTTTTACCATATTATTTAAACAATTTGAACATAGTAAAGTGACAAACCATGCTACTCTGCGCAGGCGGTTTCTCATTGGCAGCATATTTTCCCTTCTCTGCATTGTCGGCTTCATAGTCTGAATCCTTGATATTGTTTTTATTAGCTACAAATTGAAAATATTTCAATAAATATTTTTAAAAAAAATGTAGATTCATACTTTTAAGCAGCAATTAATAAAGCTTTTTAAAGTTTTGGAAGGTGGGAGAATTTTTCGAATTTCCTGGTTATTTGTAACTGGCTTGAAGAGTTGGTCGCCTTCAGTTTCAGGTCGTTTATCAGTGTTTAGTTTGATACCCTAGAGGATTAAAACTACAAGACTCAATTACATGAATATAGTATTTATCGTTCAATTTTGGGAAGTATAATGGACATATATTCGGGCAGTCACTCCTTTAAATTAAGGAAGGATTCAAGATGGTCTTTAATTTTGTAATAATCACGAGAACGCACAAACTTTGAATAATTCAAATTTTATCATCAAAAATAAATATTCGAATGGTTTAGAACCACTTACCTTATTTGTCAAAAAGGCCCAACAGGCTCTTCTATCGTGAAGTTGTGAGCGAAACAAAAGTGACGATTCATTCCTAATCAAATTGGGACCCGACCCGGCAACGGAAACAGCTAACGTTGACATTTTTATCAAAATCGCAGGTTCGAAACCCGGCCGAGGGCCTTAGGTTTCTATCTGGAAAATTAAAAAAACAAGCATACAGTCCTTCGGATGGGACGTTAAGAGCGCTCTGATAATAGGCGATATGACCTCGTAGTTAAAGTTCGGGCAAGAGTACCAAAAACACACATAAATACTGGGTAAATGTAACCATTTACTTTAAGATAAACAAAAAATAAAGGTTCATGTTAAGAAACAATTGATATCGCACTGCTGCGAGGAGACTTGAGATATTCGGGGAAAAGAGCCCTTAAAAATCTCGCCACGTTATGTTTGAGTTCTATATGAAATTCAAAAAATCGTAATACTCAACATTAAAAAGTATAGAAATTATTTTCTGTTCTTTTCATTAATAAGTAATAAGATAGCAGTAAATTAAATGAAGTTCCGGAGAGTTGAAAAGTGGCCACACTTTCGAAAGTAAACTTCTACATAATTCTAATGTCGGAAAGGCAACTAACCTAAACTTGATTGTCTACAATTTGAGTGTTAGGGCTTGCGACAGACAGATAAAGGAATGAAAACATGAAAAGAAGCATATTTCTGAAATACAAAATAAGTACATTCCAAGTTAGCAAAATAGAAAATATTTTTTAAAGACCTCTTACCTATAAAGTGGTGCCACTGAAGTCTTACTTGAAACTGAATTGAATAACAAATTAATTATTTATAAGCACTAATATAAAGGGGATAGGAGGAGGGATAAGCAAAAATCCATGTCATATAAAAAATGCAAGCCAAAAGCAAGTACATCTACACTGATACACATCAAAAAAGAAAAAAACAAACTGTAATTCTTAAATGTTAATCTTATTTTAATAACGATAGGATTTTACTTGAAATGTGATATGCAAATACGTAAAACAAAATCTCATATTTCATTATAATATTTATGATAAAGAAATAAGCAGAAGAGAAAAATTAAGGGCACTACTAGTATACACAATACAGAACCTTTGAGAAACAGTTTAAGAAATCATTGCTAATTTTCAAATCAAACAAATTCCTGAGTAATTCCGTCGAGGAAAAAACAAGGCGTAACTCCTAAATTGCCAGAATGGAAATTTGGATTTTAAGATCAAAGTTTATCTGGTAGAAAACAATAAAATTCTGATTATGAAGTGAAAGAAGCCTTTGAAACACTGAAATTGGTTGAGAACTGAGATGTTGCAGATACGCCTTTTTTAAATTTCCTTTGAAAAATTACGGCCATTTTTTTTTTTAACGGAAATTTGGAGTTCAGCGGATAAAGCCGCTTACTACATTATTATAGTCATGCAGTTTTATTCTTTAAAAAAAAAATACTAGGTTGAGTTATTCGCGTAACGACCTCTATTGAACATTTTTGATGTAGGGCGACCGGAAAACATAAAAAATAAAATTCTTCACTGATTAGATTGTCTGTACTATCAAAAATAGCAACTAAAAAAATGTTTTAAATGAAGTCATTTCAATGTTATTATGCAAAAATATAAAACTTGCTTTCATGCACGAGTAAGAGATACTTACTAGCCAAGCGATTCCTTCAGCATGGAAAAGTAAACCATCAATTAAATCCTTTTTATCAAAAATAAGAAAATAAAGTAACAAATTAAAATCGAAGTAAATAAAAGGCATTTGAAACAGGACTACCACAAGAAAATATTAAATTAATTAAATGAAGTCAAAAATATCTGGCCACACCTCAAAAGTAAAGACTTTAATCCAAAAGCAAATATATCATAAATCTATTTTGAAAAGGTGTTTCTCTGTTTTCCTTACATTATTTCCATCAGTCTGGTTTAAAGGAGGATATATGCAATTTATTTAAACTTGTTGTTCCGAAGGATATACAAAATAAAAATACATAATCACTCAGTTTCGGAGGTTGAAAGGTCGAGGAAAACTTCACTACGTACAAAGTTGCATTAAAACAGTACATACAATAAATTCAAAAATATACATACCCATAAAAAACTTAATTTCCTTCCATTAGGACAATTCATACTTGCTAAAAGAAATCTTATCAAAGGCAAAAAAGGTTCCAATCAAATATACCGTAATATTTTCACCTGTAACTTAAAAGTAGTGTTATAAGCTTGTTAGGTTCGGGCAGTGTAATGGATATCGATTAATAAAACTCGTATCGATCAATTTGCAGTTCTGGATTATCGAGAAAAGCCGCCGGAAATAACCACACATGCCTGATATATTTTTCGAATAATATTACTTATCCTGTTGGAGGAGTTTTACACAGGTTTTTAATATCCTCACATGAGCAACTCAGTTGTGAAATTCCACCAAATAATGTTCCAGAAAACACATCATTCAGTTAGTTATTCTGTCTCATGCCCGGGCTTCAACTAGAAGGTAACATCGCCAACTACCAAAGCGCTCTTTCGTTGCTCTGGTGAGCATGAGCCCTACTCTACAATGGGAATATAAATGTTAACTAACCTGCTTTATTTACTTAGGATAGGAATCTTTAAAGAGTACCTGACATCGTACAAGCTCGGGACCAACGCATAACATCACATCCGAAGGACAGCTTGCTCATGACTTTTTTACCTCTCAGATAACTTAAGTCCTCGGCAGAGTTTTGCACCCGCGATCTTAAGCTAAGAGCACTCTACCTCTAAGCAACTGGCGCCCTCTATCCTATGTTATGGTTTATCAGAAATAAATATTTTTATTATTATCTAAGTAAACTCAGTGAAATTCCGCCAAGTGCATGTTCCAGAACATTCTATCACCAACCTACCCTCACACCTTTAGTTAATGTACACAGCAGTTTCGCCCAAAACAAAATCTAATGGTGGCATTGCTTGGCCCCAGCCAACGATAAATTTTGTAACTGCAAACGAATGGAAAATGAATGTAATGCATAAATGAATCTGAGCAGGTAAAAGATAGTGGCTGGGGGTAAAGCAATGAATACCATTAGAAGCAGATGCTTGTTTGAGCGAGAATTCGCTACATACATACATTAACCAAATGACAAAAGACCATTGGTGTTTCCATCAATGGTATGTTTGAATGATGAATTATTTTGAACATTACTTACAATTAGTGGAATTTTATAACCTTTTTCAGCCTATTTGGTAATATAAACGATTGTTTATACACCTTCTACAAGGACTGTAATAAACCTATTTTACTTTCTGGGTTGAGTAAGGAGATTCTTAGTTCATAACAAATATATTAATAAATCATACGTTCTCCTATTTATTTTTTCCTTTTCAAAAAAATTATAGTATTCATTCCCGTCATCATAGTCTGAAATATATGTTTTTCACATTTAATCAACGAAAATAACATCTTCTGATTTTCAAAGTAATTTCAAATTTTATTTCAGTGTAACAATTATAAATTAAAAATGCCAACCAACTTATAATATATGTGTTTTTTAGGTTAAACATTCCATCCCTTAACCAGAACCTTCCTTTTATAGAACCTGCGTAACACATTTTTTATAAGAAGTTGATTAACTTGTATTACATCATCCAAAAATAATTATTAAAAACTACCTACAAATTTGTTGAGCCGATTACCATTATTTAAACACCCGATCAAAAATGATTACCTACTTGTTATCACAGAATTGTTTTCGTAGAGATGCACCAATCCGTAGGGTTATGGACTGACAGTTGAAGTATAGTCAGTTACCAAATTAGGTGGGGATTTGTCCACTTGTGTTGTTTTGCACTCTGTAACTTATTTCACGCACATCCACATTTGTTGCTAGAAAATTCAATTAATAAATCATCGGCAGTTACTAGGATTTTTGAATTGAGCCCCCACCAGAAAACCCCCCTTCCCTTCAGCCGATATTGCTGAAATCTGACAGGTTACGTCCTGATTGGGTTTTTACTTTAAATATGAAATTTGATGGTAGGAATTGGGGTTTTTAGTATGATATTCGTCAATAATTCATTACACATACCTGTAAGTGTAATACAAGTGAATTAGTATTAAAAAAAATATAAATGTTCCACAGGTCCTACGTACAGAATGTGATCAATATTTGAAAACATTTGATCACAATAAAGATCATAGAACAAATTAAAGGTTAGTATTCTTATGCATAAAAGTTATAATAAAAATCATTATTTGAATAATTGGAATGTTTGTAATGAGTTATTGACGAACATCATACGATGATACTTTTATTGATTTTTCTATTCTGATGATGGGGAGAAGTCTATTTCCTAGGTCTGAAAGACCAAAAATAAATTAAGAGAATAATATAGCTGTGAAAATATATATATTTTCTTAAACTCAGAATCTCTTCATACAACCCAAAAGTGTATAGCAATAAAACAACATAGAATCAGTTTCAATTTTCTTTATTCATTATCACATTGTTTCTGCCACTCTCATAAATACATAAGGCAGTGCTTCTGCATAATACATAACTTAATGCCTCGACTTACATATATAAACCTTAATGTTTCTTTATGTAAGAAAGAACATTTCTTTACATACATGCATTTTTCTAAAATAAATATTACACAACTATTTTTTTTAAAATAATACATAGGTAAGTATAGTTTAAAAATAAAATTTTTATTTTTTAAATAACTCTTGAGAACAAAAGTATAAAAATATTATTATAATATGATATCTAACATAATAGGGTCCTCACCCTGTTTCGCCAAACATCAGGGATGAATTCTTTGGGTCGAAATAAACCAATAAAATCAAGAAGAGTTTCACAATTCATAATAATTCAATTTTCATTTCAGTTATCAACACATTCCAAGATACATGTAGTTTAACCCTAGAATATCGTCAGTTTTTTATATATTCGCCGTGAGTATTCGTTAGTATTTGGGTTAGAAGACTATAGTAACAACTTGTCTCCGAAGTCAAGAAAACAAGAAGGTTGTACCAGACTATGAAAATACAACATTTAAAAAACTTTTATTTTTATGTTGCCTACATTAAAATTATTGCTTTTATTTTTGTTTTATTCGCTGTGGCTCTATAAAGAAGCGTTTTCAAACATACATATGTAAAAAAAAAACTCGTTTGTATATTTTGACAAAGAGTTCATTCCTGAGTTTCGTCGAAATAGTGCGGAGACTCCTTGTATATATTCAATATATAAACAAGTGTATACGTGTTGATGTATATCCACCATAACACATTTCCAAATGTTATTTCAGGAAGAAATAAATTGCGTGACTAATCTTCCTTAAGTGTATATTGTATCTATACTAATTATAGGCGTTTTAAAAAATACTTTGTTAAAAAATAAATATTTTTGCATTTAACTTTGTTTTTTAAATGTATCGTCTTCTGTTGTAATATAAACTTTTATTACTGTATAACTCTAACAATGCTAGCTTACATACTATCACATAATACTTTTTGAGACCCTTTCAGAATCAAATATCTTACACTCAAACTGCCAAACGAATATGTTTTCTTCCTCTCTCCTCTGTAAATTATTATTTATATTATAATGGAATGAAAAAGTAATTTCAATATCTTCGTAGATATTTTAATAAAATTATGTGAGTCCCTTTAGGTGAACAGTACAAAGTTGAAATTTTGTTGTTATTTCTAATTTAAATCAGAATTGGTATCAGCAACAAGCTAGTGAAATAAAAATTTAAGGCATTTCAACAACTCCGGATATCTGGATGTTTAAACTATTTCACAATATTTTAATAACATTTAGAGAAGCTTGATAAAACAACATTTAATGGTCTCTCTCTTGGAAAAAAATAAATTAAAAATTTAAAAGGTCTATGCATAGTACAGCAAAATTAAAATATTTTCACAAGTTTTTAAATTTATTTTAGAAAAAAAAAAAAGACATTCGTTGTTCTGAAGTATTTAAATATAAAGAGAATAAAGAATTAGCCATTAACTGAATAGGTATGGCGTAAAATGTTAAAAGTGTCTCAAATTAAATGTGGGCACTTCAGCAGTTATATAAATATATAATTTGTACTCGTAGAAACCTCATTTGCCTTCTATATTGTTCTCTCTATTAGAAATTTAGTAAATATTCATGGTTGTGTATTTACTTTCATGAGTGTATAAGGTATAACATTTTTCTCAATATTCCTCACACAAAACTAAAACATTATACTTAAATTTTTGAATAACACTAATTTAAAAAGACACATCTTTGATTATCCTTCTAAAGTGTCTCAAAATTCTACTTATGAATAGCTATTTTTTATCGGCCCTTTACTAAAATGTATATCCCTTTTGTTCTAATAACAATGTTGTGTTTTTTGCATTTTATTATATACCTGTATGATCTGCTTAAATCAACCATAAACATGAAATAAGTGCTGCATGATCGTTATACTTGTCAATGATAATAATCATTATTTTTTGTTATATACCCCCATGATATATAACCCAAAAATTGTCAATGTTATTTTCTATTTAGTTCGGCCTGCATAACGTTTGCATGCCCTCTCCCAAGACGTGCCAGTTTTTTAAAATTAAATTTATAAAAGTTAAAATGTAGGTTGTACAATTTTTATTTATATATTAAAGAAATTGTCAGAATTAAAAATCCAGATATAAATAATTAATAAGTTGAAAAGACAAATGGGTTGGACTGAGAGATGGACGATGTTGGTGTTGATTCTCCTGTAAGCAGGTCGGGTACTGAGGTGGTTGCGGTTGCCTAATGCCTTCGGCCTCCCAGTGGGTTCACGATCGTGCCGGCCATCAGAGTGACGAGGCTCTCCTTGTCGAGCACCAGGTACGCAAACGGATGGTTGGCGATGAACTGTTGGTCTATGTCGTCTGGACCTGCCTCGAACCCTGCAGTTACACAGTCACAGTAAATAGGAGAAATAAGATAAAATGTAACAAAGGAGAAAACAAGTATATATATATGATATGTGTATATGAAAAAAAAAAAAAAATAAATAAGAAAAAAGCAGAAGCAAACATTAAAATTTGAAAAATAAATATATATATGGTAAAGGAAATATAAATAAATAAAGAAGAGAAACATAAGAAAAAACCGAATAGCATTTTAACTGAAAAAAAAATCAAAAATGAAAAACAAATAGGAATAAGGAAGAAAAAAATATAAGAAAAACAAATAAAATAAATTGGGAATGAGAAAAAATTAATTTAGTTCGAAAACAAAAGAAAAGTGATTCTATTTCTGATATTTCTCTCTCTAAAGTAAACGAAGAATAATTGTATGGTAAATTTTGTTTTCTAGTTAGAAAAAATACAATTTATTGACAATTAACAGGTAAAATTTGGGAAGAATTACTTTTAGCATGATGGCAGATGGGGTGAAATTTTACTATTTTTTAAATATAAGTTTTACTACTTCAATTTTATAAATTAGAGTTCTTGAAAAAGACATTTGAATACTTCAAGAGCGAGGATCTAACACTGAGTGACTTTACCTTTGTTACTTCGAAATATTCTCTATACTATAAGCGACGAATAGTTCTGAAACTATGACCCCAAATATATTGATAACAATGTTAAAAAAAAAAAAAATTTTTTAGGGGTCATAAGTGAAGTGAAAAAAAATAAATAAAATAAATACCTAGTTCTATCTTGAACTAGGATAACAAAATGAAGAACTCATTGATTTGAATATGTCACTATTTATTTTTTATCATTGTACATAGTACTCACTATGTAGAGAAAAAAAATATCTTTTTAAATTTAAGAGGATATCATGGTTAATGGTAGAACTAATGTATTAGAATCATTTTACAGCTAACATAAGCCTTATAGCTTCAATACGATGGAAAATTTCACCAATCAAACTAATTCTATATGACTCCAACTTATCAGCAATATACGTTTAAATTTTAAAAAATATTTATTTTTCATAAGACATCTTATAAAAGACAAAAAGAGAGATGACAGCTACTTGTACATGTTATGACCTAATTTGGAAAAATACATTTAATTTCTTACCTTCAATTCTGACCTTGAAGTGTTATTTGAGAAAACCTCGAGTATTCTCCACTATATGTTCAACAGTCGACCCCAATTTTAAATATAGTTTTCATACTAATTTTCAATGATAAATATCAAATCTGAGTAATTCGTGACTATTGTGAATTATTTTACAATCTTTTCCCAATATAAAACAACTAACGGAAACAGATTTTCCCCAAAGATTTTCAAAATATTACAGGAAAACCTTGAAACATTCTTAAGTCATATATATTTTTTTAATTTTACAACTTCCTCTTAGTGTGGTAGGAAGAGTACTTTTTTGCATTTTTATTTTTTTTTTATAAATGATCCCATCAAAGCATGAACATTGCAAGGTTGGCTGCCCCCTGGAATAATGACTTATTGTATGCTTTAATCATGACCTACGATCTATGCGCTACTAAACGGTTCTAGTTTTTATAACGTGGTCACTTCTTATTAAATCTTCCTTCAATATACATTTTTCTGTCAATGAGTGTCATTTGTTATGCATGAGTATCATTTGTTATGCATGAAATACGACTACTTAAAATCTTTGTAATAGTCATTTCAGACACATAAATTATGCGTTTAACAAAATATAGGTAACTGTTAAATGAAAATTAATATAATCATTTTGAGCCAAATATTTTTAATATCTTATAACAATATATAAAGAAATATTGTAATCATGCGAAAATCCGAGATCGAGTTTCAAACGGATTTTTACGTTTCAAGGTCTTTGAATACGTTTTGCCCATTTTCGCGGTGTGTATATGTGATTGGAATGTTGTGAGCTCTCTACCGCAAAAACGATAGTTGCTATGAACTTGAAATTTGGAATGAAAGGGTCACATGTGCTAACTTAGATCTGATTAGATTTGGACCGAAATCAGCCGAAAATTGAGACCACTTTACTCTTGGGCTTAAGAAAATTTTACAAGATATTGTGTTTATGACCTAATGAAAAATGTTTTCAAGTAATGGTTTTAATGAACATTAAAATATATATTTTATTTGATATGCGATTTTTTGCAGCTCTTCCGGTTTTTCAAGATACAAGCCGAAAAACCGTCTTCAAACCTACCTTTGAAACATGTTTTTAGACGTTTCCATTTAAGTACATACCTGAAAACAGTTAGTCCTATCGAAAAATTGATTCTTACCAAAAATGTTCCTAATGAAATTCCCAATCGCTGATGAGATGCTCTCAGATTTGAGATAGGATTATTAAAACAAAAGTTAAAGCGACCTGAAGAATGTAAACTAAATGTATATAAGGAATATATCTAAGTAATGAGAGGGCGCCGGCAGCTCAGTGGTATGCGTGCTTGTCTTCTTAGCTCAAGATCGTGGGTTCGAAACCCGACCGAGGCCCTTAGTTTATTTTATCTGGGAGGTAAAATAAACTTAAGCACTCCGTCCTTCGGATGGGACGTTAAGCGATGGTCCCCAGCCTTTACGATGTACGGTACTCTTTAAAGACCCCTCCCTAGGTGAGTAAAAATTTTGGGTAGGCAAAATTTAGGACTCCCACAGTAGAGTCGGGGTCATGTCTACCAAAGTGACGAAAGAGCGCTCTGGTAGTAGGCGATATGATCTCGTAGTTAAAGCCCGGGCATGAGTCATAAAACCTAATCTAACCTCTAAGTAATGTTTAAATTGTACCGCATAGCAACGAACTTTAAAATATGGTTTTATTATTATTGGTAGTTTTTGGAAAAATTATAAAAATGAAGAAACAATTAAAATATATGTGATGTGACCATTAACGGACTTTCTTATGCAAACCATACTTACAGATCAGTCTCTCTCCTCGTTCACCTTCTCAAAATTATTTCATATTGACATTACTGGGTATAAGAATGTCTACTCTCAAGATAACGCTGTACAAAGAGACAAAATGAAACGATTTTGAGAAGGGGAGGGGGAGAGAGTGTGATCTGTAAGTGTGGTTGGTATAAGAAAGTCCTATAATGACCATATCACATACATTTTATATTTGTAAAAACTTTTTTTAGGGGTCCTTAGATCCCGTAAGTTGTAACTAGTCAATATGATTTCGCATTAGAAAAAAAAAAGTTAAGATTACCTACAATGGGAATCCTCTTACTTAATCATCTTCTGTATATATTAATTGTATGACTTATTCTATTGTAATTGTTTAACGCCAATAAATATTATTACTATTTTTATTTCTGAAACTTTATTTATGCTATCACTAACATGTTGATGCAGAAGAACAGTGTCCTGAAAGTTATCCAGAGCTCAGGAATTGCTGGTAAAATCTCGAGGCCACGTCCACGTTCTCTTATGACGACAGGTAGGGTATTGTTGCAGTGGTGGCGTAACGTTATTACTGTTGTTATTTCTTATTACCCACAAAATAAAATGAATGACCACTTACATTTATGGTTGCTGTAGTATTTCCTGAGTGATACCGTGACGACCTGGTCTATGTTTCGTACAAATATGCCACGCTCAGAGGTCATCAGGGTGAGGTCTGCACTGTGAGGATCGAACAGACATCGGATACCCAACTGTAAATCAATTAATCATCAAAAAACATTAAGAGGTTATTTGTCGAAGGGCCAGTAAAACATATAAATCTTCCTTGATAAATAAATAAAACAAAAGGCGTAGTCAAGGTTCACGCAGTAGATTTTCCGTGAAAACGTCGGGATAAAATCATTTTTCATTTTCTTTTCGATAATGCCGGCACTACACTTTTTAGTTTTTTTTAAATTCCTTTTGATGCGAGCTTTCCTCTGATTTGCGTTTTCTATAATTCCGCGTATATTTACGATTCACATGAGACGACCTTTAATTTTTTGCAATTTTCAATTTAATACCAATTTTTACATATATTTCGGCGAACTTTTTTATTGTTTCACTTTGAGTCCTAGTAGTGCTTCTCAAGCTCTTTACAATGACACCCGAATCAAAGTCCTATCCAAAGGCGTTATTACTACACTAATTTCTAATTTTACACAACGCTTATTCGCAACAATCATCCGCCGGCGCCCACACTAGCCCGATAATGTTTCAGTCAAAACAAACACTACACAACAAACACGTACAGACATGCTCTATCCATTTTGACCTCAACCGTTGTTATCGCATTATTAGTCTCGTAGTTATTAGCGATTGAAATCTGACGGTATTTTGTAACACAAGAAAGTTTGACCGGCTATCACTGTGCTTAACGAGCGAATAGACGTTTTCACGTCAATAAAATTTCCTGAAGTGGTTAAAATATACATAGATTTAAAAAGTTTAAACTAAGAAGGAATTGAAATTACCTGAATTAAGGCTGGAACAAGATTGACATGTTTGACTACGGTGAAAGAGGGGACAGTAGCATAGATAGCGGTAACGACAAGCTGATCCATGAGGTAACGTACCGAGCACCACTGGAGGTCGAACAGTAGTTGGCTCAGTCCTCCTCGTTCTTCTGGCAGAAGGACCAGCATGAAGTACCGAGGATCCTGTAGCAAAAAACAATGCACAATTATACAATGAGAAGTCATCATCCTCATTTCGAACAAGATCAAATAATAAATAAATGTAAAATACATTACGTCAAGCGGCAATTGAAGGACTAATGATTTAATTTCTGGAACATGGGCAAAAGGCAGGTATGCAGAATATGTAAGAATGGGCACCCGTTCACCTCCTGCGTACGTAAAAAACCAATTTTCTGAAGGTACATTATAGCTCCAGCGAGGATCTTGGTAATGTGGGAGCCAGTTAGGTATATATTCTCGATGTTCTGCAACTGACATATTAACAGTGATAATAATTTCAAAATCAGAGTAAGAATTAACAATAAAACTACAGATATCGTTATTACCATAATCCTTTGGGGAGATAAGAGATCTTCTCTTCTTAGGAAATGTTGATGAATGGAAAGCCATACTGTTAATCAATCGGGTCGAGGAAAGTCCTTGTGAATTGGGTAAGGAAGGATTTAAAAGTTTTTTACCTCTCCTCCGAAACGCAGACCTCTTAGAAATACCCTGGCTGGAAGTTGTGGATGAGGATTCACTGGAGGACATTACTGCAGGGGTCGTTGATGGAAGGTTCGACATTTGTTGAACGGACGGAAAGGTAACGGTAACAGTGGTTTCGGACACGCTCATCGTCTCTGCCGTGAACTCTTCTGGAATGCTTCGTGGAATGTCCTCTGTTGATTCTGATACAGTCATAGCCAATGATTCTGCAGACTGTAAAGGCGAATCTGATGAAGATGGACTGTCACTTGAAGGGTTTTGTGATGATGAAGTTGTTTCAAGAATGATTTCTCGTGGATAAGATGATACTGAAGTTTCAGTTGAACTAGCATCGCTGGAGGCGGATTCAGGAGCCAATGAGCTGGGCAGTGAAGTCCTTTCACTTGTAAGAGAAGATTCTAAAGGTTCTTCTTCTAATCCACTTGTCGAAGAAGGAAGATCCGAGGAAGTAGACATGCTTCTTAAAAATCCTGCCAATGGAGGAAGTTCTGTTGATGTTGATTCTTCAGAAGATTCAGTAGCCTGAGTGGAGATCACGGTTGTTTCTGTCTGTTGCGTGCTTACTGTCGAAGTAGAAGATAATTCCCCCGATGTTATACTCTCAATAGTCAAACGTTCAGTTGAAGGCAAGCCGCTCGTAGCGGTTTCCACTGGGATCGTTGTTGGCAACTCTGTCACTGGAGATATTGCGGCGGTTTCCGTCGTCAAACCTACAATAGTCGGTGAAGTTTCCTCTGGAATTAGAGTAGTTCCTGGTGACTCCGATTGAGATTCTGTGGTCAAGACAGGTATTACTGTTGTTGATGGAATTTCTGACGGTTCCGAACTAACACTGGTTGGGGCTGAAGAAGTTTCAGCAGTTGTTGAAACGGTGGGAGGACTTGTGTCAGTTGTCAAGGGTTCTACTTTTTCAGTAGTTGGTGTTGGTGTTTCAGTTTGATCTATCTCCATCTCACCTTCCTTGTCCTCCATCTCGTCCGACATTTCTTCTGTTGTCATAGCAGTTGTTGGTTCTGGTGTTGTTGGTTCTGTTGTTGTAGGTGGTTGAGTTGTTGCTTCAGTTGTGGTTGGAGGTGGTTGAGTTGTTGCTTTAGTTGTGGTTGGAATTGGTTGAGTTGTTGCTTTAGTTGTGGTTGTAGCTGTAGTTGTAGGCTTTGTTGTAGTCGTTTTTCTAGTTGTAGTAGTAGGCTTTGTTGTGGTGCTTTTTTTAGTTGTAGTCATAGGCTTTGTTGTAGTGGTTTTTTTAGTTGTAGTAGTCATTGTAGGCATAGTTGTAGTTTCTTTGGAAGTAGTTGTTTCTATAGGCGTTGTGGTTAGAATTGTTGTAGTTTTTATCGGAGTTGTCATTGGCAGTGTTGTTTGATTATTTTCCATCAATGGAGTCGTTGTGGCTGCTTGCGTTGTCGAACTAATCGTTGATGCTCCCCCTGATGTGCTCTCTGCCTTCAGATCAAATCCATAAAACTGCATCTGATCGGTGTAGTTCTTGAACAAAACCAAATTAGGCTTATTAAGCACCAGGCCACGAAGAAAACCATCGTTTGTGAAGTAACTCTAGAATAAAAATTATACAAAGTACTGATTACAACATAGTATAAATGCTAGTTAAATTTATTTTGAAAACTCTTTACATACCTTAAGGTACCTGTGCAGATCCCTAAACCCAATCCGGGTGACATCTTTGTCCCAGGGAAGGCGAAACGTATTGTGAATTTCTGCAGCTGTTGGACCATTGGCACCTTCGTACAGCACTAGACCTACAGAGACCAGTCCGTAAGGAGAAAAGGCGACATTTTCGCTACTTGATGCTATCAACTGCAACATAATAAAATTACAACATAAATAAACTGTGATAAAAATGATTTGGAAAAAATAATAAATTGTGGCACGGAAACAAGAAAAGGATGCGCAAGGATAAAAAAAAAATAATGTTTTGAATGGAAAGTGTACAATGTGGTATCCCTAATAATATGAATAAGGCTGAATCTACAATAAAAAATGTATTTTAGTTTTTGTATCAGCCAACAGATTGTATAATGGGTGAATGTCACCAGACGTGTCTGTGAGTAAGGCTGTAAGTGTCTCGCCATTGTCAGTGTTGCAGATAATGGTAACAATTACAGTACTGTTTATGCTTTGGAAAAATTCCAGGCATATTGAACCTTCACTGGCACTTATAACCCTTTTAAGGTTATTTACTCTATGTTTTGATTTAAACTAAAATTCAGAAATAATGTTAAGTACAGTTATTGTGTCTCACATCCGGGCTTTAACAATATATTTATTATCAGATCTCTCATTCGTCGCTCTGGTGGAAAAATGGTGGTCCTAAATTAGAGTAACTGATATCGTACCGGCTCGGGACCATCACTTAACGTCCCATCCAAAGGACGGCATGCTCAAGATTTTTTTGTGTACATATTTATGAAATAGTAACAACATTTATGGACATTTTTTCAATTTTAGATGAAAAACGTTGGGTTTTTAGAAATGTTATTTAATAATAAAATATATTTTTTAAAAACAAGGTTAATTCTGAATGAGAAGTGCGTCTGAAAGGGGTGTCATTAGACTGAAGATATCTGAAAGACCGGAGGTGACTGTTACTATCAATAAAAAGAGTGAGATGTAAGTCATATTCAACTTTTTTCTAAAATCAGACTTATTTATATTTCTTTTGAAACAGAATAATAAAATAATGCACTGTGATAAAAATAAATTTTTTTATGTTAAATTATAAATATAAATAAATAATAATTGAATTAGTAATAAAATTAATAATAATTAAATGAACAATAAATTACCACATTTCCTGTAGAAGTTTTATAACTCTGGTCTTTTACTAAATTTTGATTTCTACAGTATTTTTCGAAAAGGGCCATAAAAAACTATCAAAAGTTCAATACGTGCAATTTTTAAGAAAGTGCACATAATTTTAAAAAAATGTCAATTAACAAACTTTTCATTTGGATTTCTAAAGAGAAGCCATATTATTTTCTAAATTTTGCAAAAATATTAAATCTAATCCAAAGTTTTAAATTATCTTACTGAGCCAACAGGGAAAATGAATAGCATAGAATTTAGAGAACAAATATTTTGGTTTATTTTTTTAAACCTACATTATAAAATTAAAAACAAAACATTGAAACAAAAATCATAAGAAAAATCGTACAAACTAAATTCTTACAACTATTTCAATTTTTTTTCTGTTTTATATTTTGGCCAAAATCTTCAAATCAAAGTTATATATTTTTGGGCATATATATTTTGTAATTATAAATAAATAACAATAGGTATCTTCTTTGCGGATCAATTTTATTGTTAATACACTCTTAGTTAGTTCATCACATCTTAAGCCTAAACACAACTCTCTCCCAACCTTCACATCTCATCTCAACTCAGACCTTCCAATCTTCGACTCCTCTACACTAATTCAAAACAGCTGATGGTCGTGTTTTGTTTCATGAGTTTTTTTTTTTTTTTGGCTTTATGTACGGTGCATATTAGCCATGTCAATGTGTTATATATAATTATTTCAGACATCCATGGCCCCGGGAGGGAGTTCTATCTACGAAATAAAACTCACTCCCGGACGGGATTCGAACCCGCAAACCATGGTGAGACCATACGACCAAAGCCCTACGCTCTAGCCCGCACGGCCACCATGGCCCCCAAGAGTTGTTTATTTATATTATTATTCACCGATTTAGTTCTTTGTTTTTTTTTTTTATAGAAATAAATATAATTAATTTTTATAATATTAATAATTTGAATGTGTGTATTTTTATACATCACAGCACAAATACCTATTTAAGAAAATAGAAAGTGTTTTCTAACCGCCGAGACGAGATTATTGATTTATCAAGGCGAAATAAGAGTCAGGGATGGTTCTTTTGGTAGAGAAGGTCCTTGGAATTGACTAATAGAGTTTGATATTGAATGGGCGACAGCACCCAGGGGCTTAAGCCATAGAATAGGATGGCTGCCTGTAGTTAACTGCTGGATAAAATAATTATATTATGATAATAAAAAATAATATAAATAATAATAATAATAAATAATTAATATTATCATACTTCCTCTAGAAATTATTGCTGATCTGATATTAAATTTTTATTTCTACACTAGTTTCCGAAAAGAATCCTAATAAAAAAAATATATAAAAAGTTTAAGACATGCAATTTTGAAGAAAGTGAACGTATATAAAAAAATTCTTTATGGTGAGTGAGCTCACAATTGTCTATATTCTACGTCATCTTCACTGTGATGTCACTTGGTTCATGTCTCTCTTAACACTCTTCGATGACTAGATCTCTACCATATTGCACGGCCGGCTTTTGTTGCTTCGACCTTTTGTCGTTTTTCACTTTTAATAAAAGAGAATCTAATAATTAGATAATAATTATTATTCATTGTATATTTATAATTAATAATATCTTAAACAGCTGTTTTTATCAAAATTCCTATAACAGCTGTATATATAAAAATTCAATATTTTGGCGCTTCTGTTCTTTAAAAATAATAATTTATTTTAACAGTATTTTAATATTTATAATCTGTGTACCTTTTGTACATCACAATTAATCTGTTGGTTAATTCCGACATTCCTTCCAGAGGTGTCTTCTTATTTTTTCCGACAATATTTCGGGACTCTTACAAGTCCCTTCTTTCGGTCACTTTGTACCACAGTTCATAGTGACCGGAAGAAGGGACTTGTAAGAGTTTCGAAATATTGTCGGAAAAAAGAATAAGAAGACACCTCTGGAAGAGATGCCGGAATTAAGCAACCATGTAACATCCCAGAGAAGTTTAAGAAACACACAATTAATCTCTTTGTATATAAGGATTCCTGCAAAATGAAGCTTCATTTGAGATGGAACAGTGAAAACAAAAGGCTACACTTTGACTAGAAGGAAGAATGATGCGATGTGACTGTCTGACCGGTTTGGTCTAAATTACGAAGGAAAAAGGACCGTTATCTGCTGAGAGGCTCTTCCAGACCTATGGTAGCCTTGTACATCCTCCCAACTTGGAGAAAGAACAAATTGAAGTCATCGGTGAATCCAAATTGAAGTGCCTGCTCTCCCTCTAAAATCTTCTCCCATTCTGCCGATTTGACTAATAATCGATAGGTGTCGTCTTTAAATAGTTCTGGTTCAACAAATGAAATTTAATGTTTATCCATTCTAAACTAATCTTCCATGAAAATCCTTTTATCAAATTAATGTCATCGCATTCCCATCCTGAACATTCTGTCCAAAGATTGAGACGGGACTGGCCGAGAGACAATTTAAATTAAAATACAGTAAAATCCGGTTATAACGATATTCAAGGGACCAAGAAAAATACATCGTTATATCCGGAACCAAACTGTTAAACCTACATAGAAATGTATGGGCTTGTTAGTAAAAAAAAAAGGTGTTTTACAATGATCATAATGAGAAAGTTTACATATTTTTATTTACTTTTTAAATTTACTTACATACATTTGTAACTGTATACATAAATTATGTATACACATGATTATATATGTATGCATTAATTTTCAACAATAAAATCAGTTATTTTAGTTTGCTTGGTTTTTTTTAAAGTATACATTTTTGCTTAAATGGTTATGGAAGTTCCGAAGTCACGATCCCTACGGAGGCAAAGGAAAGAATCTGAAACTAGGAATATATGCACTAGAAGGGAAGAAAGGAGTTCGAAGAAAATTCGACAAGGGGGAAACGGTATGTTTGAAAATGGTATGACTCGTTGCGCTCGGAAAAAGTAAACAAGAACCGTGTTTAAAACCCTTTCCTATAATTCGTATTTTTCATCCGTTCAAAACTCACACTGTTTTACCCAGTTATGTATGTATGTGCGTATGTACATACATATTATATCGTTATAACACGAATGAAAAAACAACATTTTTTTATATTTTTGATCGTTTTATACGGAATATCGTTATACCTAACATCGCTATATCCGGATTTATTTCTTCACTTTTAAATAGCAAACCAAACTAGATACGGGTTTTACATCGTTATATCCGGAAAATCGTTATAAAAGGATTTTGCTGTATATAGCTACTACTATTCAGCTCTTCCTTATCCATCTCGGTCTGCCACGACTGCAGGACAGAGGCTGGAGTTGACCCGGACAACCGTGGCCTCCTCTACCTCCATAAAATTGGAGGAATGGGGATGGCCTGGCCTCATTGCGATGGTGTTTCGGGAGATCTTGAGCTGAATTTATTTACTATTTATTAATATTTTGTATTATTACCACTTTATATATATTTATTATAATTTTGTACATATTCTTTATCATTTCATAGAGACATTTTCATTTATTTATATTATTTATTCTTCCTTTTTTCACTCTCTCTCTTATATTTCCTCATCGTGTACATATTGCCATTTATTATATTATAATATTTTATTTTTCATGCAATTTGCATATGATTTTATTTTTACCGATTGTAAATTTGGCCAATAAGAAAAAAAAAAAAAAAAAAAAAACTGGTTAATTGCAAAAATAAAATTTTGCACGGTTTCTGCCAAGGAAAGTAAAAATTAATGGTTCAATGGTTTTTTGCATTGGACCAAATAACGAAGGAACCAAAGAGAAAAACATTATAAAATGTTTAAATATTTTTCAATTAATTGATGCCCGGTTTTGCACCTAAAAGCAGTGGCATAGCGAGTTTTCGGGTCACTAATTGGCACCCTCACCACAACCCGTTGCGTGTTTAGTGGCTTGACTAGTAAGCGTAGATCACATTATGATACTATTGAAGAGAGGTTGCAGATCGATAGGAAAGTGACATATAAATAACTATAAAAGTTTTCCAGAACAAAGGATTGAAGGTCATAAATTTCTGGTTATAAAAAAAAAAAAAATTATAAAAATATAATTTCGGCAAAATATTTATTTTATAAGAGGGCGCCAGTAGCTCAGTGGTATGCGTGCTTGCCTTCTTAGCTCAAGATTGTGGGTTCGAAACCCAACCGAGGCCCTTAGTTTATTTTATCTGGGAGGTAAAATAAACTTAAGCACGCCGTCCTTCGGATGGGACGTTAAGTGATGGTCCCGAGACTGTACGATGTCAGATACTCGTTAAAGATGCCTACCCAAGGTGAATAAAAAATTTAGGGTAGGCAAAATTTAGGACTCCCAGAGTAGAGTCGGGCTCATGTCCACCAGAGTGACGAAAGAGCGCTCTGGTAGTAGGCGATATGACCTCGTAGTTAAAGCCCGGGCATGAGTCATAAAACCTAACCTAACCTTTATTTTATAAAAGACTCACATAGAAGAGCAAAAATCAAGATTATCTTCCCAAATTCAGGAGGAGTGCTCCAAGTGGCAGCTTACAGAAACAAGGATTTGGCCGTTTTTATTGACCTAGACATCAAATGGATGCATTTTTATCATGGAAAGTAGTAGCTCTATAACTTCTGCTGATAATACGCCTTCAAACTCTGAACTTCTTAGTTGAAAAAAAGAAAAAACTATTTTCTAATTTATGTTCAACCATTTTTGCGTCTCAAATTTTAATTAATTTATGGTTTGTTGACATCAAATCTACCGATCACTATTTTGGTAACTCGAAGACTGAAACTTGGTACATATGCCTTATTCCGGTGACAATGCATTATAGCCAGATCAGTCGAGCGGTTCATTGTCTATCGGCTACATGTGACATATCATGTCATTCTTTCAGACGTTTGCTTGATTTATGCGAAAACTGTTGGTTCTTTGAAGAAACCGCCTATTACAAAAAACGTTCCTTCTGAAATGCTTAACAATTTGTAATTCAGGTAAATATCTAAAAAGTAAGAAAATAAAACAATAATATAAAAAACAATACAATAATACAAATATATTATTTATTGATCGATATTTTCAGCAGTTATTATTATTATTATTATATATTATAATATATATTATAAAAGAAAGAGCGCTCTGGTAGTAGGCGATATGACCTCGTAGTTAAAGCCCGGGCATGAGTCATAAAACCTAACCTAACCTATATTATTAAATATTTTCTTACATACTAGGTTAGGTTAGGTTTTATGACTCATGCCCGGGCTTTAACTACGAGGTCATATCGCCTACTACCAGAGCGCTCTTCCGTCACTCTAGCGGACATGAGCCCGACTCTACTGTGGGAGTCCTAAATTTTGCCTACCCTAAATTTTTATTCACCTAGGGTAGGGGTCTTTAACGAATACCTGACATCGTACAGGCTCGGGACCATCGCTTAACGTCCCATCCGAAGGACGGCATGCTTAGTAAAAGTTTATTTTACCTCCCAGATAAAATAAACTAAAGGGCCTCGGTCGCGTTTCGAACATGCTGAATTAGTATAAAAATAACACGAGTTATTATATCAATAAATAATAATTTTCTACAGAATAATGAAAATGTTATTTTTTATAACACTGAGATTATTGATACACTTATTATTTTATATATATTTATATTTATATATTTATAATATATTTTCATATCATATATATTCTAGAATGTCAGCTACTTCCGGAAAGTGCATCAATTGTGATGTTTTTTTTTCAAAGAAAAACAACAGGATGTAAAAAAATAAATTCTATGCAATCTGATGCGGACGCTTTAACGAAAAACAAGTGGGAATGTTTATAATGCAAACAGTACCCTTGTTCAACCCCCACGGGGTTTTATTTATTTTCCATTTGTTTACTTCAGAGTTTCAAAACAATGAAAGGAAAGGTTTTACGTGAAGCATGCATGAGGATTATAGGGAAGTGGAGGGAGGGATAAGAAAGAAATTACTATTATTATTATTATTATGAGAATAATAATTATTGAGGAGTGCGCAATTTCTCGTGAAGGCGGTTAGGGTTCGATTTCCGACCATGGCAAAAAGTTGTGGTGTAAAAATCTAATTAAAAAAAAATCTTCATAACATTAAGTTAAAAAAATATAGTACTGTTAACAACCGTTCAAAAAATTACTGCTATATATTGTATTTTGCAAAAATAAAAACGATGTATATTTTACGACATTATAATAAAAATTCATAATAACATATATGTAGATGATATAAACGGAAGTAACAGTAAAAAATGATTTTTTATTTTTTTAATATTGTTTCACCACATCAAAAATGTTGAAAAAATTAGGGCATATTTCGATATAAAAAACACGTATTTTGTAGAAATTTGGTGAGTGTCATTCAAAAACGACATTCGAAAAGGCCATTTTGAATTTTTCTAAAGTAGATCAAAAGTCGAATTTAAATCTGAAGATAATAAAAAAATACTATAGAGGTGTATTTGAAGCATAAGAACTTTTTAAAAAATCGACATTTTCATACTCTTAATAACCGCAAGGAATAAAAAAATATATATATGAAAGTTGCTTTTTTTTTCTCATCGAATAATGGGAGTTGGCAGCTGAAATTTTCAGGAAAAATTTCTTTTTATATGTGCAAACTGTCGGTCAATTGCTCATTCGAAAATCGTTGGGGGCAGTTTTCGTACTCTTATCCGGCTAAACCCTTTAAGGTATCGAAGCAGCTTAACCTGAAGTTTCTTACCGAAAGATCATTTTATAGTTCGTAATATTGATATTTTAATTAAATTCACTACAACGGTAAATAGAACTTAGAATTGCTCAAAACAGCTGACATCAGAGATAAAGAAGTGTGTGCGCGCGCAACCGTCCGACACACACACTTAAGGGGGTCATACACGGTCAGTTTGGCTTGAACACATCGAACTGACACACCAAACTGACGTGTATGGGGTAGAAATGGCATGACATCATGCCAAAAAACTTAACTGATGGTTTGATGAAATTCCATCCAATGGTGTGACACATCGAACTGACGACAAGCCTATTTGACTGTGTGTGGGGTTTGAATCAGTTCAGTTCTTCAAACTAGCCATTCTGCGCCTGCTCCGGCGTTATCAATTATCAAAAGTTAAAATAATTATTTTATTGTATATTTTGATTTCTTTGTTTTATTCCAAAAAAAACAAGATGATGTGACGCACTTAACTGACCGTGTGTAGACAGCAGACCTATCAGTTCGATTTGATCAGTTAAAACTGATCAAATCGAACTGACACACCAAACTGACCGTGTATAGGGGGCCTTACATAGCCCCTACCGAGAGCTAAGATGTTTACACATCAAAAATCTTAATTTGGGACATAAATACAGAAGAAAAATGTTTACAAGTGTATCTTAGAGGAAGGGGGATTTGAGTACAACATGAAATGAGCATAACCGTTATTCAAAAGTAAAGAGTATCATCAAATATAGGAATGTGATGATCTGGAGGATAGGAAGCCACTCATCATGGGCCCCACTGATGATGACCTGCCTAAAGTGCGATGAAGGTGTCATTTACCTGCTCCGGTGGTCTGGCGGATGGGTTATTGTCCTTCACGCACCGACCAAGGCCGAACCTCCCAACTATTCCTTCTCCAATTAGCAAACTGGTTCTACAATTTGAGGAGCAGTCTTAAACAATTGTTAATTTGTTTAGTCAGCTGTGAATAGCGGCAAGTTAAGGACGACCTTCCGCAAGGATTATTTGGGTGCGCTTTGAAAATAACAACTTAACAATTGTTTTGAGGCCTTGGGCTCCTAAGGATAACTTAAATGTTGATGTTTAAATCATTTAAAACACCCCAAATGGTTGCATTTTGAGGGGAAATTAAATAAATTACATACATTCAGATGAAATAAAAAATATAACAAAAACTTAGTCTTTCATCGACCGCAGGAGTAATTCCCACTCCCCCCCCCCCCCCCCCCCAAAAAAAAAAAAATCGTCGGTCACCTGCAATATGCTTTCCCGCGCAAATAATAACTGATTTGATTGAAAATTAATATATGTCTTATTTACTCGAGGATTTATACAAAATTTTGTTAAGTTTTCTTTTGACTGAAAAACTATAGATGTACGGGGGTAAGGTAAGGGTAGGGTAGAAAGAAGTCTGAAACATTTCCAGTGCTCTCCAGAATCCAATACAAAAAGGTTTTATGCCAATTCGTGCAATGATTTTTGTTCCATAAGCGAATGGACAAAATTCGGGGGTGGGTACGGGGGTAAGGCAAGGGTAGAGTAGAAAGAAGTCTGAAAGATTTCTAGTGCTCTCTAGAATCCAATACAAAAAGGTTTTATGCCAAGTCTTGCAATGATTTGTGTTCCATAAGCGAATGAACAAAATGCAGGGTTGGGTACGGAGGTAAGGTAACGGAGGATAGAAAGAAGTCTGAAACATTTCCAGTGCTCTCTAGAATCCAATACAAAAAGGTTTTATGCCAAGTCGTGCAATGATTTTTGTTCCATAAGCGAATGCACCAAATACGGGGGTGGGTGGGGTGAGGGTAGGGTAGAAAGAAGTCTTAGACATTTTCTGTGCTCTATATAATCTAATACAAAACATTTTATGCCAATTCGTTCAATGATATTTGTTCCATAAGCGAATGCGTGTGTGGGGTAAGCTAAACTTATGTCAATAAAGGCCTATTATTTAGCAAGATATATATATTTAAGTATCTTGCGAGTGTAACATAACTTTAAACTACCCAGATTATGAGGGCCTTCTAAGTGGAACTTCTATCTCTTATTGTCACTCAATGAATCACATATCGATTTATAACACAAAAGAGAGTTGAAAAAAAAATAATGGGAAGTGAGGATGCCACTGAATATAGCTTATAGCCCCCCCCCCCCCCCCCCCCCCCTCTACCATCCATTACTAAATAAAAGGTGACAGACCTAGAAACGTTACAGGTTTGTATTGGAACTGTTCCGGGGAGAACGATCTCGTTTACTTGTTCAATTCAACAAGGAATAGTGCCTATTATAAAAACAAATATTTTTTATTTAAACAATTTTTAATGTGTAAACATCTTAGCTCTCGGTAGGGGCTATGTCTGACCGTCAGAGAGTAATTCTCGTTGATGTGAATGCGTAAGTATGTGTGTGTGTCGGAACGTTGCGCGCACAGCGCACACACAAAACTACACTTCTTTATCTGTAATTCAACTGTTTTTGAGCGGTTCTATTGTATTTTTACAACATTATTGATCATATTACCGTTGAAGTGAATTTAACTAAAATATTAATATTACGAACTATAAAATGATCTTTCGTTAAGAAACCTTTAGGTTAAGATGTTTCAATAGCTTTAATTTGTCACAATAAATAAAATTTGTGGTAAAAGAAAATAATATAGCTGTGTAAATCTAAAAAAATATAATATATGATATTACAATATATGTATATACATACTATTATATGATATTATATAATATTGTTATTAATATATAATAATAATAATAACTACTGAAAGTATCGATCAATAAATAATATATAGGTGAGGGCACAGTGGTATGCGTGCTTGCCTTCTGAGCTCAAGGTCGTGGGTTCGAAACCCGGCCGAGGCCCTTAGTTTATTTTATCTGGGAGGTAAAATAAACTTAAGCACGCCGTCCTTCGGATGGGACATTAAGCGATAGTCCCGAGCCTGTACGATGCCAGGTACTCGTTAAAGACCCCTGCCCCAGGTGAATAAAAATTTAGGGTAGGCAAAATTTAGGACTCCCACAGTAGAGTCGGGCTCATGTCCACCAGAGTGACGAAAGAGCGCTCTGGTAGTAGGGGATATGACCTCGTAGTTAAAGCCCGGGCATGAGTCATAATAATTAACTTCAATTGTTTTTAACTTATTTTACTACAAATGAACACGAATCGAAGCATTTCAACATCAAATTCGAAAACTACCACCGCTGTATTCTCGCGGTATTTAAAGAGGCACTACATTCACAGTTGTATATATCTTATTTTAGCTGTCTAAGGATAATAAGTACATATGGACTCAATTGTGGGGTTGTACTCAGTTCCTCCAATCCACAGGAGGTTTTAAAAACAATTTTTCCTACCTCACAAAATTAAAATTCCATTTCTTCTTGACCTTATCAAGTTCCCGACGAAAAAGCGTTCTGGTAGTAGGCGATATGACCTCGTATTTAAAGCCCGGGAGTGAGTTATAATAACTAACTAAAATATATATGAGTACTTTCGGAATTGCTACCATCTTCAGCCACGACTTAACAAATCTGTGTATTCGTACTTACTTTCTCAAAACTGTGTATTCATACAGTTTCATATTGAAAGGTTTTTATAAGTTTTAAATGAGGTTACTATAGTTATATTACTTTGAGTATATAAAAAAATTGAATTTAATTTCCACACAAGGGATATGCCATAATGAAAGGTTTTTTATTAAATATATTGACTTGTTGCCTTTCACAATAAATTAAAAAATGAATAAAATTTTGAATAATAAAAAAAAATTTAAGTTAATTAACTCTATAATTTTAAAAATAAAATAATCTACCATATGGTTGAGTGAAGCTCTTAAAAAAATGAAAAACATATGTTATAAATAACTCCGTAAAAATTTCAAACTACGTTACTTGCACCAATCCAAAAATCCAAAAGTCTCCCGGTGTGATTCTGAAAATTAAGATTATTAAATATTGTGTCCCGATAACGATTGGCGCTTATCTCAAAGGTGTTGATTCGCAAGGCCTATGAGTTTTGAAATGTGAATTTCATTGAGAGAGATTTTGGGGAATTAAAAAGAAATTAAAACATGGTTATGAATTTACAAAAATTGGAAAAATTTATTTATAATTTGCTGATCAGCCATTTAAAAAAAAATATAAAGGTTACTCACGTTCATGACGCCATTGAACTAAATTAAAAATTAACATTATTTACATACAAATATTAAACAAAAAAATTTACATCCTCCATCAGTTCGCCTCTTTTCAATGTTACTTTACATTCTATTCCACTTTCCACCACTTTTTCAAGAGTTATAACTTTTAAATTAGACACCTCGGAACACAGGTTTGTCCTATACCAAGACTGGAGGACAACTGCCTTACACCTTCGAAATGGTAGCTTGATATTGTCTTTCCGTCGCTGTTTTGTTTTCTTGAACTTGATAATTTTCAACTTTACAAAGTTTTTTTGCGTCTTCTTCCTTCGTTTCTTTTTCTTCTTTCTTATTAAATATTCTTTTAATTTTCTGCGGTTTTGATTTTCAATTGGACTCCTACTTTTTTCAAAAACAGTATTCAAACTTCGGTGAAATACACTTTCGGATCATTCTACAGCCTTGGATTGGATCCGTCCTCTATGATTGGATCATTTTTGGAACAGGCTTCCTTTTCAAAATTTTGAGCTGGCTTTTCTTTCTGATGTGGGCAGTTTTTCTCTTATTTTTCTTCTTTAATCTTTTCTTAATAATTAACTGTCTTTTCCTAAAAATTTTCACAACTTTCTACCGACTCGTTTTTTAATTATTGACCTTTTCTTAATTTTGCTTATATTTTCCTGAAATTTTCTTCATTCTTCTTCTTTTAGCTGTTTCATTTTGTTTCTGGGTGCTAAATTAATCCCTTCTGAAAATTTAGTTTCCTTTTGAAGTCGGTGGATCTTGTAATTATTATTGAAAATGTTGGTTGATAACTGTAAGGTTAGGCCTTCAGCCACCTTTTCTTCCTTTTAAAGTTATTCTTACTTTCTTCTTAAACTTGTTTTGTTCTTCAGATTTCCATTTTCTTTTCTTCTTTCTTAATTTTCTTTCTTCTTTTACTTTCTTTTCGTCTTCTAAATTCGGTTTAAAATAAATGTATAGTGGCTTCTAAATCCGTTGCCTTGGCAACGGGCTTGTTTATATTACATTGCCTTCTTCTATTTTTTCTGGAACGAAAATTGTGTTTCTAGAATCACAATTTTTGTTCCAAAGGTTCCCTCTTCATCTGTTTTATCCTGGTCCTTTTTCTGCCTTCATCCACTCCTGTCGTCCTCCAATTGGTCGTCGTGAACCGGCACTTTTGGGTGTCTCTACGCTCACAAACCACCTCAACAAAAATTCATCTCGCACCTGTCACTTCACTTCATTCCCCACTGTCATTTACAACAAATTTACATTAAACAAAAAAAAATTCTTTAGACACTAATTATAAACTGAGCTCAGTCCTTTACAATTTGGACGAGCGGAAGACAAATAAAATTGTCTTTTAAATTTCATATATAAAAAAAAATATTGAACATATTATTATCTAAATGCAAATTTTACTGTAATTAATATCCTTTGGACATATGTCCCAAAACAAACCAAATTTATATTTAATTATAATATTGCCGCTTCACCACTTAATATCTTTGCTTACTTTCCATCTTTCTTTCTATCTTAATCTCAAAAAAAATTTATATTCTACTTCAAATCATAAATAAAAAAAATAATAATTGGGTTGCTTTTCTAAATTCAGTTCCTCATTCCTCATCATCATTTTCTAAATATTTCTTCACATATCTTTGGTTCAATTAAAATTCAACTTCCTATGTCAACTTCTCAAGTTCCAAAATTCCCCCCTACAAAGTATAAATATTTCTTATCCCATTATTTCGACGTTACCTAGGCCTTCGCCCATTCCCTAACTCCTCCTATAGCTCAAAAAAAAACTTCAACTTCTTAATCTCAAAAAAAAATCCCTAATAACTTCTTATATCATCGTAGATTATTATTCTCATATATCGTCGCAGAAAATGTGGATCCTCCCTTCCTTGGGTAGGCTATCTCACAAAAAATATAAATATCTAGCTATCTATTCTCTAATAGCTCTAACTTCCTCAATAACTTCCTCAAAATCTAAGTTTTCAGTAACGTCTGGTAAGTCTCAAAGAAAAAATTATCCCCATGTATTCTTATTATTTTATTATTAATCATATTACATCCCCTTTTATCTCAAACAAAACATATCTAGATGAAACTATTTATAAAATTCTTAATTCTTCCCGCGAATAATCATCATCTTTTCATTCTCTACCCTTAAAAAAAAATCGTCGACTCCGTATATATTAACTTGCCATCATATCCACCTATCTTTCTTTTCCTACGGTCTTACATTTTTCATTAAATCCTAATTCAATTGTTACATATTTAGTTCAAAACACAAAAAAAATTTTATAATATAATTATTTTAAAGTAAACAAATTCCTACATACTATCGCGATCATCCACTCTTAATCCTTTTATACTAGCATACATTCCTCTAAACCTAAATTAACACATCTACACTATATACAAATAAAATCATAAAAAAATGCAAAATAATACAAAATCCCCTCCTGTGTATTGTGTAAGTTGAGTAATGTAAAGTGATTTCGTTTCTTAATGTTGTGTTGTCCGTACGGTGTAACAAAAATGTATCAAATAAATCATAAATCCCCGAAATAATGTATGTTTTATGTGTATTAGCTTTGTCTAAGTGTTCCTGAGATTGGCTGGGTGCGGCTCCCACAGGATCAGCTAAAAATCCTTCTCTGGCCCCCAGTTGGACCGTTCCTTCCAGATACTGACCCCCAATGCCAAAGAGAGGAGGCAATCTGCACTCCCTCTCTCCGACACCAAGCGACAGCTCTGTCGGGAACCAGTCCTGTGACTCGACATACAGGAAGCGCGTCAAGCTTCGGAGAGACCGGGCTAGTTCTCTGTCTACTGTTTCAGGCTGGGCAAGTGCAGACGCCAAATACTGCAAGAGACCTAATTGTCTCCGCCTGCTTATTTGCAGGGGATCAATTAGTCTCCGCTTGCTTATTAGCTACTAAAAACAAAACTAATCTACTTCATTTATTCCATCTTGCATTCTCGATTAATTACTACATATAATATTAAATTCAAAAAAAATTCTAATAAAAAATCCTATATATATCTTTAATTACATGAAAATCGGATATCCCTATTCAAAAGTACGGTTACCGGTCACTAAATGAACGGTTCACTTTACGAACCAGGTCGATCACCTTCTGTACTAGTTCGGTCTCGTTCATCATAAACTAACTAGTTCGGTCATGTTTATAACCTCTCCATGGGATGTTACCTTCTCTCTACCCCTTTGTTTACAAACACCATTTCGAAATAAAATTAACATCATGATTACGTTCTATTAACCTAATACAAGCCCTTACCTTAACATATTATAAATTTAACAACAACACTAGTATGTATTCCAAATAAACTTCATTCATACAATATTCATTTATTCTTTTATCAATTGCAAATATCATTTATCCGTAGTTTTCTGTCTAAAGTTTTGCTCAGTTCGTCTGTCTGTTATTGTCTATAACTCATTCGAGTTTCAAAAATAGTTACTTACTGTAAGTTCGGCTGATGCAATTAAATAATTACAGAGCCTTAGAGGAGCCCCTGCTTTCTTCTTAATGCCGCGCCTTATTATGTCTTCAAATATCTTCCTCCTCCCACTAAATAAAATTTTACGTAGTCTGTCTGTCAGTACTGCGTCATCTTTCTCATTTCCCCTTATTTCATAAATTTTCACTTCAGTTCTTCTGTATTGTATTCTAAAAATGTCTTCCACCTGGTAACTAGTCTCATGTAAATTCTTTCTTAAATAATTTTTCCATTCATGCACAACAGCCATACTATCATATTTTCTTAATTCTACCTTAGTTTGCACTAACTGATATTTCATTTTAATTTCTCCCTTGGAAAGAAATTTTCTTACCGATTTTACTCTACTTTGGAAAGTCTTTTTAACTGTTAAATCTGTCCTTTCATTTTCTAAACTATTTCTAGAACTAATTTCCGAGACTATTTTGACTTCCTCTACTAAAATTTCTAAGTCTGTTCCTTTTTCTATTTCTACAGTTTGAACCTTTCCCATTCTCTTACTGATTTCTTCCTTTAATTTTGACATGTCCCCTTCTATTTGACTAATTCTTTCTGAATTGGTTTCTATTTTGCTCCCTAATTCTACAACTCCCTTGAATCCTTCCTCCTGAATCCCTTCTACCCAGCTAATCCTTTCAGAAAGTTCAGCTGTTTGGACGCTGTTGTCCTCCCTAACTCCTAACAACTTTAACTCGAAATTTTGACAGCGTTCCTCCCAATTTTCTTCCGCGGCATCTATTTTACGGATTACCTCCTTCACTTGACCTTCCATTTTTTCTTTGAAGTTGCTTATTTTTTGATTAAATTCCCCCTTTAAACTTTCTGCTACCTGATCAACTTTGTCTTCTAACTCTTGATTTTTTATTTCTAAATTCCCTATTTGATCCTTCAAGCTGTCCACCTGCTTATCTAATCTCACCTCTAAATCTTGAATGTCCCCTCTCAAATTAGTCATATCCCCTCGTAAATTTGTCTCTATGTTTCTTAATTTGTCCCCCATTTCCCTTTTTAAATTTGTCTCTAAATTTTGAGATTGGTCCCTCATATCCCCTTTTAAATTTTCTATATTTTGAGACTGCTCTTTCCTTAAATTTGTCATATCATTTTTTTGTTCCGCCATACTCTGATTGAGATTTGCTAATTGCTGGGTCATTAATTCCATGAATCTATCCATCTTGTCTGGTTTCTCTTCTATTTTCTCTGTTATCTCTATCTCTATCTCTTTTTCCTCCTCAACAGTCGCAACTATGTCTTTATCTACCCCCTCCATTTCTCCCTCAAAACTATCTGTATCAGCTCGCGAATCATCCGATCCTACTGTGCTATTTTGTTCGGCCTCTACTTCCAACATTCTCTTACTCTCGCCTCTCGTGGTTGGCATTTTAATAATTAAATATAACTCAAAAAAAAATTATTATTAAAAAAAAATATTGCAGCGGCAAAAAAAAATTAGGTTCAATATTATTATTTATATGTAATAAAAATTCATATAATATATTCCCCACTCTCCCAACGAAACTCATATCTCCCCATGGCCTTATTCTTCCTGATTTTAAATAAATGCATCTTTTAGGCATATTTACTCTTTATTAAAAAAATATTTCGGTGACTCTATGCGAGTTATTTATTGGTCAAAGAATGCAAAAATAAAAAAAACAAGAAATTATCCTCACAAGGAGATGCCATAATGAAAGGTTTTTATAAGTTTTAAATGAGGTTACTATAGTTATATTACTTTGAGTATATAAAAAAATTGAATTTAATTTCCACACAAGGGATATGCCATAATGAAAGGTTTTTTATTAAATATATTGACTTGTTGCCTTTCACAATAAATTAAAAAATGAATAAAATTTTGAATAATAAAAAAAAATTTAAGTTAATTAACTCTATAATTTTAAAAATAAAATAATCTACCATATGGTTGAGTGAAGCTCTTAAAAAAATGAAAAACATATGTTATAAATAACTCCGTAAAAATTTCAAACTACGTTACTTGCACCAATCCAAAAATCCAAAAGTCTCCCGGTGTGATTCTGAAAATTAAGATTATTAAATATTGTGTCCCGATAACGATTGGCGCTTATCTCAAAGGTGTTGATTCGCAAGGCCTATGAGTTTTGAAATGTGAATTTCATTGAGAGAGATTTTGGGGAATTAAAAAGAAATTAAAACATGGTTATGAATTTACAAAAATTGGAAAAATTTATTTATAATTTGCTGATCAGCCATTTAAAAAAAAATATAAAGGTTACTCACGTTCATGACGCCATTGAACTAAATTAAAAATTAACATTATTTACATACAAATATTAAACAAAAAAATTTACATCCTCCATCAGTTCGCCTCTTTTCAATGTTACTTTACATTCTATTCCACTTTCCACCACTTTTTCAAGAGTTATAACTTTTAAATTAGACACCTCGGAACACAGGTTTGTCCTATACCAAGACTGGAGGACAACTGCCTTACACCTTCGAAATGGTAGCTTGATATTGTCTTTCCGTCGCTGTTTTGTTTTCTTGAACTTGATAATTTTCAACTTTACAAAGTTTTTTTGCGTCTTCTTCCTTCGTTTCTTTTTCTTCTTTCTTATTAAATATTCTTTTAATTTTCTGCGGTTTTGATTTTCAATTGGACTCCTACTTTTTTCAAAAACAGTATTCAAACTTCGGTGAAATACACTTTCGGATCATTCTACAGCCTTGGATTGGATCCGTCCTCTATGATTGGATCATTTTTGGAACAGGCTTCCTTTTCAAAATTTTGAGCTGGCTTTTCTTTCTGATGTGGGCAGTTTTTCTCTTCTTTTTCTTCTTTAATCTTTTCTTAATAATTAACTGTCTTTTCCTAAAAATTTTCACAACTTTCTACCGACTCGTTTTTTAATTATTGACCTTTTCTTAATTTTGCTTATATTTTCCTGAAATTTTCTTCATTCTTCTTCTTTTAGCTGTTTCATTTTGTTTCTGGGTGCTAAATTAATCCCTTCTGAAAATTTAGTTTCCTTTTGAAGTCGGTGGATCTTGTAATTATTATTGAAAATGTTGGTTGATAACTGTAAGGTTAGGCCTTCAGCCACCTTTTCTTCCTTTTAAAGTTATTCTTACTTTCTTCTTAAACTTGTTTTGTTCTTCAGATTTCCATTTTCTTTTCTTCTTTCTTAATTTTCTTTCTTCTTTTACTTTCTTTTCGTCTTCTAAATTCGGTTTAAAATAAATGTATAGTGGCTTCTAAATCCGTTGCCTTGGCAACGGGCTTGTTTATATTACAATATATAAAAATATATATTTATTTTAATAAGCACTTACTATTTCAATTTGTTTTTTTATTATTAAGCTTTCAATTTGAGACAAAATTGTACAATGTGTTCCTTCAATTCTTTACTGTAAAGGAGGAAGGAAGGGACAGGAAAAACCATTGTAGGGTCTGGTACATTTCGGAATGTAAACATATTGAACTTCCATTTAGTATTTGTTAAGTCGTCGCTGAAGATGGTAGCAATACAAAAAATGCTCACATACATTATATGCATTTTGTGAAATGGACAATATTTAAAAAAATATATGTTTTCATTATATTTTATTAAATGTTTCGTAATATCTCTGCAGAAAATGTTAAGTATTATGATTGTGCTCTTTCCTGAAATCTGTGGATATTTGTTCATTTATAAAACCATCCAATTAGAACCAATTAAAAGTTTATATTTCACTGAAAGTTAGTCATTTACAGTCAAATATAATATAATTATCGACATTAACACGATACGAACTTTAAATTACTTTTCCTATAAATAACCAACAAATCCTTCGTAATACGTTCACATAACTGGATTCAATATTTTTCTGTATTAAAAAATAACAACTTTAGCAAACGCACCGGTGATACATGTGCTTTTTTTTTTTTTTTTTTACAAAAGTAGGTAGTGAAACAGCGGAAAACATAGTGTTCATCTTCAGTTATGCAGAAAATTAGAGGCATTTCGTCGGAATGGTAATGTCTCATGTGTTACAAAACTGTTACAAGGAGACAAAATCGTAGGAAGGAAGTAACAGTTTTCTAAGTACTGAAATATGGCACTTTATTTTCTTGTCTGTAATATTCTTCACGAATCCTTGTGAAGAAATGAATAGAATGGCTCTAATAACATGATGACATGTTGAAATGTGGCCATAACTAGTAATATATTAAGATAAATATGTATTATTGTCATTATATTTACATGTTATTTGAAAGGAGAAAAACATATACCTGTTTAAGAGCAGACTTTGATTGGAAAAGTGGTTGTAATCACAATTATCACGGCCTTTCGGTCTCCCAAATATTTTTATTGTTTACAAGTTTCTTCACGATCCAGTATCTATAGTATCTAATTCTTACTGTACCGTTTTACAATATATCGTTTTGTCAAAATACAATATATTAGATCAGGTTAGGTTTTATGACTCATACCCGGGCTTTAACTACGAGGTCATATCGCCTACTACCAGAGCGCGATTTGCCTAAATTTTTATTCATCTAGGGCAGGGGTCTTTAACGAGTACCTGACATCGTACAGGGTCGGGGACCATTGCTTAACTTCACATCCGAAGGACGGCGTGCTTAAATTTATTTTACCTCCCAGATAAAATAAACTAAGGGCCTCGGTCGGGTTTTGAACCCACGATCTTGAGCTCAGATGACAAGCATGCATACCACTGAGCTACTGGCGCCCTCTACAATATATTATATTTTTGACTTCTGAATTTTAATATCGTTTCTTGACTTGCTTTGTATCACCCTGGTGACCATTTTCAATGGTGTTGTTACCTAATTATTTACGACATCCATGGCCCCGGAAGGGAGTTCTATCTACGAAATAAAACTCACTCCCGGACGGGATTCGAACTCGCAAACCAAGGTGAGACTATGCGACCAAAGCCCTACGCTCTAGCCCGCACAGCCACCATGGCTCCCTGGTTAAAGAGTTTTGCAAGGCCTAAAAATGAAATGTGAGACACTTTTAAGTTATCACTCTTTGGATAACCTTGTATTATGGTAAATTAATTGACAAAATATAAGTTATTTAGTTATTGTGACTCATGCCTGGGCTTTTAATTTCGAAGTCCTAAATTTTGTCATCCTAAATTTTTATTCACCAAGGGTAGGGGGTCTTTAACGAGCACCTGCCATCGGACCATCGCATAATATGCCAACAGAAGGAACGCATGCTGAAGTTTTCTTTACTTTCCGAATAAAATAAATTAAAGGCCTCGGTCGAGTATCGAATCAGCGATCTTGAGTTTAATAAGCAAGCATGCATACCACTGAGCTATCGGCGCCCTCAAAATATAATATTTTTGTACTGAACTACACTTGAGTATGCCAGTATGACATCCAATCGAAAAATAATGGGAAGACAGAAAAGCTACCGGACAGAATGGAAAGTATTTAAAAAAAAAAAAACGAATACCTCTAATAATAAAAACGAGATCGATTTAACAGAGTAAAAAATTTAGTTATACAATTATTTTTATTTTATTTCTATAATAATATAGGTAATAATAAATATATAATAATTATTTATTTATTTATTTTTATATTTTTCTTGGTCTTCCTATTCATAGCAGTAATGAAGAAAACAAATTCGTGAAGGGCAATGACCATCAGGTACGTTAGCAGAGAGTTAAGGTAAATATATGCAGAAAAATGATAAATAAAGCCAGGTAGTCTTTGTTGACGTATCCATTAGTCCATGTTTGTTAACAAACGTTTCTTCATATTCGACTAGTATTTATATGGAGCATTCTTGTCTTCCAGTTGTCCAATGACTTTTATTTATTCACTGTGAAGATTTTTTCCATAACTTTGGATACATTAGACGTAACTATTTTTACGATTTTCTATTTCTCCGTTCCAATGAGGTAAAGAGGAAATGATAAAACCATTTCTTCTCTGAAGAAACTCACCATACGTAAAAAAACAGAACACTTGGCAACAATCCAAAACTGTACAGACACGTGATGTTTATAGAAGGAATACGTTCATTATGTTCACAACACCACACACATTATCAGATAAACAACCAAGAAGATTGATCAGGACTTGGAACCTCAACGTATTTATTATATTATTTGTTTTTGGGACTCATGCCCGGACTTTAACTACGAAATAATATAGCCTATAAGCAGTGCCGGATTAATAAATAGGCAATGTAGGCAGTTGCCTATTGGCCCCGCGCCTCTGGGAGGCCCCATAATCCGAAACAAAATAATATTTATTTAATATTGAAAAAAAATTGAAACCTAGTTTTTCTATTCTTAAATGTTATTATATTAGGTTAGGTTTTATGACTCATGCCCGGGCTTTAACTACGAGGTCATATCGCCTACTACCAGAGCGCTCTTTCGTCACTTTGGTGGACATGATCCCGACTCTACTGTGGGAGTCATAAATTGTCTCTACCCTAAATTTTTATTCACCTAGGGCAGGCCTTTTTAACGAGTACCTGACATCGTACAGGCTCGGGACCATCACTTAACGTCCCATCCGAAGGATGGCATGCTGTCAAGTTTCTTATACTTCCTAGATAAAATAAACTAAGGGCCTCGGCCGGGTTTCGAACCCACGTTCTTGAGCTCAGAAGGCAAGCATGCATACCACTGAGCTACCGGCGCCCCTTGTATTTATTTGTATTGAACACAGTATGGGCATTGTGAAATATTAATCTATAAATAACTGATTTATTGTTTATCCTATCCTTTATCTTAAGGTTTCTCAGTAATACAAAATATAATAATGTTAATTTAAAATGTTAAAAATCCCAGACACAAAAAATGAAACTTTAAAAGAGGGGGGGGGGGGGGGGGGGGGCTTGAAGGGCTTAGGGGGGAGGGGCTTGACTTAATAAACATTTGAGCTCGAATTCCAAGTCTCTAGCTGTAATAGAGACCGAGATCCCTACAGAGGCTCTGTAAAGTAGTTCTTCACATATACAATTTCGTGTCTATACATTCATTCTATCAGGAGTTATCGTGTTCACAGACAAACAGAATTTTTTTTTTTCATTTTTTGGATCGTTGGAAAACATGAAATTCCGTTGATAACTCCATATAGAATTTTTGACTTATTACATAACTTCCCCTATACTTCGTATAGCTGTGGAAGTAAAATGTTTAACTTAAAATTTTCAAGTACATTGTTAAGTGAAGAAAACCCCCCCTCCCCTTCCTAAGTACAACGAATGAATGGCTATATCTATAAAAAAATTATATTATTGGTGTTCCTTTCTCTTATAAATTCTCACGAGGCTCTCTACGTCTTGCGTAAAATATTACTATAACTAAAGATAAAAAAAAATATTAACCTACATTAGCCACTTTACAAAACAAAGAGGTGTTGTTTTTATTTTTTTTCATCCACACGTGAGGTTTGTAAAATAACTCACAGCTACATTGCGATATTAGCCACAGCTATATACGAAGTAAGTATAGGAGAAGTTATGTAAACTTGATGCAGAGTTTTCAACGGAATTTCATGTTTTCCGACCACCTAATTCTGAAAATGATAAAAAAAAAGTCGTCTGTGAATCACCTGCAATGTACTTTCCCAGGATTCCCCGCTCCAAAATCGGTCGATTTTTTGAGTTAATATTCAACAAGGTTGACATACATATGGGCTCCTAAATCCTCATAATAAATTCATTTCGTCGGCAGTTTTTGAATTGAGCCTTCTCCCTTGAACCCCCCCCCCCCCCCCCCTCCCCCTTCCCTTCAGCCAATATCTCTGAAATTTGACAAGTTATGTCCTCATTGAAATTTTACTTTAAATATGAATTTTCATGTCGATACATTCATTACAAGCGTAGTTATTAGTGTTTTTGAGTCGTCATTCCCCTAATTCTCCCTTTCACTTTGGCCGAATTGACTGAAAATCGATAGGGGTTGTTCTTACTTTTTGAAGTCAATAGATACAATAAAAAAATTTAAATTTCAACTAAAAATGTTCATCTTAGAGGAAACCCTTTACACGGAAACGGAATTTTATTCTCACTGTTCAAAAGGAATAATATATTCACAATAAATATCTAAATATCTATAACAACAATGATAAAAATTTATATAGTAAAACAACAACTTATATTTTTATTTTAAAATATAAAAATTATGAAATTATATTTTTCTTATCTGGCTCTACACACGATTTTATAATTTTATACAAATTATTTAATTTTAAAGTTTAATATCTGATTATTGATAATTGAATTTACTACTTGCGGTCTGCGGTCCTTGCGAGGGTGATGATGTTGGATCACAATTCAATCTATGTACAGCCATGAGGGGGACAACGCTTGTACAACTATACTGTCCTCGTGGCTATTTCTCATATCCGGTTGTCTCGTCCTGCCATCCTCACAGAAATTCCAGGAACAGATCTTCCCGCCTTTCATAGATTTGGTACCTTTTAAAACTCACTACCTCTTCATAACAGTGACCATTAAACATTCATATTGTCAAACTTTTTATTTTTACATCTGTTCTGGTCCAAATAAAGTGTGTTGTTGTTTATTTATTCTTCTCATCCATTTCTATTTTCTTTTATATTTTTATTTATTTATTTTTTTTAAAACACAATAACTGTTTATATTTCATTAAATTTTATTAATTTCGATATAAATTAGTTGTTTTAATTAATTGAAACATTACTTTTTTAAACAAGTTCGCGCCCCCCCCCCCCCCCCCCCCCCCCCCAAATACTATAAATTTACATAAAGTGATGTAGTGGTCAAATCGACACACTACAATATATATATATAATAACAAAATTTGTTATTTAATGTTATTTAATTAATTTAATTAAATAATAATAATTAAATTAAATAATAAATTAATTTAATTTAAATTTGTTATTTAATGTTATTTAATAACAATAAAATACGTAGTAAATAACTAATACAATTAATGATAATAATAAAAATATTAAACAAAAGTAATTACGCTAAAAACAATAGGATATTGTAGGAGTATCTCTGCCAAGAAAATAAAAATGAAAAGAAATGCAATTAATAATAAGATTTATTATTAATCCCGTTTTATGATTGGGATTAGAGTGCCCTCGTTTTTCTGCCAATTATTAGACGGAAATATGTAACTGTCCATATGAGGCACAACTTCCCTGTCCTCTCCAACATCCGGCCATCCACAGAATATAGACTCGTTTTTCTATATTTATTTATGCAGTTTTCATATATTGAGAGCTGCTCTTTTGTTTAGAGAACTAGAGATGGAAAAAACACACAATAATATTGAATATAAATACTTCGTTTTAATAAATTTCGGATACCTATCTAAATATAAATATTTCATTCTGTCCAGATATTCACAGATCAAGACAGTCATGAAATTTTTATTTCTTTTATTTCTGGATTAAGAGGTCGGATGGAATCCTCACACGAGACTGAAAAGACAAGAAATGAACAGATGTTATAAACTTTTACTAAGACCAATAGACAAAAGATCCAAATTAACTTTGAAAACAAAACGACTTATGTACAACGCAATACTCAAACCTATGTGGATTTACTGAATCTAGGAACTGAACTCTAGGATTCTGCCAAGGCTTCCAATCTCCAGCGCACTCAATCCTTTCAATCAAAAATCCTTCCTAAAAGAGCCAATGCTCCATATTACGTCACCAACAAACAGAATGAATCTGCGGAGAGATGTGGAAGTGGACAGAAAGTCTAGAGAGAGAGAGAGAGAGTTGTTTTTAGGCTTAAGGTGAAGTGAACCATGTAGGTGTAACGTAACAGTGAAATAGATGCGTAAAGGTACTTTTATTTATTTATATGTTTATATGCCCAAAATATAAAAACAGAAAAAAGACTGATATAGTTTTAAGTTATGAGTTCGTAAGATTTCTTTTTGTAAAATAATTTCAATTTTTCTTTATTTCCAATCTCAGTTAGTCAATTAATAATGTAGGTTAAGATAAATAAACCCAATGTTTTTTCTCTCATACTATGCTATTCATTTCCCTGTTAACCCAGTAAGATAATTTATACCTTTGGATTAGATTTATTATTTTTGTAAAATTTAGAGAGAAAAAACAATATGGCATCTCTCTAGTTTTAGAAGAAATTGAATTACACGTCTTGAACTTTCGATATTTTTTAGGGCCCTTTTCGGAAATTACAGTAGAAGTCAAAATTTAGTAGAAGACCAGCTATAATTTCTACAGGAAATGTGATAATTTTATTATTTATTATTAATTTTAATTATTATTTACATTTTTTAAAATGACCACAGCGTAATTGATTAATTCTTGCTGGGGAAGCTCATCACTGACGACTTTTTTTATAGTTCAAACATGCTTATAAGATAAATTAATTTTTATTTTCTTAAAATGTTCTACATGTCCAGGCTATATATATATATATTCGATATACTTATGGGCGAATGCCAAAAAATATTAATTGATAGTGTGGAAGAGATTAAGCAGTCACTCTAACCACCAAGCCAGTTTGGAGGTACGCCCCCCCCCCCCCCCCCCCCCTCTCCCCTTGTTATTCCTTATGTTTTCCCGTTTGACTCCATTTGGTACAAGGCACAGATAGTCGCTGTGGGGTCAATGTCGGGATCGTCTCCAGAACGACACGCCAACACTTCACCCCAACAACCCGAAATCAACTTACCCACTGGAATTCTCTCATTTTAGTATTACCCACATTTCATTAAAATGGAGTAAAACAATCAGAAACAAGCAAATCGGTTTTAAACCAGTAATTTTCAGCATTGTTCATTGTTTTGACCTAATTTTCTCAGTAGCTATAATATTAATAATATTTATTTCCGTTCAGCCATAATATGGTAATTGGATATGTCAAACAAGTTTGTACATCGAAACAGCTCATGAATTATATATTATAATGAATTATATACATCAAAGGATATTAAGACTAAGAATGCAAACACTTTTTTATTTTTGTATTTACAAATAGATATTTACAAGTGTATAAAAAATAAATACAACAAGCAAATGTGCTAGAAGTGAGAGATAATGGCAATATCGAAATGTCAAGGGGATAAATCACCCAGTGGTGACACTCCTTAGTCACTGAGTTACTCTCATTTGTATCTTACCATTGTCACTGCTGCTGCTGAAGAGGTCTCTAGGCCATTGACGCTTAAGCCGTCGTTGGAGAAGTATGGCAGAATGGAGGGCACGGATAAGAGAATTATTGTAGGAAATAAGAGATAAGAGGAAAATGAATCTCTAATACTTGGAATGAGCAACTTCGGTGACAAAAGGTACGTTAAGGTCAGTCTGAAGATTTTTGTTGAAGATTAATTATTTTTTTAAACAGAAGAAAAAAAAGGTTAATAATAGAAGAGGGTTAGGGGTTAGGGTTTATGACTCATGCCCGGGCTTTAACTACGAGGTCATATCGCCTACCACCAGAGCGCTCTTTCGTCACTCTGGTGGACATGAGCCCGACTCTACTGTGGGAGTCCTAAATTTTGCCTACCCTAAATTTTTTATTCACCTAGGGTAGGGGTCTTTAACGAGTACCTGACATCGTACAGGCTCGGGACCATCGCTTAACGTCCCATCCGAAGGACGGCGTGCTTAAGTTTATTTTACCTCCCAGATAAAATAAACTAAGAGCCTCGGTCGGGTTACGAACCCACGTTCTTGAGCTCAGACGTCAAGCACGCATACCACTAAGCTACCGGCGCCCTCTAATAATAGAAGATAAATTATTGAATAATATTGCAACTATTTAATAAAATTTGGAACAATGTTGATAGGTACAGCTAGCAAAAATAATAAAATCGAGAACCGATTGAGTAAGAATATAATATAACTTAGGCGTATTTACGAATTTAAGATTTTCATTGTTTTTAAAAGGGGAATATTTCGGTGAGAAGGGGAAAACTGAACGACAAGTACGTAAGGGAATATTAAAATTTACGAGTGAAAGTAGATCAGGACATATATATTATGAATTTGCCCGGGCTTTAACTACGAGGTCATATCGCCTACTACCAGAGCGCTCTTTCGTCACTCTGGTGGACATGAGCTCGACTCTACTGTGGGAGTCCTAAATTTTGCCTACTGTAAATTTTTATTCACCTAGAGTAGGGGTATTTAACGAGTACCTGACATCGTACACTCGGGACCATTGCTTAACGTCCCATCCGAAGGACGGCGTGCTTAAGTTTAGTTTACCTCCCATAGGGTCTCGGTCGGGTTTCGAACCCATGTTCTTGAGCTCAGAAGGCAAGCACGCATACCACTGAGCTACCGGCGCCCTCTAAGTTTTATTACATGTTGGTACAATATTGGTACGTCTGCTGTCAGTAATCGGTGAATTTAAATTGAGGAGGGGATGGGATTTGTACAGTTGGATTTATTTAAACAATGGATTTAACGAAAACGAGGGAAGAGAGACAGGATCCTGTGAAAGATTTCCAAATGGTTAGCGTTAACAAAGCCCTCATTACCTCTCTGTAGACTGGTCAGTTCCGCTCAGGTCTCTGGTTCGAGCCTCTTTCTCAATTATACTCCTATCAGAGACCACCTACTCAAGAAAGTTCAGACAGTTGCCTAGGTCGAAAACCGTCTACGAAACGCTAATAACGAGTGTTGGTCGTTTCTCCTTCCATTTATGCGAAATCATTAGAGCTACATTACTGAAATTTTGCATAAAATGAAAGAGTGAAATAAAATATATAAACTAATACGTAAACAAATAAAAAAAATGTCGGTGAATAATCGACAATGTACTTCCCCAGAACGAATTAATAAACTAAACTGTTGTTCCCCTTCCTAAACCAGTCGGCAGTAGGCGCTAATATTCTATAGTTGACTTACATTAGGGCTCCTACATCTTCATACTAAATTTTATGTCGATAAATTCATTCGTCGGCAGTTATTAGGGTTTTTGAAATAGCTCCTTCCCCTGAAGTCTCTTTTCCTTCGGCCGATATCGCTGAAATTGCACAGGTTATGTCCTTATTGGGTTTTGACTTATGTCAATATATATAAAAATTATGAAATTTCATGTCGATTCATTCATTACTGCCGAAGTTTTGTGTTGAGCCCTCTCAGATCCCTTCCTTCTATTCGGTCAATTCCGCTGAAAATTAACAAGTGTTGTCCTTATGAGGTTTTGAATTCACATATGAAATTTTGTAACGATACATTCATTACAACGGCAGTTATTAGAGTTTTTGAGTTAATCCTCTCCCTATAGATGTGGAGAAGAAGACGAAACGGCGGCACACTTCCTGGGTATCTGCTCGGGATATGCGCGAACGAGATTCCACATCTTTGGTAGAGATGCAATCGCAGAGGAAGACTTTAGAAGATTAGACTATGAGAGCATTCTTAGGTTCATTAAGGAAACTGGGAGACTGAGCACTCCATGAAGGGCTTGGTCCAGGTAGTATAAGTATAGTATAAATATAAACATATAGTCAATATAATAAGGGGGAAGCCCAGCGCTTCCAGGGAAGGGATAAAAGCACTGAATGCTTAGGTCCCTAGGTGTAATACACCAGCCCTTTATATTATTTAATAATTTATTAATAAATTAATATTAATTAATCCTCTCCCTAATCTCTCCTTCCCCTTCGACAGAATTTTCTGAAAATCGATAGATGTGTTGTACTTAGAATGTTCTTGATTTACATGTAAAATTTCATGTCGATACATTTATTCTTTCTGGAGTTGAAGGGTTCACAGACAGACAGACTTTTTTTTCTTCATATTTGGAATCTGGAGGTCGAAAAGATGAAATTCTGTTGAAAACTTTTACTTCCAATCCCCTGCATCAGATCCAAAATGTTTTCATCAAATTGGATGATTTAATATTTCGTTAGATTCTGACCCAGCTACAATGAGAAACCTAATTAGGTTGAGAGATGGAGCGATGGATGATAAGAGGTGAGTGGTCGCTGGTCGCTCTCTCCGGTCTGTGGGACTTGGGCTAATGTGAGAAACAACATTCGACATCCGCCCAGTCAAGTCATATCGGATAACTGGCCTGTCACCTCACTCACCGGTCAAAGACATCAAGAGGCTCCAGAAGATAAGATGCCATTACTCTTCACATTCCCAGGCGTAAGAGGTTACATTGGCGACTGAATTTTGAACAATCAAAAACTCAAAAATGTTTAGAGATATCATAATTTTCCGTAGGACCAAACTTGTAAATCACGTTGAGATCTTTCCAAATTCGTCCTTAGAAACTTAAAAATCTTACCAGAAAGAACTTAAATAACTGTGTGAAAAGTCATATTTTTACATTCTTATATCTATAGTATTAGGAAATATTGTAATCGTGCGAAAATCCGAGATCGAGGTTTCAACGGATTTTCACGTTTTTCGCGATGATGTCTCTCTGTGTGTGTGTACATGTTATAGAAAAGTTGTGAGCACTCTAACGCAAAAATGATTGTAGCTATTGAACCTAAAATTTGAAATGAAGGAGTCACATGGGCTAACTTAGATCTGATTAGATTTTGGCCAAAATCAGACGAAAATTAAGACCAGTTTCCTCCGGGACCTAAGTACATATTACAAGATAGTTTATGTTTATGACCCAATCAAAATTAGTTTCAAGTAATAGTTGTAGAGAATAATAAAGTATACAATTTATATGAAATACGATTTTTCACAGGTCGTCCGGTTTTCATATTACATGCAGAAAATCATGTAGAAATATAGTTTTGAAACACATATTCTTAGACGTATCCTTGATTTGCCCGAAAACGGTTAGTCCTATCGAAAATTGATTCTTAGCGAAAATGTTCCTTACAAAGTTTCTAATCAATAATGAGTCTTCAGATTGAAATCTGAAAATAGCATCAATACGACAAAAAGTAATTTTTTTTTTTAAATATAAAAATTGATAAAAATATATGTGAGGTGGCCATTACAGATTTTCTTATACCAACAACACTTACAGAACACTCTCTCTCCCCCTCCCCTTCTCGAAATCATTTCATTTTGTCCCTTTGAATCTTGAGAGTAGACATTCTTAAGCCCAGTAATGCCAGTATGAAATAATTTTGAGAAGGGCGAGAGAGATCACTTGAGCGTGGTTGGCATAAGATAGTCATGCAATGGCTACATCACATATATTTTTTATGACTGTTTCCAAAAGTACTAATGAAAAAATTAAAAACCATGAAATTAATCATAGATTAAATCAAAGATTAGTTAATTTGACACAGAATGTTGACTGAATACCCAGTATGAACAAGGTAACTTAGTTAGATATTGTGACTCATACCCGGCCTTTAACTACAAGGTCATATCAGCTCTTTCGTCGCTCAGGTGGACATGAGCCTGACTGTACTGTGGGAGTTCTAAATTTTGCCTTCCCCCCAGGGTAGAAGTCTTTACCGAGTACCTGACATCGTGCATAGGGATCTATCGATACAAGTAAATACAAGTAAAGTATCGAAACTTTTATCAGATACAAGTACTTTTGGTATCGATACTTTTCTTTCGATGCCAAGTAGGTATCGAATAGATATTTATAGATTTTTTCAAATGAATTATAAAGAACTCGATTTAATCGATACGAGTAGGTATCGATACTTTTTATTCGATACTTGAGTAGTATCGAAAGTTTTATTAGATACTACTTATGAGTAAAAGTATCGATACTTTGTGGTATCGATAGAACCCTAATCGTGCAGGCTCGGGACCATTGCTAACATCACATCCGATGGATTCATCTCCCTGTTAAAATATCTTAGGGGCCTTGACCGGGTTTCGAACCCACGATTTTGAACTTAGTAGGCAAGCACGCTACCTGTGAGCTCCGGCGCTTTCGAACAAAGTAGGTACCTAATGTTTTCAGCAAATGAAATATGTACTTATAGTGGGTCAAAGAGGCTACAAATAGGTGAAGGTAAGAACCATATCACAGGAATCTAACTTGTGCGTTACGAAACTCTGGAAAGTGAAAGATATTAAAGTACTTACTTGTAGTACGCAGACTCCAAATTCGTTGGTGACATCCACCATGGCCTGCTCCGGAGTGTAGGCGCTATGTACCTCCGTCACCACCCATAGAACTGACAAACAGAAATACCATGGTAATTGGCAATATTAGTAAAAATATTGATTATTTTATATATGGGTAATTCTTCGTGAAACCTGCCACCCTCTGTGTCCACTTTTTGCAGCTGTCTAAAGGGGTCTGCTTGTTCTCAAATGAAAGCTTGAAACCTCTACTTTTTATTGTCGTATGCCTCCATAGCGATTTTCTCATCATCCGCTTTGCTACACGCCTCCAAAGCCGACAACTGCCCCTTGTAAAATCACAAAATCGTCATTTTAAGTGATATAATCGTCATTTTCAATTCTTTCCAGGATGGAATCGCATTTTTAGAGAAAAAAATACACACATTTGGTTCCTTGCAAATTTTTCAAAAACAGCTCAGTTTTGACATACCGAGCATTCAAAGAAATTCCGTTTTCCCGATATCTAAAGCCCTGTATCGCGCATATATCGACCGATTGGCAAAAATTTGCTAGAACAAAAAGTATTTATTTTTGATAGTTTAATACATGAAATTAGGTCCGAACGCTAATTACTTAACGTTAACTTCCCAATGATAATCATATTTGAGACGCTAATGCGTAGCTATTGTTTGTTTAATGTTAAATCTCGGGCAATTTTTCAGATTGATACGAAACCTTAAAATAATTTCATTACAATTAGACAGTTTTAGAGCAATCTGCATTTAAACTGATGATTTTAATTCCAAGATCCCTTTTAATTGATGAAATACTGGATTTTCAAAACTTCGTTTTTAACGTTCTGACCTACTTTCATGTATTAAACTATCCAAAATATACACTTTTTGTTTTTGCAAATGTTTCCCAATCGGTCGATATATGCGCGTTACAAAACTTTGAATATCGGGAAAACGGAATTTTTTTGAATCAACACACGTCAAAACGGAGCCGCTTTGGAAAAATTTGCAAGGGATCAAATTTGTGTATTTTTTGCTAAAAATGCGATTCCATCCTGAGAAGAATTGAAAATGACGATTATATAACTTAAATCGAGGATTTTGTGATTTTACAAGGTGCAGTTGTCGGCTTCGGAGGCGTACAGCTCAGCGGATGATGAGAAAATCGCTATGGAGGCATACGACAATAAAAAGTAGAGGTTTCAAGCTTTCATTTGAGACCAAGCAGACCCCTTTAGACAGCTGCAAAAAGTGGACACAGAGGGTAGCAGATTTCACGAAGAATTACCCATATGTATATAAAAAAATTTTTTTTTAGACATTTTGGGATTCACATTTGTCAATTAATTTCATTCAGAGTAACTTAGGGCCAGAGGGCACTGGTAGCTCAGAGGTTGCGTGCTATCCTACTGAGCTCAAAATCTCGGGTTCGAAACCCGGCCGAGGCCCTCAGGTTTTACTTCCACAGCTATTCGAAGTATAGGGGAAGTTATGTAATCGGTCAAAAAATCGATGCGGAGTTTTCAACGGAGTTTCATGTTTTCCCAACTCCTAATTCCAAAAATGAAAAACAAAATTCTGTGTGTCTGTGATCTCGATAACTCCCCATAGAATGAATGTATCAACAAGAAGAAATTTTTTATGTGTATTCAAAACCCGCTAATGGGGATTACGGGGGAGTGTGCTTCCATGTATACTTTAGGCCCTCAAATTAGATACACCGGGTGGGGGGTGTCTACACATAGGGACCTAAGTAGTTTTTAAAGATATTGTATATGTGTGACCTGAATCGTATAAGGACAACACCTATCAATTTTCAGCCACATCGGCCAAAGGTAAGTGAACGTTTGGGGGAGAGGCTTAACTAAAACAAATCTTTAAAAACTACTTTGGTCCCTAGGTGTAGACACCACCCCACCCGGTGTATCTAATTTGAGGGCCTAAAGTATACATGGAAGCACCCCGACCCGCAGAGACTTAATAAATGACAGCATTCAACTGTTGAAATAAAACGGAAAATTAGACAACACTATGAACATACACTACACTGATCATAGTACTTCAATGACAAAGTGCTAAGGGCTCAGAAATAGTGGCAGGGCATAGATGCAAGTATAGCCTATTTGTGGGCTCTCTGGGTCATTTCTGCATATAATATGCAAGAATAAGCAAATTTGGCTCTTGCAACTAAAACAACGAAAATAAACTAGAAGTTACAGAAAGAAGTAATTACCTACTTTCGCTACTGAAAAATATTGTACGCTCTTGTGTGATACGCCCCTTTAATTTCAAGCATTTGAACAATTTTTAGAATAAAAGCTGTCTGAAAAGGAATGATTTACTTCACTGTTTTATTTATTATTGTACAAGGGCTATATTAATTTATATATTCAAAGAAAAAAATTATGTATGTGATGTAGTCAAATGGTGTTCCAAACTTCAATCTAACATCGGAACCTCTAAATGTTGTTTACTATCGCTGATTTCTTTTTTTAAAGACAGTTCAGCAGGTCCTAAAGGAGAATTTGGCCATCCAAATGAAGAAATAGCATTTGAATACGATTTGTAGAATGACAATGGGGGAAAAAACATAATTTTTCATTAACTCACTACTCTTCTCAGTCGAAAGCATCCTCAAACATGATGGCGTTTTTAAGTTGAAGTTTTTAAATATTTTTATATCTAACCACAAACACAAAAGGTGATTGGTGAATCAACGAAATGTACTTCCCCAGTAAGAATAATTCAATTAAGTTCATGCTGTCCATCTAAAACAAAAAATCAATAGTGACTTACTAATGGGCTTATGAGTTCCTCATACTAAATTGTGTTGATATATTCATTACATCAGTAGTTATTGGGGGTTTTGAGTTGAGTCCCCTCTATTGGTCGGTTCCATGGAAAGTTAATATAGCATTAACACCATTGCATATATATATATGCAATATATAGGTTAGGTTCGGTTTTATGACTCATGTCCGGGCTTTAACTAAGAGGACAGATCGCCTACTACCAGAGCGCTCTTTCGTCCCTCTGGTGGACATGAGCCCGACTCTACTATGGGAGTCCTAAATTTTGCCTACCCTAAATTTTTATTCACCTAGGACAGGGGTCCTACCAGAGTAGGTACCTGACATCGCTTAACGTCCCATCCGAAGGACGGCGTGCTTAAGTTTATTTTACCTCCCAGATAAAATAAACTAAGGGCCTCGGTAAGGTTTCGAATCCACGATCTTGAGCTCAGAAGACAAGCACGCATACCACTGAGCTACCGGCCGCCTCTAGCAATATATATATATTGCATATCAGTGGTCCTTTTGGAGTTCTGGATACACATAAAATTTCGTGTCCGATACATTCATTCTAACAGTTATCGTGTTTACAGACGTATATATATATATACATATATATATATGTTTTTCTTTGGAATCAGAGGGTAGGTAAATATTAAATTTCGTAAAACTCAACATTGAATTTCTGACCGATTACATAACTTCCCCTATACTTCTTCCCATATACTTCGTATAACTGAATAAGTAAAAATTCCACTTTCGGGCAAAAATGTAGCGTTTTTTGGAATTTTTTATATTTTTGATAATCCTGGCGGAACCTTTAAACCTTCTTAAAAATGCTTTTATCTGTTGCTATAACATGGTTTAAGGCAACTTTTCAGTACTACCAATAACGGAAAATCGAAAAAAAAAAGTTATGTCCGATCCTAATGAATCAAGTACAGGAGACCTATCAAAGCTCTGGCCGAAGTTGTTACGTGTTGGCAATATCTTGGATCGTATTATAAAAAGCATAACATCGAACATTCACTAATCAATCTAGAATGTAAAATATAAAACTGAAGAGTGCAAATCCAAAATTTGACTGAAAATTATGAAAGATGCACAGCAAATCGAATATTCAACATACAGTCTATCTACAGAGTATTTGGCAATCATTCAGATATATTTACAACTAAATCAAAGGCTGTTTGTGCACAGTTTTATTTGTTGGTTAATCCCGGCATTTCTCCCAGAGGTGTCTTCTTATTTTTTCCGACAATATTTCGGGAATCTTACAAGTCCCTTCTTCCGGTCACTATGAACGGTTCATCGTGACTGGAAGAAAGGGCGTGTAAGAGTCCCGAAATATTGTCGGAAAAAATAAGAAGACACCTCTGGAAGAAATGCCGGAGTTAACCAACAATGTAACATCCCAGAGAAGTTTAAGAAACACAGTTTATTTCTCAAATTTATTTCTTAAATTTAATATTTTGACACTTAATCACCAAGATTAGAGACAATAGAAGATTTACGCTCTTAGTTTAATGTAAATATATAAGTTACCTGATATTAGTAGATGGAGTCTCATCATTTATTTTTATCTTTTGTTTTAAAATCAAATTTCATAATAGACCTTATTTTTAAATTGTTTATTATTATTTCATCATTTAATTTTAAAAAATATATATTTAAAAAAATTAATAAAAATTTAATAGATTAACTTCATTTTATATGAGGTCAGTATGAACGTAGAGCCCGGGCGATGTTTCGGATGTGACTTTATTCACAGAGAAGGCCCAGCGTGAACCGCTATTAGGAGAGCTACTGAAGAGTTGGGAGGCAGGAGGGCTGTGGGGTGGGGGATGGGGGAGGATGGACGGCCTATCAGAGACATGGAGGTGGCAACTGTACGGCCTCCTCATAGCCCTTTGTAATTGGCCAATTGTAATAAATGTAGGCCACCAATAAGAAAAGATGAATTTGGAACAGACAACACAATATGTGGGCCATTCTGTGACAAGTGGAACACTTATTATCCATGGATCCTCTGTTTGTTTATTTCTTGATATTGTACCATTGGCCAAATATTGTTTAATACATTAGGGAGCTTCTAGCTCTAATATTTTCAGAATTCAAAATAAAGCACTAAGAATATTTGTTATTATATATTATTGATCAAAGAATTAACTGTAGAGAGTTATTTAAAAAACTTAGACACATATCATTAGAAAAAAAAAGAATATTTTCTCTCTATACAATACTAATAATGATTATGACACCGGAAAGAAAGAATAATTTCCAATCATTAATCATTGTTCCATTATTTTTTTAAATATATCTCATAAAGGATTCAAATTTTTTGATGCCCTTCTGCACTTCTTGAAACTAAACAATAAAAACATTTTAAAATTCAGTTTAAAATATTATGTGAGAGAAAACCCTCTATTCGGAAACAGAATTTTTTTCTCATTAATAACCATTTTATAAAACTCATGTTTTTTTTATAAATAAAAGTTCTAATTCATATTTTGCTTTCATTTTTATGTTCTTGGCAGAGGTCCCCCGCCAATATCCTATCTAGTTCTATCATAATTATTTTGTATATATATAGAATATATACCATTTTATATATATATATGTATTTTTTTTTTTTTTTTTGGGGGGGGGGGGACTTAGTGACCAAAGGAACGGGCTCCAATCACCCTGAAATATCGTCATAAAAGAAGATTTATGTTAGAAAAAAATAAATATCAAATATTTATAATAAAAGTAGAATCTATTGTACATATTAATATTAGAAATTTTATATTCTTTCATGTTCTATTATATATATATACAATTTTTTTTTCTAAAACAGGTCGTAATTTTAAACTAGACTGAAAAATATTAAATACTTATTTTTTTTTTTTTTTTTTTATAACGTTATCGGTTCAAGAGAAATTCAGCCGGGCCATCTAAAAAGTACACTGTATACAGGGTGAATAACTGAAGTGATCACCTCCATAACTTTTTTGGGGGGGATTTTCGAATCTTTTTTATTTATTTTTAAAATCATGATATTCAAAATTCAACTCTTTATTTTTTTTAAATGTATCCAAAAAAGTGGTAAAAATAGTCTAACTTTTGATTTATAATTTGAAAGATACTTTAATTTTTAAGACAATGCAAAAACGTTTTTAAAAATATCGCCACTAGTTTAAAAGCCAGCCGATAATACGAATACCTAACTTTTTTTGTCTTCTAACGTAAATAACTCGGAAACGATTTGAAAATTCAACCCAAGCTATGTATTCAGACAAAAACTCAAATTTCCTAAATCATGGGCAATAAATAATTGTGTAGAAAAGAAATATTAAGCAGAAAAATATAGTATTTTCAAGTTTTGGTGTGTAGCTACGATTGTGCATTAGGTATTCCGTCCCTTAAAGATACGCCTGTAATAACATTTATATTCAATTGTTTTGTTTATAGGACGCACTAATTCAAGATATAAAGGCCCACACATTGGTTTTAGTTATTTTTTAAAAGGTAATATGAACATATTGGTAAGTTTTTGAGATTTCACAACTAGAGAACTCTAGTGGTAGAGTTAGGAACTATAAAGTTATAGCCTCATTTCCATGTTTTTTAAAAATGTTTTTACGTCTTCAAGTACTAGTAAAAAAATTGGGAAAAACTAACAATTGAGATATATTCTTGATCTTATTATGTACATTGTTCTTCAATTATGGATTAAAAACGACAAAATGTATTTTCTACCTATTTTTTTTGATTTACCTCTTTACTAAAATTACAATTAAAACAGAATTTCAATGTACTTTTTTATGTACTTTCTATTTATATAGATGCAATTTCTGTACAATTTAATTTTTACTTCTCAGTTTTAATTGAAAATACATTAAAAACAACTTACTTAATACTTAACGTTTTTTGAAGAGATATTAAGAAAAATTAATTTAAAAAATAAAGAAAAACGTACGTTTTTTAAAAATATTGCCTTATTCATAAACATATAGAATATATAGTAGTACTTTCGGTATTGCTACCGAACATAGAATGTACTCCCATATATTTTATATATCTTGTGAAATAGACAATATTAAAAAAAAAATAATAATAATGTCTTTCTTTATATTTTTCATCTATTACTTGCTATTTTGCACCAAGTAAGATTTTAGGGTCTAGTTGGATGTTAACTGAGTCAAAACTTGTTTTTTAAATTCAAACTCCACAAATCAAAATTAATTTTTCTTAGAAAATTATAGTTTTTCATTAAATATATTAAGTAAATAAAGCTAAAATGAAACAATTTTTGAAAATAAATGAAAATAAAATAAAATTGCTAGACTGGAATTGTCTCCGCGAGTGTTGATTACCAGCGTTTAGTTAGGGTTCAGAAACCTTATCGCTCCAGGTCCGACTTTTTTATAATTGTTTTTATCATTTTATGATCAGCAACATTTTCAATTTGCAGCTGACTGCGAAAGCTGCTACACAGGAAAGGGGAAGAAAAAAATCTGCTACCAAAATTTGGAACAAGAAGGCAACCAAACAGAAACCATCAAAGAAAAGAGGAAAAAAGTGGGCCAGAAGAGAAATAAGCCTAAGAAAATCAAGACTGGTGAGGTACACTAGGTACCCCATGTGTGTACACCGAGGGGCCTAATCATCAGATGCTGTCTTCCTTTATACACTTAAACTTTTTGGTTTTAGCCTTATTTTAAACTGATTTGCATGAGTGTCCACCTTCCTCGTTTCTGGAAAAAATTTGATATTTAGAGAACAAACGGAATATATCCCAAAAAAAAGTTTCGTTGTTCCATCACAAATACATAGCATGGGAAGAATTTGTGAGTGCGAAACACTTTTTTCTCGACTCAAACCGGTTCTTTTTATTATTGGGTTAGAGGAAAGCGAAGGATGCAACACAGAAGAGGGGAGAATAAAAATCTGCTATCAAAGTTTGGAACACGTTGGTAACCAGAACCCGACAATGAAAAGAGGTATAAGGGACCAGAAGACAAGTCGGCGTTAAGAAAATGAAGACTGGATCCGTCTTCCAGAATTCAAAGACTGGTAAGATACACTGGCTGGGGTGTTGTGTACACCTAGGGACCTAAGCAGCCGATGTTCTTATCTCTTTCCTGTCAGCTCTACTCTGGGAGTCCTAAATTTCGTTTACCCAGGTTCAATGAGGGTAGGAGTACTTGACATTGCATGGGCTCAGATATATCACTTAACGGCCCATCCGAAAGATGGCATGCTCGAGGCTTTTTTACTCTTTAGATAAAAAATACCTAACATCCCTGCTTTGCTTTTGAGCCCGCTATCTTGAGCACAGTAGCTATCCTTGCTTGTAGTGTACTAAAAAAATTATAAACATATGACAATTCACCACTTGGATAAGCAAGAATCCTGTCACTGAGCGCATCCAAATTCCACAGAATCACTGACTTTCCCCCCTCGCAGGTTGGGGAGTGATTTTTGTGATTTCTCCAGGTTTGCATGGTTTCATGGATCGGATTTAGCTTAGGAGTATTTTTTGTTCCAGGTAAAAAAAAATGTCCAATAGCACATTTTGCTTTTTTCTTTTATTAAAAATTTCAATCATACAAAACTTTGAGAATAAAGATTCACATTTATTTATCCTAATCAGTAGGAACAATATGAAATACCTATTACTAAAATTTAAATCACAACACGAATGTGAACTTTTAAATGAATATATTTATAATTGTCACACTTAAAAGTATAATAAACTAATTTAAAAGAAAATACATCACAATTTTTATCACAATAATGTGCAATTACATATATTGAAATGGTACATTTATTTTTAAATTATTATACAAAACTAATTTGAAAAATCAATATAATTGTGCAATTTTATTTAATGACTAGCAGGTTACCCTGGTTAATAATGTTATCTGCGCAGTCAGTAACTGTAACAGGGCTTATAAGGATGTTAGATGTGAAATTATATGAAAATCTGATGAAGTGATAAGAGGTTAGCAGTAATTCTATGTTTCGGGTCCTTCACAACCCACTTTTCCCTTTCAAAACATTGAAATCTCAAGATAAGGATGTTATATATGAAAGTTTATGAACATCCATCAACTGTTGAAGAGCTAACACTATATAAATAGGTCAATGAATATAATAAAGAATCTATATAAATATGAATAAAATAAAATAAAATAATGGTTGACTATAAAACTGAGGGAAGGATGACCAGGCAAGGTTTGAAATAAAAATGATTTTAGAAAAAAAGGGCTGAACCGAAATAAGTGAGAAAAAAATTAAGAAAAATAAAATAATAATAAAAAAATTAAATGTACAAAATATGTATAATATTCATGGTATAATAAATTACTAAATAAAGAATTTAGGAAAGGTACATTGAGTATTTTCGAAAAAATATTTCGGTTTTATCCGTTTCTGGTTAAACTAAGACCATAAGTGCCTGAATTATAATCGAGGTTCTGTCGCATAAATAAAAACTCAATATTTGACCAACGTTTCGGAAACTATTTATTTCCTTCTTCAGAGTCTTAAATTGATTAGAGTGGATGTGTGTGGTGAAGCTGGTATGTGTTTGTGTCTGATTGTGAACTCATACTCACAGTTCTCTATCAGAAACAGACATTTTATGTTTTAGGTCCCTCTGCATTCAAAGTGTTGAGAAGCCTATATTCTAAGACCTTGAAAATTTCAGCCGTTTTACCATGAATTTTAAACAAACGAACAAACAGAAAAGCTGATGATGTCTTAGCCTTCTTTCTACATAATATTAACATAAAACGGACTTCAATATATATATTTACTGTGTATTTTTAAAATAAATATTATTTTATGTAACAACAATGTAGGTACGTAAAAAGTAAAATTCAGGAAAAATACTACGTTAATTCGATTAACAATTTTTTACTCAGGTATTATATCAACAGAACTATATCAACTACTTTATTTTAAAGCTGCAGACAAGACAGTTATGGCTGATCCTAAATGATAGTAAATATTATTTTAAAACAAATTTTATTTTTATTATTTTATTTTATTTTTATTTTTACAAGTAGTAAATCTTATAGCTGACACGTTAGACTCTCAAATCTTGGTATGTGTGTGGGTCTTTTGTTACGATACGTCGAATAGTCCTCGGGGTGGGATGGAGAACTGCCATTTCTCATACAACTGTAACTCATTTCAGGAACACAACTTAATGTAAATCTAGTCTGTTTTTACATGTGTGCTTTGTTAGTGATGGAGGGTAAAAGTATTTTCTATTCTTAACAATATTAATATTTTAACATATTCATATTCCTTGGTGATATCAGTATTATCGATATATTAAAAAAAAAAATAGGTATGCCCTAACATTACATAAGTCTTTTAAAGGAAAATTACAAGAATTGCATAATATTTCTTACAAAAATCTAATAAAAATGCAACAACAAAAAACACTTTTGTATAAGGTCATCCAATAAGTAATGTCGTTTTTTGTATTCTGGGAAAAAAAAGTAAAGACATTTTAGTTAGTTATTATGACTCATGCCCGGGCTTTTAATGACGCGGTCACATCGTCTACTAACAGAGCACTCTTTCGTCGCTCTGGTGGACATGAGCCCGACTCTACTGTGGGAGTACTAAATTTTGCCTACCTAGGTTTATTCACCCAGGATAGGGAACTCTAACGATTACCTGACATCGTACAGGCTCGGGATCCTGAAGGACGGCGTGCTCAAGGTTTTTTCACCTCGCAGATAAAAATGTTTCATAGTCACTGTCTAGTTTACATTTAAAAAGGAAATGGTCCACGAGTCACCTCCATTTTAAATGTAAACTAGAGAGCAAATCTGTTTTTTTTCCCCCAACTTACTGTAGTGAAAAAGTGAGTTATTAATCCCCTTTTTAAACAGGGTTAATAAACAATATAAATAATTTAAAAAAAGGGACATTACTTACGGAATGAACGTGATACATATTTAAAAAATAAATAAGCCTAAAGTAAAGATAATGTCTTCAGAGTATGGTGGGTAGTTGTGGTTGAGGTTTTGTTTCTTCCAGTTCTCTGATAGGACTGGACTCGCGAGAGTGAGGGAAGCTGGCCACATCGTAGCTGACAGCGAGCGAGTGAGTGGACCCAGTCATCTCCAGGTTGGTACGGGAGGCAGCTAGCCGACTAGAATCACACAGAACAATATATCAATTCGAAACCAACAACTAACTTTGCTGAATATACTGATCAAAGAAAAAGAGTCAACATTTACCTTTAATCTGCAAAAAGGATTGAAGATAGAGTTTGATAAAGAACATTTATAAATTAAACAAATGTATCCAAAAATGATGTATTTTGCAAATATTTTATAAACCTGACGGCATACGAAAAAAAATAATTCATAATACAGTATATATTCCCAATACAGTTTTGCAATCTGTCTCGATATAGTAGGAACACTGATAAAAACACGGAACTTGTCTAACATATATATTGTCCTATTCTACAAGAAATATATACATAATATGTATAATAATAATAAATAATATTATATTATAATATATGGGTTCGGATTAGGCCCTCGTCAGCACAACGTTTTTCCACTAGGCCAGTAGTTCTCTCCTCTGTAGAGCTTTCTCTACTTGAGATTGGGGAGTATCAGCCTCAGGTAATCTGATGTAAATATGCCAGCCTAGCAAACGTAATGTTACTGTTGAACATTATGCTGACGATAGCTTAAGCCGGTACACTATATGTAGGTATATATTTTTCATGAAACTGGATAATAGTTATTGTGACTCATGCCCAGGCTATAACTACATAGTCATATAGCCTACTACCAGAGCGCTCTACTGTCGGAACCCTAAATTTTCCCTACTGTGGTTTAAACATCTAGGGTAGCGGTCTTTAGCGAGTACCTGGCATTGTACAGGCTCGGGACCATCACTTAACGTCCCATCCGAAGGACGTGCTCTAGGTTTTTTCACCTCCCAGATAAAAAAAATAACAACACGGTACTCACGAGAATTGATGTCTAAACATCTGCTTTAGTTTCAAAAATTTGCTGTCGTGCACTGATTTTAATTAAGATTTGTTTTATAATGTTACAATAAGAAAATTAGTATGAGTAATTAAACTTTCAAATTTATTGTTCTTCAATTTCTTGTATACATGAAATTATAGGTTTTTGATAGCTAAAATAATTATATTTGTTAGATTTACACTGCTATATTATTTTTTTTTTACCACAAAGTTTATTTATTGTGACAAATTTAAGCTATTGAAGCATCTTAACCGAAAAGTTTCATACCGAATGATCATTTTATAGTTCTTTCTTGCCTTATGCACAGTGCATATTAGCCATGTAACTCTGTGTTATCTAATTATTTACGACATCCATGGCCCCGGAAGGGAGTTCTATCTACGAAATAAAACTCACATCCGGGCGGGATTCGAACCCGCAAACCATGGTGGGACCATGCGACCAAAGTCCTACGCTCTAGCCCTCACGGGGGCCACCATGGCTCCCATTCCATAGTTCATAATATTGATATTTTAGTTAACTTCACTACAACGATAAATATGATAAATAATGTAAAAATACAATGTTATATCTGATCATGTTTTTTAGGGTGACGAAATATATTATACACTTTCTTATTGCATGAACGTAGGTTAGGTTAGGTTTTATGGCTGAGCCCGCCCTTTAACTACGAGGTCATATCGCCTACTACCAGAGCGCTCTTTCGTCACTCTGGTGGACATGAGCCCGACTCTACTGTGGGAGTCCTAAATTTTGCCTACCCCAAATTTTTATTCACCTAGGGTAGGGGTCTTTAACGAGTACCTGACATCGTACAGGCTCGGGACCATAGCTTAACGTCCCATCCGAAGGACGGCGTGCTTAAGTTGACTTTACCTCTCAAATAAAATAAACTAAGGGACTCGGTCGGGTGAACGTAGAAACGCTAAAAACAACTGACATCACAGATAAAGAAGTGTGTAGTTCTGTGTGTGTATAACCGTCCGACCCACACACACATGCACATCAACGAGACACGCTCTGACATAGCCCCTACCGAGAGCTAAGATGTTTACACCTAAAAAACGTAATAAGGACCTCGACGATACTTCGACTCCGCGATCTTGAGCCAAGTAGACAAGCACGCTTCCAGCGCTCTGAAATTGGACAATATAAATGTTCAACGTGGTTCATCTTTTTAAGACATGTTCACACACATTTTGGTATCAATCGAAAACCTGTTAATCTGAACTCAGATCAGAGAGTGATACTGAAGCAAAAGGCCAAAATCCATTGGTGGAGAACATGAAAATATGAAAACTAGTCTCACCTGAGAGAGAGGGATGTTATGATGGGCGGTAGGGGTGAGGGGGCAGCCGGGGGATGTCCGTTACTGAGAGAGCTCCTGTTGCTATGGGGACACTGAGGGGTGGGCAGCCCAATGGACTCCTCGCTCTCTTGGCGGACACACATACCCAACGAGGTCCTCTTCGTCAGAGCTGCAACAGCAACAAATAAACATCAGCTGGAGAATTAAATAAGAAAATATATATTTAATATTTATGTACTTACATACGAAAATACGAGCCAGTAATATATCCTATATAAAATTATATTAGACAATCGTATAAAAAATAACTGAAAATCTACAAATGTTATAAGGATAAGGAAAATTTGAAAATAAGAAAATTTATGTGGACTAAGGATCTTTTGGAGCGTACATGGAGAGAAAAGCCCACATGCAGGCAGTCGAAGATGTTCCTGGGAGGGGAGTCCAGGGTTCTGAAAGACGGGATCCTGAACCTCAAAAGGAACGAGCTTAGGCAACTGACTGGAGTTCTCACAGGACACGGTCCGTTCAATAGACACCTACACACTGTAAAAGTCAAGGACAGTCCTACCTGCGATAGATGTGGGGAAGAAGACGAAACGGTGGCACACTTCCTGGGCATCTGCTCGGGATACGCGCGAACGAGATTCCGCATCTTTGGTAGAGATGTAATCGCAAAGGAGGACTTTAGAAGACTGGACTATGAGAACATTCTCAGGTTCATTAAGGAAACTGGGAGACTGAGCACTTCATGAAGGGCTTGGTTCAGGTAGTATAAACATACAGGTAACAAAATAAGGGGGAAGCCCAGCGCTTCCAGGGAAGGGATAAGAGCACTGGATGCTTAGGTCCCTAGGTGTAAAACACCAGCCCACCACATATATACCTACACATATGTTTCAATACTGCGTTGTATTTATGTAGTTTTTTTTTTTCAAAGTTAATTTAGATCTGTTATCTAGTAGTCTAAGTTTGTAACGTCGGTTCATTTCTTCTCTTTTCAGTCCAGGGGATTCCAAGTTAGATGCTTGTCGAATAGGAGCTTGGGTTTATTGTTACGTTGCACTGGAGGGCAGATATATTTGCGACAGAGAGTGAACACCGTGTGAACTGACTTCTTTTCGTTCATCTTCACTCTCCATTTTTTGTACGAGGATTAAGGGAATATGGGATGCATTAGGAGGTGTCTGCATTATAGAAATGTGATGAATGAAGAGAATGAATAACAGTGTCATCTGTAAAGGATTGGAGTTGTTTTGAAGGATTTGACAGGAAAGGGCCCAGGATAACTACTTGTGGAACGCCATAATTTAGTAAAGACACGGGAGACAACAAGACTTAATTTATTTATTGTTACTAAGAATAAATTTTATAAAACGTGATAAAATTTTCTTAAATATATTTTAATATAAATCCACCGTTGGTGTGAGTATGAGATGGATGTATCAATGGCCTATTGCTCTTTAGGTTTACCTGTATATATAGTAGCAGTTTAGTATACCTTACATTCCCATTCCTTGTTCTCATCCTTTAGCCATAAGTTACAGACTGAGAGACTTACAGAGATAACTGGTGTGGGTGGAGGAGATGGGATAGAAATCTCCATGGATGGGACATCTGAAGGTATGCCGCATGCGACTAGCCCTCCTCGACAGGTAGCAGAGAAGGAGGCCACCGAGAACCATGGCTGAGCCCACGGCCAGACAGCAGGGCCCGAGGATCCTGAGGTCGGAGGTGAGTTGGACTCGGTCCAAGTACTGGGAGGGGTCCTCATCGAGCTCAGGGCCTCGGTATGAGGCCACTGTACAAAGAGACAACAGGTTTATTAATTAGTATATTAGACATTTAATGTTAACTGAGGGATTTAATATTTTGGTTGAATGAAAGAGAAAAATGTCTTCCTTAACGAAAATTCTCTCATGAATACACGGTGTCTGTGCGACTCGCGGACGATTAATAAGATATACTTGAGATAAAAAGCTGAAAAGGGGATGAAGGTTCTTAAAAAATTGTCCGGCATGGTAGCATGGCTGAGACACTGTTCGATCTAAACTCACGATTTTTTAAGTGAAAACTTCTTTAGGCGCGCTCTGAACGAAAGTGAACCGTCAGCTTCGGGTCGGTGACGCTGAATCGAGTTTACTCGGCTCCACTCGACCTGAAGCATAACAAAGTGTTAGGTTAGGTTTTATGACTCATGCCCGGGCTTTAACTACGAGGTCATATCGCCTACTACCAGTGCACTCTTTCGTCACTCTGGTGGACATGAGCCCGACTCTACTGTGGGAGTCCTAAATTTTGCCCACCCTAAATTTTTATTCATCTAGGGTAGGGGTGTTTAACGAGTACCTGACATCGTACAGGCTCGGGACCATCGCTTAACATCCCATCCGAAGGACGGCGTGCTTAAGTTTATTTTACCTCCCAGATAAAATAAACTAAGGGCCTCGGTCGGGCTACGAACCCACGACCTTGAGCTCAGAAGTCAAGCACGCATACCACTGAGCTACCGGCGCCCTCTCACAATATAGTGTAACGTACTGTTTTAAATCAACAAGTAAATGGGTCAAACTAATCCATTATATAACATCAATGTAATTATTATTATAATTATAATTATTATATATATATATATATATATGTATATTAAAATTAGAAAATCAGAAATTTTCACTGTCGTGTGGTCATAAGCACACACTCATTTTTTTTTTTAATGGCATGCTGAAGATGACCGAGAGAGTACATAGGCTACTTAGCGGACCTATAATTTAAGGAGGAAGGAATACGAGCCCCAGATTGTTTTTTTATTAAAAATAAAGTGTTTGATGGTTTTCATGACAGAGATCGTTGAAAATTACAGTATTATTTAACTGACATACCAATTTAAGGGGGGAGAGGCCGCAGATGCAAATTCTCTAGTACTTATACACAACTAAATCAGTAAATTAAATAAACAACAGTAGACCATAGGATCAACAAATACTCACAGGTAAGTACGGTGCCGACGATGAGGAAGAGTATGCCGAATACAGGGAGGATGATCTGGCAGGAGGATGCAATGGCAACCCCAGCCAGCATCACGGAGCCTGCATCGCTCTTCTGACGAGGGGTCGGCTTCGGGCACCGACCCTCCTCTTCCCTGCCTTCGCTACTCCTGAGGGACAGACAGACAAACAACATTATCGAGAGGTGAGTTAAGAGGTTAAATGGATTTGCTCTGCTATGAGAATGCTGTACAGTGGTAGCATGAACCGACACGAGTTGAACATTTCTGATCTCGGCGAAAAGACCCAACATTGTGCATCTCAAATTTAGTTATTTCACAAGGGAAGCAATAAACTCCTTATCTCCGAATCTGATACCAGTTTTATATTGCCGGAAACATTATAATAAGAATCTTCAGTCTGATTTTTATAAGAAATAGTCACAAAACAGAAACTATGCATTTAATGGAATTTCGTTGAGATGTACAAAGTTGTCATAATTTTCGCTGAGATACACAATGTTGGTGTTGGCAAAAATGTTTTTAGTGACGCTCCTGGTGGTGAAACCCTAAAACGAATGGTTTCATCGTATTGGGCGTAAAAATTTGAATCCAGTGATGTGCATTGTTTTTCGATAAAAATTGAGATGCACAATGTTGCATTTTAGGCGACGATGTGTAAGATCGGTGGCCAACTTTTGTCCTTATATTTTTTGTATTCTCGTATTATAATAAGTAATACCTATTCTTCAGGAGGGCGCCGGTAGCTCAGTGGTATGCGTGCTTGACTTCTGAGCTCAAGATAGTGGGTTCAAACCCGACCGAGGCCCTTAGTTTATTTTATCTGGGAGGTAAAATAAACTTAAGCACGCCGTCCTTCGGATGGGACGTTAAGCGATGGTCCCGAGCCTGTACGATGTCAGGTACTCGTTAAAGACCCCTACCCTAGATGAATAAAAATTTAGGGTAGGCAAAATTTAGGACCCCCACAGTAGAGTCGGGCTCATGTCCACCAGAGTGACGAAAGAGCGCTCTGGTAGTAGGCGATATGACCTCGTAGTTAAAGCCCGGGCATGAGTCATAAAACCTAACCTAACCTATTCTTCAAACTATACATTTCAATAATTTATTGCAAATATACAGTTAAGTATGTAAAATAAATTCATGCAATGCGTATTTCTTACATGATTAATTTAATTTTCATATATAATTAATTGCCAGAACAACTTAGTAGTAACAAATTATAAAATTTAATAATGTGACAGCAAAATATATGTTGTCGAGGAAGCACGCGAAGGTCAGGACCTTTGATCTGCAGTCAGCAGGTTATATTGAGATCTGATTTGCATTATAACCTGATTTCAAAAAGTAAATGAGAAAATATTCTCTATAATTTTATGGTCTACGGCGGTAGATGAGAACATTTCCGTTCTCGATTCTTGGAGACTACCGGCTATTTTTCAGTTAATTTATTCCATTAAAAATATCTAGGTTGAATAAATTGGCTAGATAGATTGTGCATCTCAATTTTTATCGAAAAACAATGCACATCACTGGATTCAAATTTTTACGCCAAATACGATGAAACCATTCGTTTTAGGGTTTCACCACCAGGAGCGTCACTAAAAACATTTTTGCCAACACAAACATAAACGAAAATTATGACAACTTTGTGCATCTCAACGAAATTCCATTAAATGCATAGTTTCTGTTTTGTGACTCTTTCTCATAAAAATCTGAAGATTCTTATTATAATGTTTCCGGCAATATAAAACTAGTATCAGATTCGATAATTTTATTACTGTGAATAATATTTTTTCTATTGAACTTTAATTACTGTGCGCATTTTTTTGGCTATTGTGCATTTAATTTTCATCGAAAAAAATAAATTAGGAAATACAATGCGTTTATAGTATGCTGGAGATGGGAGACGGAGTGGATATTGAACGAATGACCAACACATACCAACATTGTTGTACAGTGATGGTGGGCTGCGGAGGTGGGTCCGAAGAGTGGTATCTCATTCGAAGGGCGAAGAAGAGCCCTCAGTGGACATGGCCGGACTGAACTTTGCCTGACTCTACCGACCGCAGATCTATATATCGACTTAACCCAACCATACCGCCTGTCCACTCAACCACCACCCTTTCATCTCCCTAGCTTTAAGTACATTAGTATTACATACATCTGAGTTTCTTTATCTACTTTTAAAAAGTCTACAATTCTGGAGCATCTTTTTCAATCCTGAAATTTTGTCAATCAGCTCTCTCCCTCACGTATGTATGACACAGTCCATCTCAGACTGGGATCACACTGCATCTGCATTTGACTAACTCTTTACAGTGGCGTACACATTCAGCAAGGGCCATAGGAACAAATACGTCAAAAAAACGGCGACGGTCACAGTGACGCCATGCACAGACATGTTTCACCGACCGTCGGTGGTAACCAAATACTTTCTTTGTTTCGACCTTACTATAATTTTGTAAACACATCTCATCACAATTTTATTTTTTGCTATTTCTTTTAACTATTACTTCCATGTTTCGAAGGAACAAATTCTCCAACAAGTACTACCTTCAAAACGTATAGAAAATTCGTTTTCCGCATGGCGGTTGTGCTTTTGTCTGCGGAAATTTTTTCCCGATAACTTCTGATAAACTTTTTGTTTAATGTTGGGCTCGATGAGGACTCCAAAATTTATGTTGATTTTAATGACAATATCAGTAATTGTGGAAGTATTTGCAATTTTGCCTATTTGCAACGTTGTAATGACTAAAAACAAATTTCAATAATAATAATGCTATGGTAAATATAGTTAGTTATTATGACTCATGCCCGGGCTTTAACTAGGAGGTCATATCGCCTACTACCAAAGTGCTCTTTCGTCACTTGTCACCATATATATGTACATAATGTACATGTGCCCTGTCCTACCCCTAGTTCCCTGACACTGTCGCGTACCTATGGGTTGGGGGAATGTTTATGTATGACATAAGAAATAGTGCGTAATACTAAATTTAGATTTTATATGTATATGTTGGGATATGTAATATGTACAATAATGATTTATGTAATGTTAAAATTGTGTGGAACCACATGGGCCCAAACAAGAGGTTTGTAGAGCGAATGGACCAAATAGATTAAATGGAACATTCCAACTATGGAAACGGCCAAGTTCCAAAACCTTCTATTTTAAATATATTTAGTTTATGTCTTATATAAGGGTCGCCAACAACAGGAGGTCGGAAAACATGAAATTTCGTTAAACATTTTTTGACCGTTTACATAACTTTCCTTATACCTGTAGAAGTGAAAAAAATATTGTTTTATGAGGTGCAGTTCTACTACAAATAGGAAACACTTTATCAAATCGATAGCACTGTATTAGGGTCATCGAGAGGGCTGGGAATCGTGTTGTTCGGACATTATCTCCAACATTGACAACTCTCTTCTACCTACAGTTTGTCAATACTCCACAAAATACCACTTACAAACTTAGCTTTAAACTTAAAAAAAAAATTCTAACCCATAATTCATCTTAGTTTTCCTTCTTTAAAATCATGTATAACAGGGCCTTATTTCATAAAAATACAAAAAAATTCAATTTGTTAAAAAAAAAAAAACCAAAAATATGTATTACCATGAGATTAGAATATTAGAATGGTAAAATATTAGCCAGTGCATTCCCCTATTGAACTGTTAAGAATGGAAATTATGAATTAGGAAATGTAGACCTGAGCAATATTTTATTTCATTTATTATTACCATGAGATTAGAATATTGTAATGATTACAATATTAGCCAGTGCAGTCCCATATTGAACTGTTAAGAATGGAAGCTGTAAATTGGAAATTGTCAGTAAACTGGGCAATATTTAATTTAATTTATTATTACCATGAGATTAGAATATTGAAGTAGTTACAATATTAACCAATGCAGTCTCCTATTACCATGAATACTACTTAGAAAGTTTACTTTAAAACTATAAAAAAAACATTTCTAACCCATAAATCAGGGAGCCATGGTGGCCGTGCGGGCTAGAGCGTAGGGCTTTGGTCGCATGGTCTCACCATGGTTTGTGAGTTTTATTTCATATGTGATAGTAAGATGTTGTGGGACGAGATTTCTAATAGAAATAAAAGACGTTGTCTTCCAACTGTTTTATTTTACACCAGAACCGGTTTTGGACGCAACAGCGTCATCATCAGTGGTTCATCCCACCCACACAGCACAGCGGTTGAAAGACAACTGTGCTGTGTGGGTGGGATGAACCACTGATGATGACGCTGTTGCGTCGAAAACCTGTTCTGTTGTAAAATAAAACAGTGGGAAGACAACGTCTTTTATTTCTATGAGTTTTATTTCGTAGATACAACTCCTTCCCGGCGTCATGGATTTCGTTAAATAATTAGGTAAAACACCATTATAAGAGTCATGGCTAATACGCATCGTACATAAAGCCAAAAAAAAAATAAATCATCTTAGTTTTCCTTCTGTAAGAAAATATATAATAGGCTCTTATTTAATAAAAAAACAAAAAAAACAATTTGTTATAAGAACCAACCTATAAGTTCAATATTAACCAATGCATTATATATTATTATTTATATACTAATTTTATTTTCTTGTTTTTCTCATTTATGTATTTTATTATCATTTTATTTATTTCTATTTTATATATAGGTTAGGTATTATGACTCATGCCCGGGCTTTAACTACGAGGTCATATCGCCTACTACCAGAGCGCTCTTTCGTCACTCTGGTGGAATGAGCCCGACTCTACTGTGGGAGTCCTAAATTTTTCCCTGCCCTAAATTTTTATTCATCTAGGGCGGGGGTCTTTAACGAGTACCTGACATTGTACAGGCTCGGGACCACCGCTTAACGTCCCTTCCTTAAGTTTATTTTACCTCCCAGATAAAATAAACTAAGGGTCTCGGTCGGGTTTCGAACTCACGTTCTTGAGCTCAGAAGGCAAGCACGCATACCACTGAGCTACCGGCGCCCTCTATTTTATATATATATATATATATATATATATATATATATATATATATATATATAAATATATATTTTACAATTTTTATTGTGTTTTCTTTCTCTTTTCTATGTGGTGAAATGTCGTGAAAAAGGCACTTCCGGAAAAGTTATCAAAAATTATTATCTTAATTTTAATTAATTTAAAAATATATCTATTGCATTTATTATATAGTTTATTATATAGTTTATTATATAGTTTATTATATAGTTTATTATATAGTTTATTATATAGTTTATTATATAGTTTATTATATAGTTTATTATATAGTTTATTATATAGTTTATTATATAGTTTATTATATAGTTTATTATATAGTTTATTATATAGTTTATTATATAGTTTATTATATAGTTTATTATATAGTTTATTATATAGTTTATTATATAGTTTATTATATAGTTTATTTGTCTACTGTACAGTATTATTATTTATGTTTTATTGTTTAGTAGTATTGTTAATTCTAATCCATGAGTGTCAGTTTCTATGAGTTAATATCTGTTTATGTATCCAATTTATAAGCCATCTTATTGTAAACATTCTTATGACGTTTCCTATTACCATGTTATGATTTAATGGAAATAAATATTATAGTTATTATCATAGAACTGATAAAAACAAAAACTGTAAATTCGAAATTGTAGACCTCGGCAATATTTTATTATTACTTTTTAAATTATATTTTGTTTTGTCACTACGCACAGAAAATTATTGACTGAAAGTGTGACTTCCCCACAACTAACGCCGTGTAGTGGACAAAGAAAGAAGTAAACAGTTCGATTGAAAGTTATTAAGCATCACTAAAGCAACTGAGAATAGCAATATCATTAGTAAAAAAAACAAAAAAAAAAAAAAACAGGAAGGGCTATTATGAGTTAAGGGTCTAATTTGGTGGGGGAATAGAATAATAATGTATTGATGGTATGAGGTCACTGGTTGAATGGACTTTGGTCTAGTGTGGTACGTCATTCTATCATTATATTCAAGGGAAGTATTTTGTCAAGTTGGGTGAACTTTGGAGGGGTTCGATCACCTGCATTAGTCAGTATTAGCATCACCGGCTATGTACTTCCCCAGCACAAATTAATTAACGACGTTTTCCCTCTCCGTTTGGGCTAAAAAATATATAATTGACTTACATAGTGGCTTCTGAATCGACATACTAAATTTTTTGTCGATATATTTATTACATTGGTAGTTATTATGTTATTTGAGTCGAGCCCCAGTGTCGGATTAACCTAGAAACAAACTAAGCAATTCTGTGGTCGCGAGGAAAAAGCGGGTAACTCCATTTTGTAAAAAATTTGAAAAAATGGGAAATTTGAGTAAAATTTTTCATGTACACTTATTATGTCACATCAAAACCATAAAAATGCGGCTTTTATTTGCGTTATAACTAAATTTAGAATCCAACAAATGTCATTTTTTAGGTAAAAACAAGGTAACTCCATTTTATTTGGAAAAAAATAAGGTAACTTGTAGAGAATCAATGTAATTGTGAATTTATCAACATTATATTATAATTTATCGATGATTATACAAATTAAAAGAAAAATTTCAAGTTACTTGTGATTATACATGAAAGAATATATATCGTTGCTACAAATTGGAAGAGAACTGTCAGTATTACAACGATGAGTTTTTTTGCCGTAACCTAGCAGATCTTCGCAAATTCAAATTTGGATTAGATTCGGTTGACTCAGGATTGGATCGTTTGTTGACATTTTTGGCAACACTTCTTTTTCGTTTTTCCCTGGTCACTTCTGGACTGCCTTCAGAGTTTTCGTTCAACTCGTCTTGTAAATCTATGAAATCTAAATCAGGATCTATGTTGACATTTGAAGCGTTGTATTGCTATTGGCAAGTTTTCATAGAAAGAACGAACTTCCGGTCGTAAAAGATGTAAAAGGCTTATCAAGTCTTTTTTTTTCTCTTTTGTGATGGGCAATGGACTGTGATAGCTTTGCACTAGGTAATCATCCGAAACCGCATTACTATCTTTTCTCAAGTCTAATTTGAAAAAGCGACGTGGGAAATCAAACAAAAACAGTTTTCAAAAGTTAATATCGTAAGCTTTTAGTAAAGATTAAACAATTGTTGTAAAAACTAGGTAACTCCATTACCGAGGAAAAACCAGGTAACTCACCTTATTTTTTGTTATTTATTCGCATAACTGGAGTAAAGTTGTTTTGTATTTAAAGATTTTGATTGATAACATTGCGATTCATTCTAACCATATGCCTCAATTAAAAAAAAAACATTTTCTGAACAGTCATTTCATCAAAACAATAACAAATACTTAAAACGTGTTTTTCTCGAAATTCAAAAAAACGGAGTTACCTAGATTTTCCTCGCGATCACAGAATTGTTCAGTGCATCACGTCTCGGGGGCTCCAAGTCCGCAATGCTATTTTTGAAATATTTATTTAAATAGCTATTTATTTCTCACTTTTTAATTTTAATTTTTTCGTAAATCTGCTATCATTTTTAATTAAAAATGGAACTAATATGTTAAATATAAAAACATTTATAGTTCGCATATTTTTTTTCAATACACTGCCTAAAACATCGGATGGAAGACCAAATATCAAATCCTGATTATGATGATACTGAGGAAGGAGAAGTATCTGACGAAGAAGTGCACGTATATAACGAACGAATGGCGTATTTGGACGAAAATTAATTTAGTCTTTCAATAAATTAATTTTGAAAAAATTGATTTTCTTATTTTGTCGCTTAATTAATTTTGTCTTCGTTTTGTTCAATGGAGCTTTAGTATTGAACTTGCCAACATAAGTAAGACGTTAATGATATCAATAGTGAGGCGGGGGCACCATAAGCTCAGAATGCTTGGGGCATCGAATAGTCTCCCTTCGACCGATTATGCGTAAAATTAATAGTGGCCATCCTTATGGGATACATCGACAGTTATTGGGTCTTTTCAGCTGAGTCCTCCCTGTGATTCTCCTTTTCCTTTGTCCAAATCTCGTCCAATCTATCTCGTCCTTATAGAGTTTTGAATTTACATATGAAATTTTGTGTAATTACATTCGGCAGTTATTGGGGTTTATGAGTTGAGCCTCACTCTAATCCCTCACTCCTCTTCGGCTGATTCCATTGAAAATTAATTGCCTTTGAATTTACATATGAAATGTCGTGTCAAAATATTCATTACAACTGTAGTTATTACAGTTTTGTGTTAAGGCCTCTCTAATCCCTTCCTTCCCTTTGCCGATTTGGCTGAAAATCAGTACATGTCGTCCTTAGAGGGCTTTCAATACACATACGAAATTTCGTGTCAATACATTGATTGAATCAAGAATTATCGTGTTCATATACACACATGCCACTTTTTATTGTAATTGTAAAACATGAAATTCCGTTGAAAACTCCGCATCGTGTACCTGGGAAATGGTTTCTGTGGTGTGTGTGTCTGTGAACATGATAACTCCCTAGATTCTGATGATCAAATTATCTTATATTATCAAAATGATTCATAAATGACACCTATTGATTTTCAGCCAAATAGGGTAAAGGGAAGAGGGGGATAAGAGAGGAGACTTATCACAAAAACATCAACATTTCATAAGGACAACATTTATTATTTTTCAGCAGAATCGGCAGCTGGAAAGGAAGGATCAGTGAGAGCTCAACTCAAAAACCTCAATAACTGCCCATGTAATGAATTTATCGAAACAAAATTTAGTTTAAGAGGGCGCCGGTAGCTCAGTGGTATGCGTGCTTGTCTTCTGAGCTCAAGAACGTGGGTTCGAAACCCGACCAAGGCCCTTAGTTTATTTCTGTATCATTTGGGAAAAACTAGGCAAGTCCAAAATCACAGGTTTTCAGGGCAACGCTTTGAAGTTTTCTATTTTCAGTATTTTAGTTGATAAATTATTTTTTTATGGAATGCATATATATTTAATTTTGTAATTTTATCTTACATTTTTAGGACTTATCTAAAATTGCATCCCCACTTATCTAGTTAATCACCCGAAATCAAAAGAATTGTCTATTTAAACAATCACTTACCTTGTTATTTACGTACTTATCTAGTTTTTGCCAATGAAAGAAGCGTTTCAGAACTGCATAACGGTCATTATCTCTTCTTGTATAAGCAAGATAAATACGTTTTACCAATTTTAGGGCACGAACGCGGTTTTGATAAAAATAGATAAATGCAATTGTATAAATCCATAAGTAAATTTCCGAGCTGTCTAAAAAGCTCAAGATCGTGGGTTCGAAACCCGACCAAGGCCCTTAGTTTATTTTATCTGGGAAGTAAAATAAACTTAAGCATGCCGTCCTTCGGATGGGACGTTAAGCGATGGTCCCGTGCCTGTACGATGTCAGGTACTCGTTAAAGACCCCTGCTCTAGATGAATAAAAATTTAGGGTAGGCAAAATTTAGGACTCCCATAATAGAGTCGGGCTCATGTCCACCAGAGTAACGAAAGAGCGCTCTGGTGGTAGGCGATATGACCTTGTAGTTAAAGCCCGGGCATGAGTCATAAAACCTAAACCTAAAACTCGAAACAAAATTTAGTTTAAGGATTTAAAAGCCCCTATGTAAGTCAACTATTGATTATTAGCACCTACCGTTGATTGGTTTTCGAAGGGGAGCTAATTGATTAATTCGTTCTGAAGTACATTGTCAGTGATTAATGACATTTTAACAAAGCTTCTTTGCGGCAAATGAAGCTGCAAACATCTTTATAATTGATTTAAATATTATAATTAATAAACATGCATTAGAAGTTTTCTCAAAAGTGACAAGCCTTCTCTATTTTCAGACAAAGTAATTACGATGTGTATTGTGAAACTGTCAATATATTCATTCTATTGAATCTCTAAAAATAGAGGTAATCATTTTTACTTTTCGTAACATCACGTGACCAACAAATTAGGACTACAAATAACTAGTTCCATTGTGAATTCTAACAGAAAACAAAAATCAGAAATTCTATTTGTAGATTTTTCCCAATATCTTGTAAAAAATACTAATCAACCATTCATATTTATTGGTCATATTTCATTCAAGATTCACCCAGTTTAATGTCTGTCCCCAAAATTTAATGTCTGTGTGTGTGCCTGTGAACACGATAACTCCCGAAATAATGAATGTATCGACATGAAATTTTTTATATGAATCCAGAACCCTCTAACAACAACCCCTGTAGATTTTCAGCCAAAGTCATCGAAGGGAAAGGGGGGGAAATCAGGAGGATACGGACCAATAGGGAGCTGAGGGACCTGTACAAGGGCTCGGACCTGATGGCCTTAGTGAAGTAGGGGCGGCTGCGATGTCTGGGGCAATTACAGAGGATGGAACTAGACAGATTGCCAAGGAGGATACTGGAGGGACACCCGAAATGACAAAGATGAAGAGGTAGGCCCCGCTTACGGCCTATCCGTACGACCTCAGAACGATGGGTATGAGAAGATGGAGACGGGAGCCCGAGGATAGAGTAGAATGGCGGAAGATCGTTGTAGAGGGTCTACAAGGACCGTAGTGCCAGGGAAAGAAATGTAAGTATGTAAATCAATTGTTAAATATTAGCGCGAACGGGCAACTGATTTGGAGGGGGAGCGAAAAGTTAACTCATTCTGGTTAAGTACATTGCCGGTGATTCATCAAATACTTTTTAAATTGTAATGATACTTACCTTAAAAGTTGGTCTATAATGGCCACCATTAAGTTGTGTGAGACAAAGCGTTAGTTTCACTCATAAGTATCGGTGCATTGACAATAGAAAGTCCAGAAGGAGCTTAGCTGAAGGATGCAGGGATTAATGCTGTTTGATCTTAACGGCGTCTCTTTCTCTGAGGAAAGCCGGGAACCAGAAGCAAGCGTTGACCAGTCGTAAAAATACCCAAACAGTGAATGCAAGAACCATGTAAGTGACTGCAGTGAAGGCCATCCGCCCGATGTCCACAGAGACGTCCTGATGCTTCATCCTGATAACAAGCAACCAATCAAAACTTTTATTATATATTATGAGACACAAAAAAAAATCGTTGATGAATCGCCGGAAATATACATCCGCAGAACGGATTAATCAATTAACTTTTCGCTCCAAACCATTCAGTTTGCGCTAATAAATAATTTAAACATTCAATAGTTGACTTAGAAATGGGCTTCTAAATGCTCATACGAAATTTTGTGTCAATAAATTCATTACATCGGCAGTTATTGGGGTTTTTGAGTTGAGCCCCTCTGATCCCCCCTTCCCCTTCTGCCGATTCGGCTGAAAATCGATAGGTGTTGTCCTTAAAGGTTTCCGATCATACATTTACAATTCCTTGTCGATACATTCATTCCATCGGGAGTTATTAGAGTTTTTGTGTGAAGTCTCCCCTCCAATCCCCCCTTTTCTTTGCTCGATTTAGCTGAAAAACAATATGTGTCGTTAGAGAGTTCTGGATTCACACATAAAATTTCGTGTCGATACATTCATTCTATCGAGAGTTATCGTGTTCACAGATACACATACAGACATTTTCCCCCCATATTTGGAATCTTGATGTGGGAAAACATGAAATTCCGTTGAAAACGCATCGAATTCTTGTCCAATTACATGACTTCCCCTATACTTCGTGTAACTGGGGAAGTAAATATAAAGAAGAGAAATTCTGGCAGCCTTGCCCCACGTATGCTTGACTTATTCAAAAATAGTCAGTTTTTTCGAAACTTTATCTACAAAGAAAAAAATCTTTCAAAATTATCATTGTTTATGGACACATTGAACAAGCAGTAGTATGCTGAGAAAACAAAAAAATTGCTAATAATTCTCGAGGTTTAAAAATAACACAATGCGTTCTCCTAAATAACATCTTAGAAAATATTATTTTTTTACTGATTTTTTCTTGTTTGATGTAAATTCCCACCCATTTATTATGCTGCTTCATTTCCTTTGCAGACGATACTGCATCCTCTTTCCAGATTCCTATCCTTTTGTCTCGGAATCTTCAAGAATACTAAAAAGAGGAGATTTAATAACAACAAGAAGTCCATTGTGGACAAACGAAGAACCTGAAATCCACACATGGGCCTGAAAATACAAGAAATGAACAGCTAATACAAACTGTTACTAAGACTACTAGACAAACGATTGAAATAACTTTGAAAATAAAACGACTTTTTTACAACGCAGTACTCAATCAAATCTATATGAACTTGAACTTTGGGGTTCTGTCAAAGCTTTCTATCTTCAATGCATTCAGTCCTTCCTACAATAGCCAAAGCTTCTTATTACATCTACAACAAAACTCACACTGACCTCAATATTCACTTTGTCATCAAATTAGCAAAATCCAGATATAAAAAATTATTTTCTTCCTTTAGTTCCCCCAACCAGCTTTTATCTGTCTTTTTTTGTTTTTTTCTCATAATTAATGCGTTATTTGTGCAAAAACTGTAAATATATTAACAAAATATTTCTATAAAAATTAAATTTCTGATAATAATTTTTTTTTTTTTTTTTAAATCTTTATTTCTATTTTCAGTGCACAAAGCAGTCTACACAGCAATTTTTTTTAAATCTATTCAAGTCGTAAGGAAATTGGTTAACGATTCATTTCATGAATATTTACTAAATTTTTACACGGCTTTTACTACATCACTTGAAAAGTTTAGACATTTTGCATTGCACCTAACTGCGATTGTTTTTTCGTTTAAGTACAGAAGGCATTTTCAATATTTGTTTCTCTTATCTCCTCGATGCATAAAATTGTGAGAATTTGAAGGACTGTGTAAATATTAACAAGAAAGAAAAAGAGACTACCTAATGCAAAAATGTAAACAGTTAAATCGACCTTAACCTTGGAAGTGAATAAATTAAGTAAATACCAAGGCATGAAGTTAGAACACGCAACGTCTACACCAACATTTCTTTTGTAATCTAAACCTAATCAGTGACGTAAAACGATATGCAATTTTATTTTATAAGTAAATAATAATAAATTTTGACAATATTGTGATTTGGAGTGTCTCTTTTCTCAATTACACTGAAGGTAATTAGTGAACAATATGGAACAGAAGATGATCGTTCTAAAGTAACGCAATGGATATATAAATGTATAATGTAGTATAATAAAGGGCATAATTAGGGTTAAGTTTTCAGAATGGAATGCCCAATTCCATTTAAACAGGATTCAGATCAAGAATGTTCTCAAAAGCAGTTTGTTATTAAAAGGTACACAAGGAGCTGACAATCATAATAATAATTATTATTTTATTTTCGTTAAACCAATACATGGTAATAGGATAGGTCAAAAGAATTTATACATTAAGATAGCTTATAAATTAGATTTATAATTACTTGAGTCTAACACATCTATGATTAGTAATAACAAGACTATTATTTTTTTTATATATTTACAAAGGAATAACATTTGCCATTAGCAATTGCGATAACTAGTGCAGTGTCAGGTGCGTGGCTGTACTGCTGAGGTACGTGACCGAAGAGGAGCCAGGCTAGTCCTGGGAGCAGGTCCCTCTGCCATATCCGCTTGAGGTGTCGTGATGGATTTGTCGGGAGGGTGTTTGTAGATAATTCTTGTATAAGTGGATTGGCGTGATGATGGAGTTTGTGAAAAGTTTGATATCGTGTCCTGATAACAGAAGGTACAAATGGGATGTTGAGGTCATTATGTAATGTGAGGTTGGAAACGTAAGGCAATGTGGCGTAGTATAATGGATTGTATTTACTGAAGACGTTGTACGAGTATGTTTGAGTTTTTGGCTGATCCCCATATCTCGATGCTTTAAGCCCAGATGGGTTTTAGTATAGTGTTGTATATATGAAGTTTGTTTTCAAGCGATAATGTCGATCGTCGTCCGATGATTGATTTCAGTCATCCAAATCGTCTTTTGAGATATGTGCGTTTCAGTCTGATATGAGTTGTCCAAGAACAAAACTATTAAAAAACTAAAATGAAATTAATAAAAACTGAATGAATAAATACTTTAAAATATATGAGTACAAAAATATTAATAATAATACATTTATAAGTAGAAACATTTTGCAATTTAATGAAAATTAAGATAACCATTTTTTTTTTAACTATTCCAGAAGTGTCTTTATCAGAACAATGTATCGTTCTTACGCCCCTTCATCAGGTCCCAATGAGCGAAATATAGAAAAGAAAAAGAAAACAATGTAACTATAACAAATATATAAAAAATAAAATAAAATAAATACATATACACATTAATCAAATACAAAAGAATAAATAAAATAAAATAAATAAATATATGTTTCACAAGTTCTGTCGTTTTTTTATAAAGGATTGTTTATTTTGACTGTAGCGTCTTTGTTATGATTCTAATTCCAATGCGACCTTTGCTAATGTAAACAGCATTGTTTACTATCTGTGAAAACAGTATAATATTTTAATCCAGTCACTGCTAGACGTTCAAACGAATTTATTAAAATGATTTGCATTGAATTTCAAATTCGGTCGATTTTACTTTATCAGTTTAAACTCGGCTTAAAAGCTACCGCTCAAAAAATATGCTCCGTGTTTGGTGAGAAGCTTGTCTCTAAGCGTAAAGCTCAATTTTGATTTTCCAAATTTCGTCAAAGCGACGAAACGCTCGAAGAAGGAACTCGTCCTGGAAGACCTCAAGTTCCCGAAGAACAGCAATTTCGGGAATTAATGGAGTCGGATCCACGTCAAACATGTTCGGACATGGGTAACAGAGTAGATATTTCAGAAGCAACTGCCTGGAGATACCTGCATCAAATGGGAAAAATAAAGAAACCTTGACAAATGGGTCCCTCACAACTTATCGGATGATAAGATGATTCGATTAACAACATCTTCATCTCTAGCTTCGCGATTAAACAATGATCCATTTTTAGACAGAATAATCACTTGTGATGAAAAATGGGTATTATATAATAATTTTAGGCTGTGTTATCAATGGCTCTCAGCTGATGAAGAACAAATAACATTTCCGAAACCTGATCTTCACCCGAAAAAGGTGTTATTGGTTGTTTTCTGGACAGGCAAAGGCGTCGTGCACTATGAGTCAGGGGCAAACCAACACTGCAGAGGTTTACTGCACGATATTAGACCGCTGTCAGTCTAAACTTAAAATATTCGATCCAGAACTAGTGAATAGAAGAGGATCCTTGCTCCTTCAGGACAATGCTCGGCCACATACGGTAAGGTTGACCAGGGATAAGTTGATAGAGATTGGATGGGAAATGTCACCCCACCCGCCATATTCCCCAGACCTATCCCCCACTGATTACCATCTTTTCAGATCTCTGGACAATAGCCTCAGGCAAAAATGTTTTGATAACCGGTAAAGCCTAGAATCGGAGTTAAATATGTTTTTTGGCAGCAAAAATCCATAGTTTAAAAAAAAATGTATTTGGAACCTTCCTTCGTTGGGATTAACGTTGTTGATTGTAATGGCGATTATTTTGATGAATAAAATTACTTTCTTTAATTTTTAACTATCTAAAAAAACGACAGAACTTTTGAAAGGACCCGATATAAATGAATATAATAAAAAATTGTAAATAAAAAAATTGATCCATAAAATAATAATAAGAATAAGAAAAAATAAATAAAAATAAGTTAAAAAATATAGATGTTTGCTAGCGACTGTAGAATTCAAAATTCTGGGGGTATTGAGGGTCAGTCAATGATGAAAACACTATTCAAATGCCAACGTTTCGATATATTTCATATCATCATCAGGGCCTAACAAACATGGGGGTATCAAGATTAGAAAAATATAATGGGTGATCGATTAAAATTATATATAGGTACATAAATATACATTCACTCATACAACTCCACATAAATACATCCTAATACATTCACATACATATACACATTGATGAACAACAAGGAAACTTACTATGAATATAGATGGTTGAGGAGAAGGCATGAAGACTGTGAGGTCTTACGTTCAACTAAGGGTACAGAAGGGTCGAGGGTAACAGATAATAAATCCGGGGAAAACCACAGTTAACGGGACTTAAATTTGAAGAGAACTACTTACTGGCTAACAGATATTTTACTATGTTGAGAAAAAATATAAAATAAAATAAAAACTCTATAATTATATAAATAGTAACATAATTTAACTTATTAATTAAATGAAGAATTTTAGACAGAAGTGACACTAACCAAAAATGAAATAATACATAATAAAGAATAAATAGACACACAATGAAATTAATCTAAATTTTAAATATTAAATATAATTGGAGACAGAACTATGGATTCAGCATTTGATTTCGCTAACACCAAAATTCTCGACAGAGAAATCAATTACTATAAAAGGCTGACACTGGAAATGGTATATATTGCCAAAACCTCAAATACTGTCAATTTTCGCACTGATACCAATAACCTGAGCAACATTTATGCCAATTTGCTTCAAAACTGCTGAATCCATAGTTCTGTCTCCAATTATATTTAATATTTAAAATTTAGATTAATTTCATTGTGTGTCTATTTATTCTTTATTATGTATTTCATTTTCGGTTAGTGTCACTTCTGTCTAAAATTCTTCATTTAATTAATAAGTTAAATTATGTTACTATTTATATAATTATAGAGTTTTTATTTTATTTTATATTTTTTCTCAACATAGTAAAATATCTGTTAGCCAGTAAGTAGTTCTCTTCAAATTTAAGTCCCGTTAACTGGGGTTTTCCCCGGATTTATTATCTGTTACCCTCTACCCTTCTGTACCCTTAGTTGAACGTAAGACCTCACAGTCTTCATGCCTTCTCCTCAACCATCTATATTCATAGTAAGTTTCCTTGTTGTTCATCAATGTGTATATGTATGTGAATGTATATTTATGTACTTATATATAATTTTAATCGATCACCCATTATATTTTTCTAATCTTGATACCCCCATGTTTGTTAGGCCCTGATGATGATATGAAATATATCGAAACGTTGGCATTTGAATAGTGTTTTCTTCATTGACTGACCCTCAATACCCCCAGAATTTAAAAAAAAAATATATATATTTTTTCTGAATATAAAAAATTTTTAAAATAAAAGAAATAATAAAAATACATTTAATAATATACCAAGAGAAATGAAATAAATTAGTACACAAGTAGTGAAAAATAATAATTAAACATAACGTAGATTCGACTGACCTTCAAAGTGTGGAGGAACTCTGCCCATAAAATAAAAATGAAAGCTTTATGTCTGATATAAATCAAATGCGTATTTAGCGTAACTTAGCAGAGTTACCTGAAGGTTTTAGCCTTTCTCAAAGGAATCCTGGAAATATAACTAACATTTGATGACTATGTTTTAATGTTTGTTTGGTTTAACTTTCTTTGTATTCACAATTTTGGCCGAAAGGGAGGGGGAGCTCTTACTGGTTGTCTAGCTCCATCGGCTCTACTGCAACGGCAGTTTCTCTTTAAATTATTTAAGTTATTTCCAATGGAACAAATTAAAGAAAAATAACGTATAATCTCTGGAAACCATCAAAACAAATTTCACAAGGAAGTCAATGACAGAAACAAAAGTGCCTTTTATGTGTAGGCTTACCACTGTTACCAATTAGTATTTTTTACATTTAAGTAACAATTATGGATATTCAAAATCAATTGCAGAGTATTATAAGTCATGGAAAACTAGAGGAAACATTGATTTTTTAATATTAATTCTAATCAATGATAATATTGTTCTATCTAGTCATGACGAAAGCGCTGTTACTGTATACTTGCTGCCAATTGTTCCTGCTTCTTTTAAATAGCAATTATTAATAACAGCGACAATTTTTGAATTACTATTTTTCATAGGGGCTCCTAAATCCTCATACTAAATTTCATGTCGATAGATTCATTCTATTGGCAGTTTCAGGGTTTTTATGTTAAGCCTCCTCTGGTCGATTTGGGTGAAAAACAATATGTGTCGTCATTGGAGGGTAGCCAGGGGGGGAGGGGCAGAGCAAAAATCCAAGATAAAAATTAAATAAACTAAAAAAATAGTTTTTATTAAAAATGGATTGTTTGCAAGTTACCAATAGGATCTTCAAATTTCCCGTATGTCTGGTTCCTAAATCAGCAATCAGCTGTTACATAAATGTATATGTACAAAACAAGTCATATTACATTTATTTAAATATAATATATATATTTTGAGCGAGGAAATGAAATGATCGAATTCATATAATATACGAATTCGATCATTTCATTTCCTCGCTCAAAATCTTCATTTATGTTATACTTTATATTCTACTATAAGCTGATTTTACATGCGCAATAAAAATGCAAAGCACAGCAGCAGCAAATGCACGCTATTGGATGTGAGTCATTTAATTCTAAAAACACAGAAACCACAGCGTGCATTTGCTGTTGCTGCTCTTTGCATTTTTGCTGCTCATGTAAAGTCAACTTAAGTATTACAGTCAGTGGTTACCTCAGGGGGAGCTTCTAGAGGTCCGAGTCTCCCAAATTAATAACAAAAAGTCTGCAACGCTAACCACGGAAACTGAGGGCTGTGCCCCCGGGAGTCTATACCCCTGCCCTCATAGCCTAACTTTGCCCCCCCCCCCCCCCCTCCCCCCTGCTCAAAATCCTGGCTGGCCCCTGGTTCTGGGTATACAATTTCATGTTGATACGTTCATTCAATCGAGGGTTATCGTGTTCACAGATAGACAGACATTTTTTTTTATATATTTGGAATCTAGAGGTCGGAAAACATGAAAATCCGTTAAAAACTTCGTAACGAATATAGACCAGCAAAGATATTTTTCTAAGTATAGGCTTAACGTTGCTTCGTCAGAAATCATACGTACTATTAAAAGCACCTATGGATCAATAAAGTTAATGGTCTGTCAATAAATGATCAGATAATTGAATTTATAATTCATACATCGCAGGGAACTCTAGTATTGACTTTAAGACATACGGTCGATAGTCATCCACCGTTCTGATATTAATAGTATATATATCGTCAATATGTATTTGACAGCACTAGCTCAGTATGGCTGCTTGTGAGGCCAAGGTGAAATTATGTTTTGTATCATTCTTATTTGACAGGTATACATGATCGAATGGTTTAGGTAGAAAGGAACTTATCCACATTTTATCATTTTTTAGAAGACAAATAAGTTTTAAATAGGAGTATACATGAACTTAAGGGATGAAAATATGGTAGTCGCATTAGAGAAAAAATAGTCGTCGGTGAGTCATCGACTACTTCTTCAGCCTCTGATATCTCCCTTCTCCCCATCGGCTAATTCCGCTGAAAATTATTAGTGAACATCCTCATAGGGCTTTGAGTTTAAATTTGAAATGTCGTGTTAGTATATTCATAACAACGGCAGTTTGGCCGATTTGGGTGAAAATGGTGCTTGGTCCTGCGTACTAATTCTAAAGCCCAGAAAATTCCATCCATAACCAATGATCAAATTTAAAAATGTTTTAAATGTTTGGGACTTTAATGTAATAACTGGATCCAAAACGATCTTGTACTTAGGATAACAACATTAAGAAAACATTTTCTAAACATGAAACGATCGCAACGTATTATGAAAATGGAGGTAAACAAATAAATAGAATATGAAATCAACAATGTCAAGTTCAAATATTAAGATTATAAAATGAGACTTTTCTCTGTTCGTTCTAGATCAACAATGAACACACGAAATGACCTACTGACAAAAATAAACTATTCAGTTCCTAACTAAATATTTAATTGTCGCGGATCCATATAATATGTTAATAGAATTTTTTCGTGTAAGGTCTATAACATGCAGGAAAAAAATTGACTATTTGTTTTCTCAATTTGGCCTGCACCATGTACTGGTGAAGTACAATGGCGGGCAGGACTTCAATAAATTCTTATGAGTCAGCAGAAAGACGCCACGCACACCCCTAGCAATTCTGTTCCTGAGAAAAAACATAAAGTCACGAGTGCGACCACACATCAGGTTCTACAGCAGCAAAGAAGAGAAATGGACTAAAGGATAGATGTCTCACTACACTACTGGGTGGAGGTGAACGGAACCGTGGACTAGAGGTACATCGACCAGCTCCGCAGGTCCGATCTAGCGGCAGGAACTGGGGCAGTTGTACAGGGACAGAGTTCGCGGCGGCAGTGTTCGGCAGGTTCTACAGCAGCAAAGAAGAGAAATGGACTAAAGGATAGATGGCTCACTACACTACTGGGTGGAGGTGAACGGAACCGTGGACTAGAGGTACATCGACCAGCTCCGCAGGTCCGATCTAGCGGCAGGAACTGGGGCAGTTGTACAGGGACAGAGTTCGCGGCGGCAGTGTTCGGCAGGTTCTACAGCAGCAAAGAAGAGAAATGGACTAAAGGATAGATGGCTCACTACACTACTGGGTGGAGGTGAACGGAACCGTGGACTAGAGGTACATCGACCAGCTCCGCAGGTCCGATCTAGCGGCAGGAACTGGGGCAGTTGTACAGGGACAGAGTTCGCGGCGGCAGTGTTCGGCAGGTTCTACAGCAGCAAAGAAGAGAAATGGACTAAAGGATAGATGGCTCACTACACTACTGGGTGGAGGTGAACGGAACCGTGGACTAGAGGTACATCGACCAGCTCCGCAGGTCCGATCTAGCGGCAGGAACTGGGGCAGTTGTACAGGGACAGAGTTCGCGGCGGCAGTGTTCGGCAGGTTCTACAGCAGCAAAGAAGAGAAATGGACTAAAGGATAGATGGCTCACTACACTACTGGGTGGAGGTGAACGGAACCGTGGACTAGAGGTACATCGACCAGCTCCGCAGGTCTGATCTAGCGGCAGGAACTGGGGCAGTTGTACAGGGACAGAGTTCGCGGCGGCAGTGTTCGGCAGGTTCTACAGCAGCAAAGAAGAGAAATGGACTAAAGGATAGATGGCTCACTACACTACTGGGTGGAGGTGAACGGAACCGTGGACTAGAGGTACATCGACCAGCTCCGCAGGTCCGATCTAGCGGCAGGAACTGGGGCAGTTGTACAGGGACAGAGTTCGCGGCGGCAGTGTTCGGCAGGTTCTACAGCAGCAAAGAAGAGAAATGGACTGAAGGATAGATGGCTCACTACACTACTGGGTGGAGGTGAACGGAACGGTGGACAATAGATATGAAAAAAAATTGCGGCCGCCATTGATGGCAATCGTATTCTCAAAAGTCGAAAGTATTTTCAAAATCTCACCTTGATGACAGGCCATCATTCGGGTTAACTAGAGTCACTCAGTGCAGCACAGTACCATTTGTGTGTTTGACAAAACAAAACTCCCTCGGCAACGTATAAATTATTCGATAGTTCTTCACAAAGACATGAGTCAATAAATCGAAACATAATTTTTATTTAAATTATGCTACTACGAGTCACTTTTCATCCAAGATCATAATGTGACTTATTATGTGAAGGTTACTCGATCGATTCCTGAAGATTCTCATTTTTGCATAAATGATTTTTGTCACCTTTTCAATTTCATAAGGAAGACCAACAAAAATCATTGAAAATTGTCAATGTGCCTAACACAAGACTTAGAAAAACACTAGTTTTATATACACATAGGATGTAAACGTATAGTATGGAAACACACATGTAAGTTAAGAATTATGTAATTCACTAATCATAAGGAGATCCACAGACTCTACTTAGTAGATAGTACATGTCGTTAAGGCCAACCTCACATTAGGCAATTCCGAAGCGACGCGACCGATACTCAAGTATCTTGAGGGTATCTTAGAAGTCACTTTCTATGTTGAGTGGTGGGGAGACACAAACGACGCCACTCCCAGGAGACGCGTATCCTACCAGTCTCAAGCGACCTGCTAGGAAGGTCGCCCGTCCCTTGAGTCTCCTGCGTCGCCTCGCAATGGCTAATGAACCCACTCTTCTGCGCTCACACATTCCCGCATTTGTGTGTTTCTCTGTCTTATTGATGGAGAATCATATTCTGACACATGCAAAAATATTGCAACTCTATCCATACACAAATATTAATAGGTTTTCATTGAATATTGCATAAATAAAGCACAATTTTCAAGTTCATTAATTTAAAAAAATTTAATTTGATTCATTTTTACAAAATTTGCATTTAATTTAAGAACAGAAACTATAATAAAAATATACAATACCTTTGATTGCAAGTGTGACAGATGGAAGAGGAAAATATATGTGGGATAGTCAACATAGATGGGTAAAGAAATCGATGGACAGTGCTGCGCCTAGCGTTAGGGACCTGAATTAGTGTTGAGACAGTAACCATAGTACCAGAGGGATTCTTATGTCGCGACCACGTTTTTTGGTTTCATCTCTAAAATGGTTCTAATACTAAAACAAAAAAAGAGAAAATTTGGGCATGATCAATTAACATTAACCCATATCCTAAGGGCAAAGCGGAATTGTTAAAGAAAATAATATATATATACTACTAGGCGCAGCGACTTCAGAGGCCATTAGCGCCAGCACAACTATTATTATAGTAATCGTTGAGGTGACATATTTTGGCAAGGGCTGTCTCCCTGGGCAGAGGAGGGGCAAGTCCTAAATTTGATCTGAGCAAGATGAATTTTGCGAGGCCCCGGGCCTTTATAGAAATTAGTGTGGAGTTAAACGGTTTGAATCTGATCTAGGTTCGAGTCTAGTTAGAATAGGTGGCGGGAGTACCCATCTTAAATACAACTGATATACAGTTATTAAAAAAAACGAGAAACTTTTGTATAATTATGATAGAATTGTAAATCAATTATAAAAACCCGGACTGGTTTAAAAAACCCGGACTCCTTCAAAACTAGGACAAATCCGGACTGATGGCAGCCCTACCTGTAAACATCTTTACTCGCGGTCTCGGCTTTTAATGTTCCTAGCTAAATATTTTCCATGAATGAAAGCTGCATGAACATTAGATGCGCGAGGCCGTAGGCGGTGGCCCACGCCTTGCGCCGCCTCTGTCCCTGGGTGGCTCCAGGCAGAGTGGAGGGAGCATCCTATCCACCGCACCTCCCTCCTCGTGGTAGTGTGGCTCCGTCATGTGTATATGGGCAGCTTCTAGCTTCCACACAAAAAAACTTTTTGTAACTTAAAATTCGGTATTTATTTGTTTGTCTTGATGTTAGCTACATATGAAGTATAGTGGGAGGTTTGCATTGAAAAATCAAAATTGTTTATACATAGTGGAGTATATATGAATGTGATGAGTTCTGAGAGTGCATAAGCTACGTTAAATCAGGATGTCCAAAATATGAACTAAATGGGTTCCCCAGCCTGTAGAACATTCCCTAAATGTAAATGAAAGATTCCGGATTGGCATAATGGAAGGAAAAACTTTTGGAATGATTTCGACAAGTTTCGCAAAATTATTCGTGCTACATCCTTTTTGAATTCTGTAAATTGAGAAATTGGGCTTTCCAGAACTAAAAAAAAAATATTTTTATCATATATATTTATTTGTTTCATTCCAATTCAAATTTTAAATAAATTGAGGGGTGTTCTGATCTTATAACAATGACAGACAAACCAGGAAGAAAGAAAATACATAAATCCAAAAATAAAATATATTTCCAAATTTTACATCGAATAGTCCATTGCTGAGACTCCGTACATCCAAAATGAGATTATTGATGATTTCAATTTAAAGTTTATATACCAAGCTATAGAAAAAATATACAAACATACAAAAATATAAAACAAAAAAAAATGCTTAAGCATACTGTAATGGCGTTGCTCAGTGGTTTGTTCCACCCGAAAACTTCTGCTTTTGCAGATGCGAAGTCTCAGCAATTAGCATTCTACATATTTCTTTACACAAAAATATATTTTTATGATGTACAGAACTAACAAATACATTTTGTCTTTTTTTCCTTTTTTTTTTTTTGAGCTTATAGAGACATATCACAATAAAAATAAACTAGAAAATTTACAGCTAAGGGATTTATACAGATTGTTTAAGTAATCAAATCAGGGTCGTGCCGTCTCTGTAAAATGTCTGTACGTTTTCTGTATAATGTTTACATGAATAAATTCTTATGTAGAAAATGTAGACTACGTAGACAACCAAATGTGTCATCCTTTTTGTCATTATGCTAGAGATTCTAAATTGTTTAAAGTATTTTCTAATAAAACAAATTATTATTCATGTTACAATTAATATTAAAGAAGAGATAATAAAAGAACTATTTATTTAATAAAGGTGGTTTTGAAAAAAAAAAAAAATTGACTTTCGGTATCTCCAAAATATATTTATATTATTTTTGTTAACGTTTCGCCATTATTCAAGCATTATCAAAACTTTTATAACGAAATAAAACAATTTATAACAATTAATTTTTATATGGTAATAAATATTAAAAATTGATCAATTAAACACCTTGTGACCGACCTGGTAACTAACATTCAGATAATTGAACAAAAAGTTGCCAGATAATAATAATGTTTAATTGGTGTTTTTAATATTGATTACCATATAAAAAATAACGGTTATAAACTGATTCATTTTGTTATAAAAGTTGTGATAATGCCTGAATAATGGGGAAACATTAACAAAAATAATATAAATATAATTTGGAGAGACCGAAAGCCAAATTTTTTTTTTTTTTTTCAAACCATCTTCATCAAGTGAACATTATACTAGTCTCAAATCAAGAATATTCTTTTTCAACTTCGAAGAACAATTTATGTAAGTTGATGTAATTATGTATTTTATAATATTTAAATACGTTAAGAGAGAGTGTATCACGATACAAGGGACAGACGAAAATCAATTGGTGCGGCTGCCACGTTGTCGAAAGAATTGGCGGCTGAAGATAAAAATGGATACAAAAACTACCAACGAATGAGTCCGGGAAAATATAATAATACCACATATTGTTCGTATATTGACAAGCACTGTGTAATTTTTTTTAAGGCACTTGATTGCCATTATGACACGCAAAAAGCATGGAAACTTGGAAGACACTGTTGAGAATACTGAAAAATTTAAATTAGGATTGAATCCCCCACTTTTTCACTAGCAGCGTGTACTTGCGAAATCTCGTTTACTAGCTACTCGCTCACTATATCCAGGCTACAGACGCACAACCCTTGTAGTAGGTAAATGAAGAGACTACACCATTTGGACACTGTAATATTCCTTTAGAAGGTCGTAAATACTGTGTTCAGCTTCTAACGAAGTGTCAGGTGTGGCGTTGTAATACTCTGGAACTGTTGGAAACTTGCTACCACCAAAGTAGTCCACGATTTGAACATTCATGATGTTCAGTTTTCCAAATCTGAAAGTATGTCCTAGAGAACAGACAGAAAGAAAATGTCTCATAAATGTGACGACGAGTGACTTTTGAATGAAAATAAATGTTTATTCTGGGGCAGAGGTCCCCTAAAAATAATACAAAAAGTAAAAAAAAAACAATAAAATAAAATATCAGTAAACCATAAGTAAGAAAATTTAAAAAAAATAGTGCTAAAGTGGGGAAAAAGCCGCATAATAATATACATAAAAAATAATTAAACAACTTAATTAAGAGGAAAGCAAACGAAAAATAAATGCAACTATACAAATGAAAAGACAAAAAGGAGATACATTTAAATAAATGGTTTTAAATAACATTAATTAAAGAAAATTGATGTAGTAATAAAATGAATAAATAAATAAAATAATATAGAGATATATAAATGTTGAGGAGAGCGGTGGGAGGGGATGAAAGGCTAATCAGAGAGAAAGGATTGTATATCGAAGAGGAATTGGAACAGAGAGGATTTGAAGGAAGCCAAAGAAGAGTGACGGATTGGGGAGACAGATGATACATATATATACACGTGTGCAACCTCAAATATTCGAACATCTTCAACATTTCAAGGCTTTGTAGTTTGTAGAGGTCTAAAGGTAGTGCGAAAATTGAAAACTAAAAATATAATTTTGAATAACTCATAAATAGGCAACGTTTTAATGCTATTGTGTTTCAAAATTTGAATTTTCCCCATACAATGCTAATGTGCTCATCCAAAACAGCATAAACCAATTCTTATCTATTTTAATATGGACTAATGTACTGTCCTGAAAGGTTCATCCTGAAACACACCCTTACCCAAACGAAGCCTTCATATACTAGAACTTCTTCGCTTTTGGGCTACCCTTTAATATTATGCAAGCTTATTGTATTTTTTTGGCATGCCTGTTATGATGTGGTAAGGAAAATAACATCATATTATCTTAGTCCGGGCTTAATTTTTTTTTATTTTTACAGAAAAGAAAAACATACCAATAGGCCAATCTTTCATCGCTGGATGCCTCGAAAAAAGAGCCTGCTCTGCAAAATTCCACTCTGCTGTATTATTTTTGATCTGAAACATTAAAAAATGCTGTATATAAAAATAAGACAACAAGTTTAATATTGATTGACGCAAATCTACAAAGGAACACAACAAAATACATTAATATGTTATTTAATTATTTTTTCACTCTATATAACAAGTCAGAACTATCACCAATGCGGCGACTAGTAGCTGGCATATTTGAAAAAAAAAATTGAAAATTTAAAAAACTTGAGAGAGAACAAACTCAGCGATTAACCATTTTGGCATCACTTCATAACACGAGATCTCTTTGTTAAAGAACTCACAAATAAACCTGACATGAGACCATTTATTACCTGTGAGTGACCATCATCCGATACTTGGCTTTCAAGATATGATTGGGTTTTCTAACAGTACATATATACACTTTTAGTGTAATTAAATAAAGTATATTAGAGGATTGTGGTGTTGACTTGAATAAAATCAAAACAAGAAGGTTTTAGGCTGCGAAGGTTCCACGCCATAGATCAGTGAAAAATCAAATCATCATTTTAAAATACAAATTCGACATTTTTGGGGGAAAAATTAATTAAACCATCCCTTTAAATTAAATTTATGAAAAAGCCTAATTACAGTAATAATCTTTAATCAGTGAAAACCCCGAACTCCGGATTTAGAATTTTTTAAAATCTAATCATCCTTTTAAAGTAAATTTCTGAAAATGCTTGAGAATAGTTTTTTAGAAGACCGAAAATTTATAGGCACTTTTATTACTACACGGTTTACTACTGAAAAAATCTGAAATGGAACATACCACGGAGGAATAATCACCGAAAAACGAAATCCCCATGGAAATCAATTGAGAGACAAAATTCTCGCGCAAAATAGAATTTTTCGATTTCAAATGTAAAAATCCGGGCGAAGCTCTTTTCGGTTTACCATCGGACACCACTTTTTTTGAGCCGTTTTTTTCAGTGTTCTAACGTACAAACTTAGACTTTTTTTTCGATAAAAATATTCACAGCTGTTGTTGCCTACAAAAGGCTAGAAAAAATCCATTGAATTCAATTGAAATCAATATTAATATATTCATAAAGAACATACAAGGTGAGAAGTAACTGATAATTATTAAAACATTAACTGAGTTTTTTATACAGATACGCCTGACTCAGCTCAGTTTTTGCAAACAGCAGAATGTATTGCACACCTAGTAGGTATATATTTATGAGGTTGCTACTGCCGGTTGTAGGACCCCACCACCCGCCGGAACGATAGGTTGGGTCCTCCGCCAGAAGGCGACGAATCAACTTGACCTCATGGGATATTGTATTTATATGAAATTTCATGTCGATACATCAGTATACATACAGTCGATTTGACTAAAAATCAAAAGGTATCGTTTTAATGGAGTTCTGGACACACTTAAAACATTTCGTGAACATTCAATCTACCGACTTTTTTTTTCATTGCTGGAATTCCGGTAAAAACTCAATATTAAATTTGTGATGAATTACAAAACTTCCCCTATACTTCGTATATCTGAGGAAGTAAAATATGAAGGAGTATTTTCTATTCGATGATTTTTCGGGGATGCCAATATAATACAACAGCTCACCTATTATCTAACAGGCGGTGAAATAAAATTGCTATCCTCACAGGATGTAACAAGCCGCCAACGAAAAAGGTTTTCAATATACTGATAATAAAATGAAATTATCTCTATGAACAAACTATTCACTTATCTATTAAGAAAAAAATATTTCAAAAACGCCGCTACAACCATGGCTATCTTTATTAAAAATGTTGATAAAAAGTCGAAATTATCAATGAAAATAGGCTTTTTCGTGATGATCTCTGCCAAAAAAAGGTATAAGAAAATTGAAAAACATAAAAAACTCGTTGATCTGGAAGACATTTATCAGCAATAATCATTAATGGCAGTAACATTATCTGCCTTCATGATTATCGATGTAACACAGTATTATGTAAATAGATAACTAATAAAAAATGTTTGTACATGCTTTTGTACTGATTTTTTGTGAGCGAATTTCATATACATATTTTATTTCATTTATAGGTTAGGTTAGGTTTTATGACTCATGCCCGGGCTTTAACTACGAGGTCATATCGCCTACTACCAGAGCGCTCTTTCGTCACTCTGGTGGACATGAGCCCGACTCTACTTTGGGAGTCCTAAATTTTGCCTATCCTAAATGTTTATTCCCCTAAGGCAGGGGTCTTTAACGAGTACCTGAGATCGTACAGGCTCGGGACCATCGCTTAACGTCGCATCCGAAGGACGGCGTGCTTAAATTTATTTTACCTCCCAGATAAAATAAACCAAGGGCCTCGGTCGGGTTTCGAACCCTTGTTCTTGAGCTCAGAAGACAAGCACGCATACCACTGAGCTATCGGCGCCCTCATTTCATTTATATATTGTACAACCGTATAAAATAAGCTATGGATCCAAATCATACGATTACATAAAAATTTTTATACGAAGAGTAAAAATACATCAAAAAAAGCCTTTGGTGAATCACAGGCAGTATATTTCCCCAGAACAAATTGAAGTTTAGCTCTTACTTAGTTAAGCTCTTACTCCAAAACCAAGAGAACGTTTAGGCAAATAAATACATGAAATTCCAGTGGAAACTCGACATCGAATTTTTGGCTGATTACATAACTTCCCCTATACTTCGTACAGAGGAGAAAGTAACAAAAACAATGTTTTCTGCTAAATTTCGGTAAAATACCTACTAAACTTCACAAATACATAATATTGGAACGTTCAACAATTTATTCAATGAATGAAATAATATTAGATAGAAAGAAGAAATGAAACGTTAATGAAAATTGTAATGTTATGTAATACGATGTCTTACATATTCAAATTCCCCAATCAACATGACCTGCGCACAACGGGGGTCTTCAGGGTCCAGACTGTGGGTGCTGCAATAGTCACCTTGGACCAGACTCATCGTCATACCACAGTTACCGTCAGTCTGAAACAGACAATTAGAAAGTACAAAATTGAAAAATATTTATGGAAATCGCTCAACCAAATCGAAAAAATTTAACTCAAAACTATACTAGGATTCATTGAACAATGATTGATCTTCTAATATGAGGAGTTTGGAGCCAGAGCGGACCATCCGACAATTTTTCGGAAAATGAGTTATTACCATCCTGATGTTGGCATAGGTTCCCTTTTTTCAAAACCAGTGTGGATCACTTAGTTTCTTCACTTCAGTGATAGATAGCAGTACTTTAAGTTTAGTCCACAAATATTTTGTGTACATATTTTCAAAGTCACAATGGATCATACGGCCTTCAAAAACTTTATAGGACACAAAAAGGGATCACTCATCCAATACTATTCTAAAATTTCAAATATAAATAAGTATTTGGGGCCCATTTATGGAGATAAACAAAATGTACTCAATTTTCAATTGCCATTTTCTTCCTGTTCAGTTTAAACCAGTTGGTCCGCTCTGGCTCCAAACTCCTCATATATAATGATATATAAGTAAGTGACAATTAGATTCATCAATCAAATTCTAAATCCTCTAATTTAGGTCAGAAAAAATATATATAAGAAAATGGAGATTACCGATAAGAAGAGATTTAAAAAAATATTTATATATATATATATATAATCTGAAGATAAATATTATATAATATATATATATATATATATATATATATATATAATAGAGAGGATTATTCCGAAAAAAAAATTGAGAGGTTGAACCCACTTCACTAAGTTTTGATAACCTCATAATTCCAGTATTTTTTTGTTTCTTATACCTTTAGAATATACTTTCTTATACCATTTTGTTTTTAATGTATGCTTCATTCATGCGAAAACGGTCCAATCGAAAAATTGATTCATACAAAACATGTCTATTATTAAATTCCAAATAACAAGATGACCAAATTTGAAATAGGATCAATACGACTAAAGTTATGGCGCTCCAAAAAAGGTACTATACATTGAATAAAACTGGTATTACTGGGTATTGAAATGTCCTCTCAATATTGTGCAGATGGTGAAACAAGCTGTTGTCATAACTTTCAGGGAGGGAGTGATCAGTAAAAAGTTAGTGGGTATAAGAAAGTCAAGGTATAGACGACACATTAGATATTTATTTTTATTTCTAGCCACTCAGAAACGACACAACTTTCCCAAATATTAGCAATAGAAAAAAAGTATTTATGATTCATAATAAATCAGAAGGAAAACATGTAATCACGAGTTTTATAAATAATAATTATTTATTATGAATTATTCATGACAAATAATTTCTACAAAGAAATTATTCATCAGTTCGTATTACTTTTGCGTGTACTGAGAAAAATATCCTAAGCCTCCTTTAGTTTGCCAACAAAAGAGAATAACATATTTATATACATGTTCATAAGTCAATTTAAAAAAATTAAACCTAATTAATCGTGTGTAGGGAATATGAAGGACTCCTATACTAGTCTGGCTCAAGTCCTAGACACTAGAAGTAGGCGATATGACCTAGTAGTTGAGTCAGAAATAACATCAACAGTACGAGATTTGAGGGTACAGTGTTACTAGCAATTAAAATAACCAAAATTCGGAAATCAGAATTTGACTATGATCATATCTCCTATACTCTGGTGGAGATAAGCCCGACTCTACTAAGGGAGATCTAAATGTTGCCAATCTAAGTGTCACCTAGGTTTAGGGGTCTTTAACGCGTGTCAGACATCGCACAGGCTCGGGACCATCTCTTAAGTCCCATGACCTTCTAGATAAAAAATCTAAGGGTCTCGGCCGGGTTTCGAACCCGCGATCTTGAGCTCAGGAGGCAAGCATGCTACCTCTAATAAGTATTTCAACAACAGATATACTAGTAATATTAATATTAATTTTTTACGAATCAATAATACCAGTTTAATGCTACCTCAATGAAATATCAAAAACTTAGGTAATAAATACTACGTTTTATTTGTTCTAAAAATAACCGCTATTTACTGACAGCGTTGAAAATACAGAATTTCTTTTGGTAATTCTATGAGAAAATTGTATGAAATTTATTATCACTAATGTAATGCTCAAACACTACTCTTTTTTTCGAATTTACCTTCAAATCTCTCGCCACACCATCAAAATATGATGCATAAATATAAGGTGTTCCCGTGCTTTTATCCATAGTACCGTCACTCATAGAGAATACACGACCCATAGGATATCCAGTGGCGTTTCTTTGATGAGTTATGTGAGACAAAACACAGTATTCTGTGGAAAAAATAATTTAAAACAATTTATTATAAAATAAATCATTTTGAAATAAATGATTTACTAAAATAGCACGTAGTAAATGACCTACAATATTTGAAAAATATTTACCTGAATTGTGAACAATGTATCTTGCCATTTTAGCAGCATCTTTAATAGGAGGTATTTTAACGTCTTGCTGTAAATTGTTGTAAAATCTGCCAAAGAAACTGTTTCTATGAATTCTTTCATATTTAGCCAAAGCACAGGCAATTAACAAGAGAAATATGAAAGACTTCATGACTGTTCGTAAGACGGTACTTTTACAAAACCTAGTTTACGAATAGCTCTCTGTTTTAAATCTGAAACTTGCGTTATCATCGTTATCAACATTCATTGTTTTGCCTTATCATCTTATCAGAGACAGGTCCAACATAAAAAAAAAAACTAAAGTTAGATAAAAAAGTTTTTATTTTTTTTTATGATGTACCAAATTTACACCTATAAAATATTAGTTCCGGAAATAATTAATAACACTCAAATAATAGTTCTTGAATCTCCTGAAATGGCGCGTTATTCAAATTTAACTCACCTACTTCCATTATGTACTTGTTAAATTAATTACGATTTATAGAGTTAGTTGTTATGACTCAGGCCTCGGTTATATCGCCTACTACCAGAGCATTCTTTTGTCACTCTGGTGGACATGAACCCGGCTCTTATTATGGGAGTCCTAAATGTTGCCTAGGTACCCTATATTTTTATTCACCTGGAGCAGGGGTCTTTATCGAGCACTTGACATCGTAGAGACTCAGGACCACCGCTTAACGTCCCATCCGAAGGACGGCGTCCTAAAGTTTATTTCACCACCCAGATAAAATAAACTTAGGTTTTTTGAGGGCGCCGGTAACTCAGTGGTATGCATGTTTGCCTTCTGAGCTCAAGGTAGTGGGTTCGAAACCCGGCCGAGGCCCTTAAGCACCCTGAGGATGGTAGAAATACCGAAAGTACTCCCATGTATATGTATATAGTTAGTGAAATTAGACAATATATCAAATAAACAAGTTTTATTTTATTTTTCAAGTCCATAAAACAATATACTTTTTACTATACAGTATAGAGTAGATAAAACTGTAGTATAAAACTGTAGTAGATAAAACTGTATAGAGTAGATAAAACTATATAATCTTTACTACATAGAGTAGATAAAACACCTTTAAACAAAGTTGTTTTTAAAATGCTAGAAGCATTTAAAAAATGAAAACATTGTTAATTTTTTAAGTAAAACATTTATACATTATTATTTACGGTCTCTAACAGGGGATAGAAAAATATTTTTTCATTCGCATGTAGTTTAATGCTGGAAGCTTGCAAGTCATAGAAGCATATTCAAAAACAAATAATTATTTAAATTAAACGTTTAGGTTTGGATAAGATGAAGAAAAATTCTATTCAGGTGTTTTCCTATTCTAGAATACAATATGTAATTATGGAATCGAAGTACACTTAGAGTGCAGAGGCTTTCTTCTTTATTTCCTTACATACCTGCCATATTGCGCTTATTGTTTTAACATTTTCAGTGTATAAGAGATTTACGATTTTTCAAGATAGCGCTTGTATTTATGACCTAATAATAAATGAGTTCAAGTAAAAGTTGTAGAGAAAACTAAAAGGCACATTTGTTATGAAATACGATTTTTTGCAGGTTGTCCGGTTTGCGAGATACATGCCCAAAACTCCCCTAGTGTCAAATTGAAACTCTTAGCTAGGTTTACGAGAAAATGGTTAATCCTATCGAAAAATTGGTTCTAACCAAAAATGTTATTTTTTCATTACCTACCAAATATGCCCTCCGATTTGTGCTAGGAACAATACGAACAAAGCCGCAAAGAGTGTAAAATACATTTTCATAGGAAATATTTCAAAGTAATATTTAAAGTGATATCGCATATCAACGAATTTTAAAATATTTTTTATTAAAAGTATTCAAAATAAGGAAAAAATAAAAGATATGTGAAGTGGTCATTACAGGACTTTCTTATACGAATCACTATTGCATAGATCACACCCCTTCTCAAAATCATTTCATATCGGGTATGAGTCACCCTCAGAATTATGCTGTGTAAAAAACGCATATGCCAACATTACTTTCATATACCCAGTAACGCCAGTATGAAAGTATTTTATTTGATCTATACAACAATGGTTGGTGTAAGAAAGTTCTATAATAGATACATAGCATATATTTTATTTTTTCTTTATTCATTTATTTTTATCTAGTCTCTGAATTTTTTTAACTTTTGGAACTGAAAAATAAAAGGGGTGAAGAAACGTTTTGGAACTTTTGCGAAAATCTGTACGTTTGTAATACATTTTTTAAGACCTTTCTATCATATTTAGAAGATGAGTTTATCATGTAATTCAAGTTTATTTTAATATTTAGAATTGAACGTAAATTCCGCTATACTGGTCATTTCAAAACTTCTCGAGATGGTTCGTTTCTTATTAGTTCCACCAAATCACAAGGATCTTTGATAGTTCAGTTAAAATGGAATTATCCATATATATATATATAAAATGATTGAAGGTGAAAAAAAAAAAAAAACTGTAAAACATTCAATTTATAATAATGTACATTTTCATACAACTAAAGGGTCGTAAGAGGAACAATTTTTCCAAGTCTTATTTTAATTTTTTTGGTCCAGAACATTAGTTCTTTTTACAAATTCATATATTTTTTCACACAAATTCAATCACAAAGACGTTTTTGATATTTTTTTTATACATTTTAAAAACAAAAAAAATAATAGAAATACACCTAATTATATCTGCTCAAACAGGTTAACAAACGAATGCTATTTACAGATTCACAAATCAAAGCAAAAACCACCGAAAATTTTGAAAACCATTTACAAGGCTATCTGAAGTTTATCCTTAAAGAAAATTACTGTGTACAATATTGGTCGTAACAAGGTAAACAAATAAATTCTTTTTAAATGTTGGCATGCTTCGAAACTCCAACTTTACATATTATTTTATGGTAATAATCAATATTTATCATTTTTACATACTTCGAAACTACAAATTTGTATTTTATTCTATGGTAATAATTATTAGGTTACAATTTTTTATTCCTAATTGGTTAAACTCTGTTATTTACATTTCATCACGAATTTTTCAAGTAAAAAAAAATAAAAATATATATAAAATAAATACGTGACAAAAATATATTGAAAAACTAAAATTTAAAGAAACTAAAAATTTATTAAACTAAAAATACACTAAATTCGACGCATTTTACTATATACAATCACATTTTTAATCTCATCATTTCCAAACGAAGGATTAGACATTATATTTTCACATTACAGAAATATAGTGAATACTGAAAGTAATACTATTTTTTGAATTGAGGCAATATTAAAAATTGGTCGTGGAAGTAGCTGAAGTCGATGCTTACTTCCGAAAAAAAAAAAAAAAAAAGTTTAAAATATAGGATATAATATAGGATAGAGGAAAAGAAGAGGTGTGAATTGGGCAGGATGATGTGAAGCGTCAGACTTGAGGTCAGCTGTGTTGTACAGAACTTGTCGGCCATGCAGCGGCTGCAGGGGTCGTGCGTTGTGGGTCAGGAACCCTGTCGGAGAGCGCAGTTTACGAAACTCGTTCAGCTATAAATTAAAAAAAAAAAAATTAACTAATGATAGTAGTAGTAGATAATATTACAGTGAAGTGAGAATGTGGCTCTAAGTAAAAGAGTAGAATCATTTTAAGTTGGCAGATGAGGTCACTCCCATTCATTTTTGATACATAGCTTTCATTTTAATTTTTTGACAGAGTTCCTCCACAGATATTCTCCTTTAAGGTCTCCGAATCTACCTTTTAATCATTATTTTTTATTACTTATATACTAATTCATTTTATTACTTATATTTTAGTTTATTCTTTTATGTATTATTATAATTATTTGACTTATTTTTATTTTATTTATTTATTTTTTTATTATTTAGGTATATATGTATTTTTTTAATTTTATTTATTTCCAATTATTTGAACCACCTGAAAACCGCGCGGGCTAAAGCGTAGGGCTTTGGTCGCATGGTCTCGCCATGGTTTGCGGGTTCGAATAATATTATTATTTCTGTACTCATATTACCAAGTATTCAGTTATTCATTTCATATTCATTATCTATCGATAGGGTAGTAGTGATGAACATCTACGACATCCAACAGGCATAACCAGCATGTTGTGCTTCATATTTCAGCAACTTAGTTTAAAACACATAACAAGATCCTACTACCATACGAACATGTCCTGTACATTACCTGTTTCCTGGAGAGGAGTACGGGATGTTTGAACTGTATCCAGGTGACCACCTCCAGACAGGGGGGTGTGGTCAGAGAGCCGTTGTATGTGAAGTAGTTCTGTCGGTTCTTGGGCAGGTAGAAGTCTAGAGGCAGGAGATAGGGAAGCTCTGTCTTAGTGTCTGGCATGATGATCGACTTGAGGGAGTCTACCAACTCTGAGTAGGCCTTGTTGTCTTCAGTGGTCAACTGTAACAGAAAAAAGTTGTTAGCACTTCTAGAAAAATAATTATTATTTCAGTTTTCTTTACAAATTTTATTTAAAGAGATTTTTGATTAGGTCATAAATATTTTAAAATGTAAATGGGCATCGGAGTTAAGTGGTTTCATTTTTCAAACAAATTAAAACCTTTCTATTGTTCTTGTTTTTTTTTTTTTTTTTTTTCAACTTTGGCGCATCGACAGCTGAGGTTATTAGCGCCTGCACAACTTGGATATTCGCTCGGTGGGGGCACCTTCAGTGCGGCTATCTCCTGACTGCTCTGACTGTCAGAGCACAGAGAGCAGCAGCCCATGGTACCACTCCGTACTCCTTTACATCGGGGTTCTCTCCCTGTCACTTCAAGAGCGGTAGAAGGGGGAGAGTACCCACCTCCTATTATATTTTATTATATAAATCTATATTCCGCAAGAATTGCAGTAACTGCATCGTAATATATGGAGAACCAATGTTCAAAACTGCTGAAGAATCTTGTTTATTAGATTTTTTTTAATTTATTATTATTATATAAATATTAATAATAAATATAAACCAAAATATTGTTCTTGCTTCCTTCTCTTCTGAGTTAGAGCTCTCACACTGTTCTAATCACACACGGAAATAATCAAAACTTTTTCAGGGGACCTTGAAACGTCGACATCCGTTGAAAACAATCTAATCTTTCTCTTCTCACTCATTTTCTCCATAATAATCTCAGTGATTACACAAGTCATCATAGGAATAGATAATTAAAATGCACAATTTCTTTGTCAAACTTCACTATATATTCTCAAATACTCAACTAGTTTCGCCGTGTTAAGGCATTATCAAGAGTCACTTACAAACTGACAGAATTGGTTGACAGGGTAGAGGGTACAGTTAAGGAGGGGGTTTTTAGGTAATGACGGGGAATCCCTTGTTTTTGTTACTCTATACATTCCAATAAACAGATATTTACAAGATAATAATAAATATAAAATAAAAAGAAGAAAGAAAATGATATATATATAAAATCTAATAAAGCGAATCTAACAGTAAAGTGTTGGTATTTATATAGGTATGACTCATGAATTATATAAATGTAACATATAATAAATATTAAAGTGAATAAAAACAAATACAAAGAATTTAAAGGCAAATTAAAACATCAAATGAAAATTATAGTATTCTATGAATGTCAGTTGGCAAAACATTTCCACAATCATCAGACTCTTAGCTACTTGATATTTAAATTAAGAAGGGGGGAATGGTTCAGTTCTATTTGTTCATTTAGCATTATAATATCGTTATTTTTGTTCAGTTTATTTATTTCTACCGCTTCCAGTAAATTCAAAAGTGGACCTCTACCCTGTAAACCAATTCTGTCAGTTTGTAAGTGACTCTTGATAATGCCTTAACACGGCGAAACTAGTTGAGTATTTGAGAATATATAGTGAAGTTTGACAAAGAAATTGTGCATTTTAATTATCTATTCCTAGAATGGAGCTTCACAAAGTAAATCTGGAAACCATAAATTACAAGTCATCATGATTTAAAGAGATATCCCAAAGAATAAAATGTTCACCCTGAATAGAAGAGAGAATAAAGAATAAAATGTCCTGTTATTGAAGCAGTACAGGTTCTCCGGTTTTTCCTCTCCCAAATAATATATTACTGTCCGAATACATTTTTTTGCGTTCTGTGTTGATATAGTGGAAGTACTAATAAATAAAATAAAATGATAAATAAAACACTTTTTTGAACACTTATATTGTCTAATTCCACAAACATATACTTAAATGTGTACCGGTTTCGGCTTATGCCATCATCAGCACAAGGTTCAACAATAATTGAGATATTTGCCAGGCATACATATTTATATTAACCTCGTAAAACCAGGAGGTGGAAATCTCTATTCTAACGGTAATAACTAACCGTGCAATTATTTGAAAAACAAGAAAATAACATTAAAATAAAAAACTAAGATTTATTTTAATTTTATTTTATTGTTTTTCAAATATGTGCACAGTTACCTAGTTATTACCGTTAGAATAGAAATTTCCACCTCCTGGTTTTACCAGAGGAAGGGGACCCTTTCACCTCAGGTACTCTTAGGTTAATATAAATATGTATGCCTGGCATATATCTTAATTATTGTTGAACCTTAGTAAGCCGAAACCGGTACACATTTAAGTATATGTTTGTGGAATTACACAATATAAGTGTTAAAAAAAGTGATTTATCTATCATTTTATTTTAATATATTACTGTCCTAATTTTTCTTCTCAACGTGTTTCGAAGAGTGCAGCCCCGCTCATAACGAATTTTGACGGCAGAAAATAAAAGAGGACGAATTAAGGTTTATATTGATATAAATAAATACTTGTTTCGTCAAATAATGAATAAATTTCATAATGCTAACTTCACTTCCCCAGCTGTACAAAGTATACGGGAAGTTATGTAATCGGTCAGAAATTCGATGCAGAGTTTTAAACGGAATTTAATATTTACCGACCTCCTGCTTCCAAAAATGAAAAAAAAAAAAATCTGTCTGCATGTTTGTGAACACTTCCGATAAAATCAATAAATGGATCACGAAATTTTATATATGAATCCAAAACCCTCCTATTTATAATCAGCCAAATCGGTCAAAGGATATGCGGAGATTAGGGGAGAACTAACCTGTCCTCCAGTGTACCTTAACAAAAATCCCATCCCTTTAAAAAACGAAGTCCGCTATCTAGGCCTCATACTCGACAAACGACTAACTTGGAATCCTCATACGAGACTGAAAAGACAAGAAATGAACAAACGTTATAAACTTCTACTAAGACAACTAGACAAAAGATCCAAACTAACTTTGACAACAAAACGACTTATATACAACTCAATACTCAAACCTATGTGGACTTACGGACTTGAACTCTGGGGTTCTGCCAAGGCTCCCAATCTCCAGGGCATCCAATCCCTTCAATCCAAAATCCTTCGTACAATAGCCAATGCTCCTTACTACGTCTCCAACAAAACTCTTCACACTGACCTTAACGTACCTTTCATCACTGAACTAGTCCGTGCCCTCCATTCTGCCATACTTCCCCAACGACGGCTTAAGCGTCAATGGCCTAGAGACCTCCTTAGCATCAGCAATGACAGTGACAGTGATTAGTTACAAATGAGAGGAAATCAGTGACTAGGGAGTGTCACCACTGGATGATTTCTCCCCTCATGACATTTTGACATTGCCATTATCTCTGTATTAGCATATTTGCTTATTGGATATATTTTTATACAGTTGTAAATATCTCTTTGTAAATAAAAAAAAAAGAAAAAAAAAGAGGGCTTAAAACAAAAACTCTAATAACTGTATTTGTAATGAACGTATCAAGATGAAACTTTATATTTGAATTCAAAACCCCATAAGGATGGCACCTATTAATTTTCCATGAAATCGGCGAAAAGAAAGGGGAGATTAGAGGAGAGGGCTCGACTCAAAAATCTTAATAACGACCGATATAATAAATGTATCGACAAAAATTTTTTGTCCCAAAAGGTAGATTGGTTTTGGAGGGAGAGCATAAAAGTAAATGATTAATTCGTGCTGGGGAAGTATACAGCCGGTGATTCACCGACGTGACGATAATCAAATAAAAAGAGTATAAGTACCTCAAAGAAGAGTGAAAGTACAGTTAGGCCATCCTTGTAGTCAAGTGCATTTGTCTGGGATCCATATGTGGTCTTGTAAAACACCATGTGTAGCTCCATGGGAAAACTAAATGTTAAAATTATAAACAAAAAAAAATATATAATGTTGAAAAAGAAGTTGACATAGAAATGGAGGGAAAGAGGTAGACATGGGTAAAGTGGATACATTCCAACATTTAATGTTTTGTTATTTAAGAGTAAGTTTCGAGTCTGTTCATCATCAGCCCTTTCTCAATGCTGCCATTTTTAGTTAAATAAACAAACTGAATTTGAGAAAGTATCCTTAGGCCTAAGGAGACAGATAAAAAGTAAGTAACACTCGGTATAAGAAGTAAGTCTGAATAATGAGTCTCTAGAAACAGCAGATATTCAAAAGACAGAGTGACAAAGCTGTAGTGTTATTTTTTCTATGCTCCGCTCTTTTATAAAAATTTAGCACCCTCATCATTCTTTTAAATATCTGTTGTGATATTTAAAAAAAATATATAATATAATAAAATAAAAAATTAATAATAAAAAATAAAATATTATCACATTTACTGTTGAAATTGATATCTGGTCTTCTACTAAATTTTGATTTCTACAGTAGTTTCCGAAAAGGTCCCTAATAAAAAATATAGAAAGTTGATGACGTACAATTTTGAAGAGAGTGCAACTATTTAAAAAACATTTCAATTAATAATTATTTTATTTGGATTTCTTCTAAAATATATGCCTATATATAATTCTGAGATGCCTTAAATTGTTTCTAAATTTGCAAAAATCTTCGTGTCTTGGCTCAACTCCGTACTTCAACTGTGTTAACCCTAATTTAACTAAAGCAAATGGTTTAATCTTTGTATATTTATATTCAATAGTTAATTTATTAGTATCCTAACAGCTCTTTTTTTATTAAAATTCAACATTTTAACTGTTAAAAAAAAACTCAACACTTCAGCGATTTTACAATGTGTGTATTTTTTAAATTACACTGCATTTTCCAATGACGCTTCTTATTCTAAAGTTTACTTCGTTTTTAGCTTTTAAACCGTTTTCTTAGGACTAATAAAACTTTTTCTCATTCTGTTTGATTATTTAACTAACAATGGCAGCATTGAGAATGGACTGAAGATGAGTTTAGGCTCGAAACGTTCCCTTAAATACTACAACATTTAAATTTGTAAGACCTAATATTCATCCCTTATTTAGACTTTTTTTTCTTTTAATGTATAATAAAATAAAAAGTACAATAGAATACAAATATAAATTGATTAGAATAAAATATCTTTATCAATGAATTGTGTAAGTTTCTTTTTTCGAATAGTTAATAATCAAAATGTTTAGTCAAGAGACATAACATGAATAAATACATTACAATAATTTAATGTCAAGAATGAACTAAGTACCTACTTGTTACGGTCGTATATAAAGCCAGATTTTTTTTTTTTTGGTAAGGGAAAAGATAAATCATTTTTTAAAGTATATAATAGAAATAAATTAAGGTAATGAGTTAATCATTAAAGACATAAGAATAAAAACTAGTTTAAATTCACTTTTTGGCTTCATTCAAGCATACTAACACTTTAAAAGAGCTCTATCGGTAAAAATAACAATTAGGTGTGAACAGTTTTCAAGACCGCCGCTAGATGATGCTGTAACCAAATCTTCAGTCACAATGAGTACACATTTTTACCGAGTTAATGTTTTCCTGACTTTATTGTATAATATGGTTGTATTGTACAATACTTCAATGAATGTATTGTATAATACAAGTAAAAACACAGACTGAAGGGTTCCATATAACATTAGGCGAACATTATTTTCCAAATATAACTTTTTCTTTAAATAATTTGAATACCTCGTTAGAAAAATATCTGGATATCCATTCATATTAAAATTCTACTAGAATGAAAATTGTAGAGCATTAATTTTGTAAACAATTAATTTTTTTGTTTTATAAACTTAGCAAATATAGACGTTTCGGGAAGAATTCCCATGATCAATATCTTATTATTTGCTGATCTTTATTGAAATCATTTTACTTCCCCAGTTATACGAAATATAGGGGAAGTTATGTAATCGGTCAGAAATTCGATGTGGAGTTTTCAACGGAATTTCATTTTTTTCGACTTCCTAAAAAAAAAATTTCTGTCCGTGTCTTTGAAAATGTTTAACTCCCGAAAGAATGAATGTATCGACATGAAATTTCATATGTAAATTCACAGTCCTCTAATGACGAAGGCTAATAATTTACAGTGAAATCAGCTGAAGGGGAGGGGGGAATAGAAGGGGGCTCAACTCGCAAATCCCAATGAACTCCCGATATAATGAATGTATAAGTATACAATTTTATATTTAAATTCAAAACCCCATAAGGATGGCACCTATATATTTTTTTAGAAGGGGGGTTCGACTCAAATACCCTAATAACTACCGATGTATGGAATGTATCGACACAAAATTTAGTATGAGCATTCAGAAGCCACTATGCAAGTCAAATATTGAGTTTTACTCCAAAATGTCGATTGGCTTTGGAGGAAGAGCGAAAACGTAATTGATTAATTTGTGCCATAATTCACCAACTTTTTTCCCTTTATATTAATCATAAGAGGGCGCCGGTAGCTCAGTGGTATGCGTGCTTGACTTCTGAGCTCAAGAACGTTGGTTCGTAACCCGACCGAGTCCCTTAGTTTATTTTATCTGGGAGGTAAAATAAATTTAAGCACGCCGTCCTTCGGATGGGACGTTAAGCGATGGTCCCGAGCCTGTACGATGTCAGGTACTCGTTAAAGACCCTAGGTGAATAGAAAATTTAGGGTAGGCAAAATTTAGGACTTCCACAGTAGAGCCGGGCTCATGTCCACCAGAGTGACGAAAGAGCACTCTGGTAGTTGGCGATATGACCTCGTAGTTAAAGCCCGGGCATGAGTCATAAACCCTAACCCTATTAATCATAATATTCTTTTTGCAGAACATATTTTACATGTGGACGTCTGAATTAAAACTCCTAGTCCAGACAATTGATTTAAATTGATTAAAAATAATTTATGAGGTCTAGACTAAAAGTTTTAACCCAGAGGTCGACTCGAGGCGAATAAAATATAGATGATGAAAGATCTTCCCGAAACGTCTATATTTGCTATCTTGAACAAACAAAAAATAGATGAGAGAAGAATATATACGAGGTATGTCTATTAAGTAATTAGACTGTGATTCTGAAGAATGATAGCTGAATCTGTGAACATTGACAAAGCCATCGCATGGAAAATTTTGCGCGAGGATCTTCCCATGACAAAAGTTATTGAGAAGATGGTCAAAAGGGTTCTCACACCAAAGCAAAAAGAACGTGGCAAGGTATGTTGTGTTGACATTCTGGAGCAACTTGACGCAGATCCAAAATTGTTTCAAAAAGTAATCAATTGTGACGAAACCTGGATCTTATAGTATGATTCTGAGATCAAAAGACAGTCAATGCACTGGAAAAGACATGTTTTCCGATATGAAGGGTGTAATTTTGGAAGGATGGGTTCCAGAAGGCACACAAGGTAACCAGCATAATTATAACGAAGTTTTGATAAAGCTGAGAGAAAGAGTCAGGAAAATCGGCCACAATATGGGAAAAATGGTTTCGTTCTTCACCAAGACAATGTGTCTGCTCACATAGAACTTTCTGTGAAGTAGTTTTTGACCAAAGACATTACTACACTTGAACATTCTCCATATTCGCCCAATTTAGCACCGTCCGAATTTTTATATTTTCCCAAAAGTTAAATCAGTGCTTAAAGGGACACGTTTTGAATTAGTTGACGTTGTAAAGAAGAAAACGGCGGATGTGTTGAAACAACTGACAGAAATTGATTTTCTCCATGCCTTTGACCAGTGGAAAACGACAAGCGATGTATTAATGCAAATGGAGAGAATATTGAAGGAGACAATCATTAAAATTGTAATACACATAAATAAAGTTGAGGTATTTAATAGACATACCTCATATTATTATATATATAAAATTTCCTTACAACACCTCAAAGTGAAAACAATTAGGTTCTGTAGAATCCTGAAGGGTCTTGGTAAAACGAGCTCAAGCCATACCCGAAATATCACCCAACCTCTACACTTCAAACTAACTCCAAGGTTTTTTCTATTAACATCAGTAATATTTGACCCTGAGACCTACCGAAATACTCGTTTCTTCATTATCTAATTTATGTCCTACAACCAGGGACGTAGCCAGGAGGGGGGTCCAGGCCGAAATCGTAACTAGAGGATAGGAGTTAATTAATCACACCTCCCAGGAACCAGGGCATGAAAGGAAAGTAATACCCTTAAATAAGAACCTGATCTTGTTGGCGTATATATTCGCTCTCTGTCTAAAACCAATTGACAGTTTTGGCTTAAAATTAATAGTCGTCTTACACAGGGATTTCTGAATACACATACTAAATTTCGTATCGATGTATCCATTATAACCCCTAATCCCCCTCTCCCTTTGGACGATTTACCCAAATACTCAAATAATTGCCGATGTAATGAATGTATTATACACAACAATTAATATCTAAATTCAAATTCTCATAAGGTCGACACATAATTATTTTTAGGCAAATCGGCCAAAGGGAAGTGACTCAAAATTCTAAAGACTATCAGTGTAATGAATGTATCAACACGAAATTTAGTATGATGATTTGGAAATTTTTGAGTAAGACATCGATTGATTTTCAATCAAATCATTAAACTGATTGCAGAGTGAGAGCAAAAAGTTCCTTCATTTATTCTCGCTGGGGAAGTACAAGTGCATTGTCGGTAATTCACTGACCACTCGCTTAGACTAAGTTAGGGGCTTTGGAATTGGAATCCCCAAAACAAAATCCTGGCTACGTTCCTGTCTACAACTTGTATTTGGAATGTTTAGTTTTAGACAAATATTGACTGAGACATTTGACTAAATGTTTTGAAACATGTAGACACCGTTTTCAACTCATTTGACCTCCAGCTTTCACATCCACTACACTAATGATCTCTGCGATCTCACAGATATCCTGTATAAATATATATCGTATTTACCTATGATGGTTGATGGTATCTTCACTGCCAGCCGAATCGTTGGCTCCCCAATGGAAGTGGAGCTGCTGGAACGTGTATGTCTGCTGGAGGGGACCTCCTGTCACTATGATGGGATCCGTTTGGTTTATCTCCAGCATTACTATAACAACAAAATAACACTAAATTAGAGTGAAAATAATCATATTCGTTCATAACACCTTATTCCAGTATGGAATTTGTTTTTCATTATTCAAAAACAAAATAAATAAAATAAATAACCACGATATAAAAAGTCGTGTTTCGTAAAATAAAATATTAAAAATTTTATTTTCCTGGCAGAGTTCCTCCACAGATATTCTCCTTCATCCTAACCTTCCACAATAAACTTCCATACCATCCTATCCCATTTGCACAAGTCCTATCCTCTCAATCCCATCCTGACAATCCTCCGCACCGTCTGAATAGTAGGTGGCCTCGAGATCTTTTAAGGTAAATTTAAACATTTTACAATTTTCTAGGGAGTGTCAGCGCTGGTTGTCTTCTCCCATCATGTGACATTGACACTTATTCATGTAAATAGTTAACACATTTGCTTATTATGTATACTGTGTATATATTGCAAATTGAAATAAAAGAAAAAAAAGTTCTATCAGTTATTTACTCACTTTAAAAAAAAAATGTTGACTCATTTATTTTTATTATTATTTTTTTTAAATATATATATTGAACAAGGGCGCCGGTAGCTCAGTGGTATGCGTGCTTGACTTCTGAGCTCAAGGTCGTGGGTTCGTAGCCCGACCGAGGCCCTTAGTTTATTTTATCTGGAAGGTAAAATAAACTTAAGCACGCCGTCCTTCGGATGGGACGTTAAGCGATGGTCCCGAGCCTGTACGATGTCAGGTACTCGTTAAAGACCCCTGCCCTAGATGAATAAAAAATTTAGGGTAGGCAAAATTTAGGACTCCCACAGTAGAGTCGGGCTCATGTCCACCAGAGTGACGAAAGAGCGCTCTGGTAGTAGGCGATATGACCTCGTAGTTAAATCCCGGGCATGAGTCATAAAACCTAACCTAACCTATATATTGGAACATTTTGACCTGAATTAGGAACGTAATTATGTCCTGAAATATCATCTGGAAAAAGAAAGTCTATTTCCCAAAAACCTGTCACTTTTCAAAAAACAACAAAAAAGAAAGAAGAACTAAACCGAACCGTAAGTAATAAAAATAAAATAAAAATATATAAGAAATGAATGGGAAATGTGTCTTTTCTCTACTAGAACAAGTAGGTTCACTCAAGTCTGAGATGAGAAAAGCTACACAGAAGCAACTTACTGTTAACATAAAATAAGTGAAAATGTAGAACCAAAAAATTTAACCAAAAAAAATTGTATTTCTCCTCAGAATGGTTAGTAGAAATTTAAAAATAATAACAAAAACGAACGAATCGTGGAAAGATAAGAATTGGTGTAGGCAGTGGTACATATCTTGGACAGATAAAGACTAGAGAAGGAAAAAGGAATTCCCCTGACAGCTTCGTAGTGATTCTGGAAAAGGATGTGGAGGGGTCAGAGCCCCGCACAGCGTATCTGGGAAGAATTTATAAAGAAATAGTACCTTATTTACTTATCTAGATATTTTGACAAATCCCTCGGTCACACTTGAAGCTGTTGAAACGTACATTAGCTGTACTGAAATTAGGGTTTGAGAATAATATTGAATAACGACTAATTATTATAGAACGATGGCTAATGGCGAAAAGCTAAAAAATACTAAAAAAAATGTACTGTGGTGTATAAAATTACACACATTGTAATTATTAAAATATTATAAAATAAATTAAATTTATTTGTATAAAAACAGAGAAGTAACTAAAAATATGAAGTGGCATTTGTTTTAAAACAACCAAAGAGTGGAGTACAAAAGACGACCATATATACCGGGTGATTCATTTAACCTGAAAAACAAAAATAAGTCAAAAAATAAGCTTTATCGAAAAGTAAATTCATTTTTTTTAGCTAATTTCAAAAATTTATTTAACATATCAATTAATAAATTTTTTCTAGTCTGGCGGGGGTAAAATGTTTTTTTACATGTTTTCCAAGCATTTTCACCTTTAAAATTTGAGATGTTTGATGGGGTACCTTCTTTTTGTGCCATGGGAGCTTGGACTATTAGGTTATCGGTCTGAATCTCTAGGCTCTTCAATTCAATTATAAAATAATTCAAGGTACTTACTAAAAAACTTCCTAATATCCATGCTAATTTTAATAATTTTATGCAAATATGGAAAACAGTCAAAACGGAACGGAACTGTTAGACGAAAACTTCGTCAAAACCTCAAAACAAACTGTCACGTGAACACAAACACAGTGAACAGTTACAGCGCATGGCCTGCGCCCTGCACTTACAACAACTGATTGCTGATTTAGGAGTCAGAAGAACGGGAAATTTGATGATCCTATGGTAACTTGCAAGCAATGCATTTTTAATAAAAACTATTTTTTTAGTTTATTTAATTTTTATATATTTTTTTCTCTGGCCAGGGGGGGGCACGTGCCCCCCCCTGGCTACGCCCATGATTATAATGTAGGTTTAAGTAAATAAACCCAAATACTTGTTCTCTTATTCTATTCTATTCATTTTCCCTGCTAACCCAGTAAGATAATTTAAAAACCTTTGAATTAGATTTAACATTTTTACAAAATTTAGAAAAACAATATGGCATTTATTTAGTGAATTTCGAAGAAATCAAAATGAAAAGTTTGTTTATTGAAATTTGTTGAAATACGTGCACTTTCTTCAAAATTGTACGTCTTGAACGTTTGATATTTTTTAAGGGCCTTTTTCGGAAATTACTGTAGAAATCAAAATTTAGTAAAATACCAGCTATAATTTCTACAAAAAATTCGGTAATTTTATTTGTCTTATTAATTTTATTTAACATAATTTTTTTATTTTATATTTATTTAACATTTTAATACACAATTTTCACTATCACACTAATTTTACAGACTTGTATCTATGGGAAATTGCATGACAATTCAACCTAAAGTACTCAAGTTAAACTCAAAAAATGTAAGTTCACTTCTAACATGAAATATTGATACACCTAACTTAATACATTTTGTACATAAAAGGTAGTTTACAATATATGTATTCTAAAGAATGAAATAGCAAATCTTTTGCTAATGTATAAGATAAAAAATAAAAAGTCACTCCTATGGGATAATTAACAACAAAATAAAAACCACTCAAAATAATTATGAAGTTTCAATCAAAATGTCCGGCAACCCACAATCACTAAAATTTTCGATATGGCCACGATCTAGCAGGCAACCCAAGATCACTCTTGCTGACTAGATGGAATTATTAGTAATTGAATTTGCACAAAAACATTTAAACAATATGTCATTAATATGTCTACTGCCCGATTTCAAAAAATCACCTGTAAACGCAGTAACTGATAATGAACGAAATGAAAATGACATAAAAAGTAATATTAACGAAAATATGTAAATAGAATACACAGAACATACTTTGGTAATACAAAATTGGTAAAATTTAGGACTCCCATAGTAGAGTCGGGCTCATGTTCACCAGAGTGACGAAAGAGCGCTCTGGTAGTAAGCGTTAGGCCCATATAGTTAAACACCATATATTTTTATAACAACAGTTTCTCAAACTACCAACATTAGTTTAGTGATACAGCTACCCTTCCATTGAGTGTACCAACCTGTATGTCCATTGTTTGTCAGTATGCCTGTATAAGGTAGATCCGAGGTGCCTGTGAACTCAAGTGCAGGTAACCGCACTCTCGTAACGAACCGTTCCTCTATGTCTATGGGCGACTGGTATTTACCATCGCAGTTCTTGTATTCGTTTGCCCACTTTTCTGGACCTAAAAAAAAAAATAATAATAATGATGTACAATATATGACTATAGCAACTCCTATGATCAGTGTCTTAAATATTCTTTTTTACATTTAATCTACAAAAATAACATCGATGTTCGTCAGTATTTTCAAATTTTATTTCAGTTTAACGATTGTAAATTACGAAAATGTCAACCAACTTAACAATAAATGTGTTCCTTAGGTTAACTATTCCTTTTGTTAATCAGAATCATCATTTTATGTAAAATGCATAACATTTATATTATTTTTATATTGTATGAGGAGTTTGGAGCCAGAGCGGACCAACCCACAATTTTTCGGAAAATGAGTTATTACCATCCTGATGTTGGCATAGGTTCCCTTTTTTCAAAACCAGTGTGTATCACTTAGTTTTTTCACTTCAGTGATAGATTAGCAGCACTTTAAGTTTAGTCCACAAATATTTTGTGCATATATTTTCAAAGTCACAATGGATCATACGGCCTTCAAAAACTTTATATAACACAAAAAGGGATCACTCATCCAATACTATTCTAAAATTTCAAATATAAATAAATATTTGGGGCCCATTTATGGAGATAAACAAAATGTACTTAATTTTCAATTGCCATTTTCTTCCTGTTCAGTTTCAACCAGTTGGTCCGCTCTGGCTCCAAAGTCTTCATATGTAAATTAGTTTTTCAATATTGGTAATTGAGGCAGTCAAGGTATTTATATTTTAAACAATATTTTCTTTATTTCATTTCAGACGTTTCGACACTCTAGTCATTATCAATTCTAAAAAACAAAATTCTAAATACAGACTGATATATAAAATTACTATTCCAATCATGTATTAAGTATATAACATTAATTGTCGTCAAATTTTCTAATACATTCACAGTTGTCAATTTCACCTTTATATCTTTCAAATTCCAATACTATAAATAAACCACTATAACCATGATATAATGATTTATTTATAGTATTGGACTTTGAAAGATGTAAAGGTGAAATTGACAAATGAGAATTTATTAGAAAATTTGTCGACAATTAATGTTATATAATACATGATTGGAATAGTAATTTTATATATCAGTCTTTATTTAGATTTTTGTTTTTTAGAATTCATAATGACTAGTCTCTTAAGTACCCAAAATAATTATTAAAAACTACTTACATGTTTATAGAGTCGACATCCATAAAAAACACCCAATCAAAACTGTTATCAAGGAATTTACATCGAATGAATCGACTTAACAGTTTATTAACAATATAAAAAATAAATAAAATTACAATTTTATATGATATACAATTATGGATTGAAATTTTATTTTATTTTATTAATTTATGGGGAGTGAGGGGGATTTAATATTATTTAATAACGATATAATGTCAGCAAAAAAATTTCCAATTACCTGCATCAGCTTTAAACCTAACAGTTAAAAAAAAAAAAATTCAGATGATAATTCTTTATTGACTTTTAAATCGCACAATTTTTAGCTAGACTCATATAATATTAGACATTATTGTGCTGGAAAGAAAATAAAGATGGAGAAAAATGTCTTTAAAATTTTTCTGCTCGAAAATTTGGAGGGAAAAGTAATGTGTTAATATATAATGGAATTAAATTATAAAATAAATAAAATTATCTTACTGAGAGCATCGTCAGGATCGTATCCAAAATGGCTGGACCCTAACACTGAGGAGATACCTGTGAACAAAGAATGAAACTATGTTTTATTGTAATCAATATTTATTCATAAATTAAAAAATAACAGAATATATAATCTTTAATTATATATAATTGCCTAATGTGTGTTTTTCCATACCCTTCAGAAGCCTCTATTCATTTTTAAATTATTCAACGGTTATCATAAGAATTACTTCGCACAAACCCAGATGGAGAGTAACTGCAACCACATTTTAATGGTTTAAAACTTATAAATTTAAATTTTCCTCTTAAAATATAAAGAACCAATCATTGAATCATCGCGTTTTCAAAGGTTGCAATATGTTATAACCTCAACAATGTTTACCTGTTTACTTTATAAGTTGTTTAGTAGAGGTTATGGCGTCACCTTTCCAACCAGACTATTCTAATGATTTCATGTTACATTTTCTATCCAGATTATATTGAGTGATCAAATGCGTGCTTATATTATACCTCCCTGTTTTCAAATAGTAGACCTAAATAGACACAATACAATATTTCCAAGAATTATTTTTTAAGATACCTATTGAATTAATATGATGAAAAATGTTATTTTTTTTTTAAATTTGCAGATTTTAAAATTACTGTTTAATAAGTATTTTATAATAATAATGAATATGTATTGATATACTTTGTATTTCTGACCCCCCTCTGCAAAAATTAAAAATTCTATCGACCCTCCTGAATTTCCCTCTAAATTGGCGCTGGGGCTGAGAAGTATTCATTCATGAATAGAACTTTACTCTTTATGATATCTTTTCTCCCCACGAATTTATCTCTTCCTGTTGGGAAGTATGGTTTCCCTAATTTTTATGAGATACTCCATTCATTCTTTAATTTCTTGCATTTGTGTAAATTTTATCTTAACGAGTTTTTGCAGTGGGCTTTCAATTTGTAATATTACATATCTTTATTTGCGAAATACCCCTACCCTAGGTGAATAAAAATTTAGGACTCCCACATTAGAGTCTCATGTCCACCAGAGTGACGAAAGAGCGCTCTGGTAGTAGGCGATATGACCTCGTAGTTAAAGCCCGGGCATGAGTCATAATAACTAACTTTATTTGAGTGAGGCTGTTTCTATTCTTCTCTCTTATTGACTTTTAAATTTTTCATCAATACGAAATTATAAACAGTTATTATGACTCATGCCCGGGCTTTAACTGCGAGGTCATATCGCCTACTACAAGAACGCTCTTTAGTCACTCTGGTGGACATGAGCCCGACTCTACGATGGGAGTATTACATTTTTTTTTATCTAGGATAGAGGTCTTTAACGAGTATCTGATATGGTACAGGCTCGGGATCATTGCTTAACATCCCGCTTCAGGGACGGCATGCTCATTTCACCTCCCAGATAAAATAAACTAAGGGCATTTTGAGCTCAGTAAACAAACACGCATACCACTGAGCTACCGGCGCCCTCCTGTTGAACAACAACATGGCAGTTGTTATTGTTATATATCATTATTTTTTATAAACTAATGATTATTATTTTTCACAAACCAAGATGGAGAAACTGCATTCACACATCTCATGTAACCTACCAAAGAAAGTGATATAGTAATTACGTGCCTTTTTAATTATGTGAGAAAATTACACAATTGTCCGAGCAGGAAAACCTCCAATTAGTTCTCCCTCATATCAGTTGTTACCCTGAGCAATATTTCCTGAAGAACTTAACCAATTTTTCGTCATTATATTTAATTTTCTTATGTTTTTAGACAAACAAAAGTTATTTTCTGTATTCATATCATACATACCATTAAATGGAATTAGTTCAGTGAAAATAAATATAAATATATAATATATATTATATGAAGAGCCTAGTATTAAAGACGAACATGTCCGAATTTTCGAATCGATTCTCATAGACATTTTCACTCTGAATTCAAATATGAAATATATTGGTTTCAAAACAGAGCAGAATCACCTTAAAAATGAGCTCAAAGTATGGTGTTGCGATTAAAAATAGGACAAGTACAGTTAGTGCTGGTTTCAAAAGCGGCTAAGCGGCTACCAGCCAATCAGATGTCGCCATTCATCTTCCTCGTACCCGTAATGCAATACCAAGTTGAGTCACTTTGTTATCAGTGGTGTTTTGAACTTGGTCCTTGCTTCAACGTAGTTTTTCCAATTCAGTTATTTATATATTTTAAAATGGATTTTGCAGTTTCCCCAATAAAAAAAATGATGCTACTTTTTCCTTTCGAAATGAGAGGAAAACAGTTTTCAATATTGAGGTTTCAAAAGCTGCCTAGACCAATGTTTCATTCCAAAAGCGGCAAAGTTCATTTTTTTGGAGCAAATTTCATCAAAACCATTCATTTTTCTTTCATAATGATTGTTTCAATTCAGTAGTAAAACAGTTTTTTGGGCCTCCTGTAAAAAAATGAAAATGACCGACCAATATGTAAAAACGACGAAAAAAATGCTACCAGATTTTTAGAGTACGAAAAACCCGTGCCGCAAAAGAGTTTATTCTAGGAATAAATCATGAATTTTAGAAAAAAAAAAAAAAAGAGTATATATATTCAAATAATTTTAATTCTTAAAAAAATATGTTCATATATATATATTTGTATATAGATTGAAGGTTCAAGTTTATAAAAACCAAATATAACCAAACTGTGTTGATTTGATGATACGCAAACAAATCTTTTGCGGCACGGGTTTTTCGTACTCTAAAAATGTGGTAGCATTTTTTTCGTCGTTTTTACATATTTGTCAATCATTTTCAGGTATGGTAATATAATATATATATATATTATACATATATGCATAGCTTATTATACAATTAGTAAAAAATAAAAAAAGTCGTCGATGAATCAGCGGCAATGTATTTCACCAGCACGAATTAATAAATTTAATTTTCGCGGTCCCTCAAAAACCTATCGAGCGTTTGGACTAAAATTCTATAGATACTTCTGAATTATTCCTTTCATATGCAGTTATTAGAATTTTTGAACCGGGCCCTCGTCCTCTGGACCTAGTCTTCCCTTCAATCGATTTTGCGTAAAATTAATAGATGCTGTCCTTATGACCATCAGCATTTATTGAAGGAATATGATGCTACATGTGTAGGTATATTAAAAGGGAAAATAATTACGGTGATAACTATTACATATCATTGTAAATAAAAATAAAAATAAAATGAATATATTTAAAATTTTAATCCTATATTACAATTAATTTTTGTGTGAACTATTTACTATATACGAGCTGTAAATTTTTAAGCAAGATTATAATGTTAAAATAATAAAAACATATCATAAAATACATATCAATTTGACCGCTCATTTAGTTGTATCTAGGAACTAAGGAATTGGAGTGCAATAAAGGAAATCACTTATTATTTTTATTTCAAACTTTTTCAGAGTTTGTGCAGGTGTCTTTCTTATTGGCAATAATTTTAGAAAAAATGTATTTTTATTTACAAGAATTTGTATAATTTGCAAATAACTTAGTCAATACATATGTATATCAAATTACGATAAATAACATATGAAACCTGAGCTGTAAAACACATACACATGCAATAAACCACTCGTAAAATAAGTAAATGAGCTTTAATAAAATTAATGAGCCGTAGAATATTAAGTGTGAGCCGTAAAAAAAAATCTTCAATCGATTTCGCGTAAAATTAATAGTTGCTGTCCTTATGACGTTTTGAATATTATATAATTCACCCCTAATTCACCCTTTTCCTATGATCGATTAGACTGAAAATCATTCTTAGAGAGCTCTGGATATACATAAACAATTTCATATACATTCATTCCATTGGGAGTTATCGTGTTCACAGACACACACAACTCTGACCGATTACATAACTTTCTATATACTTCGTATTGCGTAGTATGTACTTGTGAGAGTTGGGAAACTTTCAACAAGAACATGAATCACACTGTTACTTATTGATTGTCAATAATCTGTTAGCTTGTGAATCATTTATCCAAACACTACTCAATCAATTTGGATTAGAAACTCATACATCAATCATCAACTATGTTTTCCTGTTTTATTGGTGAACAATATCAAGATTTTGTTGCTGTTTCAGGGAATATAAGAACAATAAATAAATCCAAATTAGGAATCGTTTAAGGAAATTTTAAGTCTTATTTTTAAAAATTCATTATTACGCCCTCGGCCAAGAACATAAAATAAAATTAAAATACATATCGTCTTCTACCAGAGCGTTCACTATGGTGGACATGAACCTATGGAAAATCCCCCTCCTTCTCTTTGGTCAATTTGGCAGAAAATCAATAGAATAATAATGGTTCATAGAGTCAACAGAATCTATTCAATGTTGAGAGAAGTCGAGGTTCTGTCATGTAAATTTGACCAAAGTTTCAGAAACTATTTATTTATCCATCTTCAGCAACTTATAATGACCAATGGATGGTAAGATTCTGTCTGATATTAAGAGTTCACTATGAGACACAAACACCACATTCACCCCACATACCACTCAAGTCATTACAAGGCCCTGAAACAGAAATAAATAGTTTCCGAAACGTTGGCCAAATATTGAGTTTTTTATTTACAAGACAGAACCTCGACTTCCCTCAACATTGAATAGGACAATATATTGTAAAATTTAAATAATAATATAATATAATAATATAATATAATATATTATATATATATGTTATACATAGTAATAAATATATGTTATAAGAATGTATATATGTTATATGAATATATATATATATATATATTCATAATATATATACATATATTACTATATTTAAATTTTACAATATATTGTCCTATTCAATGTTGAGGGAAATCGAGGTTCTATCTTGTAAATAAAAAACTATATATATGTATATATATAAAATTCTACAGGAGCTATATTTCTTAAATGGTGCTTAAATTAAAGGAAATAGGGAGTTTTGATAGGGATGATTGATTGGTAAAAGCATAAATAGACGGAAACCGTGACAAAAACATATAGAGTGACAAAATTGAAATAATTATCGTTTATATAAATTGGTATCAAACATCACACTATATATTTGAAAACAGCTTTTAACTTTTTTAATATGGTGGAATATTTGTGATATTATCGTATAGTCAGTGGACACGATAGTTCCTAACAGAATGAGTAATATCAACATGAAATTGAGTATCTGAATCGAGAAGTTTCTCTAAGACAATGACTGATTTCCAGGCGAATTAGGAAAAATCGACCTCCCGTCATTACCCCATCGTTGCAGAGCGGGCAGTCGGCCACACCTATCCTCTTCAGATGTTTCTGGAGACAATCGTCTCCTGTGAGCATTTCAAGTTGGCCACCACCACCCTTCTAGCCATGTCGCCTGTGTCCTCCTGCAGGACTCCCCATCTCTCTCCAGCAGCTGCCCTCTTCAGATGTTTCTGGAGGTAGTCGTGTCCTGTGAACATTTCAAGTTGGCCACCGCCACCCTCCTAGCCATGTCGCAAGCTATCCGATGATTCTCCTTCAACAAGGCTCCCCATCTCTTGCCAGCAGCTGCGCTTATCTGGTGTTCCCTCAGCAGATCTTTGTAAGCCTTGTCAAGGATGTTTGTATATACATATAAAGTTTCGTCACGATACATTCATTCAATCGTGTTCAAAACACACATAATTTTTTTTTTTCATTTTCGGAATTGGAGGTTCAGAAAACATAAAACTCCGGTGAAAACTCCAAACCGGATCTTTGCCCCATTACTTAACTACTTGTACGACCTTGACAGTGGGAAGATAAAGACAAGCGACGAGTTGAGAGACTATGGATGTCCAGTTCTGATTTCTTGGTTAGACCCACTCTCAGAATAGAATGATGAATTTGTGCTGGGGAAGTTTATTCACCCATAACTTTTTCGGGTGTGATCCTGTCACTTCTGTTCACAGGAGTTATCATTTTCACATCTACCTCCGCAACGTTGATAACAATGATGCGAGTAATCCTCATACTTCCACCAAGATCAAGGTCAGATTGAAATCATATTTTTTTTTTTCTTCTTTAAGGCATTTTGACCACGAGGGTCATCAGATGCCTGATGGATGCAGGTCTCTAGGGATCCTAGCGGGCTAATTTGGATAGGCGCAGATTAATAATAATAAAGGATATTGCTGTGTACGGAATAGAAAGGCTACGTGATGAAGACAATTTTGTTTTATAATTTAGATAAGAGGTTTGTGAAGTGTAAAAAATGAAATAGTTGGGTAATTTGGGAGACATTACTGGATAGAATTTCGGAAATATCCACCGCAAGGTTGCAATTCTCACGCTGGGGACTATATGCCATGCATTCAGTGAGGATGTGCCAGACTGTCCCACCCCACAGGACTGACACAGAGGAGGGGGTTCCTGAGATCAGATATCAATGGGCCAGCCTGGTGCGCCCTATACATAACCGAGTTAAAATTACTTCTTCTTTCCTTTTTCGAGTGGAGCTTCTGATGGTCCTTAGCTTATTATCGGTCATACCGAGCCACCGAATCTGCCATTTGATCCAAACCCTTTCCTTCATGTAGGCAACGAAGTCACTTACAGGGACTTCGGATGTGGATAGTCCTTCTAGTAAGATCACTAAGCGATAAAGTATTTATGTATATGCATATAAATATTAAGTGCAGTTGTGAATTGGATGCACCTCTCTATTTAGGTGTACATTCCCTTTTTCATATATATTTTCTCCCTCATGAAAGGTCGATTGGTTTTTGTCTCATATTCCTCCAACAGTACAATGTACAGAGAAAAAAAATAATAATAGGAAAAAAAAATCCATCCCATTTCCGCTTTTAGCTACTGAGTCAAGGACATCGAGATTTAAATCATCTAAATTTAATGGTCTTAATATCTCGTGCATAGATTATTCCCAAATCATAGTCTAAAATAGAATAAAAAAAAGTCTCGGTAAATCACTGGCTATATACTTCCCCCACAGTAATTGACGAATTACGTTTTTCAATACCCCTCTGTTCCCCCTTCCCCTTCGGCTCATTCGGCTGAAATTAATAAGTGTCGTCCTTATTGGACCTTGGAATTTACACATGCAATTCGTGTGACAATCATTACAATGGTAGTTATTAGTGTTTTGGTGTTAAGCCTCCTCCTACCCCCTCCCCCCTCCCCTTTGGCCATTTTGACTGATAATCAAACGTCGTTAGAGGGTTCTGGATACACATATAAAATTTCGAGTTGATACATTCATTCTATCGGAAGTTATCGTGTTCACAGACACACATATTTTTTTTTTAAATATTTTTGCAAACAGGAGGTGAGAAAACATGAAATTTCGTTGAAAACTTCTCATCGAATTGTTGATCGATAACATAACTTCCAATTATTTATATAATATATATAAAATAAACCTACCCACAGGAGTAATATGATGAGAAAAATAACAATACCATGCATTCAACTTTCATACGTTATTACTTCGTAACTACAAGGTCATATCGCCTACTACCAGAGCGCTCTTTAGTCACCCTGGTGAACATGAGCCCGACTCTATAATGGAAGTCCTAAATTTTGCTTTTTATTTACCTAGGGTGGGGTCTTTAAAGAATAACTGACATCGTACAGGCTCGGGACCATCGCGGAACGTCCTATCCGAAGGACGGAGTACTTAAGTTTATTTTACCTCTATATGTATATATATAAGAAGATAATGAAAATAAAAACTAGAAGGGACACGGGACATCGCATAAGAGAAAAGGTTAACAACGTAATTGTGTTACGAGCAAGCTTTTTCCTGAGGTGAACGTAAAATTCAGAAAAAATATCGCTTGCTGAAAAGGACTGAATGGATACACTTCTACGTTATTATAGGTACAAATCATTTCACTAGAAGTTTTTTAACTATTTTTTTTTCATTTTTTAATTAACAGGTTCTATTACTTTGTATTTTATTATTATTACTATTATTATTATTTTCTACTTTCACTTATTTGTACTTTTTTTAACTGAATAATGTATATATCAGGCCGAATCCTGAGCCTAAAGTATGTATTTCCTAAAGGCTAATAAATAATTGAATTGAATAGGTACAAATTGTCATTAATTATTTTACTTAGTTCTATTGGAAAACAAGTAGATACTGCGCATTTTCAACTACTTACCACTGTTTCATCTTTAATCGATCAAAAGAAGTCCATGGGGTAGCTTAAAGCACACTCAAAATATCTAGATATGGAAGAGTTTTAAAAAACCAACATAGAATATTATTAATTAGTGAAAAAAGTAAAACAGAGATTGTACATCGGGATCTTTGTGGTTCTTCCCCTCTCAGGTTAAAATTATAATTTTGTTTTCTACTGTTTTTTTTTCTTTTTCCCAGGAGTATTGTTGTGTTTCAATATGAGCTTTAGATCTGGACAGATCTAATTGAGACTTCAGGAATGATCTGTGACAGGCAGAGCTATATCAGACCTAACACAAACAGAATTATCCCTCCTCCATCAGTGAATTATCCCTCTAATGTGAGCCTCAGTGGCGGTCATTAAATGTCTAACTTGACATTGAGAAGTGGATCGGTGCATTAGTCTCATCTGAAGGGAAGAAGTCGGCTTGGGTAATGTGAGATCAATGTTCTAAAACTGCTCTTCGCTCAGAACAAATAAAACTAAACAAATTTACTTTGACAATTAGCAGAATAAAATCTATTTTTAGTTCCCCAGTTATATGAAGTAAAGGGGAAGTTATGTAATCGGTCAGAAATTCGATGCCAGGTTTTCAATGAAATTTAATTTTTTCGATCCCTTCATACCAAAAAAATAATAATAAATTATATTTGTCTATGAACATAATAACTTCCAATAGAATGAATGTATCGAAACGAAATTTTATAGTTATTATGACTCATCCCCGGGCTTTAACTACGAGGTCATATCGCCTACTACCAGAACGCTCTTTCGTCCCTCTGGTGGACATGAGCCCGACTCTACTGTGGGAGTCCTAAATTTTGCCTACACTAAATTTTTATTCATCTAGGGTAGGGGTCTTTAACGAGTACCTGACATTGTACAGGCTCGGGACCATCGCTTAACGTCCCATCCGAAGGACGGCGTGCTTAAGTTTATTTTACCTCCCAGATAAAATAAACTAAGGGCCTCGGTCGGGTTACGAACCCACGATCTGGAGCTCAGAAGTCAAGCACGCATACCACTGAGCTACCGGCGCCCTCCAATTAAATTTTATATGTGTATATTATTTTTCAGTCAAATTGTCAGAAGGGAATAGAGTTTAGAGGGAGAGAGACAACTTATTTAGTTATAAATAATTTGAGGTGGAGAAATACAATGTTGACCTTCAGGGTCTCATTACAAAAGTACTTCTTAAGTTCACATATTTATTAACTTCAGTTCTTTTTGAAAATGAAATTTTTTTTTATTGTACTTATAATTGCTACATTTTTTCATAGTTACAATTGATGAATATCTAACTCTACAGGAAGTGGAAAATAGCTTCATTAAAATATTGTTTCGGAAACATTTTTGTTGATAACAAAGAGAAAAAATATATGACAGAGAGACCTGGGAGAGAGACATTTAGTGCAAATAAATAAAACCAAATTATTTTTGAAATATTGACTAATTCATAAATAGTTTTATATGAACTTGAATGAAATAAAACTAGTTTATTTGTGGTATTGTCTAATTTCACAGAATATATACAGGGTGGCCCAGATAAGCGGGCCACAAGTGAAATAACTCCTAAACGGTTAGAGATATCAAAATTGTGCATAGGACTAAAGTTGTAGCACTTGCCGAGAGCTATAGTATGGCGTCCTTGAAAATACAAAAATGACCCTTTTAATGGTTCAAACAGCCCTTCGAAGGGCGGGGTTTCCTTTTGACCCTTAAGTTTCATAACATTTTATTAAAGTACTAAAGAAACAAGGAAGAACTGTTTAAACAGATTTTTGATACGTCAAGTAGTTCTCGGAAAAAAAATGTTTAAAGTTGCACGTTTTTCTTATTCTGAAGTTATTAAATTCAAACTTTGCACATTAATTATTATTATTTCAATTTGTACATGACGAGGCCCCACCACCGCTTATTACTCATTTATTTTGATGCAAAGGAATTAGAAAGGTATTAGAGAAGTTTAAGGATTAACAGAGAACGACTTACAGTGATAAGGAATTACTTATTTACAGCATTTGCAATGTACTCCTCTAGCGAAATTGTGAATATGGTGTTGGTGATTGGTGAGTGCGCGGAAAATTATCGTGCTGCAGCCGGTTATGCAAAAAAGTATCGTCGGAGAAGTCACTCGAGCAGGAAAGTTTTGAAGAGGATTGTGGTCCATCTCCAATGTTCAAAGTTTGTTGGAATTTTATAACTTTGAGATAAGAAAAACGTGCAACTTTGAACGTTTTTTTTCCCGAGAACTACTTGACGTATCAAAAATCTGTTTGCACAGTACTTCCTTGTTTTTTTAGTACTTTAATAAAATGTAATGAAACTTAAGGGTCAAAAGGGAACCCCGCCCTTCGAAGGGCTGTTTGAGCAATTAAAAGAGTCATTTTTGTCTTTTCAAAGACGCCATACTATAGCTCTCGGCGAGTGCTACAACTTTAGTCTTATGCACAATTTTGATATCTCTAACCGTTTAGGAGTTATTTCACTATACCCAGTATATGCGGGAGTACGGTATTTCTACCATCCTCAGCACCTAACAGACATTTTTGTAATAAGAACACATTTCTGAGTGATTTTATAACTTTCTTTATACTTTGAATGACTAGGGGGGGGGGGGGGGGGGGGGGGAGAATAATAATAATTCTAATTAATAAAAGTAAGTTTAAAAAAAATTAAGTTAACAAAATTACAGGTAAAATTATAATTATATTGAGTTATGTAACGCTTTTCAAGACCACTTCAAATTCACCCTGCCTCCCCTCAACGCGTTACGTAACTTATGTACGGCCTCTAACGACAGGGAGAGCAATGGATCATTCTCGTTAGAAAATGTTGAACTCTGTCTCTGACTGCATGCATTGTCAGGAACCTAGCCAAGAGAAAGTGTCGTGTTGTTAGTCACGCTTCCCCCACTCCCGTCTCCAGGCAGGCCCCCGGCCCCCGAACCCCGAACTTGAGACAACCCACTATTTTACTATTTTCAAAGTTGGAGTTAAATGCTCAGTCAGAAAAAAAAAAAAGGGAAAAACAAAGTCGTCAGAAGAAGTAAAAAGAACTCACATCAGTAAAATTGCGGTGCGAGCAACTTGAAAATGAAATGTTGCGACAAGAAAATGAAAATGTAAAAATTCAGTAAAACTGAAAAGCACGGCCAAGTACATTACACTTGTACGATTTGTACGTTAAACACGTTTAATACGATAAAAATTGTATTAAACAATTAATTAGAACAAGCAGTTAGTAAACTGGAATTGGTTAGAAAACTGGGACAGGTTTGAACACGTAATAACAAACACAAACTTTTTTCTTATTATTATCAATTTCCTGAATGTATTTTATCGTTGCTCTTTTTTTCGTTATCGTTATAATATTGGGTTATTTTTTATTATATATATATTTTTATCTGAACTTTGCATATGAGGAGTTTGGAGCCAGAGCGGACCAACCCATAATTTTTCGGAAAATGAGTTATTACCATCCTGATGTTGGCATAGGTCCCCTTTTTCAAAACCAGTGTGGATCACTTAGTTTCTTCACTTCAGTGATAGATAGTAGCACTTTAAGTTTAGTCCACAAGTATTTTGTGCATATATTTTCAAAGTCACAATGGATCATACGGCCTTCAAAACTTTATAGACCACAAAAAGGGATCACTCATCCAATACTATTCTAAAATTTCAAATATAAATAAATATTTGGGGCCCATTTATGGCGATAAACAAAATGTACTCAATTTTCAATTGCCATTTTCTACCTGTTCAGTTTCAACCAGTTGGTCCGCTCTGGCTCCAAACTCCTCATATATAGATCACATGATATTTATACATTTAAAAAATTCATATATTAACATTGATGACGTCATCCGGACGCCCGGAAAAAGAAAAAAAAAGTTATTTTTTGCCAATTTTGACCCTTCGAAACTTAGTCAAAAATGATTCTTTTTGGCTACTTTTTTTTTTATTTTGTTCAGCTCGGATTTCGCCAGACGGCTATGTCGGAAAAAACATCATTTTGTTAATGAATAATATACTTTTTACGATGCAAAAAATGGCATTTGGTATCACGAGAAAAGTAACACAGCAGTGTCTTTCGACATTTTTTTCGGACTTGGCCGTCTCTCCTGATGATAATGAATCAATTTTTTAATTCAAAAGAGAAATTTTTTTTTAAAAAAAGGAATAGAAGACTTGAAAATTAGGTGGAAAAACATTGTACAAAATGAGGAAAAATACATAGTTGATTGATGACATTTTTCACATTTTTTTACACAACCACATCCAACTTATTTAAAAACCGACATTACTAATGGGATGATCTGTACAAATGAAATTTTTTTTTATTACAATGTAATATTATCACTGTAGCGACACACGATGCATGCGTTTCTGTCTGCGAATATAATCGAAAATTTCAACAAATACTGCAAAAAATATTCAAAATAACGTTCTACGAAGACACAGGCACGATACTAAACGGTTTTCGGAGCAATCACTCGTGTTCTCCACTATCCCTGCTTCCACACCCTACTCCCTTTTCTATACCTGCAATGTCTACTTTTCAAGGACGTTTGCTGTCCCTTTGTATACTTTATATAGAAATTAAATAATTCTCGAGAGAAAAAATTAATATAGCTGTACAAGGAATATACTATACTAGAAGTGACGTCATTTTCGTGGGAGTATCCTTTAAAAAAAAAATCATTATCGGAAAGTTTCAAAGGTTAAACTTTTTACTTTTTAATATAAGAAATTCAAATAAACCGGAAACATTCAAATCCATTCCAAGCTGGGTTCCGAGGTATGAACCTAATTGCACACATGTGAGTACCGGCTGCTCAGTAGACAGTTTCTATTGAAAACAAACTGACCATTTACAAGACAATAATAAAACCTATATGGACCTACGGACTTGAATTATGGGGGTTGTGCTAAGCCATTTAACATCAAACGTATCCTGTCCTTCTAATCCAAAGTCCTGAGAACAATTGACGGGGTTAGAATCAAAATGGTCCAAATGACATTTTTGAAAAATTTTCGTTAAGTGCATAATTGGGTACAAAAATGATAGTTCTGTTCAGGAAAAAAGTTGTACTAGTGAAATCCTAGTGCTGAGATCTAGTGGCAAATCACTTATTCCATTTTGGTGACATGAACAAGTAACTTAAACATATCAATAGTGACCTTGAAATTAAGATTTTTATTCAATTTTATAGTTTGCTAACAGCAACTTTCACCATAAAAGCAGAAGACAAAATATTTCCGGCTTCGATAAATTATAGATTTTTTTAAAATCAGTTAAGAACTTAATGCACAGTTTCTTCAGAATTTTAAAAATGTCACTTAGACCACATTGATTCTAGCCCCGTCAATTGTCGATGCACCCTTCTATGTGTCCAAAATAATTTTATATTTTATTTCTAAAGGTGTTTTTTGTATTTTTTAAATATATAGGATCTTATTCCTTACTATAATCCTCTCTATATTTTTGCTTAGTGCTTACTCTATTTGCTTTTTTGTATTATAACGACACTTTGAGTACTTAATCCATTCGGTTTTTCTTCCATCAAACAATTTTCCAGTTTCTTAATATTTTATGATTACATAAATAAATCCGTTATCGTTTAAAAAAAGGGAGGAATACGATAAGGAATATAATCCAACAGATATTTATTTACTTCTTGCACTCTCCCAACTAATCTTATCAAAAATACTTTCCTTAAAAAATTTCTGGAGATTTTCTTCACTACTTCAGTGAGAAAACCTCAGGGTCCCGAAAACTGTAGATCCGCCATTGTCCATAAATATTTTTTAAATATCTCTCGCTATTTCACCCATTTAATCAATTAACTAATTAAAAATTCCTTTTTTATCTATGAATCATCTCTTCCTCAAATTTTCAAATTAGAAACACTGTTACCACTTCGTGACATACCCATTCCGATGGTATATCTTCCCCAATCATCTGGGGTCGATTGTTATTTAAAATAATTTATATTGTTGCAATAGGTAGCTCAGTGGTATGCGTGTTTGCCTTCTGAGCTCAAGATCGTTGGTTCAAAACCCGACCGAGTCCCTTAGTTTATTTTATCTGGGAGGTAAAATAAACTTAAGCCCGCCGTCCTTCGCATGGGACGTTAAGCGATGGTCCCGAGCCTGTACGATGTCAGGTACTCGTTAAAGACCCCGGCCCTAGGTGAATAAAAATTTAGGGTAGACAAAATTTAGGACTCCCACAGTAGAGTCGGACTCATGTCCACCAGAATGACGAAAGAGCGCTCTGGTAGTAGACGATATGACCTCGTAGTTAAAGCCTGGGCATGAATCATAAAACCTAACCTAACCTACAGTTTATACGTTAAAATAATACGTGATTATTAATTCAATACATTCAGTTATATTCTGAGTTAGTGTTAAATAGTTAAAAATGCCATAGACTTCAATGAAACGTGGTCCGTGCAAGACAAAAGCAAATTTTTAATAATTAAGCTCCATTTATATTTTTAAATTATTAAAATTATTGATTTATTATTGAATACATTTTAATTATTGATTACAATTAACTAACCTAAAAGTTACACAATTTCTTTGTTTTTATTTCTTTTATTATCATGTTATCATCTAAAATATAAAATACTTCTTCTTCCAGAGGTGTATTCATCTCAGTTAGACAATATTTCGGGACACTTCCACGTCCCTTCGTCACAATACATCTTACATCTAGTAAAGGAGTTATAAAGAAATCGATAGAAGCGCCTCTACCGGATAGGAAGGAAACTTTACTTTTCATCTCCATAATATTATATCCTTTTAGTTTGAACATGAACATACTTCCAAAGTGAAATAGTGTTACATTTAATTCAGTAAACGAATGTAAAATGACTGTACTCGTAAGTTGGGGCTTTGTGGGCCTGAGTGCCACTGACTATCGCACAACAGGCCTTTGTCAAGGGCTTCCTCAGAACGTGTATATCCGCTTATCTGACTCTCAAATAATTTCTTAATTAAAATAAAACCTTATGTAATGTTTGTTAAAGTAAAAATCACCAAAATCATATTGTTGAGTACTTATTTATTTTATGATAAAGTCACTGTTCTAGAAATGTTCTAGAATCAAGCAGATAACACCGATTTTTACTTCCTTAGCAACATGGACTAATATATAATCAGTCAGAAATTCGATGCGGTGTTTTCAACGTTTCTTTTTTTGTAACCTCCTGATTCAAAAATTTAAAAGGTAATTATTCCGAATCGGAGCTCCACTCCTTTTTAAGAAATTCGCTTAACCAACAGCAACATGAAAACATTAATATTAGGTCGGGCGAAGGGAAAAAATATATATATATGTCAACTATTCAAAATTGTAAACCACAGTAACAACTTCAAAAATCCAGTTGATGTATCCGAAAAAATAAAATTTTGACCCTCCCGTCGGTCCTTTTAGTGAAACAGTCCAGGTTCTCGCCAATATAAAGAAACCGTAGTTCATAAAAAAAAATTATTTCTCAATATAAACGATATAATATGTCAATTAGATATTTTTTTTATACTCCCCCATGGGGTTTCTCTATATTAGGAGAACCTGGACTGTTTTACTAAAAGGACCGACGAAAATTTTATTTTTTCGGATACATCAACTGGATTTTTGAAATTCTTTCTGTGGTTTACAGTTTTATGCTCTAATCCAAGATTATTTTATATATATATATATATATATTTTCCCCCCTTCTCCCGACTTAATATCTATGTTTTCATGTTGCTCTTGGTTATGCGAATTACTGAAAAAAAGTTGGGCGCGATTTGGGGTGTAATAATTACAATTGAAAAATATGAATTCTGTCTGTATGTGTGCCTATGTATATGTGATGATAACTTCTAAAATAATGAATGTATCGACAAGAAATAATATATGTGTTTCCAGAATCCTTTAAGGACGAGATCTATATTTTCGATTTTCAGTCTACTGCAGGGAAAGGAAGGATTAGGGGGGAGTCTCAGCACAAAAAGTCTAATAACTGCCGGACGTATTAACACGAAATTTCGTATGTATATTCAAAACATTACAAGGACGACACCTATTAATTTTCAGCGGAATCACCCCTCCGGCAGAGGGCGAGATCAGAGGGGGCTCAAACACAAAAATCCCAATAACTCTCGATATAATGAATGTATCGACACAAAATGTAGTTTGAGGATTCAGAAGGCACTGTATAAGTCAAATTTGGAGGGAGAGGAAAACATAATTGATTAATTCGTGCTGAACAAGTACAAAAAGCCGGTGATCCACCGACGAAGTTTTTATATGTCTGATATCAATTCGGTTTAGTGACGGTCACTTCTAATAGATGTGGTGGTCATGCAGGCTAGAGCGCAGGGCTTTGGTCGCATGGTCTCACCATGGTTTGCGGGTTCGAATCCCGTCCGGGAGTGAGTTTTATTTCGTAGATAAAACTTCCTCCCGGGGCCATGGATGACGTAAATAATTAGGTAAAACACCATTATAAGAGTCATGGCTAATATGCATCGTACATGAGGACAAAAAAAAAAAAAAAAAAAAAAATGATATTTCTATATGGCTGAAAAGTGGTACAACTCCTCCCATTCCGGTGAAAATGTATTACATCAAAATTTCAACCAGATGAGTGGAGCGGTTTACCGTCTACCTGTTGCATGTCATTTTTTCAAGAGAAAACGGTTGTGAAAGTTCTACTTCGGAATTATAATTGCAGTCAGTGATTCACGACTTTTATTTTTTATATTGTATTCTTTGAAAAAACTTTAGCGTTGAAATTATAATTAAAAAAGGATATTGCAACGACTGTATTAAATTGATAATATCAACTATTGTACACATGAACAGACAGCGGATGTTGAATGAGTTCGGAAACATGCAAATATCTCGGAGTTGTGCTAATCGTAAGGTTTCGAAAGAGGGTTCCTTAGAGTGTCAATCATCAATCCTTTCTAACTTCGTCGAAATACTGCCTAGTACCCTTCACCGGAGGATCCTGCACTAACTTCATCTTCAATGGAAGACGAGCGGAGGTCAAGATGTACCACTATTTGATGCAACATTCGTCCCTAACGTAATAACAGCCAACTGGTATGGAATACCGGCTCAATGGAAAAAAAAACATGCGATTTAAATAAACAAATTAATAAATATTATGTGTGAATTGAATTAAATTAATTTTGAATAGAAAAATTTTAATCAATAATTAAAATGTATTCAATAATAAATCAATAATTTTAATTATTTAAAAATATAAATGGAGCGTAATTATTAAAAATTTGCTTTTGTCTTGGACGGAACACGTTCCATTGAAGTCTTTGGCATTTTTAAATATTTAACTCTAACTCAGAATAAAACTGAATGTATTGAATTAATAATCACGTATAATTTTAACGCATAAACTGTAGGTTAGGTTAGGTTTTATGGTTCATGCCCGGGCTTTAACTACGAGGTCATATCGCCTACTACCAGAGCGCTCTTTCGTCACTCTGGTGGACATGAGCCCGACTCTACTGTGCGAGTTCTAAATTTTGCCTACCCTAAATTTTTATTCACCTAGGGCAGGGGTCTTTAACGAGTACCTGACATCGTACAGGTTCGGGACCATCGCTTAACGTCCCATCCGAAGGACGGCGTGCTTAAGTTTATTTTACCTTCCAGATAAAATAAACTAAGGGCCTCGGTCGGGTTTCGAATCCACGTTCTTGAGCTCAGAAGGCAAGCACGCATACCACTGAGCTACCGGCGCCCTCGCATAAATTTTATACAAACACGTAGCACACAACAGCATATGCATAGACACCGACCTAAACTCGTAGTTGACTTGTAAGCATGCGCTACTCATCCCCTCTCCTTAGAGTTTCATGTTTGATTTTTTATGTCGAGGTAATTCCGATTCTCTAGTCTGAATCACCGGCATTGTACTTCCCCAGAACGAATTAGTTAACTACTTTCTCGCTCTCTCTATAAACCAATCGACCACTTGTTCTAAAAATTAATAGTGTAAGTCAAGCGTATTCTTCTAACTTTCGGTAGTGGCTTACTCGGTAGCATGCTTACTCACTGAACTCAAGATCGCGAGGTTTTCTTCCCCAGCAATACGAAGTATAGGGTAAGTTATGTAATCGATCAACAATTCGATGAGTTTTTAACGGAATTTCATGTTTTCCGACCTTTTGATTCTTAATATGAACGAAATTGTATATACGAATCCAGAAATCACTAACGAAGACACCTATAGTTTTTCAGCCAAATTGGCCAAAGAGAAGGGGGATTAGGAAGGAGGCTGAACACAAAAAGTCTAATAACTGCCGATGTAATGAATTTATCAACACAAAATTTAGTATGAGGATTTAGGAGCCCCTGTGTAAGTCAACTGTTGAATATTAGCGCAAACGGTCGATTGGTTTTGGAAGGGAAGCGAAAAAATAATTGGTTAATTCGTTCTGGGGAAGTACATTGCCGGTAAATCACCGACGACTTTTTTTTACCCTGAGCATACGGTCCTTCGGATCGGACGTTAAGCAATGGTCCCGAGGTGATATAATATCAGTTACTCGTTAAAAACCCACACCCTAGGTGAATCATCGGGATAGGATCAGCAGTTTTTGATTTTTGCACGTATATAAGCTCTTTCATCAACATTGATTAGATAAAACATGTAATCTTTGTGTATAAAAGAAAGTGAAAAAATCTCAATTAAAAATTTCCATTATCACATAATTACTAATTGTATAAGTAATTTTCCGCTTAATGGGGAAACGGATAAAAATAAAATAAAACCACTATGTCATTTTTTTCTTTTAATATTAGAAAACAAGAAAATAAGTTGTAAAGAAAAGAAAAATGATTGGTAATAATAAGTGAAAAGAATGGGGTGGATGAAGGGGGCGTAACTTTAGAATATTTGATAAGAAAATGTATAGATAGATGAGGTTTTGGTGGCTTTGTTCCGCAGGTTGAAGAATGAAGTGAACAATGTTGGTGTAATGATGATGAGGATCCCCTGTGTGTGTGTGTGTGTGAAACTGGTGGCAATGAAGCACAAAGGACGAAAAGCTTCCTCTACAGCTCACAGCACAAGGCACAAACAGCCTTAGAGCTGCCTCTGTGGACCCCATCAAGGCTTCTGGACCATTCATTCAATAATAATAATAATAATAATGTTTAATAATAGCCCTCAAAAGAGACGGAAGGTAATTGTAGATGTCTGTATGTAAATTGGAGTTGAGAATGCAGAATAAACTTACTGGCTTATTGTTAGAAGAATATGATATATGTAGGGGTAACAGGTCTACGAGGTACCTAATAATATGTAAGGGTAACAGGCCCGCGAGGTACCTAATAATATGTAGGGATAACAGGGGCCGCGAGGTACCTAATAATATGTAGGGGTGACAGGGCCCGCGAGGTACCTAATAATATGTAGGGGTTACAGGCCCGCGAGGTACCTAATAATATGTAGGGGTAACAGGCCCACGAGGTACCTAATAATATGTAGGGGTAACAGGGCCCGCGAGGTACCTAATAATATGTAGGGGTAACAGGGCCCGCGAGGTACCTAATAATATGTAGGGGTTACAGGCCCGCGAGGTACCTAATAATATGTAGGGGTAACAGGCCCACGAGGTACCTAATAATATTTAATAATAGTCACCTATTTTGTTATAAAAATTACATATAAAATTCTGAAATTTGTTTAGTTATTTTTATTATTATTTCAGAGTTGATTGGATTCGATGCATCTAGCGACCAAACCTTTTCAAAAAATAAACAACATTTGGCATACATTCATCATTGTACAGGAGTTAGCCAAAATGGGATCACAAACTTGAAACCTAAATGTAAAAATACAATTGTATATTTATATTGCATAATATGTCAGAAAGAGCCCAAAGCTAATTAGTTTTGAAAAATTTCTGCAAGAACCATGAGATAAAATGAATATTGATCTATACTTTCAATAACCCGAAATGTCTGGTCACTTCGTGAAATCACCAAGTTAACTACGTACGTGACATCGACCTAAACAAATGCCTTATCCATTTGTCATGAGATAGGTAAGTTTAATGTTTTATCCTTGATCATGAATCATAATTCTATATAAAAAATTAGATATATAGCGATATTATGAAATCAATATCGAACAGTAATATCATTTTTTTAATATAATTTTCTCATTTTCCTCAACTATTTATAGAAAATGTAGTGTTACCACTTTTTCCCAGATATACGAAATATAAGGGTTAGTTGTGTAATCGGTTAGACATTTGATCACCTTTTCCAAAAATTAAAAAAGAAAAAATGCCTGATTGTGTGCATATATTTTTGAACTTCCGTTAGAATGAATATATCGGAATGAAATTTTATATGTGTATGCAATTATGAAATATTAGAAGACATTTTGATTTTTAGCCAAATCCGCTAATAGGAAAGGGGGTTCTAGGGGTGTATTTAGACAAAAAAAAAACAATAACTGTCAAAGTAATGAATGTATCTACCTCATAAGGATACCATCTATCAATTTTGTGCGAAATTGACCGAAGAGAAGAGGGGTCTCAGAGGAAGGGGTTTCAACTCAAAATTCCTAATAACTGTTGATGTAATGAATGTATTGACACGAAATTTATTACGAGATATATATTTTCAATCAATTCAGTAGATTGGGGGTGTTAAGGGTGGAGACTCAACTTAAAACTCAAATATTGTTGACGTATTGAATATATAAACATGAAATTAAGTACGAGGATACAGAAATCCCCGAGTTATATATGTGGAAGACTAGAGTTTTACACCTAGGGACCTAAGCATCCAGTGCTCTTATCCCTTCCCTGGAAGCGCTGGGCTTCCCCCTTATTATATTACCTGTATGTTTATACTACCTAAACCAAGCCCTTCATGAAGTGCTCAGTCTCCCAGTTTCCTTAATGAACCTGAGAATGCTCCCGTGGTCCAATCTTCTAAAGTCCTCCTCTGTGATTACATCTTTACCAAAGATGGAGAATATCGTTCACGCGTATCCCGAGCAAATGCCCAGGAAGTGTGCCGCCGGTTCGTCTTCTTCCCCACATCTGTTACAGGTGGAACTGTCCTTGACTCCCACAGTGTGTAGGTGTCTATTAAACGGACCATGTCCTGTGAGAACTCCAGTCAGTTGCCGAAGCTCGTACCTTTTGAGGTTCCAATCCAGGAGAAGGTATCAATACATTTTTAACCAATTCGGTCGATTGGTTTCAGAAAGAGAGAGAGAGAGAGCGAGGGAGAGAGAGGGAGAGGGAGAGAGAGAGAGCGAGGAAGGGAGAGAGCGAGGGAGAGAGAGAGCGAGGGAGGGAGGGTGAGGGAGTGAGAGAGAGCGGGAGGGAGAGAGAGAGAGAGGGAGAAAAGAGAGAGAGAGTGGGTGAGGGAGAGAGAGAGGGATGGAGAGGGAGAGAGAGGAAGGGAGGGGGAGGGAGAGAGAGCGAGAGGGAGGAAGAAAGAGAGAGAGAGAGCGAGAGGGAGGAAGAAAGAAAGAGAGAGAGAGGGAGGGAGAGGAAGGGAGAGAGAGAGAGAGAGAGTGAGAAAGCACAAACTTAGTTGATTAATTCACGTATGGGAAGAACATAGCCGATGATTCACCGACGATGTATTTCTTTCTTACTTCCTCAGCTATACGAAGTATAGGGGAAGTTATCAAATCGGTCAAAAATCCGATACGGGTTTTCAAAGGAATTTCATGTTTCCCAAACTCCAGATTCCAAAAAATGTAAAAAATAGTCTGTCAGTGTGTCTGTTTGTGTTTTGAGGGGAGGAGGCTCATTTCAAAAACCCTAATTACTGCAGATGCACAGTGGGGCAATTAGAGCGAAAAAATAAAATACAGCTCTCATATTTTACAAGCATCTATATGATAGGAAAAGATTATAATTAAAGAGATACGTGTAATTGGGGTAAAAAAAAAATGAAAAAGCACTTGCTTGTACAATAGCAGTTTAATAATGAAAATATAATAAAATAATTTTAAAAACAATACGATGCATCATCGGATGAGTTGGTTGGTAACAAGTTGGGTTCTCTGAGCAGCCATAACACATCCATCGGAAAATATTTTCTTGTAGAACGATACTTTCGCAATTCCGCACTTTTTATGAAATTATTCAATTTTCTTGGAAGAGCTTCCTCATCGATTTTGTTGGATAATCGTTTTTGAAGTGCAACCGCCATTGCCCGAACCGCTACGTTTCGTTTAAGACTCTTGAATTTCAATCGTAGTGAAAGCATGTAAGAGTTCTTTACTACATTAGGTTAGGTTTTATGACTCATGCCCGGGCTTTAACTACGAGGTCATATCGCCTACTACCAGAGCGCTCTTTCGTCACTCTGGTGGACATGAGCCCAACTCTACTGTGGGAGTCCTAAATTTTGCCTACCCTAATTTTTTATTCATCTAGGGTAGGGGTCTTTAACGAGTACCTGACATCGTACAGGCTCGGGACCATCGCTTAACGTCCCATCCGAAGGACGGCATGCTTAAGTTTGTTTTACCTCCCAGATAAAATAAACTAAGGGCCTCGGTCGGTTGTCGAACCCACGTTCTTGAGCTCAGAAGACAAGCACGAATACCACTGAGCTACCGGCGCCCTCTTCACTACATTGGAACTTCCTGTAAAAGGAAAAAAAAAAAATAATAAAAAAAATAAAATTCTGTGGTATTAATATTATCAAGGAAAGCTAAGATTCTGATTCTTTTACAATTAGAATACTAAATTACCAAGTGAACAATGCTAAGTAGAAGGCATGCAATCGCCTGCAATTTTTTGGGCGGCTTTCAGAACGAAAAATTTCCAATAAACAACTTTATGCATTGAATTTAATTAATTTATGCACTATTTTGGCAAAAAAAGCAATATAGTTTATTCACTTACCTTCTCCTGAATCAGACATATTAGCTAAGGTTTGAAAAATAAATGAACTGCACTGTACCACTGTAAGAATGTAACTGAAATGTGAAAAGGTAATGAATGACGTGTCGTTCCTGTGTTTACATGCCGGCTTTGCGTACTTATTGTAAACAACTGAGGCCCACCTGTCTAGTCTACTTCCAATACCAAGTGTTCCCATCTTTCTAGTGAGACTTTCATAATTTGAATTTTTTCGTGCTAACTTGGTGATTTCCCCCACTGTCCGATGTAATGAATTTATCGACACTTTTAGTATGAGGATTTAGGAGCCACTACATAAGTCAACTGTTGAATATTAGCGCAAACGGTCGACTGGTCTTAAAAAGAGAGCGAAAAGTTAATTGATTAATTTGTTCTGGGGAAGTACATTACCGTTGATTCATTGACGAAATTTTTAGTTTTTAGAATAGGTGAATTATTTATGCAAAAATATGTTAAATGCACCAAAATTATGAAAATGTATTCTCTAAAACCATATTATTTAAACATAGGCTGTAAAACATTACTTATTTTAAACATAGGCTGTAAAACATTACTTATTAATGGGTCTTAATATGCAAGCACTTACCTGTAATATTTTAAATGTGACTAATGTAATGAATAACAAATGATAATAATATTACAGACAACAAAAAAAAGGTAGTTATTCGAAAATGTTTTGTCAAATATAATATAATAAATTGTGATAATTTGTAAAACATTTGTATTCAGTAAATACGAAACAATAATAAACACTAAATGGTAATTAATCTTTTTATTTGACAGTGATTTGTATTAGTGACATTGAGATGAGACGAGAGGTAAATAGAAAGAAACCGTAAACATAAAGACAAAACAAACATGAGCAACAGTTGGCTTCGGACGTGTCATGAATAAGGAAAGTTGACGGCGAATCTCTGAAAAAGTATTTCCCCAGCGTAAATTCATCAACTAAAATTTATAAAATCAATCGACCGATTTTTTCAAAAAAATCAATGTTGACTTATATAGGGACTTTTGAATTCTCATACTTTTACATACTCTTCTCTGGTCCCATTGACAGATATTGCGGAAAATTAGTAGGTGACATGCTTTGTTGGTTTTGAATTTAAATAGTCCCTGTTCAATTACAACAACAAATTTACAAAATTACTAGGTTAAAAATTAGTTGGTTGTATAATTCACCTTTTTTTTACGTTTCGTTTGAAAAACACTTTAGTTAATATTGTTTAATGACATTGACTACTGAGATGAGCCCGCGCCCCCCACTATGGGCCCTACGCCACGTCTAGCTCACTCGCTCCACCACTCATCGTGAAGTCTGCACGTACGCCACAGCCCGCTCGGGATACATCACCTATGAACATATCGTCGATACAAATGCTAAATATCGAATGTGAAAAACACGACTTTTCAGAAGAGTGAATAAACTGTTTCATGGTTCATTCAAAATCAGAGCTTATTGCCAAACATTTTTTACATATGTCATTATACGTGGTGTTATGCCTTATAGATGACTCTATAAGAATTTTATCGAATTATGTATCTTAATTAATCAAAACGCACATTCGTTAGTTTGATTATCTATAATTATAGATAATCAATTACAATTGATGATTATTTTTCTATAATTTACAACGCAAACTATCGAATGTGGCATTTTCGTTAGTTTGCATTGTATAATATTTAAATATTTACATTGCTTTGAAACAGCTCATTGTTTTTACAAAAAATTGCAACAGCAAACACACGAACATGACATATTCAATACTTTGCCATGCAGGGAATTTGATTTGGTTCTTATTCGAACCAGATCAAAAACGCGAATGTGGTACATTCGAGACTTTGAAACATCCCAGTTCAAAAAATCATTACATAGTTTGGATATTCGACCCTTTGCCAGGGTTATTCCTCCCCTTTACAACGTGAATTCAGATTCGAGAGTTCGCTACAACATTCATCCGTCCTAAAGCTATCGCTTTAGACAGAAAACGAAAAATGCGTTTTTTCACATTCGATACTTTGCATTTGTACCGACGATATCACGGACATCCCCCGGGCACATGAAGACATCCCCGTGAGGACCCCCTCCGATCTCGTCTATCATCACGGACCACCAAGGAGCGACACAGCCGAATCGACCAGAACATTCTGTTTACAGTGATCAAGTGACATTCATTCCAATTCATTTATTGTGTTCCAATTAGAATTCTTATTTTCACTATTTCCACATTTATTTCTTACACATTTTACTCCCCTGACATTCTGGGTTCTTCAGGTCATCGGGCCTTTGCTTCACGATACTAAGTGACCGACCCTGACCTAAACATTCCCCTTAATCCTCCTCCCCTTTCCTATGGCCGATTTGACTGGAAATGTCGTCTTCAGAGGTCTTCGAATGTGATTCGAGTTTTTGTGTTAAACTTCCCCCTAATCCCTCTTCATTTTGGTCGATTTTGCTGATAATTTATATGTGTTGTCCTTATAGGATTTTGGATACATATATAAAATTTTGTGTCGATACATACATTTTATCGGGAGTTATAGTGTTTACATACTAACAGGTAGAATTTTTTTTTAAATTTTTGAAATTAGGGTGTCGGAAAACATGATATTCCGGTGAAAACTCCACTTCGAATTTCTTACCGATTACATAACTACCCCTATACTTCGTTTAGGAAAAATTAGCTTCATCTGGGTTAAAATAAAAAGTAAGGTACTTATTTCAATAAGACGCCAGTTGCTGGGTAGCCACCTTGACCTCTTTGGGGCTAATGAAAAAAATCAACTTCCCAATTTTGTCCCCTTTACTCATTTAGCAGACCTTGCACACTATCCTCGGTAGAACATCCTCGGAAGTTTGAGCAAACAATAACTATTAAACAGGAACAACAAGAATAACAAGAGGGCGACCTCAATAGGCCGAGCTCTTTGAGGGAATAATGTATTATTAGAAAGCGAGACTATGTTGGTATTGTGTGAGTGGGGTACACAGGACTCTGCAAAGGATCAAAAACCAGGATCCTGACCAATATTGAACTGAGGCTTTCTTCTAATGGCGCCTTAACTTGCATAGGACATCAATGGCGCTTGTCTCTTCAATTTCGGGGTTGGGAACCTGCAAAACTGTCTCAGGATCTTGAAGAGAGTCCCTGGCTTCCGAAGGTAGATTAACTCGATAGGATAGTTATTCTGGCTCATGCCCGGGCTTTAACTACAAGGCGCTCTTTCATCACTCTGGTGGACTTGAACCCATTCTACTATGGAAGTCCTAAATTTTGCCTATCCTAAGATTTTATTCACTTACGTTAGGGAGGGGTCTTTAACGAATACCTGAAATTGTGCAGGCTCGGGACCATCGCCAGACCAAGAACTACATATTGTGTTATATTTCAGTCGGTATAGTATAATAATCGTGTGGAAAACCTATTTTCACGACTCATGGCCCACTGAAAAAATTTTGATCATTTTCGCGATGATTTCTGTCTGCCTGTTTTTGTATGTACAGTAGAACCTCTATAAGTCGAACACCATGGAGACGCCAAAAAATTCGAGTTACAGAGTTTTCGACTTATGGAGGATGTCGACTTAGGCTGATTTTGATTCGACTTGTAGAGGTTAAGATTCATTCTAACTAATTTTGAGTTAGAGAGGTGAAATAAATAAAAATTCAAGTTACAGAGGTAACAAACATATTTATATTTATTATAAATCAACATTAGTTCAAAACATCCTTAATATAAAAAATATGTAGTATTAAAAAAATTCAGTAATTTTTTTTTGCTTTAGATAAATGGTAATCCTATTTATTGTATACTCCTAAATTGTTTTTTAAGAAACAATGGTGTACATTGTCGGCAAATTCTTAAAGTCGGTAACTTATTTTTCTTCGAGCTATAGAGGTAATAAGTTTCAAATAATCGAGTTGTAAAGCTGGTAAAATAAAACATTGCTATGTTCGAGATACAGAGGTCCAATTTATTTTTTCGAGTTATAGAGGGAAAATATGTACCAAAATGGTTTGTAGGGACTCACTGATTATTTTGACTAATAGAGGGTTGAGATTTCGAGTAAGTTTTGGGGCTTGAAGGGAAAGGAACAAAACGTTTTTGGAGTTTTGACTTATCGAGGTTCGACTTAAAGAGGTTCTACTGTAAATGGAACTCTATGAGCGCTCTAACGCAGAAACCAATGTAGTTATTATCTTGAAATTTGAGATGAAGAGTTCGCATGTGCTAACTTAGATCTGATTTGATTTTGGCCGGAATTGGACGAATATTGAGACCACTTTACTTAGGGACCTAAGTACATTTTACGAGATACCGTTTATATTTATGACCAAATCAAAACTCTCTTCAATTAAAAGTTGTAGAGAAAACTCAAAGGCAATTAAATGAAATACGATTTTTCAAAACTCGGTTTACGAAATACATACCGAAAACCGTCCTAATATGTCGTTTTGAAACAAATTTTTTTACGTGTTTGCTTAATTTATGAGAAAATGGTTAGTACTCCCGAAAAAATACTTCTTACAAAAATGTTTTTTATTAAATTTCCAACCGCTAATTCGTTCTCAGATTAGAGATAGGACCATAATGAACAAAGTTATTGTAAGGCCCTATAAAATTTAAAATAAATTTAAATATAATAAATCCTGTTCCTCTGGCCTACAGGCCGGTTGGAAGTGGAAGGGGAAAGACAGACTGTGTGAGACAAATAGGAGAGCGCCATGTTGCCTTGGAAAGCTCTTTAGTAGCATTGCACTCTCTTCTCATTTCTCAGTCGCCTAATAGTAGTCGTTATAGCCGTTTCAAGATCGTGGGTTCGAAACCCCACCGAGGCCCTTAGTTTATTTTATCTGGGAGGTAAAATAAACTTAAGCACGCCGTCCTTCGGATAGGACGTTAAGCGATGGTCCCGAGCCTGTACGATGTCAGGTACTCGTTAAAGACCCCTACCCTAGGTGAATAAAAATTTAGGGTAGGCAAAATTTTGGGACTCCCACAGTAGAGTCGGGCTCATGTCCACCAGAGTGACGAAAGAACGCTGTGGTAGTAGGCGATATGACCTCGTAGTTAAAGCCCGGGCATGAGTCATAAAACCTAACCTAACCTGGTAGCTGCTGATGAAAATAAAAAAGTTGTAAACATTATTTTGAAATATATCCCTTCAAGGGACCTCCTATAAAGGAATATATTTCAAAATAATGTTTCTTAGGGCCTCAAAGAAATGGATCGGATTTGCCCTTTTTTGTCAAAATTTTGGAAAAAAAAAAAATGGATGAGGAAATGAAGCGGTGTTTCTTTCTTGGTGTATCTACTCACTCCAATGCGGAAATATTTCATAATGATCTATTAACCACAAAGTACGTTGACACCAGCTTAGAAACCACTGGAAACCACAAGTTGTTGCAATTGTGCGGTATATGCAATGAAATGTTTACTGCCTGATTGTGGGACAAGCTAAATCTTTTAATGATGTAGAGAAAACTAAAAGACACATTTTATATCAAATACAATTTTTTGCAGGTCGTCTGGTTTTTGAGAAATATGCCAACATTTTTCTTGAAAAACCATTGACAAGGTTACCCCAACAAATGGAGAGAGCTCTTGCCTGCATTAAGGCTGACTAACATCAACAATGGCTGACATAAGGTCCACTCTCTCTGGCAACTGTTTCTTCAGCTGGTTCCTGAGGCAATCTTCTGATTGCTCTGTGCACGCTCAATCCTCTGTTTTATGAGGCCTATCTTCGCCAGATTGACTTTAACATTATAATTAGACCAGAAATTATATAATAACCTATTTTTTTTCGTATTTAATTGCCCCATTTATCTGGAAAAGTTTTAAAAACCCAGTAATGCTCAGTATGAAATGAATTTGAGACGGGGAGGGCAAGAGAGAGTGATTTGTGCAAACTTCTGCTATGGTGAAAAACTACCAATAATAAAAACCTATTTTAAAAATAGTTGCTATGCACTAATGTGCATTATAATCAATTCAAACATTCTTTGGGGAGTCATAATTTTGCTCATAATGATTCTATATACTCTATATCAAGTCTAAAACACTTTGGTGATTAAAAATTTAATAATCAACGTTTTTGGTGAAAATAAAGTTATTGATAGGACTCATTATTTTCGCATAATTCAAGCAAACGTCTACAAAAATTGGTTTCAGGACGTCATTTTAGGACGATTTTCAGCATATAACAAACAAACCGGGCTACTTACGAAAAAATAAATTTCATATAGAATGTGCCGTCTCTACAGAATTTATTAATATGTAGTCTCCGAAATAAAGTTATCGTAATTTCCGTCAGATCTAAGTTAGCATCAGTGACATCTTCAATCGAGTTTAGGGGATACTTAACATTTTTTGCAGAGATATTGTGAAACACTTGATAAAAAATATAGAAAAAAAGTATGTTTTAAAAAATATATTTATTTCACAAAATATATATAATATGGGAGTAGATTCGATGTTTCTACCATCTTCAGTATTTGTTAAGTAGTGGCTGAAGATGGTAGCAATACCGAAAGTACTCCCATATTATATAGGTTAGGTTTTATGACTCATGCCCGGGCTTTAACTACGAGGTCATATCGCCTACTACCAGAGCGCTCTTTCGTCACTCTGGTGGACATGAGTCCTACTCTATTGTAGGAGACCTAAATTTTGCCTACCCTACATTTATATTCACCTAGGGTAGGGGTCTTTAACGAGTACCTGACATCGTACAGGCTCGGGACCTCTCAGATAAAATAAATTAAGGGCCTCGGTCGGGTTTCGAACCCACGATCTTGAGGTCTGAAGACAATCACGCTCCATCTGAGCTACCGGCGCCCTCAAAAGCAGCTACCATATTCACTTTTAATTCAGGATCTAATCAGGCCGGAGAATCTTGTCCGTCGGACCGGGGTCTTTAACGAGTACCTGATAGGCTAGGGACCATAATGGGCTTAATGTCCCATCCGAAGGACGGCGTGCTTAAGTTTATTTTACCTCTCAGATAAAATAAACTAAGGGCCTCGGTCGTGTTTTGAACCCACGTTCTTGAGCTCAGAAGTTAAGCGCGCATACCACTGAGCTACCGGCGCCCTCCCCATATTATATATTTTTTGTGAAATAGACAATATTTTTTAGAAAATATACTTTTTTCTTTCTTTATTTTTTTTTTGAGTGTGGGGGATCTTAGAAACGTGAAATTCCATTGAAAATTCGATCACTAATTTTCGCACAATTACAATACTTTCTTATCCAAAAGGTATCAATTAAAAACATATCAAATACCGATGAAATCCAACGTGTCTTCGTGAGTCGCTGACCTAAGATCCTGGATCGAATAATACCGTTTAACTATAACTACCACCAACAGATGTATTACTGAGGGGGCTAAAGTTATCGAGGTTTACTAACTGTAAATATTTGATTCGCCTCGATAAAGTTGTCTCACTGTCAATACGGCCCCACATCGAGGACATCACACCTTCAATGATTCATCGTGAAACTTTCAAATCCTCAAAACATTTATTTTCTACAAGTGACAACATGGACTTTACTTCTCTAGCTGTGCGTGGTATGAAGCAGCAATCTCCAGCGATCGCATACCCCTAAGACGAAAATAATTATAAGTTGTACCCCCCTGTAACATAATATAATATAAAAAGCACTATCAGAATAACCTCAACCCGTTTTTTTGCGGGCAATTTTTTAAAAACATTTATCCATTTTATGAGAGGTTTAAAATCAATAGCATCTAAGAGTCAACTAAGCATAGTTATAACAATACATACCGCTATATATATATAAGTTCCGTACAGTTCATAAAATTATCTCGATGATGATATACGACCTACCAGCCACTGAGCGGCCGGGCCGTGAAACCAGACACAGCGACCAATGAGAGAACCACGCACTCACGTGATACACAATCATACCCTCGCAAGTGATTGGGAGCCTAGTTCTTTGGTGTACCCCCTGGGGTACGCGTACCCGACTTTGGAAAATACTGGTACAGAGGAAATAATGTAATTGGTCAGAGATCGTGCGTTCGAAACCCGGCCGAGGCCCTTTAGTTTATTTTATCTGGGAGGTAAAATAAACTTAAGCACGCCGTCCTTTGGATGGGACGTTAAGTGATGGTCCCGAGCCTGTACGATGTCAGGTACTCGTTAAAGACCCCTGCCCTAGGTGAATAAAAATTTAGGGTAGGCAAAATTTAAGACTCCCACAGTAGAGACGGACCCGGCCATAACTAACTATAATTTATAAGCTATTTTTCTTGTATAAAAATTGTATGACGTATCCAATTATCATGACATAATTTAACAGTAATAAATAGCACGTATCGACATGAAGGTTGTTATGAGAATTCACCCGAATTAACCATGACAGAAGAGGTTAGCGGGTGAGTTAAAAAAATGGTTTTTTGGCTACAAAAACTCTGGGGAAGTACATTAACGGTGATCGAAGAGTTTTTCAAATTATGATTCCCCAGGTTGAAGACCTCATAAATAAACTCATTAAGACGAATTTATGATGTCTGTCTCTTGCTGATTGTGTCAACAATTCCTTCCCCGGAATCAGCTGTAAACGTACATTTATTGTCCATTTTTCTGTAAAGAATGTCTCAACAATGGAATATTTCAAGACCAATTTACCTTAATATCAATGTGAAAAATAACTACATCTTGTATAGTTTCTTAAAAATTAGATACTTCCTGTCTAGTGTCTATCTAATAATATCTAAACATAATAACAATTTCGATTGTTTTTTTTATAAGTTTGCTTATAAAAAATGTCATCGGTGAATCACCGGGCACTTCACAAGCATTAATTAGTCAATTAAGTTTTCGCTCTCCCTCCAAAACGAATCGAGTATCTGGGCTTAACATCCATTGATTGACAAAAACTTCTGAATCCTCATGCTAAATTTTGTGTCGATACATTCATTACATCGGCAGTTAGTAGAGTTTGTGAGTTATAATTTCGGTATTAAGAACTTTTGATAGACACCTATTAATTTTCAGCCCATTCGGCCAAGGGGAGGAGGCTCGACACAAGAACACTAATAACCGCCGTTGTAATGAATGTATTGACACGAAATTTCATATGTAAATTCAAAACCCAATAAAAACGATACCTATCAATTTTCCACGGAATCGGTCTAAGGGCAGGGGGGAAGAGGATTCGACTCAAATACCCTGACAACAACCGATGTAATATATATAGAGACAAAATGTAATATAAGGACTCAAAAGCCACTATGTAAATCTATATTGAGTTTTAGTTCAAATGGCCGATTGGCTTTGGAGGGACAGCAGTATTTGAATCATTTCGTGCTGGGGAAGTACATAGTGATTCACCGACGAGTTATTTTTTGCATTTGTATCGACGATATATGCACAAATTACATACTGATCGGTTATGTAGGTTAGCACGCTCGGAGGCTATGAATATTTCATATTGCAAAACTAAAAATAAAAAAACTCATTTCTATTGAGAAAAATCAATTATATCCCATTTTACTAATGACAAACGTTTGGCTGCATCAACATTCCTCATTTATTCTATATGCAAACTTGCTATAACTTGTCATTTGCATGTTTCAGTTTATGTGTTTTTAATTTTAATATACCTACTTCAATAATATTATAGGTTAGGTTAGGTTTTATGACTCATGCCCGGGCTTTAACTACGAGGTCATATCGCCTACTACCAGAGCGCTCTTTCATCACTCTGGTGGACATGAGCCCGACTCTACTGTGGGAGTCCTAAATTTTGCCTATCCTAAATTTTCATTCACTTAGGATAGGGGTCATTAACGAGTACCTGACATCGTACAGGCTCGGAACCATCGCTTAACGTCCCATCCGAAGGACGGCGTGCTTAAGTTTATTTTACCTCCCAGATAAAATAAACTAAGGGCCTCGGTCGGGTTACGAACCCACGATCTTGAGCTCAGAAGTCAAGCACGCATAGCACTGAGCTACCGGCGTCCCTCTATCATATTTCGAGGTCCGTTTCCCGGCCGAGGCCTTTAGTTTATTTTATCTGGGAGGTAAAATAAACTTAAGCACGCCGTCCTTCAGATGGGACGTTAAGCGATGGTCCCGAGCCTGCACGATGTCAGGTACTTGTTAAAGACCCCTCCTACCCTATATATCGTTTATTTTTGTATATTTACAATGTTGTACTAAATATTAAACCCCAATTTTTGAAAATTATTAAACAGAAAACAATAATTTTTTTTTTATTTCTTCTTTCAGACGAATGAATGTACATGAGGAATTTGGCTTCAAAGCCACAACTATGCAAAAAATGCACAACCAGCGGCTGGGCTGACATATACTATGCAAAAAATGCACAACCAGCGGCTGGGCTGACATATCCTATGCAAAAAATGCACAACCAGCGGCTGGGCTGACATATACTATACAGAAAATAAAAAAATAAAAATAGAATAATAAAAATAAATATGACATGAAAGGCTTGAGAGGAAAAACACGCAGCGGTGAACCCTCATGGCATCACTTCATACCAGGAGATCATTATGCCAAACTCTCTTTAATCTTCTTGGGGATTGTGGAGTAAATTGGGATTTAAGATTTTGCGCACTTCCGGATTGCTTTAAGTGAATTTTGGTGTAGAAACGTTGGTATAAACGTTTAATAATTGTGATGTTCAAGTCGCGGTGTAAAGTCTTGTTGCTTACATATGGTGGGCATTGCGTGATCAGTCGAAGAGTCTAGGACAGAAAACAATAATAACAATGAAAATAGCGACAGAGTGTCATTGTAGATGAGCGAAAACATTACCTTTTATGTAGGTTTGCAGTGAAGAAATACATACTCCATAGAGATAATGTACCGAACATTGCCTCTCAGAGGTTTAGCACTTTGGGACCGGGACGTACTTCACACCGAGTCATTAGGTAAATACTCACTTCAATAACCTCACACACACATTACAAATAATTATATACGTTTACACTTTCGCTTCTTGTGGTCTGGCCTCGCCAACAAACTTTCAAAAAACTTTATGTTTAAGTTGAAAAAAAAAAAGTAAACGTTTTGTAGATTCTTAGAGCACGTCAGTTGGAAATTTGCAATCAGTATTCATGTATTCTTTAAAAAAAAAAAAATGTATACAAACAAAAAAATGGTCGGTGAATCACTGTCAATGTACTTCACCAGCTGGAAATATTCAACTAAATCCTAAGTCATTCATCAATTTACAAGGGACTTGTAAAAGTTAGGCCCCTCCTCTGATGCCCCACTTCTCTATGGCCGATTTGACTGAAAACTGATAGGTATCGTCCATATGGAGTTTTGGATTTACATATCAAATGGTGTGTATACATTCATTACGTAGGCAGTTATTGGGGTTTCTGTGTTGAGCCGCCCCCTAATCCTTCTCTTTTCTTGGACCGATTTGACTGAAAATCAATAGGTGTTGGTCCTTATGGACTTCTTGTCACAGATATAAAGATTCGTATCGATATATTCATTTTACAGTGAGTTATATATCATGTTCACATATATACACATTTTATTTTTGATTTTTTGGAATCAAGGGGTCAAAAAACATTAAATTCCGGTGAAAACTCAACATAAAATTTCTGACAAATTACATAACTTCCCCCACATTTCTTATGACAAGGGAAGTAAGAAACAGTCAAATTGCGGATGTATTTTATTTAATTAAAAAAAAAAAACTATTTCTTTTTTTCTTTTGTGTTTGCATGTTAAGAAAAAATACAAAATGTAGATAATGGGAATTTTTAAGGGAATGTTTTTTTTCTTTAAATAAAATTGGTTTCTTTGTATGTATGAAAATTGATTGTTTGCATTTTTTCATTATTCATTAGATCCTATGACAAGACAATAGATAAACATAAAGCAAACAGTCAGCTGATAAAATTGAAAGTATCAACATGAAATTATGTACAAGGATTGAGAAGTCCCAGAGTAAGATATATAACGATTTTCAGCTAAATTCAACAAAGAGGGTTTAGAGGGAGCGTGGAAACTTAGTTGATTAAAAATAATTCGAGCTGGAGAAGTACATTTCCGGTGATTTACTGATTTTGCTTTTTTATTTCTGATTATAGTTAGTTATTATGACTCATGCCCGGGCTTTTACTATATGGTCATATCGCCTACTACCAAAGTGCTCTTTCGTCACTCTGGTGGACATGAGCCCGACTCTACTGTGGGAGTCCTAAATTTTGCCTACCCTAAATTTTTATTCACCTAGGTAGGGTAGGGGAACGAGTACCTGACATTGTACATTCTCAGTACCATCCGAAGGACGGCGAGCTCAAGTTTATTTTACCTCCCAGATAATTTAAACTAAGGGCCACGATCGGGTTTCGAACCCAAGATCTTGAGCCCAGAAGGCAAGCACGCATACCACTGAGCTACCGGCGCCCCTATTTCTGGTTATATCTCAACGTGGGAAATTGTGTTGTGTATTTTAGGCTACTAAGGCTACTACGACTGGAATTGGAGGCGATTGAGCAGGCTGAAAGGGCGAAATTAGTTAGATATTATGATTCATGCCCGGGCTTTAACTACATGCTCATACTACTGTGGGAGTCCTAAACTTTGCCTGTCCAGTTTTATCCACCTAGGGTTAGGGTCTTTAACGAATACCTGATATCGCACAGCCTCTGGACCATCCTTTAATGTTCCATCTGAAGGTCGGCATGCTCATTGTTTTTCCACCTCCCAGATAAAAAGACGAGTTTTTAGCGACTCACATACATCCAGCTGTATGGCAGGAAGGCATGGCCACAAGGCGGACCAGCAGCCACTCTCAAGGTGCAGTCCTTGCCAGGATTCTCTGCTGCATATACAAGTTGCATACTTAATTAAACTTGGTATTGCTTCCTTCCCAAAAAGATTAGAACTAGTTTTTCACATGTTAATTATTCCTGATATTAGGTACCCCATCTAGTTTTGGTCGTGCAATGATAGACGCCCCAGCTAGTAGATACTAAGGAACCCTGGCCACCACAGCACCACGGTGGCCACCTTTACTAGTATTTCCAAACAATGTATGATACCCCATCTGGTTTTGGTAGTGCAACGATAGACGCCCCAGTTAGTATATTATATACTATTATATATATAATAAAAATATATAGATATAATATACAATAAAATATTTTATAATTGAAGATATAACAATAAAATACTTCTCAAATTGAGACAGTTTTATGGCACCACTCAGCCACCTGATTAACTAGGATTAACAGATAATTTGGCCAGGAGCCTCCTCGCTGTCTCCCACGGGAGACGGTCCCAAGGAGACTGTCCTCATTTAAAAATGCTAATAACAATAAATTTAAAATTACTTAATCTAAATGTAAATTGAAATTTATGTAATTTGGCTTCCTGATATTTTTATTACATTCCCAGTTATCCGAAGGAAAGGACAATGTAATCAGTCGTAAACGTTGACTTTTCACCGGAATTTTATGTTTTACAAAAATGAAAAAAAAAAAAAATGTCTGTGTGTATCTGTGACGAAACACGATAACTCCTGATAGAATCAATGTGTCAACATGAACTTTTTCTACATGTATCTAGAACCCCATCAGAATGATAGCCAAATCGGCCAAAGAGAAGAAGGGGATTAGGGAGGAGGCTTAAAACAAAAACTCTAATAGGCTCAACTCAAAAACTCTAATATTGCCGATGTAATAAATGTATCGATACAACACTTAGTATGAGAATTCAAAAGCTTCTATTTGAGACAACTATTGATTTTTACCTCAAATAGTAATGGAGGGAGAACAAAAATTTAATAGAATAATTCGTTCTGGGGAAGTACATTGTCGGTGATCCACCGAAGAGTTTTTTCTTTTACTTTCGTATACCTTTGTATAAAGAAGTAGAGGGCGCCGGTAGCTCAGTGGTATGCGTCCTTGCCTTCTGTGCTCAAGATCGTGAGTTCGAAACCCGAACGAGGCCCTTAGTTTATTTTATCTGGGAGATAAACTTAAGCACGCCTTCCTTCGGATGGGACGTTAAGCGATGGTCCCGAGCCTATGTCAGGTACTCGTTAAAGCCTACTAAACCTTAGGTGAATACAAATGTAGGGTAGGCAAAATTTAGGACTCCCATAGTAGAGTCGGGCTCATGTTCACCAGAGTGACGAAGGAGCGCTCTGGTAGTAGGCGATATGACCTTGTAGTTAAACCCCGGGCATGAGTTACAAAACCTAACCAGTATTGCAAGCATGAAATGAATTTGGCATGGGAGGGGGGGGGGGGGGGGGGGGGGGAGGAGAGTGATCTGTAAAAAGTGGTTAGTACAGGAAAATCCTATTATGGCCAAATCATATATATTTTATTTTTCCTTATTTTTTATCCTTTTTAGTAAAATTATACCAATAATAAAAAAACTATTTCCTACAGACAATTATTGATATTTGGGATGCTGTTATTTTGAGTGATCCTAAGGGCAGTGAAGGGCATGTTGTGGTTGGAAATTTATTAAGGAATATCTTTAGTAAGGGGGTGCCGCATATAACAGCCATAATTTAAAATATGTAAGTGTTGTCTCGTGACTACATTCAAAATTTCTTTTATTCAGTTCAGACATATATGGTTTTAAGCCGATTTTAGATCCGCCCTCCCCCCTTTTATCAGTAGCAGACGGATTAAAATCATATATTTATTAAGGTCAATGACTAGTTGATTTGAAATACCTTAAACATCTTAATCTTTAGTTAAACAAATTACCATTAAAACAATATGTTAAGGTTAATTTGTTTAAATAAGGATTACCATGTTTCATGTATTATGATTATGGTATTATTTGAATTAGTTCATTTAAAATTTTTACTTTTCCACTCTGCTCTGGTGTCCTTCGAAGTTAATCGATTGTCCCGAGCATGTACGATGTCAGATAGTTAAAGACTCATACCCTAGGGGACACTGGGCAGGCAAAATTAAACTGTCTTAGAAAGGAGAAATTAGTATTAGTAGTAAAGATATATGTGGTTGTGTTCCAACCTTGACTTAGTGTTCTTCAACGTTGTTGGCATAATTAGACAGAATGCATACCTAACAACCTAATTAAGGTTATGTAATTGTAATAATTACCTCAACTTTGTAATGTTATTTAATTATAAATTACACCTAAAGCAGTTACCTTCAAATGGGTCATTGATACTCTGAAGATGCTTTCTCTATAATAGACTAGCAGTAATACCCGGCGTTGCCCGGGGAACTTTGACTTTTCTCCCAATATCTCCTATTCCGTTCCTCGACAGTACATTCATGATGTTATAATTTTCAATTATTCATACGGAATTAGGCTTATAGTCCTTCAACTGTAGTAACGCTAGCTTTGGAGCTAAAACTAATTTATTCAAAAAGATTTCTCATTAATCGTTGCAATGGTTTTCGAGTTACAAAGATTGCGTGAGTGGATGCTGGGATGGACCAGGAGTTGATTGAAAAATAGACCTTAACCTTCCGGCAGATAAAACTTATCTATTCAAAAAGATTCCTCATTAATCATTGCAGTGGTTTTTGAGTTACAAAGATTGCGTGGGTGGTCGCTGGGATGAACCAGATATTGAGGTACTAATACGCCTATAACCTTCCACAGACGATGACGAACAAAAAAAAAAAAAAAATAATCAAATCCATCAAGCCGTTCGTGAGTTATAGCGGTACAACGCACAGACATTTTCAGCTTTATATATAAGATAACGGAACTAGGAACTTCTTAAACTAGGATACTAGGATAACTAAGTAATTTAGTTATTATGATTTATGCCCGGGCTATAAGGTCATATGGGCCACTACCAGAAAGATCTTTCCTCTCTTTATTCTTATCTAGAAATTTTATATGCATCCGTAGAGCCCTTTAAAAACGAAACATTTTCAGACAAATGGACCAAACGGGAGGGGGGACCAAAGAAGAGGGACTCAAATTCGTGCTGGGGATGTACATAGCTGGTGATTCATCGGCGACTTTTTTTTTTTCGTTTTTAGAATCAGAGGGTCGATGAGCATGAAATTCTGGTGAAAACACCATCAAATTTTCTGACCGACGACATAACTTTCGCTACATTTCTTATAGTTAGGGAAAATTCCTTTTACTGACTTTCAAATTATATTTAATGTATTCAACTTCTAATAGTTGAAAATATGCTCACACCACTGTAGAATTATAAAGAGAAATTAAAAAAAAAAAATCACGGTTGCAATAATGTTGATTTTTTGCTGAAGATGCAGAAATTCTTATCGCCGGTGTTGGCATCTATAATGTTGGGTTACTATCCATGATATGTTGCATAGAGCTGCATTAACAAGGTCATTAGACCTGGCATTTCCCATTCTAGCTCACCTCAATCACAGTAGATTATACTTTCACAGCTAAACGAAGTATTGGGGAAGTTATGTAACAGGTCTGAAATTCCATGTTTTTCATGTTTTTTTTTCCGAACCGCTGATTCCAACAATTTTAAAAAAACAAGCAGGTTCTCGAATGTGTGGGCTTTGCACCTCTTTGCACCCTAAATCAGAGGAAATTACTGGGCCGTTTTAGGACTCTACAAAGGTGGCATTTGTAACTAAGTGCGGCCCTTGACGTACACACGACAAACTTCCCAGCATCATATCAATATCATTAATAATAATATCACAAAACTAGGCATTTTATTCAGTACAGAATTATTGATTCATTTAATTGAATTTAATCATTACATAGATTTTTAATTGATACGCACACGCACATAGGCCACATAGCCTATTTTTTTAATTTTTCTTTTACAACTACTACATGTAAAATTTCATGATAATCCGATAATCCGTTAATGAGGTAGAACTATTGTTATGCTCAACCTCCCCTCACAGTCCCTCCCGTTAAGAATTTTGTGACGTCACACATCCTATTTTCGATAAATCTTTTTCAAGAATTCCTAAAATCCATTTTTTTGGCAGTATTTTTGTTTAAACGAAAAAAATGGCTGGACCGAATTTGATAAAATTTCTTTCAGGTCATATTTACGTTGATATGCTTCAATTGGCACCAAAGCGGAGTCGATATAATTTTTCATTTACGAGATATCGTGCAGGAAAAATTGACCACTCACGTACATACACACACCCTTCTTTCCAAAAAGAGTGTAAAATTACTGTAGTGAGCTTGAAACATGAAAATATGTTGAACATTTTGATTTCAATTTTTGGACCCATTACAATAAGGAAGTTAAAAAATGTTTGTCTGTGTTATATATGTATATATTTTTTTTCATAATTGGAATCTAGAGTTCGGAAAAAATGAATGTTCATTGAGAAAACTCAGCATCAAATTTTTGACCGATTACATACCTTTCCCTATACTTTTCATATCTGGGGAAGTATAAAAAAAATGTTTGACCGTCTGTGTGTCTGTGAACACGATAACTCCTGATAAAATGTATGTAAGGACACAAAATTTTACATGTACATCTAAAACTGCATTAGGATGGCAACTAATAATTTCCGCGAAATCGAAATATGGAAAGGAGTAAATCAGAGGAGGTGAACTCTACTCAAAATTTAGTATGAGGATCCTGAAGTCCCATTTTAAGTCAACTATTGACTTTTTACTATAAACTTAATAAATTCGCGCTGGGGAAGTACATAGTTAGTGATTCACCGATGATCTGAATATATATATTATGTAAAATTTCCTCTTAAAAGATGTCCGACCAGTTTTCCACAGTCGCCAATCTGGTTTTTTCATGCAAGAAACAATAAATGTCTGAACGGTCAAGGTCTCAAATACGGATTTTATTGTTTTACGAAAGAAATTTTGAACAAAAAAATGAAAAAAACAGACTGTAACTGTTTACCGACTGAATCATGATAACTCTCAGTGGAATTAATACATCGACACGATATTATATGCATGTTCAGGTCAGACAAGGTAAAAGGTAGCTAATGTTTTTCAGACAAATTAACCAAAAATTGGTAGTGTTAATCAATTATCAGGAATTAATCAATCACATTTTCGCTCTCCCTCTAAATCTAAAACCATTCGACCGTTTTGACAAAACATCAATAGTTGACTTTCACAGGAACTCCTGAATCCTCACACTAAATTCTCCAAAGTTCCTGATTTCACTCGCCAGTAACCATCGTCAAAAAAACAGTCCTGAGACCGGTCGTGTATATGCGAGTGATATCTGGGTTCTGACTAGGAGGGACGAAGTCTTACTCAAAACGTGGGAGAGGAACGTATTGAGGAAGATATACGGCCCTACTCCAGAGGGGGATAGATGAAGGATACGGACCAATAGGGAGCTGAGGGACCTGTACAAGAGCCCGGACCTGGTGGTCTTAGTGAAGCAGGGGCGGCTGGGACATTTACAGAGGATGGAGCCAGACAGATTGCCGAGAAAGATACACGGTCCTACTCCAGAGGGGGATAGATGGAGGATACGGACCAATAGGGAGCTGAGGGCCCTGTACAAGAGCCCGAACCTGGTGGCCTTAGTGAAGCAGGGGCGGCTATGGCTGGGGCATTTACAGAGGAAGATACTGGAGGGACACCCGGGAGGACGGAGATGGAGACGGGAGGCTGAGAATAGAGAAGAATGGTGGAAGATTGTTGCGGAGGCCCAGGTTCTACAAGTACCGTAGCGCCAGGGAAAGTAAGTAAGTAAGTAACCATCGTTATCAAAAAAATGAGAATCTTCAGGCACCCAACATGGACTTTTTATTTAATTATTTTATTTAATAACTGCTTAAAATTAATATTATATAAAAGGTGAACAATTAAATAGAATTAATAATTCTTCTCGTAATAATTGTCTTTTCAAGGCAACATAAACGTACCTAATAAAAAAACTAGCAATTACTTCCTGGTAAAGTAATACCATATCAGACAACGGAATATGACTGGAACAGGCCTAAATATATATAAATATATATATATATATATATATATATATATATATATATATATAAATTGATATATATATATATATATATATATATATATATATATATATATATATATATATATATATATATATATATATATATATATATATATATATATCAATTTATATATATATATATATATATATATATATATTTATTTATTTATTTCCGGTGAAAATTCACCACCGATTACATAACTTTCCCTATACTTCGTTCAGCTAGGGAAAAAAATACAAAAAAAGCCGGGTTATTAACATGCCCCTAGGATATTGTGACATTAAGCCGATATGAATTCATGGCAAGTTGCAAGCAAAAAACTAATAACTTGAAAAAATTATGTATATTGAATGTTTTTGAAAATGTAACGCCTTTTATTAAAAGCCCCTGTTGCAGCTTGCCATGGTTGGTTGGTTGGTTATTACGACTCATGCACTGGCTTTAACTACGTGGTCAGATCGCCTACTACCAGAGCGCTCTTTCATCACTCTGGTGGACATGAGACCAACTATGGGAGTCCTAAATTTTACCTGACTTAAATTTTTATTCACCTAGTTTCGGGTTCTTTAACATTGTACCTGACGACGTGCTTAAATTTATTTTACCTCCCAGATAAAATAAAGTAAGGGCCTCAGCCGGATTTCGAACCCGCGAACTGGAGCTCAGTAAGCAAGCATGCATACCGCTGAGCTATTGGCGCCCTCGCAGCTTGCCATGAATTCATGACTGGGCTTATATGCCACAATATCCTAGGACAAGAAGACATAACCCTGCTTTTTACTTCCCTAGCTGAACGAAGTTTAGGGAAAGTAAATGTAATCGGATGTTCGATGAAATTCGATGTTGAGTTTTAACAGGAATTTCATGTAAATAAAGACTCCATAAAAATTATCAACGGACTAGGCTCAAGGGGAGGGGGAGACCAGAAGAGTGTGTTTGCATTCAAAATCCCTAACAACTTCCTAAGTAACAATCTCGACTCAAAATTTTATAAGTCGATCCAAGACCCAATATGGTCGGCACTTGTCGACAGACTCGGCAGAAGGGAAGTGGGAGCTATTCCAACGCTTAAAATTCTCAAAAACGATATAACATTCTTCTGGGTATTTGAAAAACCTATAAAATGTCAATTTGAAAGAAAGGTTGAGACAACGGGTTTCATTAAGAGCTGCACAAGGACTCAGTTCGATCCAGGATGAACAAGGTACTGGAATATCCATGACATAGGAACCAGATATGCGACGGTATTCTTGAAGCTGCATAACGACCAATTAGCGCTCACGGATGATGAAGATAATTATACACTCTGAAAGTCAGGCAGCGCTGAAGGCTGTCACGAACTCTCGTAAAACACAACAATAGGGAATTGCGATATACCTTACTTGCATCAAGTGCAGAATAAGGGAAAAAAACATAACAATTAAATGGAATCCAAGTCACGTTGGAATATATGGAAACGAAGAGTCTGACGAGCTGGCTGAAGATGGAGTCAACCCAAGAAGGATGGGAGATGAATCCGTTCGACATGTAAAACAGAGGTCAACATCTCTTAAGCAGACTAGAGAGACTATGTCCTGGATACGACGTATGGCGAGGTGCTTAGCCTGAAAGCTAATTTGGCCAAAGACAGACACACACATATCTGATGAGTTAACTCTTCCAGGAGCTGTATGCTGGAGTCGCAGGAGAAGTGGACTGCGGTCGGCGGGTATGCTGCGGAAGTCCTCAGGAAGCTCCGAGAGATGGAGAAGCGCGGAATTGCGTAATGCGTAGTTGTCTTTGAAGGAGAGCGTCAGCTAAAGCATCCCCCGTGAAGTATTGCGTGATGGTGGTTCCACGGGGATAATGAGGCAGGAGAGGATACGGGGAGGTGTTTTTTAGTGAGTAGGCCCAATCAGGGAAGCTCTCACACTGTCCAGTGACTATTGTCATCTTGTCACATGTTCGCCTATTAAAGGTTTTTCACGTCCCTCCGCAAAAAAAAAACTCTTCCATGAGCACCGCGTGCGGTGAAGAGGAAGAAACTGCAAAGTCCTACCTAGAAAGAGGACCGATGTATATAAAGAACATGTCTCCACTCCTACCAAATAATAATATTTATTTCATATATGATAAGTAGGATGTTGTGGGACGAGATTTCTCATAGAAATAAAAAATATTATCTTCCCACTTTTCATGAGTGCCACTGATGATGACGCATTTGGGTTGAAAACCAGTTTCGATTTCTACGAGAATATTTATTTCCGTTATGCCAAAACGTGGTAATTGGATACGTCATACAGTATAGCTTATAAATTATATACATCAGCCAATATTAGAATAACGAATACAAATAATGATAATTACCATAGATATTATATGATATTTGTGGAGGACCATTGCTAAGAAGAAAACAGAAATGAAAGCAAAGAAAAAAGTAATTATCATATAAAAGTCTTGTTTTCTATATAAAAGATTTATTTCATAGTTTATTTTAGGAAATAAGAAAAATATTCTGTTTCCGAATAGAGAGTCTAACATAAACATTTTTTATTAAATTAAATTTTATTTATTGTATCTATTTTTTCTAAGCCTCACTCATCCTCCAGGAGCACCTCACTGAAATAGAGAGGTGGTGCAATCTCTGGAGAATTAATTTGAATGAGCAGAAATGCGCTCAAGTCACATATACCCTACGCCCTCAATCCTGTCCTCCCGTCATCATTAACAACATCCTCATTCCCTCTTCAAACCAAGTTCGCTATCTCGGGTTTTACCTAGAGAGTAGACTTACGTGGAACCCACATACACGACTTAAACGACAAGAACTGAATCGAAGATACGGACTGTTACGTCGACTACTTGGACCAAAATCGAAACTGACGACTAACAACAAACTTACGATTTACAAGACCATTATACGTCCAATTTGGACCTACGGACTCGAACTTTGGGGTACAGCTCAACAATCCAACATCAATCGTATCCAAGCATTCCAGTCCAAACTCCTCCGACGAATTGTCAATGCTCCTTTCTTTGTCACCAAAAAAGTCCCATCTCAGTATTCCCACTGTAAATGAATTAATCAAATCCCGATTCCAATCATTCCACAGAAACCTTTCTTCCCATTCAAATCCTCTCGCACAAGACCTTTCCTCTCATTCCCATCCTGACAATCCTCCCCGCCGCTTGAACAGGAGGTGGCCTCGCGATCTTCTCTCGGAGGATAGTGAATAATGACAATTAACTTTCGAGGGAGTCTCAGCGCTGGCTGGCTTCTCCCATCATGTGAAGTTATATTTTTCCTTTACCACATATTTGCTTATTATGTATATATTGTATATAAATTGCAATAGAATAAAAATTAAAAAAAAAAAAAATTCTAAAAATTGGGAATGGTTTTAATGAAGTTGTTATACTTTTTTAAATATACTTTATATCTGGCAGGTAAAAAACCTTGAGCACTGATGGGACGTTAAACGATGGTCCAGAGCTGCGTGCGATGTCAGGTACTCGTTAAAGATCCCTATCCTAGGAAACAAAACCAGAGTAGGCAAAATTTAGAATTCCCATAGCAGTCCGAGCATAAGCCACAAAAACTATACTTTATCAATTTAAATAAATTATAAAATGAAAAGAATTATGGGCTAGAGCAAATTGGACACCGTAAGGTATACTATGGGTACCTAATAGGACATGGAATTTTCGCTCTGTCTCTAAGATATGTTCGTATATGTTCGGCCCATCACAACCAGCCCTTTATGTCCCTTACCTATTCAATTTCGGTGTTGGGAACCTGTAAAACTGTCTCAGGATCTTGAAGAGAGTCCCTGGCTTTCAAGGAAAGACTAACTCGATGGATGCGTAGGTTAGTTATTGTGACTCACGCCCGGGCTTTAACTACAAGGTCATATCGCCTACTACCATAGCGCTCTTTCGTCATTCTGGTGGACATGAGCCCGACTCTACTATGGGAGTCCTAAATTTTGCCTATCCTAAATTTTTATTCACCTAGGGCAGAGGTCTTTAACGAGTACCTGACATCGTACAGGCTCGGGACCATCGCTTAACGTCCCATCCGAAGTTTATTATAAGCTTAAGTTTATTTTACCTCCCAGATTAATTAAACTAAGAGCCTCGGCCGGGTTTCGAACCCCATTGAGCTCAGAAGGTAAGCACGCATACCACTGAGCTACCGGCGCTCTCATTAAAAATATTTTCAAATAATAGTTGTAGAGTATACTGAATTACATAATTTATATGAAATACAAATATAATATAGGTAATTTAAGATTTAATGTATAATAATTTCATCCTTGACACGTACTTGCGTCCTAACACGTACGGTTTAAATTCTGCCTAAGTTTTGCCTATCCTAAATTGAGGACTACCCATGGATGATTAGATTATAGTGGCAACCAATAAATAGCCTGTTAAATAATGACAGCAGTAGTAGAAACACAAAGCAAGAAGAGGTTAGATTCCCACGTGTTGCAAACAGGTAAGTAAGGTGTGGGCTCGAGAACACGGCAACTTGGCCTGGTTAACCTTGAAACAAGTTCATCAACTTCTGTGACTTTATGTCTAATTCTTATTCTATTTTGTCTCCAGTCTGGTCACATATGGTCAAAATGAGCAAATAATTGCCTACATATCACGTTCTGTCTCGGCAGGTTAGAGCAAACGAATTTTCAATAGCTGAACCGTATGTTTGATTACATCAATTACGCATAAAGCCATCATATTTCTTGTATCCATTCTCTCCGCTTCAAGCCTATACTCCTGGATATGCTACTGAACTGAATAACCATAATGAAAGAGAAGAGGCAGATATAACGGACAATGAAGTTAGTCTGGACATGAATGTCAATGGCCGGTCATTCTGTTAATTGTCTTTGTTATTGTTCATTAACAAGAAGTTCAATGGTGCCACTGATAGCCGATTGTTAAAATAACAAAAGAATTCTAGAAACTGAAAATTCTTCAACAAAATTCCTAACCAAATTGATATTAATAACCAATATTCAACAGTTGACTTACTCCTAAATTCTCGTACTAAATTTTGTGTCTATAAATTTTTTACACCGGCAGTTATTTAGGATTTTAAATTGAGCCCTCTCCCCTGAACCCCGCTTTCCCTTCAGTCGACATCGCAGGTTATGTCCTCGTTGGGTTTTGATTCAAATGTTTTTGAATTGAGCCTCTCCTCTAATACTCCTATGACCGATTTGGCTGAAAATCGATAGGTGTTGTCCTTATGGAATCTTGGTCAAACATATAAAATTTCATGTCAATACATTCATTCTATCGGGAGTTATCGTGTTCAAAGGCAGCATTTTTTTTTTTTTTTTTTTCATATTTGGAATCTAGAGGAAATACCGTTGAAAACTCCGCATCGGTTTGTTGACCGATTTCATAACTTCCCCTATTCTTCGTCTAGCTAGGGAATTAAAGAACTCTATCAGCAACGGGCTAGCCGATGCGAGCAATCCGGTTGATCAGAGTCCGATTGCTCTTGGCGATCTGCCATTTCCAAACCAGCAACCAAACGATCGTCGCAATGGCGATTTGACGAGGACACAGACTTCTATCCACATCACCTACTGAATGACTGCCTTAAGAAGAAGCCAGTCTGTTACCATAACCGTAATTTGAAACTCTGGTGGAGATCAACTAGAATTAAGCTTCTAATTCTACGGATGATTATTTCATCTAATCTTCTGAGTGAAAGAAAACGTTTTTCTTTCTAAGAAGAAAATTATTGTTTTAACTTTCTAGTTTCAAATCATCCGGACGTAGTTTCTGCATTGTTCACTAGATTCCAGAAGTGGAGATACAGGAGGTCACATGGAAAATTAATTGTAAATAGAAATTCACAGAGTTACGTAAAATATTCCTCCAAAAATGTTGATTTTCCAAGGAGTTCCAACTTAGAGGCAGGATTGTACACTGATGGACTTTTGAAAGTCGCGTACCTATTGACCAAGAAAGCGTGACAGACAATGAACATACACTGTTTCACATTTATTACCATTTCAGGGCAGGAACTAAATATCTACTTATTATTAGTAACAAATATGGTAACGATAACACACTGTTAACATTAATAAAAAGTCGTCGGTGAATCATCGACTATGGACTTCCCCAGAACAAACAGATCAGGCAGTTACATAGTGATTGTGACTCATGCCTGGGCTCTATCGTCAACTACCAAAGTGCTCTTTTGTCACTTGGGTGGACATGAGCCCGACTCTACGTTTTCATCTTTAACGAGTAACTGACATCGCACAGGAAGGACGGCGTGCTCAAGGTTCTTTCACCTCTCAGATAAAGAACCTAAGGGCCACGGCCGAGTTTCAAACCCGCGATCTTGAGCTCAGTAAGCTAGCACGCTACCTCCATGAAAATTAAAATAAAAAAAATTAGGTAGAATAAATCTTTTTCAAGAATTCCTAAAATTCACTTTTTAGCAGTATTTTTGCTTAAACAAAAAAACAGCTGGACCGAATTTGATAAAATTTCTTTCAGGTCATATTTACGTTGATACGCTTCGATTGGCATCAAGGCGGAGTCGATATCCTTTTTCATTCGCGAGATATATTGCTGGAAAAATTGACCACGTACGTACCTACACACACACACACACTTATTTCCAAAAATAGTGTAAAAATACTGTAATGACCTTAAAAACATAAAAATATAAGGAAATTTTGATTTTGATTTTTGGACCCATTACAATAACTTGCCTATATGCTGGGAAGTTAATAAAAAGTCTTGGAACAGTCTCGGCTGCAGTCTGCGAGCTACTGGCCGAGTCTGTAGTGGACTGCTCCAGAGCAGGCTGGCAGACCATGGAAAATTCTGATGTATGTTTAGTTAATTTATTTCGAACCTATATATCTATTTGGTTCCTGGCGCGTGGCACCCCAAGGCTGTACCTCCCCCCCGGCCCTGCGCAGATACCCCAAATATGTGCTTATATGCGAAATATTAAACTGACCTCCAACTCCTCTCATCTTATAAATTTCAATACAATATTATAGAATCTGTGTCCCCGAACATAACAAAACGAGCTTGCATAACGGAACAGACAATGACGTTGCACAAGTTTCTTTGTGACTTGCAGATCTGCAAGGCGGCCCCTTATCTCTGGTCCAAATATACAAAACAAAACCAATCGATATCTTTGTATCGTTAACTAATATATCGCCATTGTTAACTAATCGAACGTTCTGCGACAGCTTTGATTGTACTACAATCTCTTCGTCTCTGTTTAGACGTTTCTTTTCAACTCTCCTGCTATACGAAATATATAGGAAGTTACGTAATAGGTCAGAAATTCGATGTTGATTTTTCATCGAAATTTCATTCCTCGATTTAAAAAAAAAAAAAAAAAATACCTGTCTGTCTATATGAATATATCGACAGAATATTTTATATGTGTATCCAGAACCCATGAGAACGACACCGGGGGGGGGGGGGGGGGGGGGAGGGGAGGGGGCTAAAATCAAAAACTCTAATATATGCCAATGTAATTAATGTATTGACATGAAATTTCATATTTAAATTCAAATCATCATAAGGAATGACCAAACATTTTTAAAAAAATGACTAACTCTGTTGTGTAACAAGATAACACCCAATAGAATGAACGTATCGAAATGATATGTTATATGTGTATCAAGAACCCTATCAGGACAACATCTACTGATTTTCAGTCAAATCAGTTATATGAAAGGGGGGAAGCATTTTCATGTTTCATTTGTGTAAAGTACATGTTTAATACTGGCCCAAATAAAAATTTTTTTTTTGTTTATCGTTTTTTTATATCAGAAGTATATCTGAAATTGTTATTTGTATTTCATTCGTAAATTGTATTCTTTGTTAGCGGCCGTAAGTCGCATCGTGGGCGAGGGTCGAATTGTGTGTCTTCATTTGAGTCGAGTCCAACTTCTCTTGTCCCACCTTCCCTTCGATTTTCGACCGATTTTGCGGAAGAATTAATAGATGCCATTATTATGGGGTTAAAATATAAAATTTATTGATACATTCATTACATCGGCAGTTATTGGATTTTTTAGTTTAGTCCTCCTCTCTTTCGTTTTCACGATTTGGCTGAAAATCCATAGATGTCGGTCCTTAGAGGGTTCTCGATAGAAGGTATTGTAAGCACATATACAATTTCGAGTCGATACATTTATTCTATCGGGAGTTATCGTATTCATAGACAAACATGAGACGGAAAATTTGAATGTCCGTTGAAAAGGAGGTAGAAAGTCTAAAGTGTATTTTAAGTGTTTATTTTTCTTTTTCAATGTATTTATTCGCTTATTTCACTATTCAAGTTTTACTTTTGTATTTATTAATTTAAAAAATTATATTAATAAAAACCTTAAGTAAAACAAAATAAATAAAAACTATAGAAATAAAATATTGAAAAAAAGATTATTATTAATTTTTATTATTCATTTATTTCTACTTTCCCAGGTATAAGAAGAACTAGCGGAAGTTACGTAATCGTTCAAAAATTCGATGAGAAGTTTTCAACGAAATTTCATGTCCTTAAATTTAGTCTGTGTGCAATTTTCAGCCAAATCCGTCTAAGTGAAGGAGGGATTAGGGGAGAAGCTTAACTCTAATAACTGCTATTGTAATGAAATTATTGACACAAAATTTCATGTGTGAATTCAAAACCATATAAGGACGACACCGGCGGAATCGGCAGAAGGGGGGGTTAACTTAATAACTGCCGATGTAATGAATGTATCAACATGAAATTTCATGTCTAACCCAATGAGGACATAACGTGTCAAATTTCAGCGATATCTGCTGAAGGGAAGAGGGCTCAATTCAAAAACTCTAATAACAGCCGATGAAATAAATGTATCGACACAAAATTTAGTATGAGAATTTAGGTACAGCTATATAATATGTGTAATATGTTCAATATTAGAGCCAGCGGTCGACTTGTTTTGGAGGAGGAGCGAAAAGTTAATTGATTAACTCGTTCTGAGGCAATACATAGTCGGTGATTCACCGACGACTTTTTACTTTATAATGTATGTATACTACATTATATATATATATATTTTACTTTATTATGTATGTATATTACATTTTATATATAGGTATATATATACCGAAGGTTTTAAAGTACAAAGAGGGCATCATGATGAGTGATATCGATGACAGCTTGTTTAGAAATTATTATTATTATTTTTTTTTGAGAAACACTGGAAGGCTATAAGTTAAGGAGTGACCCGGTTATTTCTATTATGGAGTTGTTATTTCTGGAATGTGCAGATGTTCGGATTCCCAGAAGGAAGACTGCGTGTACCCTGTTGTGTCATGACAAGGCCTCAAGGGACTACACGTTGTTACATTTAACCATTACCTCCATGAGTGCGTTTCTTGGAAGGCGTTATTACATTTATATCTGAATCCGAAATACTTGGGTAAACCACCCACTTATTTATAGAGTAACCTCTTCACTTGGACCGAATTAATTGTTGTCTTCTATATCGAGACATTAATTTCATGGGCAGTTATTGGGTTATTTGAGTTGAGCCCCGCTCTGATCCCCCTTCCCCACGTCATTATTAATTTATGAGAGTTATTTAGCCGTTTTTTGTAAATCCCATAAAACCCAGTTATGAACTAGACCTGACGATGGTGTGAAGCCGAAACCGATAGTTGTATTTTTATAAATATCTTTAGTGGAATAGACAATATTTCCAAAAAATAAGTTTGTTTTATTTATTTATTACAAATTCCACAAAATGTCCGTGTTCCTCAACTTAAAAGTTGTCAATAGCTACTAGATGTGGTTCTTTTACTTTTAAGCATTTTTCTTTTTCTTCATTTATTTTATTATTTATTTTGTTTTTACTTCATTTTGAATACATACATATATATAAGTAGGTTAGGTTAGGTTTTATGACTCATGGCCAGGCTTTAACTATGAGGTCATATCGCCTACTACCAGAGCGCTCTTTCGTCACTCTGGTGGACATGTTCTACAATGGGAGTCCTAAATTTTGCCTACCCTAAATTTTTATTCACCTAGGGTGGGGGTATTTTAACGAGTACCTGACATCGTACCGGCTCGGGACCATCGCTGAACGTCCCATCCCGAAGGACGGCGTGCTTAAGTTTATTTTACCTCCCAGATAAGGGCCTCGGCCGGGTTTCGAACCTACAATCTTGAGCTCAGAACGTTATCACATTTTGTATATTCTCTTTTTACTGCCCTAGAAATATGAAGTATAGGGGAAGTTATGTAATTCGATGTTGAGTTTTCAACGGAATTTCCGAGCCCCTGACTTCGCAAATTAAAAAAATATATTTTTGTCTGAGTAAGTGTTCCATGCTCATGGTACTCCCGATACACAATTTAGTATGTGAATTTAGAAGACATTATGTAAGTCAACTATCGATTTTTAGCTCAAAAGGTCGATTGGTTTTGGAGGGAAAAATTGAATTGATTAGTTAGGGAAGTGACGATGATTCACCGACCACATTTTTCTTATTGTATCACATGACATCACATTTATTTATGGCTATTATACCGATTATAATTATTCAAAATCATCACGTTCAGATCATCATTCAAAATTATCACGATATACAACTAATTAAACTGTGTGACCAATAATTAAACATGGGTGGGTATAATTTAGGACTCGCATAGTAGTCGGGCTCTTATCCACCAGAGCTAAGTTAAGTTGTTATATGCAACAACACACAACAACCAGAGCTACTGGTAGTAGGCGATATGACCCAGCAGTTAGAGCCCGGGCATGAGATACAATTAGTGGTGGTATAGACATGGGAGACAAGATATGAGGAAGTAAGCACTGGTCTGTTCTATTAACCGTTTGAATAATATCTCCCCTTTTGAATTACACTTCTATCTTATTTTTCTATTTTTATTTATTGTCTAATAGCATTGATGTCAAGTATTGCATCTTGCTTCTTGTTACAAACCATGTAATAAGGCGTTCTGTGATTTGTCACTTGGACTAAAGTGACAGATCCAGTAACCTTGGCCTTTATATCGCTCTCTTTTACAACTCTTATTTTATTTACACATCTTTGTCATTCTCTCCAGATTCTTTCAGACAAACCAGTCTCACAGACCACGATGCGGACGACACTGAAATACTAGCACATCGCCATACTCACTCACCAATCAGAAGTCTCCAACATCTTAACCTTGTTTTCTAATTGGAAGTTAAAATTAAATCTAGCAAAATTTTTTCTCTCCATCGAATACGTCAAAACAACATATACATAACCGCAAAACGCCTGCTTGAATTTACTAACAGACATATAACGATACAAGCCTGCTTGAAGTTACTAACAGACATATAACGATACTAGCCTGCTTGAAGTTACTAAAAGGGCAAAGTCGGGTAATCTCTAGTAATAAAGAAAAGTTCAAGTTCTGAACAACCTTAAAGAGCTAAACTAAAATATCCCCTCCCTTAAGTAGATTATTATAACTGGTTTTATTACCTCACAATCTCAGTTATATTATTACAACTGATTTTCATTATTATATAATTAATCAAGCTATATTTGACTATTATTTCTAATAGTGAATAAATATTATAACAAACCATGATTAATTGTTATATTGATGTGATGGTATGAAAGAGAAATGTTCACTAATTCTTCCTTGAGAAAATAATAGCAATGCTGAAGTCTGCGAAAGCACAGAGGTAGCATGTTTCTCGCCCAACTTCGAGGAGGGACTCGTGGAACTGCAGGCGCGTACGCTGAAGCCCCCCTTTCGGCAATGATGGGACCAAGAACGATAAGTTACGCAGTGATAGAAACGGGAGCGTTTCATAAAGCTGGATAAAATGTTTGAGTTGTTCATTTTCCGCTTCACTGTCTTCAACTTCAACATATTCACTATCCTCAGTCATTTTTTTAAATTAATTTTTCAAATGAATCAAAAAATGAATCAAAAATGCTAACTTGTGGCACAACAAATGGAAAAAAAGAAGGTAGGTAATTCAAAAGCAGGTTGTTTTTTCAAGATTCAAAAGATGATCGACTCATGGATCGACTCTCTCAGTCACTTTAACCGCTAAAATTAAAAAAAAAAAACCTTGCATATAAAGCTAGTTATAACCCCAGGAAAGTTTCATTTCAACTGAGTACTGAAAAAATTATTGATAAACCACCGCACATGATCAATAATATTGTCAATATCCCCAACACTTTCGAGTATTGATGTTTGAAAATCAAAAAATTAAAATTTTTGTCAATACATATTTTTTTCATCAATATTTACCCGCACACGAACAATAGTAATGTCAATACTTTTCTGCATTTACAATACTATTGTCCGTGTGCGGGCCGCTTTAGTGATAGCAGGCGATTTCAACGCCTGGGCGGTCGTGTGGGGGACGTAAAAGCAGAACGAGGAGAGATGACTCCCAGAGCCCCCCCCCCCCCCCCCCCCCCCTCACCCCATCATAAGAGGCAGAACAACAGAGAGGGGTTCATACCCCCCCAATTACGATACCGGCGACAACAGCAACAGAAGAAGGGGCGTTACCAGCCATTCATCCTCCCTTCCGCGAAGTAATGACAGGCCGCCAGTTCCGAGGAAGGGAACATCAGGATCGTCGAAGGAGGGAGCCTATACAGAGTTACCTTCCCTGGGTGTGCTTAAAGGGCATTCCCCACTCCTACCCCCCAAAAAAAGGTAGCATGCTTGTCTACTAAACTCAAGATCGTGGGTTCGAAACACGGCCAATGACCCTTAGGTTTTTTTTTTCTGGAAGGTGAAAAAACCTTGATCACACAGTCCTTCGGATTGGGACATTAGACGAACCAGTGCGGTGTCAAGTACTCTTTAAAAACCTCTGGTAATAAAATCTGAGATGACAAAATTTAAGACGCTTACTGTAGAGTCGGATATCCACGAGAGCAGTGAAACAATAGGCTATACGACCTCGTTGTTAAGGTGTAAATCACAAAAACAAACAAACAATAATAATAGACCTAAGCGTCAAATGTGTAATATTTAGGAATTTTTTTAAAAGAAATCCAAGGGAAACTTGGTTTTGCTGGAAAAAATTTTGAAATAGCCTGGCAGCACTAGTTTTTCACTTGTCTGCATTGATTTATTTTTTTAAAGTATCAACTTTGTTATTTATTTTTGAATAATTAACAAAAATAAATGTGTACCTTACAACTAAATAATTTTAAAACAAATATCCAATTAGATAGAACGTTTATTAATATTTTGTGTTGTTTTTACATCAGACAGTAATTGGATAAGGATCAAAAGAGTTTTACTACAGAAAAGATAAATTCTGAGTTCTTATGAAATTATAATTGCTTTTAACTTCATAAATCATAATCTATACAGAAACAAAAGTAACCTAGTGAGTTATATCTCCAATAAATGGAGGGAAATCACTAGCGTTTTTCTTTGAAAAATTTATTTTTTATAGTCAACTCTTTAGTCCTTTGAATCTGGCCTCTCGATATCATTATTCCTTACGATATTTATGACATAACTATAATTGTCTACTACCAAATTGCTCTTTCATTACTCTGGTGAACATGAGCTGCAACTATTGTGAGAGTCCTAAATTTGATATACCCAGATTTAGTTAGGGCAGGGGACTTAAACGAGTAACTGACATCACACTGGCTCAGGGTCACAACTTAATGTCTCCTCAGGAGGTCCACGTGCTCAATGTATTTTTTTCAAGGTTTGAACCAGCGATCTTGAACACAATTAGTATACCTCTGTGGGATCGGCGCTCCTTACAAAATTAATGTGCAATTAAATATTAATAATTTTAAAAAAACAATGAAATGACAACCATTTTATAGCTTGAATAACCTCACAAGATTTACTAGCAAAAAAATAATAATAAAAATAAATAATAGTTGTAAAACATTTTTACAAAGACATTCCTTGTCTATCTAACTTTGTCTATTTAACACATATAATCTGATTCAACTTTTAAATCGTGAGCGTAAATAATAAAAGTGGATTAACTACTATCTTAATGAAGCTTAAATCTTAATGAAGTACTGGGGAAGTCATGCAGTCGGTCAGAAATTCGATATCGAGTTTTCAACGAAACTTCATGTTTGGATTCCAAAACTTTAAAAGTGGAGTCGGCCAAAGGGGAAGATTGTCATTATTGGTAGTTTTTATTAAGTGGTTGGTATAAGAAAGTCCTGTTTCAGTCAAATCACATCATTTTTTTTTTGCTAGCAAACTGTTCTATGACTTTTGCCCTATTCACAAAACTTCATAGTCATATCAGCAAATGTGTTTCGTGCGGATTTGGCCTTATAGATGACTTGTCCTTGATGCATGACATAGGATGGAAGGCAATCCTTTGTACTAAAATGGAGTGACATATTATAAATGTATTATTAGTTTGGTTTCCTCCAAAGTCAGGGTCTACATTCACAGATAGAATTACTAACCAACTATTCAATCATAGTACTAAATACCATCGACATCATGACAGATTTTATTTCCCCTGGATATACGAAGTATAAGAAAAGTTCTGTAATCGGTCAAAAGTTCGATGTGGAGTTTTCAACGGAATTTCATTTTTTTTGAACTCCAAATTCTAAATGAGAAAAAAATAATTATGTGTCTGTAACATGATAACTCCTGATAGAATGAATGTATCTCTATCCATATGTGATAGTAAGATGTTGTGGGACGAGATTTCTAATAGAAATAAAAGACGTTGTCTTCCCACTGTTTTATTTATACCAGAACCGGTTTTCGACGCAACAGCGTCATCATCAGTGGTTCATCTATCATAGAATAACAAAAATATACAAATAATAAAAAGTATAAATAATTCCTAAAGCATCAGGGTACAGAGTATAATGATATTTATTGTGTATTTTATTTCAAGTCTGTGATATTTTTAACATTGTATTTATTATGTACCTATTTATTTTAATTTTTTTATGTATAGGTTATATTATGTACAGACTTATTGTATTTATTAGAATGAATGGTAGATATTAGAATGAATGGTTTTTGCATGTTCAGAGAGTGAGTGAACCTGGCTACCCCCACCCCTTAGCGCTATGCCAGTTATCTTCCAACCGCTGTGCTGTGTGGGTGGGGTAAGTTAATTATATAATTTTACTCTGTACCCTGATGCTTTAGGAATTATTTATACTTTTTATTATTTGTATATTTTTGTTATTCTATGATAGATGAACCACTGATGATGACGCTGTTGCGTCGAAAACCGGTTCTGGTATAAATAAAACAATGGGAAGACAACGTCTTTTATTTCTATTAGAATGTATCTCTCTTCTATTACTAGTTCATACACTGATTTAAAATGGCTCTACCCCTCTTCTCGTAGTAATTATTTCCTAGGCTCCTTTTTTTACCAAACCTTATCATCCCAAAAGCCATTCTATATCTTCCAAATGTTCCAATTTAAATCCCACATCCATCAGAAAGTCACCAGACCCCATCCCTCTGATCTTTACCTCCCTGCCCACAGGACTACAACCTATCACAACTATGGATCTAACGATACAAGTAAATACAAGTAAAGTATCGATACTTTTATTCGATACAAGCAGGTATCGAAATGATATTACTTGTATCGATTCAAAGTACTCGTTTCAAATTTCAACAATTAAAAAAAATTATATACATTTTTCAATTCATCGTTCAAAGTATTCGTTTAACTTCTTACAATTTTCTTTTATTTGTTGTTGCAATAAAATACTGAACTCAAATTACGGTCCACGGACAAATGATATATATCGATGGTGATAACCTCATGTGTGATGTGATCACGCAGTCTGCATGATGCGTTCTTATTTCTTACCTTCTTTACATTAAATGGTTTATCGTTTATGAAGGTATACGTTAGTTTAATTTTGTAAAGAACCGTGAACATGATTACGATTTCACCATTTTATTTTATTTTTACATTCTCTCGATTATAAATTATAATGCCTCGTTCCACGGCGAAAGTGTGGATTTATTACAATAAGAACGATTCTATCTCAGCGACTTGCAAAAAGTGTTTTAAAAAAGTGAAATAATGTGGGAACACGAATAGTCTCCAGTAGTTTCATATACTTAGTAAAAATAAATTGTATGTTTAATTTCTAAGGCTTTTTATTATTTTCGGTATGTTTTAAAAAATATAATTTTATCGTATTCGATTTGATTTATTTGTTTCTTATGCCCACTACAATACCTCATTTATACCTTTCAAATTTTATTGTTTTTTATTATTATTATTATTATTATATAGGTATATATATGTATTATACATGGTTTAAAATTAAATATAACTAACTACTCGATTCAATCAATACGAGTAGGTATCGATACTTTAATTCGATACTTGAGTAGTATCGAACGTTTTATTCGATACTACTCGTGAGTAAAAGTATCGATACTTTGTGTTATCGATTGAACCCTAATCACAAATCCTTCCTTGTCCAGGCTACCTCCCTCTGGAACTCTCTCCCTCTCCAGATTCGCCATGCTCCTAGTCTTATTTCTTTTAAATCCCTGCTCTTCCAGCACCTCCTAACTCATCAAACGTCTGATTCCCAGGGCTAGCATCCCATGGGATAGTTCTCGTCTTCCCATGAGTCTCTCAGTCTCCAACTGTTATGTTACTCTACAGTTTCATCATCCCAGTTGGATCTCATGTTCCTTTTAGTCACTATATATTTTTATTTTTTAAGTATTCATTCCTTTCTTTTTCTTTTATTTATTTCTTTCAGTTCCATGCCGATTACTGTAGGTGTGTGTTATTTTGGATATATAACTGTAATTAAATTGACCCTTCCTCTCATCTATATTTATTTTTGCTATTACTTTTTACTTTATAATTTTAACTTTGTTCCTCATTTATTTTAATATGATTTGTTTATCCTTATTTCTAACTGTTTTTGTTTCTTTAGTTGCTATAGGCCCTATTTTTTTATCTTTTATTTTAACTTGGTTGATACTTGTATCTCTTTTGTTTATTTCTTATGTTGTTATTCTTAGGGGACGTATGTCCCAGAATAAAACTTGTTTTTTCATTTCATTATCTAGATGAAACTTTATATGTAAACCCAGAATCCTCTAAAGACGACACCTATTGATTTTCAGCCAAATCGATTAAGTAAAGGAGGGGATTAGAGGGGAGGCTTAACTCAAAAACTGTAACTGCCGATGTAATGAATTTATCGACGCAAAATTTGTAATGACGATTTCACAAGTGGAACTGATCCTTACATAACGGAGACAGGTGACTAATGGGTAAATACTTAAATAGGATCTATTCCCCATCTGAATGGAGTCAAGAGGAGCCAACCAGTCAATATCTCTCAGAAGCCGTAATGAGGGGCTGAAGAGCAGCCAGAGGAGGTTACGGTAACATATTGCAGAGATAGACGGATAGCTCCACCAGGCCACCATCCGCTCCCAGACCCACAGTCACCCGACATTCCGGCTCTCTCAGACCATAGAAGAAATATCCCCGGCCCTTCTCAGGGCTACCAAGAGCGCCTCATATTGGCCATAACACCTCCTAATATCCAGGATGCTATAACAATATCAAGAAAATATAAATTTCGAACTAAATGTTGTACGAAAATCCTAATTTGACGCCCTGGCCGGTTGCCCAAATAAAATCAGAAAAAAAGAAACGATTCTTAAACGTTGATTTCATACATAAAATTAATTAACTTCAACCAAGTTCTTGTTTCATAGCCATGTGGCCACTTTATAAAATGCAGAAATAAAGATTTTTTTTTTTAGAGGGCTCTTACAGGTTGCCACTTGAATCATGTAAAACTTTTGTAAAAATAAAAACGGATAAGAGTACGGTTTCGATCAATAAAAGTCTTTAAGACCCACTAAAAATAGTGCTTTTAAAGCCCACAATTATAAACCAAAATAGACATTTATGATCCTCCCAGTTTAGAAAACAACTTGGAAAAATTCGGAGGCCCGATCTCTGGCTTGATGTGTTCAAAAATTCCTAAAACGTCATCCAAATATTACCCTCATGCCCGGGTTTTAACTACGAGGTCATATCGCATTTATTCACTTAGGACTGGGGTCATTTAACGAGTACCTGACATCGTACAGGCTCGGGACCATCGCTTAACGTCCCATCCGAAGAACGGCGTGCTGGTGATTCACCGACGACTTTTTTGTTTATTTTACCTCCCAGATAAAATAAACTAAGGGCCTCGGTCGGGTTTTGAACCCACGATCTTGAGCTCAGAAGGAAAGCACGCATACCACTGAGCTACCGGCGCCTTCGAAGTTTATTATATTTATAATATGTACTCTTATTATTACCCTTTCATTTAATATACAACACATCTTTGTATGAAAAGATTACTTCTAGATTAGTATCTGAATTAAATAGCACGTTAATATACAGTACTTAAGAGGGCGCGTGTAGCTCAGAAATAGCATGCCTGTCTACTGAGCTCAAGATTGCGAATTCAAAACCAGGCTGAGGACCTTAGGTTTTTGACAAACCTTGAGCACGCCATCCTTCCGATGGGACTTTAAGCGCTGGTCCTGAGCCGGAACTTTAAAGAACCCCTTCTAAGAGAGTAAACCTTGGTATGCAAAATTTAGGACTCCAATAGAAGAGTCGGGCTCATGTCCACCATATTGACGAAAGAGCGCTCTGTTAGTAGGCTATATGACCATGTAGTTAAAGCCCGGGCATGAGTCATAACTAACTGCAGTACTTAATGTATTGCCGACCCACAAATGAAGTTTTAACTCAGAAGAAAGTCAAGACCTATAATTACTGTTGATTGGTTGTTAAATAATCCCAACGCCAATTGCAAAGAAAAGAAAAAATATCACTGCTGAAAGACAGGAAAAAAATATTCTAGGTGAATCATCGGCAGTGTACTTCGAATGGATCAAGTAAGTTTTCGCTCTCCCTCTCACACCAATTTTAAGCTAAAAATCGATAGTTGACTTACATAGGGACTTCTGAATCATATTAAATTCTAATTTACACAATAAATGCAAATGTAAAAAAGTGCTGCCCTGAAAAGTTACGAATTTATTCCCGGTGACCAGAGAAATAAAATAGCACTGCTGAAAGAAACAATAATAACTGGTTTCCCTTATCAGAAAGAAAATGCCGATCAAAGCCACGAGCACCCGAAAATGGTGCGTGTGATAAAAGGAACCGACACCTCCACCACTAACTACTGTACAACGCTCCAGTTTTTTAATTCTGGGATCGTTGAGACTGTGTTTATGAAGTATAGGGGAAGTTATGTAATGGGCCAAAAATTCTCTGCGAAGTTTTCGAAGGAATTCCAAATATGGAAAAAAAAGTAAAAAAATGCAGTAACTCCCAATAGAATTAATTATTCAACACGAAATTTTATATGTAAACCCTGAATCCTCTAACAACAACACCTATTGTTTTTCAGCCAAATCGACCAAAGGTGAGGGAGGGATTAGAGGAGAGGTTTAACACAAATAATCTAATAACTGTCGTGGTAATGAATGTATCGAGACAAAATTTCATATGTGAATTTAAAACTCCATAAGGAAGACACATTAATTTTCAGCGGAATCTGCAGAAGGAAAAAGGGGGATCAGAGGGGCTCACCTCAAAAACTCCCGATGTAATGAATGTATCAACATGAAATTTTTTATTTGAAATCTAAATCCAATGAAGACAGAATCTGTCAAATTTCAGCAAAATCGGCCGAAGGGAAAAGTGGATTCAGGGGAGGGGCTCCTTATCGCTTATCTATAGATTTAGAACGCTTCCGTCAAAGACCTTTTTTTTTTTGCAGTTGACCTTGACCATTACAAACACACTTTCCTATTTCCATTCAAAACGAAAACAATATAAAAAAAATATTTAGACTGGGGGTATTTTTAGGATGATTTGTTTAAGACAAGATTCGAAGAAATGGCAAGATGCATTAGGAACAAGTAGACAACAACTATTATATTTTCGACTAGATCACATGAATAGAACTCAGAAATAGACAAATCTATTACACACCGGAAGCTATATTTCTCGTTCTCAGATCAAGACATGCTCGCGAACTAATACCTACTTCGATTAATTTTCACTCACTATCAGAGTTTGAAATTGAAAATTATTTTTTATGACTGAAAAATTAAATCATAACTTGATTTTTATTTATAGCTTTTAAAATTCATTTTGTGATTTCCCTCAAAAATTAATTCTTAGTTTTCTGTCAACAAATCATTTTGAGAGAAAAAAATATCGCTCAAGTAAAAAGTGTTATTTCTGATCTAAAAAATATCGCTCAAAAAGTAATTTTTCTTTTTGATTCAAACGTTTTTCACTCAATAAGAAATTCTTGACGTTTAACTTAAAAAAATATAAGTCGAATGTTAACAGTTAATTTTTAACTAGATGTATAAATCTTACCGATTAACTTTTGACTTTTATTTAAAAATCATCAGTGATTTTTACTTTTTCAATCAAAAAATAACTGTTACTTCTTGATTTTACAAAAAAATTAATTCTCAAATTCCATCCCTGCTCACTATAGATTTAGAAGGTATATGATTAATAATGATGCAAACAGAATTTATTTATTACAAAAACTGGACTTACAAGATTAATGCAAAAGTAAAAAAAGTGCTGCCCTGAAAATTACGAATTTTTACATCAATTTATTGCCTGTGACCACAAATATAGAGACTGATATCAGGCGCGTGGTAGATAAAAAAACAAAAAAACATTTCTGTCAAGTTTTAGGCATTAAGTGTGCCTTCTTCAGGGCCATTATTAACATTTGCAGGACAGTAATAAGCTAATATAAATTTAAATTAAAGTAAAAATGACACAATAAAATTTAAATAAAAAAGTCGTCGGTGAATAGCAATGCATGTTTTAGCTAATACGTGTAATAGTTGAGCTACCAGTTATTAGAGATTTTGTGTTAAGGCCAGTGGTGGATCACCAATAGGCAAACCTAGGCAGGTGCCTAGGGCCCCCGATGCTGAAGGCCCCAATGTCTAAAAAAAAAACTTGTCACTTTTAAAATGATTTTACACGCTTTTGGGAAAAATAATTCAGGTCAAATTTGACAAGGAATTTGACCCGAGTTATTTTTCCCAATAAAAGGTATGAGGGGCCTCCTATTAAGCATGATTTTTTTTTTAATAACATTTTTATGGGGGGGGGGGGGGGGGTTTAAAGATAGGGGGGCTACAATCGTTTCTGAGTTTGAGCTCTCACAATGTTCCAATCACAAACATACACAAACACACAGACAGAAATCATCAATCGTGTGCAGTTGCCCTTGAAGCATGAAAATTTGATGAGAATTTGAATAGGTGTAAGAAAGTAACGGGTAAAAAAATAAATAAAAATTATCTCAAATTATCCGATCGAAGTAAAATGTAATTTAAACTCGTAATATGGTATATTAAATTTCTAAAAAATAGGGGACTTATCTTAAAAATTCAAAATTTTCATTAAACTAAAAAACCTTAATAATGGTAATATATTTTACAATATACCGCTTATATTTATGAATTAACCCAAAATCTTTTCAAATAAAAGTTGTAGAGAAAACTAAAAGGTCCATTTTATGTAAAATATGATTGTTCGCAGATAGCCCTGCTTGCGAATTACATGCCGAAAACCGCCCTGAAATGTGTGTGCTTTAAGCGAAGACGTTTAGTCCTATCAAAAAATTGGCTCTTATCAAAAATGTTCCTTATTAATTGTTAAATTAAATGAACCATAACAAAGATGAAATATTTTTACACAAAAATGAAAATAAAATATTAACGTACCTAATAAGGAAGCTATGAGAGACGAAAGGACGGCAGCAGGATGGTGCATGTCTGCGGGAGTGGGTGTAACGATAGACTGACTGCAGTCTAGTGGAGCGGAGAGGTCTGGTGAAGACTACCCCCTACTTCAGGCGCCGCGCAGCAAGAGCAGTACACCTCATCTGGAGGCTTTGTTATATCAGCCGGCCCACACATGGCTAGCCGGGGGGACAGCAAAAAACATGTCTAGAGGGAGCACAGAAGAAAAACAGTAACTCGTGTCTTTTTACATCTCCAACTAAACCAGGTATAGGGGAAGTTAAGTATTTGGTCGGAAATTCTATGCTATTTTCAGTAGAATTTCTTTTTTTCTAATCCCCAGATTAAAAATTTTTTTTTTTTTTAATTGTCTGTTTGTGCATCAGTAAACACGATAAATCCCGATAAAATTAATGTGTCAACGCGAAATTAGGACGACACCTATTGATTTTCAGCCAAATCAGTCTAACGAGGGAGGATTAAGGGGGGCTAAAATCAAAACCCCATAAGGACAACACCTATTAATTTTCAGCGGAATCAGCCGAAGGCCCACTTCCCTTTTCCATAACTTCCTCGTATAGTTTGGAGTGTAAAACCTTAATATATGCCGATATTAATTTCAGAGAAGTTATTTGAGTTTTAGTGTTGTCCTTCTGGGGTTCTCGATACACAAATTTCCATGTCAGTATATTCATTCTATCAGGAGTTATCGTGTACAAGACACACACACACAGTATTTAATTCTCCAGCTATACGAAGTATAGGGGAAGTTATGAAATCGGTCAATTCGATGTTGAGATTTCAACAAAATTTCATCTTTTCCAAACTCCTTATTCAAAAAGTGAAAAAAAAAATTATCTGTGTCTGCGTCTGTGTGTATCTGTAAACACGATAACTCCTCATAGAATGATTGTGTACACAGGAAATTCTGTATGTGTATCCAGATGCCCATAACGACCACACCTATTGGTTTTCAGCCAAATCGGTCAAAGGGAAGGGGGAGGGATTAGGGGGGCATTAAACACAAAAACTCTAATAACAGCCGTTGTAATGAATGTATTGATATGAAATTTAATCAAAATTTTCAAAACCGAATTTTTTTTTTAATTTTTGTATTCATAGGGTTGTAAAATATAAAATTCCAGTCAAAAATCAACATAGAATTTATGACGGGCAAAGTAAAAAATTATTTTGAGTGTACTCCTTGAAAAGATTATACTTTTTTCATGTTATTAATATATAATAATTTTTGGTTAGAGGGAGAGTACATTGTTAAATTATTTTCTTGTGTTTTGATGTGAAGATAGGTCCTGTGGATGACAAGTTCGACTGGGCACGGAACTTCGGTACGATGTTGGGCTTCGAGAGTCCAGAGTTCAAGGACCTACTCCGGCTGTACCTGACGATCCACTGTGACCATGACGGAGGCAATGTGTCTGCACTTGGCTCGGCCCTCTCTGATCCATACCTCTTCCTGGCCGCCACCATGGACGGACTGGCGGGGCCTCTCCATTAGGGTGGAACGAAAATGGCCTTTTAAAATTTTTTTTAGTTATTAGTTTGGTAATAGTGGAGAAAAGTTGCCTTTTAAGTTCAAAAAGAATTTTAAAAAAATTGGTTGCAATACTACAACATCTTGAGGTGCCGCAAAGAGCATAAAGTTTGTAAAAAAATTGAAAAATTTTAAACTTTGATAAATTATTTTTTATGAATTTCTCGTACATATAATGTTACAAAAGATGGTTTTAAATACATATATAAGCATTATAATTGGAAAAAATTATTAATTATAAAATATAATAAAAATAAAATATATTTTGTAATGTCGAACTTTGTATTTCTTACTTCTGTATCCTTAATGATTACAAATGTTACAGCTGCAAAATGTTTGTTTCTACTTCATTGCCACATTAAACTGGTCCTTGCGGCACCTCAAGACCTACTCCAATATTTTTCATATTTTTTATTTATCTTATCTACAATAAAAGGCAACTTTTCTGCGCTATTCCAAATTAAAAATCACATAATCGAGACACGCAAAAATCTTTGAAAAAGTTCCAAAAAAGTGTGTTTTTATGAAACTTTAAGGTCCTTGCGGCACCTCAAGACGTACTCCAATATTTTTCATATTTTTTATTTATCTTATCTACACTAAAAGGCAACTTTTCCGCGCTATTGCAAATTAAAAATCAAAAGGTGATTTTTTCGTTCCACCCTACTCTCCATGGTCTCGCTTGTCAGGAGGTACTCACCTTCCTCAGGAAGATCCAGAAGGAATTCGGAGATACGGTCACCAATGAACAACTGAAGGGCTTTGTGGAGAAGACCCTGAAGAGTGGTCAAGTGATCCCAGGCTATGGACATGCCGTCCTCAGGAAGACAGACCCCAGACATCGGCGGCCATATTGCTCTTTATTTTATACAGGGATTCCCAATTGAAAAGGTTTCTATAAATGTTGATTCTAAAATTTGGAGTAACATCCCCTAACCTGTAATAATTTTTTGTCATTCTCAAATATTTTTTAACGGGCTGAGGAACATTGAAAAATATTTTCCTTATTTACTCACACAAATATAATTATTTGTTTTATTTTTTATTTTTTTTTTTTTTGTAATTATTGTAAACTTTATTATTCTATACATGAATATTATAGTTGGGCTGTCTATAACAATAATACCTAGGCCAAGGGCCTAATTAACATGAGATATGAACTCAGGTACAATTCATTAATTGCCCTGAACAAGTAACTTTAAAGTAGATAAAATGAACATAATATAGGAAAGAAAAAAAAAAAAATTGTCTTTTGATCAATTGATGAGAAGAAAATCATGCGGTCGCTTCTTTTTAAGTCTGCGTTCCAGTGGTAAAGGTGGTGGGTGTTCAGCAATTTCCCGGACCAGTGGATTTGGGTGGTTGGCCATTGTTGTCTGCATTCGGATGTAGGATTCTTTGAGGACCTCCGCTACTTCCGGTATTTCAAGATCAGCATGTAGAACTGTGTTGCGAACATACCACGGTGCATCGGTGATGAGTCTCATGACGCGATTTTGAGTGGTTTGTATCCTGGTTATGTGGCTTTTAGCAGCTGAACCCCATAGGCCACAAGCGTACTGCCAGATCGGACGTATCAGCACCAAATATAGCAGTCTTTTTACTGATAAAGCAAGGGGTGAGCGGTGGTCGAGGAGACACTTCAAGTTTGTTATTCGTCCGCGAGTCTTCGCTACTGGGTGCTGGACATGATGGGACCATGTTAGCTTCGCGTCAAATATTAGTCCTAGGTATCTTACTCGTTCTGCACAAGGGATTTGCATGTCATTAAGAAAGATGGTTGGATTTGGTATATTTTTTTTATATGTGAAAGTTACCACTGTTGACTTAGTGGAGTTCATTTTTATGCGCCATTTGCAACACCATAAGTTGACTGCGTTCAGGAATTGTTGTAGATAATGTTTGGCATCTTCAGAAGTCAGGGCTCTGCTGAGGGCAGCAACATCATCTGCGAATTGTGCTACAGTCACATTTTCTGAGGTAGGAAAGTCACTTGCATAAATTAGATAAAGAAAGGGCCCCAGAACACTACCCTGCGGCACTCCTGCTGATATCGCTTTAGATGTTGAGCTTGTGTTACCATATTTTACGGAAAATGTACGGCAATACAAGTATGATTTTATAATTCTGTAGTAGGTGTCCGGTAGATGGGGTTTTAGCTTGCAGAGTAGTCCAGGGTGCCAAACCTTGTCAAAGGCTTTTTCCGTATCCAGGTTTTAAAGGTAACAATTAAATAAATATACAAAACATATATCAGTAAAATACACATTTGTTCAGTTGTTGTAGCCAATGCAAATAAAGAAGTTATGCAAACAGGTAGGAAAATTATGAGTTGGATAATAATTTTAATATCACAATTCAGTATTAAAATTTCATATTGTTTTACTAATTAATTCGCTGAATTATTTAATCGAGATGTGAATACATTTTACAAGATAACACTTATATTTATGACCTAATCAAAAATCTCTTTAAAATAAAATTTGTAGAGAAAACTGAAAGGGACATTTTATATGAAATAGTATATTTGACAGGTCGTCCGGTTTGCGAAATACATGCCGAAAATTGTTCTTTTCGCAAAACTGTTAGTCCTATCGAAAAATTCATTCTACCAAATTCTCCAATCGCTAATCTCTCATCAAGTTTAAGATATGTCCAATACGATCATAGTTATAGAGCCCCAAAAAATGTTAATTTTCGTAGGACATATTTAGCGTTGTTTCAAAGAAATATTGTATGTATATCCAGAATCGCATAAGGGAGACTCCTATTGATTTTCAGCCAAATCTGCTAAAGGGGAGGGAGGTAAAGAAGGTAGAGGGCTTAACGCAAAAACTGTGATAACTGCCATTGTAATGAATGTACTGACATGACATATCGTATGTAAATTCAAAACCCTATAAGGACGACACATATTACTTTTCAGCAGAATTGGCCAAAGAAACCCGAAAACCACAATAACTAACGATGTATTAAATATATTGTAGCAAGGTTAGGTTAGGTTTTATGATTCGTGCCCGGGCTTTAAGTACGAGGTCATATCGCATCACTACCAGAGCGCTCTTTCGTCACTCTGGTGGACATGAGCCCGACTCTATTGTGGGAGTCCTAAATTTTGCTTACCCTAAATTTTTATTCATCTAGGGTAGGGGTCTTTAACGAGTAGCTCTGGTAGTAGGCGATATGACCTCGTAGTTAAAGCCCGGGCATGAGACATAAAACCTAACATTTAGTTATCAATGAACCTCTCCACTAGTCAAATATACAACGTCTTCAGTCATTATAATCCATTATGCCATAATAGCTTCAACATTACACTCTGTTATCATATCAGGATAGGCTAATAACATTTTTACGACAAACATCATGCCATTCCACTTATTCAACAATTATGCACAAACACTCTCCCTACAAATCCACCCCGACGCCATAAGCGGGCATGGCAGAGGGACCTGCTCCAGGACAAGCCTGAACTCCTCTTCGGTCACGTACCTCAGCAGTACAGCCACGCACTCGACACTCCCCAACTCATCTTGCTAATGACAAATATGTCGTTGTAAATAAATAAATAAAAATAAACTTTTGCGAAATACGTAATAATGTGCTTCATATACTCTATGATGACATCATTTATTTGATTAATTTGTGCTTGGAGAAGTACATAGCCGGTGATTCACCGACGCATTTTTTGCTTTTTCTGAATGCTCACATATGCTTAAAGACGCAGTCAAATACTGATTTAAATAAAGACTTTATCTGACTGTTTCGCCTCTTTTATTACATTTTCACCCCACGTCTCTGCCCATGCGAATAGTGTAATAAATAAAATCTCATGCGAGGAATTAAAGATCAGGAGCTATAAATCCTGAACGTAGGAGGAAAGTTGCAACTGAAGAGAAAGCATGCCGTTACAACAGTAAAAAGTACCAGGAAAGTATGGTGTTCAAGCCTTGGTTCCTGTCGGCCCCATCCTCTTGGCATGATATAAGGAAACAACAATGTTGAAGAGAATTATCTTAAAGGAGTTCGATACATCGATACATAATCATATATACAACTTCAAATAATGACTTAATCAAAATATAAAAAAAAAAACAGATAACAATAATTAAAAAAATATGTGAATCACCGGCAAACCCACAACGAATTAATCAATAACCTTTTCCTTCTCCCTCCAAAACCATTCGATCATTTGCGCTAATGTTCAATATTTGACTTACATAGGGGCTCCAACATCCTTATACTAAATTTTGTGTTGATAAATTCATTACATCCGCAGTTATTGGTTCTTTTAATTGAGCCCCCTTCCCTGAACCAGTTCTGGATTAGCCCATAAGCAAATTAAGCAATTGCTTAGGGCATCACGTCTCTGGGGGCACCATAAACAGCACCGAAAAAATATTTGCTAACACATGAAAGGCAAGGCTGTTTGAAAACCCGCGCGTTTAAATTGACTAGAGCAATGAGCCGACTAGAAATTTAGGTTCGTTTTTCATAAAGTTCTAACTAGGACAACCGAGTTGTGAACTCGGTCCTAATAAGGTCTGAATGTGATAACCCTAAAAGATCCTAGTTAGAAAGGTAACGCACATTCAACTTCGTTCCTTACGAGGACAGCCTAATTTATGGAACTAATAGGGACCTTACTCGAAGTAAATCAGGACCTATAGGTCGTAAAAAAAAATCTGTTCCCTAATGTGGACACAGCCCTGCGTATATTTTTATGACTGATGGTATCGAACTGCACAGCGGAACGATCTTTTTCGAAATTGAAAATAATAAAAAAACGAAAAAAAAAAGACGATCCTGCAGGAAAGACTCGATGCTTTATCAATATTTTGTATAGAGATATGCTAAAAACGTTGAACTTAAAAACTATTGTCCGCGAATTTCATGCCCGTAAAAGTCGCAAGTCGCATTTCAATAAATAAACAAATTTATTTGAAATTTTACAGGTTATGTCCTCATTGACTATTGACTTTAAATATGAAATTTCATGTCAATATATTCATTACATCGGCAGTTATTGGCCTTTATGAGCTGAGCCCCCCATTCTCTTCTGCCAATTCTACTGTAAATTAATAAGTGTCGTTCTTATAACTGCAGTTATTACAGTTTTTAAGTTAAGCATCCCCTTAATCCCCCTTTTTCATCGATGGATTTGGCTGAAAATTGATAGGTGCTGCCCTTATGGAGTGTAGGTGACACAAATAAAGGTTCATGTCGATACATTCACTCTATCGGTAGTTATCAGAGTTTTTATGTTAAACTTCACCCTAATCCACCTTCCCTTCGGTCAATTTGGCTGAAAATCTATAGGTGTCCGTCGTTTTGAGTTCTGCATTTACATAAAAAATTTCGTGTTTTTTATTTTTATTATGAAGCTGTTGAGAGACATCTCGTAAATATGCCAGGTATTAATTTAAATATTGGCATAGATGAGGCAGCCTATCAGAAAGTGGATACATCATCTCTCTATTTAAAAAAGTAAAATTAAATTAATAAAAACTGAGCCAATAAATACTTAAAAATATATGATTATATAAAAAAATTAATATAAGATACGTTTATAATAAGTATATATTTTTCAATTTAATAAAAATTAAGATAACTATTTTTTAAAAAAACTCTTCGGACATGTCTTTATCCCAACGATGTTTCGGGACGTTCTTACGTCCCATCATTGATAAATAAGTGTCCTTTCTTTCCCTTTCTGCCAAAGTTGGACAAGTAGTCTTATAGGACTCTCGTTTATATGACTAAGAGTAAAGCTAGAGATCAAAAATGTCTTTACTGATCAGTTTCAAAAACCTGTCGTTAGTCTGTTACTATTCTTGGAGATTACATTTACATCCTGACTGGGCCATTCGTCTTCCGCGCATATCCATGAAAGTAATACAGAAAGTGAAGAGTCAGATGCTTGCTGTCAGTCCGATCCTCTCTACACGATACTACAATTAAGAAAACCAGGTAATTCCTTGACAGGTTTTCCAACCTACCTGAAGTCATTGAAAGGATCAACTTTCACAATACAACGCTTCCAGTTCTACCGTGAAATCCTTGAGAACGTAATGCAATTAATTTCCCTTCTGATTTTCCGCATTTGCATTTCCCTTCTTTTTAATAACTTGCATATTTCATTGAGAAAGACTCATTGTTTGTTTTTCGAAGGATCTAATTCGTCAGTGAACTTGTGAGAATGTTTTCGTTTTCATTTCTTTTTCTTTTTGCGGTGGCGGAAGGATGTCTAAACTAGCAATTATCAATTAGTGATTATTTGCAAATTATTAAATTTATATAGAGTTAGTTATTATGACTCATGACCGGGCTTTATCTACAAGGTCATAACGCCTACTACCAAAGCGGTCTTTCGCTAAAGAACGGCGAGTTTATTTTGCCTCCCAGATAAATATTAATATATTATAAATAATAATAAACTTATAATAATATTAATAAATAAATAAATAATATTATATTTTAACAACTAATGAAATTTATGGCTAAAATGTATTCGCCATGTGACCAATATAAACGTATATATTTATATTATTAACGTTTTCCCAAAGTAGCTCTAGCTCATGTCTACCAGAGTGGTAAAAGAGCGCTCTATTCATAGGCGACTGTTTTTTAAAATTTTTTTTTTATTTAAGTTAGTTCTTATTTATATATTATGTATATATATTTTAGTTAGTTACTATGACTCATGTCTGGTATTTAACTACGGACGACAGAGAGATGAGCCCGACTCTACTATAGGAGTCCTAAATTTTGCCTATCCTAAATTTTTATTCACCAAGGCTACTGGTCTTTAGTGAGTATCTGACACCGTACAGGCTCGGGGCCATCGCTTAACGTCCCATTCAAAGGCTGGCGTGCTTAAGTTTTTTTTACCTCACAGATTAAATAAACTAAGGACCTCGGCAGGGTTTCGAACCCGCGATCTTGAGCTCAGTAAGCAAGCATGTATACCACTGAGCTACCGGCGCCCTCGATTATTAGTAATGAATGTTATAAGTAATTCTTAGTAATTGATTATGATGATGTTATTGAGACGTAATAAAATGAGGAATCAGCGATTTTCAAAACTTGTAGAATGAGTCATAATAACTGACTTATAATATTATGACAGAAATATGATAAAAGGGTTTAGAGACAGAAAAAATAAAATTATGTTAATTTGTATGTATATTTTCGTATAAAAATAAAATATATACATGTAGGTACATGTAGGTACTATTATTATGTGTAAATAGTCTATGGCTTGTTAGGTATAACACAATAAATTCTTGATTATAGTTTTGAAAATGCCCGAATGGGTGAAACGTCAAACGATATATAATAAATAATAAATAAATACATTTTGGAGACCATAAGGTCAATAAAGTGTTGACTTATCAATCTTTTACTTCTTGTTATTTATTCATTTTATTTATTTTTCGAAGTAGGTGGTCCTCCAGTGATGGAGTGAAACTCTAACTGGACTTACGGCAGTTTCTCATTACTTGACGATCACTTATCCTTACTTTCTTTTACTTTCACTCCATTATAATGCCAAAGGAACTTTACTTGAAGTAACTACAGCAACATTAATGACCACCATAACATTACTAGCTATACTACAATAATTATTATTATTAATGGTCATCATTTTTAATAATAATAGTATTTATTTCCGTTTAACCATAACATGGTAATAGGTTACGTCATAAGAATGTATACATATGTTGCAGTCAAAGTATGAATTCCAGTGAATGTATACATTAACTAGTCAATGTATACATTGACTGAATTCTCTAGTCAAAGTGTACATGGATGTATACACTTACGTCTATGCCTTAGTGAAAGTATAAATAGCTAGCATTAATAACATAAATAGAAATATTACAAAAGTTGGGGGCGTATTTGCCGGCGTTCCGCCGGCTGGACAATATATCTGCCCCTCCCGTCGTTCCTATATTTGAAGTAGTACAGGTTCTAGCTTATAATTAAAATCAGCTTTTATTCAAAAGATCCATTTTAATATTGTTTACAAATGTTTATATTTTATGTTATTGTTGCATCTTTCCTAGATATTTATATTGTAAAATAAATTTTAAAGTTTAGTTTTAGTTTTTTTTTTTTTTACAAAAACCTTTTTTTCTCATTTATTTATACTTTCACTAAGGAACACTAGAAAATGTATACATTGTCTAGTAAATGTATACATTCTCTAGCAATAGTGTTCATTTTTATAATCAATTGATACTTTCACTAAAACGGCTAGTTAATGTATACATTGACTAGTTAATGTATACATTCTCTAGCAATAGTGTTCATTTTTATAATCAATTGATACTTTCACTAAAACGGCTAGTTAATGTATACATTGACTAGTTAATGTATACATTCTCTAGCAATAGTGTTCATTTTTATAATCAATTGATACTTTCACTAAAACGGCTAGTTAATGTATACATTGACTAGTTAATGTATACATTCTCTAGCAATAGTGTTCATTTTTATAATCAATTGATACTTTCACTAAAACGGCTAGTTAATGTATACATTGACTAGTTAATGTATACATTCTCTAGCAATAGTGTTCATTTTTATAATCAATTGATACTTTCACTAAAACGGCTAGTTAATGTATACATTCACTGGAATTCACACTTTGACTGTGACACATACATTAAGATAGCTTATAAATTAGGAACCTACGTAAACAGATATTAACTCTTAGAATCTGACACAAATGGGATTAGAATTAACAATACCTACTACTAAAAAATAAAAAATAAATACTTGAAAATATGAGAACAAAAATAATAATATTATACAGTAGATAAATAAATTATATAATAATTACAGTTGATAATTGTTTTTAATTTAATTAAAATTAAGATAATAATTTTTCCGGAATTGTTTTTTTCACGACATTTCGGAATGTTCTTACTAGGTACGTCTATAGTATTTAATAGATTCGACAGACATTAAAGAGGATATATGTGGAGGAACTCTGTCCAAAAAATAAATTAAATCTATGTATTAGATAAGGTTTTTGAATATGAAACACATTTTTTTATTACTGTTATTTTATTATTTTTGAACAATAAGAAAAAATATTTCGTAATTAGTACTCTTATATACCATTGATGGTATTCATATTGTTATTCATGTTATTTATCACTATTGAAGTCATAAATGTATACAAGATATCAGTGAGTCTTTAAGTCAAATATTATTTTATGTAAAAATATTGTTTGGAATAAATATTATATGAATAAAACAAATGTTTTTACAAAAATTACAAAATAAGAGAACCGTAAATCTTCTGATGGTACCTATATAAAATTAAAAAAAGTCTCTCCCACTAAATAATCTGTACTAATATAGTTAGTTACATTGCTTGTGTATTTGAGGTATACTAATTATTATTATTATTATTTTGGCTTTATGATCTATATATAATAACGGTGTTATTTAGTCATTTACACAACATGAGGGAATTCATTCTATGAAAACTTTCTACCGAATGGGATTCGAACCCGCAACCATGGTAGGGCCATGCGACCAAAGCCCTGCATGAATATTCTAATTTGAATATTCTTTCATCATTACCAAGCTTGCTATACCGAAACATAAAATAGCTCTTTAACTGTTCACTTTTCGAGGTTAGCACATACCAGCTGAGGTGCCGGCCGTTGCCTTGTACATACTAGTCTGTGGCGCATATTCTTTTAATAAAGAAAACACATAATTTAAGAAATTGGCTGGATATAAGAAAGTCCCGTGATGACCACACCAGACTTTTTAAGTAAAGTTAAATACAAAAAAAAAAATTTAATAGAATTACCTACTTATAACATCCATAACTAATAATCGAAACAATCGATACAGAAAGCAAATACTATGAGCGGACTTGTGTTCTCCTTATTGCCGTTACTCCACAGAAAGACAGCCCTGTACTGTGCCAGCATGTACCTGTATTGACTCTGAACCAGTAATAATTGCAGAGGTATTTGAATGTTCAGAGGTATATGAAACGCCCGACGTATGCGACTGTGGTGAGAGAACTGTGACAAATGATGATCACTGGGGCTGTGGTGGGGTTGATATCTCATCAATAACAGTGAAAATTCTGCGTTTAAACAATTTAATTTGAGAATCACTTAATTCTTCCAATTCAGGTAGCAAGCTGAGTAGGAACATTTTGAGAGCCTCTTTCCTATCAATGTTGTGAGATCTAGAAGCTGCTTCGTTTATAGTTGTTTCTAGTCTTATTTTTTTGGCTTTGAAATATTCAGCCGCACATTGATTTGCGTCCGCTGTTGATTTATTCCTCAGCGCCAGTCGTTTCTTAGCTCGAGTGGACGAAGACTGTACTGGAGGGTGAGTGCTGTGTTGAGGCGGTACGGTACTCTCTGAAGATGCTTGAGGGATAGTCCTCCATGGTTGTGTCGGTGGTGCTTCTGAGGACAGCTCTATATTTGATGAATTCTCCAGAGAGGCACTGTCATCACATCTTTCTGCATTTTCTAAAATGCCGTCAGTCGTGTCATGCTGTGGTACATGTGGCGAATTTCCGGTTGAGGGAGGAGCCAACGCTTTTATAAATGGTAAACAAAACTGCATGGCTTCTGTCAAATAATATGCCTTTTTCTTTGCTCCAGATCCACTTGGTAGTTGTTTCATTTTACGCATAAAAACTGTACGAAGATTACGCCACTTCCCTCTGCACTCAGCAGCTGAAATCAAAATGAATAAACATTACAACTTACAAATATTTATTTCAATCTTTACAAATATAAATAAATAAAACAAACTTATTTTTTGAAATATTGTCTATTTCACTAAAGATATTTATAAAAATAAAACTACCGGTTTCGGCCTCACACCATCGTCAGGTCTAGTTATGAACTAAGTTAGTTTGCAGAGTGCGACCCCTCCAATACATCTCTGGTGAAAGGTGCCACTTCAATTAGGGAATCCCCCGGCTTAACCGTTAGCTACATCATGAAATATTTGACAAAACACTAATTTTTCTTAATTTACATAAAATAACATCCTTTGACTACTAAGTAAAAAATAAAAATAAAAAACATAACAGATAATAACATTTATATGGAAACCTATAATAATAACAGATAACATTAGGTATATGTGGAAATAGAACCGGTTCAGGGTGTTAGCAAAGGGGAATAGTGAAAATAAATTTGGTCATTCATACAAATGTTCCTTTTGGTAGCTTTATTAATTTCTAATTGTTCTAAGCTATCAAGTAGCCTGCTTTTAGAGCAACAATGGAGATATTTTATGCCTGTAGATGGGTCAAAAGTCGATAATGTGAGTCGCGAATGTAGAACGGTTGCCTCGGTTCTTTATTTCGGCTGTGTGTTCCTTGATCCTGTCTTTAAAACGACGTCCCGTCTGTCCAATGTATAATTGACTGCACGTCGCGCACTCTAAGCTGTAAACTCCGCTTTTATTCTCAATATCGGTTTTGTACCTACCTCTCTCTCTAGGCACTGGCTTATGGGATTGATAGTTTTAAACCCGATATTAAAACCTTCTTTTTTTAACAATTTACCTACTTTCTCTGAAATTTTTCCGTAATAGGTTAGATATAGATAGGTTAGAACTTAGAAGTTGTTTACAAATATATATAATATTTAATTTATATTTTATTTATTATGTAATTTTAATTGTATTCACTTTTTACAGGTACTTGGCTACAGGCTGCTCATTTGTGGCACTTTCTTTATATTTTGGAAGAGGGGAAACTACAGTCGGAGCTATTGTTAAAGAAACTACGAAAATAATCTGGGACGTATTGAATGAAATTTATATGCCTGTACCTACAGGAGTTCATGATGGCTGATCGTTTTTTTGTTATGGAACCTCCCAAACTGCATTGGAGCCTTGGACGGGAAGCATATCCGAGTAGACAAATTTCCAAATACTGGTTCTGAAAATTACAACTACAAGCACTTCCATTCTACTGTCCTGCTACTGGCGTGCTGCGATGCAGATGGCCTTTTCACCATGATTGAACCAGGTTATGCTGGACGAAACAGTGATGGAGGTATTTTGAATGCCAGTGCAATGAAATACTGGATGAATCACGGGGTTTTTAACATTCCTTCGCCTTCCCCAATGTGAAACGATGAAACAAATATTCCATTTCCTTACTACTTCGTTTGAGATGAAGCGTTCCCATTGTCACGCAATTTGATGAGGCCCTATCCAAAATGAACCCTTGACAATGTGAAGAGGATATTCAATTACAGATTGAGTCGTGGAAGGAAAACTATTGAATGTGTCTTTGGAATGGCAACAGAAAAGTTCGCGGTGTTGAATGGGCCCATACGATGTCGCAATGCAGAAACAGTGAATGACATTGTAAAAGCTGCTTGCATCCTCCACAACTACGTACGTAAACGAGAGGGGATTGACTACAGGCCCGCAGGCTCGGGAGAAGAAAATGAGACGGGGGGTGTACCTACCAACATGCCAAGACAACTTGTAATAATACATGATGGTTCTTCGGCGGCTACTATGAGGAATTATTTGGCAAACTATTTCCTTTCTCCTCGTGCATCTTTACCTTGGCAGTGGAAATACACAGTACAAGGAAAAGGGAATAATATTAATAATTAATATTACTTAACTACTACAAATATTGCCAATGTATGTTGTATAACCTTACAAAAATGAATAAATAATAAAAATAAAGAAACTAACACCTTTACATACCTGACATGTTTACTTCGGCTGCCACCTCTTGCCATGCTTTATCCGTCATATCTTTCCTTGAGTACCCAGGAAGTTTATAATTGTAGAGTATTTCATGTTTCTCCACCACTCCAACAAATGTTATATTAATTTTTTGATCACTCATCATTTCGAAACAAATGAGATTTTTCACTTGCAGCCATGCAACTGAAACTGCTTTGCAACTGGAAAGCACGATCGCACGCAACCAGTTGGCAACTGATTTCAAATCGGTCTCGTTTGGTCGCCCCGTGTGTGGACCCCCACTACCTTACATGGGGCAAGGTCGCAAAACAGTTGCGCGCGCAACTGGTTAGCAGCTCGAGTTGTAAAACAGTTGCACCGTGTGCGGACGGCCTTAATCTAACCAATAGACTCCTCATATACAAGCTTCTGTTGCGGCCAGTGATAACGTATGCATGCCCATTGTGGGCCGGTCTTGCAAGCAATACCAACTTGAGAACTCGTCAAGTAGCCCAAAATAAATGCCTTAGATTGGTTGGTAGCTATTCGAGGGACACCTCCATCCTCCAAATCCATGAAGACCTAAATGTTGAGCTCCTACTGGACTACATAATAAATTTCAGTAAAAAGTTTTTACTTAAGTGTGACACAAATCAAAACGTTTTGGTAAAGAAAATAGGAAAAACTCAGGGAGGGAAACACAAAAATATCCGTTCACGATTTTAAATTATAATCTCTGTTTTTGAATGTTCATTAATTTATTTTCTATTTATTTCAGTTTTGTTTTTCTTTAAGAGTTTTTTTTTTAATTTACTCTTAAGCAGTAGCATTGTTTTAAGTTAACTGATTATTTCTGATATGTAAGTATTTAGTGTATAAGGGTAATGGTTAAGGAACCTTATTGTATTATTGTACCTGAGTAAATGCGACTGTTATAATAAACTCTTCTTCTTCTTACAATAACATTGACTGTCTTTCATGTTATTTTGAAACGAACTTCAAACGTAATATTTCGATTGGTTTTTGTTCATTGACATAAGTGGATATGTTTTTATTTTTTTCTACGGGAACTCACATTTCTCAGAGATATGACCTATAAAAAGTATTTTCGTCTATTTAATGTTCTCAATGTTACGTGACTCGGTACATCATAACATTACTGTTGAATTGCTCCCTCTTACAGTAATTGTACCACTCAGTTAATTGAGACCACTGAAATACTTGATGTTTCAGATGTTAATTTTACTGTTTCCTGTTGTATTCACTTCAAAAAGTTTATTTATTACTTTCGTATACATTTATTATAAGGAAGTATAGTCGAGCGAAAATCGGTACTCGAGTTTACAACGGAATTTCATGTTTCAAGGTCACCAATTATTGATCTATCGCATTCCGGTTTACTTTATAATAACTAATAGAATGAAGATAAGTAAAAAAGTTATTGATGAATCAAATTTATTTCCTCAGCAGGAATCAAATTATTAAGTTTTCAAAAAATATAAAGAAAAACATAAGTTTTTTAAAAATATTGTCTATTTCACAAAATTATGGGAGTACTTTAACTAAACTTCTTTTTAAATTTTATCTGTTTCACAAGAAATTGCAACCTGTGAGACATATGGACATTTTTTTTATTTATTCTGGTAATTAGGAGGTTGATGAGAAGCATGTTAGGGAAAAAGATAAGTGATAGGATAGGAAACAGCGAGGTTCTACGGAAGGTGACGCTAAGAAGCCTCCAGAAGGAAGCATACTTGCTAAAGTGGAGATGGGCCGGGCATGTGACAAGGATGGATCCTCGACGATGGGCTAAAGTCTGAAAGGAGTCGATTCCTAGAGACAGAAGAAGAGGAAAAGGAAGACCAGGACTGCGGTGGAGGGACGAGATAGTGGAGAGAATAGGGGATGGATGGTGCACAGTGGCCAGGAACAGAGAAAGATGGAACAAATGTGTAACAGTATTATTTAAGAAATAACTTTCATTTTTATTCTATCTTGTTTTATTTTTATTTTATCTTTATTCAAGAAGTAACAGTTTTACTTAAGAAATATTATTGTCATTTTCCTTTTCTTCCATTCTTTTTTCCCCATTTATTCATTCATTTTAAAATGTCTTTTCGGATTTCTTTTCTGATTTGATCTCTTGAAAGAGCAGTAGACTCAAAACCTCCAAAAGGAGAGGCTTTTGTTCTAAAAGAATGTCAATAAAGCTATTTTATTTTTTGTTTTCATTTTATTTTAATTAGGAGGTCGGAAAAAATGAAAGTCCTGTGAAAACTGAACATCGAATTTCAGACCAGTTACATAACTTTCCCTATAGGTACCTCGTAGAGCTGGGTCTGTAAAACGATGCAATGTAATATTCTTCTTCATGCTCCACGAATGATGCCCATACCACCGCTACAACCTCTTACAGACGAAGGGTGAGCTAGACTAGGTGTCAAGGTCCCACGGCCATTGGCACCGTTCCTACGTCTATACTATAGTTGATCTTCTCCTCTCACCCAACTTAGTAACATTCATTCATATTATTGTCATTAAAACCAGATTTTTTTTTTTTTGGTCTAATAATGTTGGTCGCAACTGTTACCATGATGCAACAACCAGCTACCAAGAGGACTTGATTGAAAGTGGATGTCTTGAGTGGCGTGAGAGAGGAAGGCCACCCAGCGGTAGATCCTCAGGGCGAAATTAAAAAACAATGAATATTATGATTATTATCATTGAATATTATGGGGATATTATAATTTTGTTTCAAGAAGTGGGCGGTTGCAATTTGGGATTATAGTAAGTCACGGTTCCACCTCCTCTTCAATCTCCTGGGAGGATTGTGTGGCAAGTGTGGTGAAGAAAGTGAGTGAATGTATGGATTTGGGTGAGAATGCAATTTTCTATGGAAACGTCTGTAAAGGTCCTGAATAATTAAAACAAAAAATGTTCTAACACTTATACGAATAATAAAAACTAAAAAAACACGCTTTTATGAGTAGCGCACTAAAAAGTTAAAAGTTCCCATGACCTCCTCCGTCATCGCATTATTGTATTGTCACCAGAATTGTATAAGTTTGCAAAGTTTCAAATCGATACGACAATTAGAAGTGGGTAAAAATTGAGTTTGTTTGAGTAAGATTTGCTAACAATGTTAGTTATTCTAAAATTACATGTTAGGAAGTTACAGATCAAGCTTTTAAAATAAAGAAAAACGTAAGTATATTATTTATTTCACAAGATATGTATAATATAAGGAATTACTATCGGTATTGCAACCATCTTTAGCCACGACTTAAAAAATACTATGTGGAAGCCCCCACGGGGTTTTCTCCTATTCAGTAATGTCTTAAATGTTTGACTGTCTGCCCAAAAAAGAGCTGTTTGCCAACCAATATATTGTATCTAAAATATATTTTTTATTTTATTTTTAAAATTTTCATTTTTAAATGTCAAAACGAAGTGTTTAACTTGTAGTTTTTCATTCTGTTATCTAAATTAATGGTTTTTTTGGGGGGTTTTGAATCTTTTATTTTTATTTTTGTTGTGTTAGGTCAGTGGTCGGCAAACCGCGGCTCGCGAGCCACATGCTGCTCTTTGGCCCCTCGAGTGGTAGTTTTCTTATTTCTATTTTTACATACCTACTTAGTAAGTGTTTATGTGTCTTTATCTCAAGGCGAGTGCTCTGAAGCGACTTAATGAGAAAACATTTCCAGGAAGAGTAAATGTCAAAGCGTATCGTCAAGTCGTATCTTTGCATCGTGTTCTACAATGTATTACTGGTTGGGTTAAAATGTATATAAAATAATATACATTTGTAAATAGAATAAGTAATGCTATTCTATCTACGACAATTATAAAATGAAACATTTTATGGAGATGCAAGGCCATTGTTCACATTAGTCACATTAGGTCAGTCATTGTCATGATTTAATTTTATGGATACCATACAATTTAATTTTATCAATAAATAATATCGTTATTACGTATGATATCAAATTTTATTCAACGCATATATAGTTTAACTAAGACTTAAAACTTTAAGTAAAATTTATTAAGTTTATTTTAGGGAGCGTTGTGAAGTGAAAGAAGATGTGGGGTCGAGGATTGAGAAAGGTTTGGACATAAAGAGAGGATGAACGAAAGAAGAAAGACGAAATAAGTATACAAGACGAGTGTGGATGGAAGAGTTGGAAGGGTCGACCTCAGCGAACGTACTTCAATCAGATTGAGGACGTTTTTAGCAAAGGCCAGCTTTGGAGTACCCTAATTAAATTAATAACAATGTTCCTACCTATATAGTTTAAGTTTAAAAAGAAAGAGAGAAATTTCAATGGTTGTACTGTTGATATTTCTGTGGCAAATTGCAATAACCAGTTGTTACATTTTTTAAAAAAATGAGATTTTCTGAGAAAAATGTGTATTTTGATCTAAATTTTCATTTCCCACATGAGTCCATTGTTTAAATTGATATTTATGACTGTGATTTCAGGAAAACCAAATCAGTTAACTGGAATTATTTTGTAATAACCAGTTAACTGTCATATATTATATTATAAACGAATTTCTGTACATCAACTTGAACATTTATACATCAAATATTACAATAAATTATATGCCATATACTTTAAACATGAATATCTCGAAATCAGGTTCGTGTCAGTTAACTGGTTATTGCAATTTGCCACTGATTTGTCTCCGTTGACTAATGAGTTTGCCGACTACTGTGCTAGTTCAAATAATTAGCCTGTACATATAAGTTTTTTATTAGTGGAAGAGATGAATCCTCAGTTTAGTCCTTAGTTAAACCGAGGGCTGAGTTTTGTCTTACATAGAAGATATTTCATGCTATGAACCCTGCTAGCAAAATGTTTTGCAGGAATCCCAAGTAATGATAATTTCACATAGTAAAGTAGTATTGGCTGGTGTTTTTCCAGACAGTTCTATTATCTGTCAGGAGACAACGAAATGTCCTTCTGTTTGATGGAATTCATCGCATTCAATGTGGCTTTCCTTTATCCAGAGAGTCCATTGTTCCGATGAAGAGCTCCTGGGGTGGACACACGTCCCATGAGTCGAATCAAACATGATTCCTGTCTTTTGTACTGTAGACAAAGGAATACGAAACCAACCAAAATAATAATGCAATATGCACGACAAAAGGGGATTACAAGGCATTTATATACATAAATATCTGGAGACGTAAAGAATGCAATAATGTAGGTACACTGCAGTTCAAAAGTTAAAGGAACGTTTAAAAGAAAAGTCATCGGCAAATCACAGACAATGTACTTCCCCAAAACGACTTAATCAATTAATTTTCCCTTCCCATCCAAAACCAGTTTGCGGTGTCACAGTACATCACAGTTGCTGGTAATTTCTCTGGCCGGGGTGTAAAAGCACATAAGTCAAAAATTGGCGGTTATTGGCCACTTTCACGCGGACCCACACACTATCTCATTATGCATTTATTACATAAATATACTAGTGAGTGAATCCCCAGCAATGTACTTCCCCAGAACGAATTAATCAACTAACTTTTCGTTTTCCCTCCAAAACCAAGACTTACTAGAACTCTGAATCCTCACACTACATTTTGTCGATAAATGCATTACATCAACTCTAATTTTTGAGTTAAGCCCCCCCCCCCCTTTTTTTTTTTGTCCTTATGTACGATGCATATTAGCCATGACTCTTATAATGGTATTTTACCTAATTATTTACGTCATCCATGGCCCCGGGAGGAAGTTTTATCTACGAAATAAAACTCACTCCCGGACGGGATTCGAACCCACAAACCATGGTGAGACCATGCGACCAAAGCTCTACGCTCTAGCCTGCATGACCACCATGGCCCCCTCTAAATCTATTAGAAGTGACCGTCACCAAACCGAATTGATATCAGGCATATAAAAACGTCGTCGGTGAATCACCGGCTTTTTGTACTTGTTTAGCACGAATTAATCAACTAAGTTTTCCTCTCCCTCCAAATTTGACTTATACAGTGCCTTCTGAATCCTCAAACTACATTTTGTGTCGATACATTCATTATATCGAGAGTTATTGAGATTTTTGTGTTTGAGCCCCCTCTGATCTCGCCCTCTGCCGGAGGGGTGATTCCGCTGAAAATTAATGGTGTCGTCCTTGTAAGGTTTTGAATATACATATGAAATTTCGTGTTAATACGTCCGGCAGTTATTACACTTTTTGAGTTAAGCCTCCCCCCTTCCCTTGGATCAATTTGGCGTCGTTAGAGGGTATTCACATAAAAATTCGTGTCGATACATTCATTCTATCGGGAGTTATCATGTTCACAGAAAATCTTTTTTTCAAAATTGGAATCTATAAGTTGAAAAAATGAAATTCCGTTGAAAACGCATCGAATTTTTGACCGATTACATAAATTTCCCTATACTTTGCACAGCTGCGGAAGTAAAAAGTAGTTGTGATTCGAACCCAGATTCTTTGGGTTGTGAGGGATATAAATATTTATTATCATCACACGGAAAATTTCAAACCTTCAACATCGAAACACTCACACAAGTACGGCAATAAAACTTCTAAAATAATTTTTATATTCTTTTTATTCTACTAAAATAATGTGCATGAATTTATTCATTACATTTTTACAAGTGATATTTCATTTTTTTTTTTACATTCATTTAAATTTTAAAATAATTATAAAACAACGAATTAGTAAAAAAAATTCATCATATATATTTTGAACATACATATGGGTTGTTCATTTGCAAGGGTTGAGGATTACAAATTTCATATTTTTTTAAATATAAACTTCCCTAATTATACTCTTCCGAAAAAATATTTTTTTTTCTTTTACTTTACTGATCAGCTTCTGAACGACCCATATATAAAAATGGGAGAATAAAAAAATATATAATACAATTCATGGCGCGATTACATGGGAAAACGGTTGTTAAAAACCAATAAGATTAGATTTATTTCAAATTTAAAGAAACAAAAAAATATGAACTTATTTTTGAATTATTTTCTTTTAGTAGAAGTATAGATAGTAAACATTTGTATACAATACATAAAATATAATTGCACAGTGCTCTTTCTTTCATAGATTAAAAAAATAAGAAGAAAGAAATTAGCAAAAATTAATGAGGTCTTGCGAAACTCAATTATTATCTTATTTTAACTACACATATTCACTTTGTTTGTGATTACGAAAAATACCAAACCAGTCCTTTCAAAAAATATATAGGAATTTACGATTGGACATCACCTAAATGAGTTATTAACAACAAAAAAAAGTACCAAAAAAATGAGATTTTGCTAGAAACACATTTTTTAGAGAACTCTTTTAAAATCCAATCAGAATTATAACAAATATCTCTATTCTAGTTTGAAAATAATAAAAGTTTTATGTGTACATTTCACTATTTCCACTTTCTATTATTATTATTTTTACAATGATTATTCTATGAACAACCCATATTTATACCGATTTTTTGCACATATCCTCATTTTCAATATCTAAAAACTGATACTGTGATTTTTTTTTATAGCAATTTTTTTTGTATTAATTCTCCAGGATTCCTTATATACTAATTGTTTAAAATATATTATTATAATTAGTTGTTTAAATATTTAAATAGTATGTAAAAATAATATTTTCAATAACTCTACATAACAACAAATGCAGACAATAACTTAATTTTTGTACATTATAATAATAAAGAAAATACAATTTAAGCTTTTTATCAGACTGCCTGATGATGAGGGCAACCTCGAAAGCCGTCTAGGAAAAATTAATAAAATCTGTGAAAGGTTATACTATATTTTATTTTACAACCTGTGAAAAAATGTAAGCTCTTTTTTTTACCAGTAAATTTTAACATTTTTAAGATAGAATAGTAAAAAAAAATTAGGTACTAGATAGAGAAAAAAAAAATTAAATAAAAGAAAATAATTCTCACCTATCTAAACTGAATAAGGAAAATAAAAATAAATACACAAATAGTTACTCAGTTGAGGCCCTATAAATACAATTGAGAAATTAAGGACCTAATTGACGTTTTGACAGGGCGATTTAGAGTAAAAATATTAGAAATTGTGAGAGTGCCTTAACGAAAATACAGTACTGATGTTCATCACCTCTAAAGTGAACTTGAAAAATAAACCAACTTCATTGACTGGCTGATCTATGCTATGTATCGATTTATCGTTGACGTCTTCAATGGACCAACAATCTCCATATGTAATTAGTATGATGCTCCCTTAAAAAAGTGTTTTTAAAAATATTATTTGACAAATTCAATTCTGCCATTTTGTATCAAAATGGTGGAAGGTAATTTAGAATACTTTCCAAAGTATACATTTAAAATAAGTAAAAAATAATTGAATTCTGGAGGATGTCCTTGATTTAAAACTAGTAAAATCGATAGATGAAGATGATCGATAAACAACACTTTTTTTGGCCTTAAGGTCACGAATACATTTCTGCGATCTGTCGATATAGTCGAAAGGTAAATAAAAAAAAATAATTTGTTTAAATTTTATATTGACTTATTCCACAAAAATATATACATAAAGTTTACCGATTTCGGCCTTACTAGGTAATTGTGTTAAGTGTCACTCTTGGGTAATCTCAGATAACCTGAGATTAGTATAAATATGACAACTTCGCAAACTTAAATGTCACTTTTATACTTTGTGCTAACGATGGCGTAAGCAAAAACCGGTACACTTCATGTACTTTATATATTTTTGTGGAATTAATATATAAATTAAACAAATTAATTGTTTTTACTTATCTTACAAATATATTTATTTACACTTCCGTTAATCGCCCATTTGGACATTTCCAAAACTACTTTTTTCGTGTCTAAATACTATGTCAATTATAATATCCAATATACACTTCATAGTTCATCTCATGATAAAAAAAAATTTCCTTGTTAAAAAATATCCACCACGTGACCATTGAAAAAATATCCACCATGTGACCATTGAAAAAATATCCACCATGTGACCATTGAAAAAATATAAATGATCAATAACATTGTATTTCTTCTTACAATTGAACGGAAAATTTGAGTGAAATGCAATGTAATTAATAAATAGATTTTGTCAATGGATGGATACTTTTTAGCCAGGAAACTTTTTTCACATATATGTGTATTGTATAATTGACATAAGTATTTAGACACGAAAAAATAAGTTTTGAAAATGTCTAAATGAGGGAAACATAAATCGAAGTGTAGCAAAATAAATAAATTGGGAGACCTTAAAGCCAAGAACGTCTTGTTTTCCATCTCTATTCATTAAAATTTTCTTTAAAATATTTCCTGTCTTATTTACATGTATTTATTCATTATCTTTTTGTACTGTTCCTGTATGTTCTTGTTTCTAGTATTGTTAACATACTATATTAGTTATAAAACTTTTTTTATAATTAAGATAGTTACAATTTTTTTTAAAAATGAGTATGTTTAATATTCAAATTGTTTATTACTACTAACCTTTTAGTAAAAGTTGCGTTAGTTATTGTAACTAATATCCGCGATTTAACTGCGAGATCATATCGCCGTGAAAATAATCCCGACTCTACAGTGTGAGTCCTAAATGTTGCCTTCCTAGATTAGGGGGATATTTAACAAGAACCTGGCATCGTACATGCCATGGCTTAACGCCCCAATCAAAAAACGGCATGCTCAACCTTTTTTTGTACCTATAATAGATAAAAAACCTGGGCTTCGGCCGGGTTTCGAACCCCCGCGATCTTGAGCTCAGTAGACAAGCACGCCAGCTCTGTGCTACCTTTGCCTCTATTTGTATATTGTAACATGTGCAAGCCATAAATACATTTTGAATATAAAATACCTTCTAATCTATACGTTTCTGGACATTTCCAGAAAATGTTTAAAAATATTAGATGCAAAAAGCTCGTTATAAAACTTTTACAAAAAAACGAACATTAACAATTTCCAGAGGAATAAATAAAGATGTCTATTGAGATATCAAAAGTTGTGGAAGCTATTTGCGGAGCGAGAGAAAATAGTTCATTCTTGACAAAATTAATTTGCTGCACCAAGAACCTTACATTGGCCACTTTGGTTGTTTATTTAGATAACCGCTGGTGGCCACTCAATTTTTTCAAATAAAATTGAATCATGAGGACTCGGGAATTTGAAATTTGTCAACCTTCCGAAAAAGTAAGACAATAATCACAAGCTTTTTCAAAATAACTTATCGGGGATAAACAACAGTACAATATATTTTTTTTGGATTAATTTTAATAAATATTGCTTAAGATAAGACAAAAATTCAACATAACGCTTCTAAATCATCCGATAGAAGCATGCATTTTCTCTAAACTACAATTAAACCGTCTGTTAGTCATTACTTCTACAAAAATTTATTCAAATATGTATACTTAATCCAACGTAAATTTTTTTTTAAAATAAATGTTGTGGTAATAGTTATATTGAGGTAATAATACATTAATATAAAAATGCAATGACACTGAAAACAATTAATTATATAATAATTAAATTAAATTTTAAAAAATTTCTAAATTACAAAAGCAACTACCCATTTAATTATTTACTGCTTCTAAAATTAAAATTGGATACATGATTCTAATTACATACGTATATAATAAAAAAGATAGCTACAACATTAACATTACTGATTTTGTGATGGGATATTTTCAATGTATATCAGAAGCAAAAGAGATCAATTGCAATTGTAGAAAAAATATATATATGAAACAAGATTATGTAGTTCAAAAAATAACAAAATAAAGTGAATACACCACTTCTAAATGTTTATTGGTTAAAATGGATTTTTTATTTATTTTTTTTGATGTTTGCAATATCTGACATTATTCTACATCTAAAAGGTATATAAAAAATTGTGTAATTCTAAAAAAAATTCTGAGAAATAAGCCAGCTACAGAAAAAAAAAATATACATACATGGGTTACACTTGGGTGAACCAATAACGTAAAATTCATTGTGTAAGAAAAATATATTAACAGATATTCGTTTTGAGCATATTTATTAAAATACAAATTATTACTAACACAAAATTTGTACTAATTTTTAAAGGTTTTTAAAATAATTTTTATTTAATAATAAAAATGTTGAAAGTATCGCCCGATTAAAACATTTCTTTGTAATAGTAATAAAATGAAAACATCTTAATGCAAAATATTATTTGTATATTCCAAGTTTTTCGTAAAGATTAGGGGTCTTTGTACAATTTCTGAAAATCTTTTCTAGTAATTTTGAAATAAATATTAAATTGATATAGGTGGTTTGAAACAAACAACAGATTGGCCTTCGGTCTCCCCAAAATATAATTATAATATTATTCGTCATTATTCAGGCTTTATCATAACTTTTCTGACAAAATAAAACAATTTATAACCATTATATTTTATATTATAGTCAATATTAAAGTCTGATCAATTAAATTGTGACCATAGTGTGTCCGTTATTTCTAAAAAGTTCGAGTTTTATTGCTCTCAACCCCAACAGTTCTATGAATTTTTGTATATTATCAATTCATGACAGTTTTTTGACAGCTAGAACTGTCAAAAATTAAATTCTGACAATAGATTCGAGTTCCGCGACCCCAAAAACATAAATATACCAATTATGAAATTTTTAGAATTAAAATACTGAACATTACGCTCGAAAGTCCGCGACTGCTCCAAAACCCCATTTAAAACGCATGTTAAACTTTAACCTCTATTAGATTCGGGCAATTAAAAAAATATGAAAAAATTCAGGGATTGTTTTTTCGATATTCTAAATCGGATTTTGGGTTGAGAGCAATAAAACTCGAACTTTTTAGAAACCCATCAGCCACCCTAATGTGACCTGGTGGTAACTAACATTCAAAACCTTTTTTGTTAAATTGTTTGAATGTTACGTTCCCAGGTCAAATGGTGTTTAATTGACCAAATTTTATTATTGACTACTATTTGAAATATAATGTTTTTACATTTATTTTGTCAAAAAAGTTTTGATAATGCCTGAATAATAGCGAAACGTTAACAAAAATAATATTAGTATATTTTGGGCGAAGGACTGAAGACTGTTTCAAACTACCTTCAAGTGATTAATAAATGGTCTCAAATCAAGGATATTCTTCCTAAATATCAAAATATATATTAAAGAAAAATATATATTGTAATAATGTAATGTTCTGTGGATTATTTGACTCATGCTTTTCGGTAGAACATAAGAAACGTTTAATAACGTAATGAATATAAGTTCAACTTTTTTTTATTTGAATATTAAGAAAATAACACTGAGGAGTCTGGACATAAAAACAATCCATGTGAAGCTGCTTATAAATTATTTTGTAAAAAAAAGTACTCGTGTAGGGACTTAGAGAAAAAATGCAAAAATCGCTAATAGATTAAAGACATAAAGCTTGACATTTATTTTTTGGTGTTTTCATTGAAAATTTGATTAAAAAAAAAAAAAAAAGAGTGGGGTAGGGAACAGGGACTATATTATTTGTTGTATTCTATTCGATAATTATTAAAAAACAAGAAATTCTTTCCAGTTTCAAGAAATGCAAGCGGATAATAATAGTGATGAAAATAATGGTTATTACTTTGATCGTTAAATACGTAAAATATTGAATTTAATTTAAAAAAAATAAAAAATTTCGTAAATATACTAGTTGTTGATTATTCGTAATTCACTTGCGGTTTCCCCTTTACAGTTTTATTAGCATTATTTACTACTAATTAGTATATAATACATATATGAACGTCTGGCTACTACCGAAGAGGACACAGATCAACAACCATTTTCCTATCCCTAAGAGATGTCGGTTTCCAAAAGAAAATTAGCTACGAATTAGAACAATATGCATAAATCGCACGATATGTACTGTTTAGTTATAAATAAATAAAAATATATTTTTTATGTATCAAATGTTAAAAGAATTTGTTTTTCTAATTATTTAAAACATTGGTCAAAGGTTATAAAGTTAAAAAAAATAATTATAATTTTTTTAAATATATTTGCCATAAAATAAAGAAAATTAATAAATGTTCCCAATGATTAAATTATTATCGTGCGAACGGACTGATTCCCTATTAAATTAAATATTATATGTACATGAAGTTATGATGGATAATAAAGAATCGGAATTATAATAAAACGAACTAAAACAATTTCTGTATTTGACTGGTGAGAGAAGATAATATCTACCGGGTAGACACGGCTAAACTACCATCCACAGTCTAACTCCTTCGGTTGCGCACTTTGAGAATGGCCCTTGAAGGTTTCCTCACTCGCTTCGAGGCGGGAGGAGCCATGGGAGCGGTCAATCCTGAATCTTCAGACTTCCTCTTAGAAGATAGGGAACCGCTCGGAGCCGAAGAGAGGGGGGACAGACATGTGACAGCCTCTGGAGGGCCTGCCGTCGGTGTGGAAGCAATGTCTGTAGAGATGAGACCCGTCGACGTCGAAGCCTCCTCTGTAAATTGTGGACTTCCTCCGCTGAATCCAACCATTGCAGCACCGCTGATCCCATGACTGGAGAGGAACTGTAAGTCCTCTGCAGTGAGTCCCGCGGTTGCTTTACCACAGGCCATGCATAATGAGCTCAACGGTGACTTGGATCTCCAGTATTGCAGCTCTGTCTTGCACTTGTTCAATTCCTGAAAACAAATAAATCAACTGTCAGAACTAAATGCACTCTAAAATAACAGTATGTAGTTAATCAATGTAAGTTACATTAATAATGAACCTAGATAAAATTGCTAACAAGTCTCAGATTTAGTCAACATCCGTACCATTTCATAAGCTACTGTATTCGCTGCTTTAGCCATTTAAGCATAATCCTTTAAATTATAATAATTGAGCTGAGTTTACACAGCTCTCTCTGAGGCGACTCATGTATTTCGTTGTACTAGTACTCCTCCTAAACCCCTTTACCGATCAAATTGAAATTTGCCACGATGGTAGTGGACACGGTGACGATGGTTTACTACTAAAAAAATCTGAAATCGAACATACCATGGAGGAATTATCACCGAAAAACGAAATCCCCATTGAAATCAATTGAGAGCAAAATTCTCGCGCAAAATAGAATTTTTCGATTTCAAATGTAAAAATCCGGGCGAAGCCCTTTTCGGTTTACCATCGGACACCACTTTTTTTGAGCCGTCTTTTTCAGTGTTCTAACGTACAAACTTCGACTTTTTTTCGATAAAAATATTCACAGCTGTTGTTGTCTACGAAAAGGTTAGAAAAAATCTATTGAATTCAATTGAAATCTAATTAAAGTATTAATATATTCATAAAGAACATACAAGGTGAGAAGTTACTGATAATTATTAAAACATTAACTGAGTTTTTTATACAGATATGCCTGACTCAGCTCAGTTTTTGCAAACAGCAGAATGCATTGCACACCTAGTATTTATTTCTTCCAATTAAACCATCAAATGGTGAAACAAAACGTCACATTATTTTTATTATTGAAGTAAGACTGACCTGGAACCCTCATACACTAAACTAACGACTTAAAATGCTTCATTCTCTTCTGTACAGATATTCAAAAGTATTCTTGACACAAAAGCGTAACTGCTACACATTCCTGCTCAAACCACTTTGGATAAACGGCTCACTTTAAGGTTCGATTAAAACGTATCCAGGTTTTCCCGTCCAAGAAATCATTTCCAACATAGGTAAGCAACAGAACACTCCACAATGACCTCATGATAAACAGGACCTTTACAGAAGTTTCAAATCCATACATACACTCACTTCCTTCGCCATACAATCCTCACAGAAGACTGAAGAGGAGATGGAACGGTGACTTGTTATAAACCATCTCTTCTTAAAACTTAAACATCATTATACCCCCTCCCCCCATTCATTGTTTTTAAATTTCGTCCTGAGGAGCTACCGCTGCGTGGCGTTCCTCTCATGTCACTCAAGATATGTATCTATCACCGTCCTCTTGGTAGTTGGTTGTTGCATGAAAGCAACAATTGCGACCACATTTTGTAAGAAAAAAAAATATATTAAAGAATAATAAGCTAATAAACATTCCAGTTAAAACATTTACTTTTACAAGCTACAGTCAAATCAATGTTCACTTGCTGAAAATTTCTAATAATTTCTCTATGTATTGGTTTTTGTGAGTCATGCTCGGGCTTTAATTATGAAAAATATGAAGAAAAACGTATGTTTTTTTAAAGAATATTGCCTATTTCACAAAATATATAAAATACATGTATTTCCATACCATGTATGGAAGTACTTTCGGTATTGCATCCATCTTCAGCCACGACTTAAAAAATACTAAAAAAATGGAAGTTTAACCAGTTTACAATCCAAACTGTCCCCTTTTTCAGCCCCCACGGGGTTCTTCCCTGTCCCTCCTGTAAAGTTAAGTCTTAAAATATGAAAAACACTAAAAAGAAAATTTTGTCTCAAATTGAAATCTTAATAACAGAAAAATGTTGAAATAGTATGCGCTGCATTAAAATACAAATATATATCCATATATGAAATAAGATATAAGATCACAATCATCAATTTTATCATATTATTATTTCTTGTTGAATATTCAAGTTTAATTATTGTTATTCTTTCACGTTGTTATTCTATAACATTGTTTCTTGTTCCATTTTATTACAATTGTTATTTATATTTGCTGCTAACTTGTTATTACTTTATTTTATTTGGTATGAATCTCTTTGGTAAGAATTTATTATTTTCTTATATTTTTTCAATTTTTAATATTTACTGTTCAACACTTTCATCATTTATTTTCAAACTTAATATTATTTTTTTTAAATGTTTAAGGCATTTAATGAAGAGCCTTTCTCCTGATAGACGGCCCTGGCCATTGTCCGTATATTTGTATACTCGATACTAGAATAAAGATAATGTAAACATATCTGTATGCATTTATTATTTGTTTGAAAATTTATTTAATTAAATAAGTATACTATTATTATTATAATAAATCACTTGACCAGCACCTTGAGGTTTTTAAAATTAAGAAGGAAGCATCTCAAAAGCAAGATTCTCCAATCACTGTGTACTAGACTAGCTTGTACTAGGGCATCCACATAACATATTAACATAGACGTTACATTATTACCTGTAATAAGGTGCTAAATTTTCTTGATGTTTCATCACTCTTTTTGTCATAATCATCAAGTCTTGATGCGTATTCATGGAATTGTTTTTGTTGATCAGCCATTTTCGCTTTGCAAGACCTAAGTTCCCGCTTCATTAGTGTCAGCTGAGAATTATACCTAAAATTTAAAAAAATATATATGACAAATAAATCGAAAATATATACATATACATATTTATAATGGTTGATTATAGAATAGAAAAATAGAGTCAGTTATTGTGACTCTTGCCTGGGCTTTAACTACGAGGTCATATCGCCTACTACCAGAGCGCTCTTTTGTCGCTCTCGTGGACATGAGCCCGACTACTGTGGGACTCTTAAATTTTGCCAACCCAGGTTTATTCATCTAGAGTAAGGATCTTCAACAAGTACCCATCCGAAGGACGACGTGCTCAAGGTTTTTCAACTTCCCAGATGAAAAAAAACCTATGAGCCTCAGCCAGTTCTGTGCTCAGAGGCAAGCACGCTTCCGAATAAAATTATATTTTATGTTCTCAATTTTTTCTATACTCATTGTCAGTCTATGGCCTAGTTACATGGCCTAGTTATATAGAAAAATGTATCGATACGTAATCTGCACCTGAAAGTCGAAACATGAAATTTCGGCCAAATTTCAGATAACTCTACTCTCTCAGAGTGAGAATTTCATCAAATTCATAGCTATAATCATTTCTGAGTTCGAGCTTACGAGCTTAAACGTGAAAATCTGATATAATATAATATATTATATCAGATATAAGAAAGTAAAAAAATAATTCATTTTCATCATAAATCTTTTCTCAGTGAAAAACTAATTTTTTTTTTTTTTTAATTTACAAATAGGTATTATTCACAACTATATAAATAATACATACAAGCAAATTTTCTAAAAGAGTAAATATATGCCATTGTCAGAATGTCAAGAGGGGAGAAATCACGCAGTGGTGACACTCACTAGGCACTGAGTTGCACTCATTTAAAACTCACTGTCAATGCTGCAAGTAAAGAGGTCTCTAGGCCTTTGGCGCATAAGGCGACGTTGGGGAAGTGTGGCAGAATGGAGGGCACGGACTTGAGGATTATTATGTGAACTAAGGGAGGAAAATAATTTATTTGTGTCTGGATTTTGCTACTTCGGTTGTAGTTTGTAGCGTCTGTTCATTTCTTGACTTTTCAGTCTCATGTGGGGGTCCATGTTAGTCGCTTGTCGACTAGAAGACCTAGATAGCGGACATCGTTTTTTTTTAGATTATTGTTAAGGTATACTGAAGGGCAGGTATATATTTGCGACGGAGAGCAAAGGCGATGTGAACTGACTTCTAATCATTCGCCTTCACTCTCCACTATTTGTAAATGAAAAACTCACAAAGGGTTAAAATAGATTAAGATATTAATCACATTCTGAAATTACTGGCTCAGACATAAGCTGATGAATGACAATAGGAGTGTTAAGAACTCCATGGTAAGCTAAATGGTCAATACCAACTTACTTTTTCATTCCTTGTTTGATCTTGCGGATCCTCTTCCGAAGCACTGTATTACTTTGTGGCTGAGGGGATGGCTGTTCCACTGGCCCGGACCGCTCCTCGCTCGCCCCTCCACTCGACTCGTACTCTACCTTCGCACTCCCGTTGTGCGGTGGCGAGTCCAACATCCAACTCTTGTTGTTCGAATTATCTGAAAAAGAGTTGGAACATGAAATTTTCAACAATGAACCGATTAATAAAAACGCCCAAAATGAAGATGGAGAGAAGATCTCAAGTGAAGTAGCAGAAGTGGTCGATGAATCACCGTCTATGTACTTCCCCAGCACAAATTAATCTATTACATTTTATCAATTACATTAGCCCATTTTTACCAATAATTAGAAGGTGGATGTTGTGATTCCTGACAAAGCAGAGTGCGTTTGTTGCTATTCGAAGTACTTTGTTTTGAAATATTTTTGGCGTTTCATGATAAGTGTTGCTGGTGGCTTTCTTGTATATCATAATGGTAAATGTGTGCTTGAGTGGAGTATTTCTGTCTTCTGAGAAGGTAAAGGGTATGCTTGCTGTAGTTTTGTGTTAATGTGTAGTTTCCACATGTGTCGTGTAGTGTATCCAAAAGTACTCCGAGATAGCGCACATCCTGGTCTTTAGGATCCCAGAGAACTGGAAGGTCATCATTTTGCTATGGAGAATCTGCAAAGAGCGAAAATCTTAGCTTCAGTCTACATTTAACTTGCCTCTCCATTTTAAAACCATTGTGAAACTTCGATCAGGGCTCTGAAGCTGTTTAATTGTGAACCATAATTCCTCTCCTTCACATTGTCCAGGCATGATTTCAGAAAGTTGATAAAACAAGGCTGAACGTACTTGGTAAACTGCCAGTAAAGTCAAAGAAGTCAGTTCCAAAGTATGCTATCTCAGGTAGGGTGGGCTCGATGTGTTCCTTGAAGTATTCCATGGCCATTGTGGACAGATCGAAGAGTTCATCTGTGACACGGTACGGCCGAGCTAACTTGGGGGTCGTGTTTATGTAATGGATGATTCTGTACACTTCATCCAAGATCTGAAACAATTCAACATCGCATATTCAGTACGAAAATTCGAATGGAGTGTTTTTCGTAAAATATGTGTATGTATGTCAACAATATCTTTATATTTTATGTGTACGCAAAATATCTTTTACACGGATCAACCTAAAAATTTTAAATCTATAAGTCATTCATCCCAACTTAAAACGGATACGATTTTGACAAAATAGAGATCACTTTATTTAGGGGTATAACTAGATAGCGCCGGTAGTTGAGAGGTAACGTTCCATCCTACTGACCCAAAGATCGCGATGGTAAAACCCTTGAGCACGCCGTCCTTCGAATGGCACGTTAAGCTATGGTCCCGAGCCTGTGCGATGTCAGGTACTCGTTAAAGACCCCTACCCTTATGTAACTAAACCTGTGTAGGCAAAATGTAGGGACTCCGACAGTAGAAGATAACAGGGAAGGGATAAGGCTTAGATCCCTAGGTGTACATAGCCTTTCCAATAAATCTATCTATCTGTGAACCTATTTCTGGAAATATCCCTCAAATAAAAAAAATCTCTCCTCTCTTTTTTTTTTAGATATCTTTGCTTAATAGAATAGACTAATAACTATATTTGTTTGTGTTTTGTTCCAGCTCTAGTACAGTGACTAGTGATAGTCAACCTTGCGGATCTTTTAAATAGAAAAAATAACGATAATTCAAGTGGAGTTTTTTAAATAAATAAATAAAGAGAATGCAAAAATTAGATTTTCCAATGTTTAATAATTTATTAGGTTAGGTTTTATGACTCATTCCCGGGCTTTAACTAAGAGGTCATATCGCCTACCACCAGAGCGCTCTTTCGTCATTCTGGTGGACATGAGCCCGACTCTACTGTGGGAGTCCTAAATTTTGCCTACCCTAAATTTTTATTCACCTAGGGCAGGGGTCTTTAACGAGTACATGACATCGTACAGGCTCGGGACTATCGCTTAACGTCCCATCCGAAGGACGGCGTGCTCAAGTTTATTTTACTTCCCAGATAAAATAAACTAAGGGCCTCGGTCGGGTTTCGAACCCACGATCTTGAGCTCAGAAGACAAGCACGCATACCACTGAGCTACCGGTGCCCTTTAATAATTTATTATTATGGGCTATTATCGAAACGTTTCATTGTACATATTCATCCCATAACAACAAAACCTATTTTTTTTTTTCAGTCATATTGGCCACAGGGAAGGGGGGATGAGTATGAGAACTCTGATAACCGCCGTTGTAATGAACGTATTGAGACAACATTTTGTAAGTATACCCAGAACCCCATAAGAATGACAACTGTTGTTTTCGAGCCAAATCGGGAAACGGGGCCAGAGGGGGGATGCTGAACCCAAATACTCTAATAAATGCCGATATAATAACTGTATCAACAAATTTAATTTACGAATTCAGAAGCTCTTATTTAAGTCAAATATTGTTTTTTAGCCAAAACGAATCGATGCGTACTATCGTTTGGTTCTTACTAAACCTGTTCCTAATGAATGTTCTAACCATCGTTCTGAACTCAGATTTGACTCAGGAAAACGAACAAGGTTAAAATAAAAAGGATAAAAAACAAAGATCATAATACATGAGACAATTCCCACTACAAATGTATAAAAGCTCTATAAATACGGTTCATATCAATAAAATTGCTCCTATACAAGCTGTAAGGCAATTCAAAACACAAATTTACTTAAAATGAAAATAGTTGCCGGCCGGTACGACCAATGTGGAGTTGTCTCACGGGACAGGATCATATCTGTCTGGCCCATTTCCAAGCCATAATTATAGTTTATTATCAATTTTGTTGACAATGGAAAAAGTCTAACGTCATATCCTCCATAAAATAACAAAATGAGTCGCCAAAAAATATTTCAAAAACCATTTATGAAGGTAGTTAAAGAAAACTTTTATATACGTATCTAGATATAAAGAACTTACTTCTTTAGCAGCACAGAACGGAAAACACAAAGACTTGCTTAAACTAAAATGTTTTACAGTGAAATTGTTCACTATTCAAAATTTGGAACGGAAAAAAAAAATTAAATAAACTGAAAAAGCAATTGTAACAATACAATGAACAAAATTGAAATTATATTAGAAATATATATACTGACTTATGTCGATATCAAACAGAGGAATAATTAAAGAAACAATATAACCTAAACACAGATTTTCTTATGTTTTTATTTAATAAAAAATTGAGTTTGTTTTTTAATATTTATTAAATTGTATACCTAATACATTTAATTTAAAAGCTCAACTAAATAAATAAACCGAAATAGTTTTTCATAAGCGAAATATTAAATAACTTTCAAACTGATTGCTTTAATAAAAATTATATATATATTGTTTTTTCTTGATTTGTTAGATTTTTATTAATTTACAAAAAAGTATGTTAAGGTTATAATCTTTTTTTCCCATTTTTGGAATCAAGAGGTTGGAAAACATGAAATTTCGTTAAAAACTCAACACTGAATTTCTAACCTATTAAATAACTTCCCCTATACTTCATATAAGCGGGGAACTAAAATGTATGTTAGCTCTCCGACAGAGAAAATTTTTAATTGTAAACTAACAACTTCCAAATAGAAAAAAACCCGGACATTTTGTGAAAAAATAATAAATATACTTATTTTTAGATGTTGATTAGCGACTGTAGATTTTAATTGTAGGAATATTGAGGGTCAGTCAAAGATGGAAGAAAACACTATTCAAACGCCAACGTTTCGATATATTTTATATCATCAGGACCTACAAACGGCTGTTTAATTGATTCTAATCTTGATTCCCCCTCTTGTTTGTAGGCCCTGATGATGATATAAAATATATCGAAACGTTGGCGTTTGAATAGTGTTTTCTTCCATCTTCGACTGATACTTATTTTTGAAAAATATTTTTAAAATTTTATATTAAAAAAACTGTGTTCTTCCACTATCGAGTTTTATTTTTATATATAGCATATTAGCCATGTCACTGTGTCATCTAATTATTTACAACATCCATGGGCCCCGGGAGGGAGTTCTATCTACGAAATAAAACACTCCCAGACGGAAATCGAACCCGCAAACCATGGTGAGACCATGCAACCATAGCCCTACGCTCTAGCCCGCACGGCCACCATGGCCCCCAGATGTATGATTATGTAGAAGATTATTTTTATTAGTCACCTCTCCAGCAAAAAAGCAGCAATGTTTCCTTTCAATGTGTTTGCCGAAGGACATCTGAAGAAGAGTGAGCCGCATGTGGAGGGTCTCCACGATATCACTCTCACAGGCCAGAGGATGGTTCCGGCGAGCGGATTCCCTTCTTGGCATTTTACCTTTGATTGTGTGAAACCTAAACAATAAACACTCATTGTAATAAGTAATAATCACTTTGCTTTATTAAGCCTAGTAAGCATGGGACTCTGAATCGACTCTGCATCTGGGATGAATTCCGTGTGCCTCGCCTGCGCCAGACTGCCCCGACTCATTGTCGCAGTGAATCTGGTGTGTTGCGAGTTAGTATTTTCTGCGTCTTGTGAATCCCGTCCGATATGGGATTCCCAGACTCTTTGTTGCGCAACATTGGCCAGTGTGGAGATGGATCCGAACAAGCTAGTGACTCTCACAGCTATGCATTTGTTTTTCGTTTTGTTTCGGTGATAGTTTTTTGCAAATTGTTGTTTGAGGGATGTGTCCTTCACGGACTATAGAAATCCCTAAAATTGGTACTTTTATTACAAATTTGAAGACCAACTTTGGTTAAAATGGATTGGGGACATTCTCAAAAAATGTCTAAACCCTTGACAGCCCAAAGTGTCCAAAAGATTAATCCCGCGTTGGTTCCCGCCACGAAATAAACCAAACCCATTTTCAAACCAAACATTTTCAAACCCACCATATTTTTGTCGTTTTTTATTGCGCTTATTATTAATTATACAAAAGAGAGCTGGGGAAATTCCCAAGAGAGCAACTTCCTCCATCAATTTTCGCAAAAAACTGAATCGCAACATGAATCTTGGTGTGGACACGGGTTTTTGTCTCGGAGCAGCGTCTGGTCTGAGTCCGAACAATAAATCAACGCAACGCGGATTCTGAATTGCGACATGAGTCGATTCAGAGTCCCAGTGGGTACTTGGCTATACTAAACCTTTTAATATATATATATATTGTCACTGATCTCGGGCTTTAACTACGAGGTCATATCGCCTACTACCAGAGAGTTCTTTCGTCGCTCTGAACATGGGCCCGACTCTACTATGGGATTCCTAAATTTTGCTTACCCTAATGTTTACTTAGCATTAAGGGTCATCAATGAATATCTGACTATCGCAAAGGCTCGGGTTCATCTCTTAACGTCCCAAGGTTTTTTCACATCCCGTGTATAAATATTAAAAAATATATATTTTAAATCGAATTCCAAAACTTCATACAAACCTAATGTTGTTCCGATCATAAAATTGCGACTAATATTAAAGGAGATATGAATATTTTAATAAAACAATTCAAAATTACATACTTGTATACTTAGGCGAAAACTTTTGAATAAAATGTTATCCCAAGTTCTGCTTTATGCCAAAATTCAAAAAATAAATCCGTCCCCCATCATTTTTTGAAATAATGTAGACTTTTAAGGGAAAGTACTTGATAAGAAAGGTATTGCGGAAATATTAAAAACTCCCAAAGATATGTAACCATTAATAATTTACTATTAACAATATTCATATTAGTTAGTTATTATGACTCATGCCCGGACTTTAACTACAAGGTCATATCGCGTCCTAAACTTTGCCTACTCTTAAATTTTTATTCACCTAGGATAGAGGTCTTTAACGAGTACCTGACATCGTACAGGCTCGGGACAATCGCTTAACGCTTGAGCTCAGAAGGTTAGCACGCTATTTCTGAGCTACCTTACAAAGCACAGTCTCATCACATTACAAACTATCCATTTATTATATTATATTCAAAATTACCTATTTAACATTTGAGTCTGTAATTTTTGAAATGTTGAATTTAAAATTGAACCACAAGTTCGGTCCATTTGACGGCATACCTAAAAACAAAATTATAAAAGTTCAATTTACAAGTTGAAAATATAACAAACATTTGAAATAGGCACATAATACATTGAAAAATAATTAATAACAAAATATGGGTCTATACTGAGAAATTATGGTAGTGATATGGCATGATTTTAGACGAAATACGTCTTTATCCGCAAATGCTATGGGGCGATATGACAGTGTATCGGGTTTAGCGATAATATTTGAAACGCTTGGCGTGGAGTAGACAGGAGGGGGACGGGAATGGTATCATGCGATAGAGTGAGGAAGTACTCATACTGTGAGCTGTGACTCAAATAACGATTAAATGTTTCAAACCAAGGAAGGTTCAAGTAAGCCCTTTGTGGGGCCAAAGTCAGTATTAGGGATATCTCGGGAGGCATACCGAATCCGGATTAAAGAGTGGACTAAGGATCTTTGGGCGTACATGGACTAAGGGCGTACATGGAGAGAAAGGACCACAGGCAGACAGTCGAAGATGTTCGGAGGTGTTGAACGATGAGATCCTGAACCTCAAAAGGAACGAGCTTCGGCAACAGATTGGAGTTCTCACAGGACACGGTCTGGTTACCTACACACTGTAGGAGTCAAGGACAGTCCTACCTGCGATAGATGTGGGGAAGAAGACAAGACGGCGGCACACTTCCTGGGCATTTGCTCGGGATACGCGCGAACGAGATTCCACATTTTTGGTAAAGATGTAATCGCTGAGGAGGACTTTAGAAGATTGGACTATGAGATCATTCTCAGATTCATCAAGGAAACTGAGAGACTGAGCACTTCATGGAGGACTTGATTTAGGTAACATACAGGTAACAAAATATGGAGCGCTTCCAGGGAAGGGATAAAAGCACTGGATGGTTAGGTCCCTAGGTGTAAAACCCACCATATATAATAAATATAGTGGAAATACTAATAAATAAAATTAAAAATATGATAAATAAAGCACTTTTATATTAAATATAAAGCAAATTTTGCTTACGCCATCGTCAGCACTGTTTATTGTTGAACCTTTTGCTGACGATGGCGTAAGCCGAAACCGGTACACATTTATGTATATGTACGTGAAATTATAGTTAGAATAGTTAATAATTAATCTTATACTTAGTTGAATAGTATCTTTACTTGGAATCGTAAGAAATGCAGAGTTGGGCAACATTCCATTTCAACTAATAATTAACAATTACGAATAAATTAGTTCAACTGTAGTTATACTAACATGAAAGCTATTTTAATTGCAACTATTAACTAAAGAGATTATTAGTTAAATGGCTAGTTATGACGAATAACTAACGACAAAAAATTCGGAAACTATTCTATAACTTACAGGAGTTCAAGCAGCAATGCCAGTGTTCATAGACTACTCAATTCTTCGGATCTGATATTTTTCTGTTATTAATTCCCCAGCAATACAAAGTATTTTATTTGTGATTCCAGAACCCCTTAAGGACTACAATAAAGTACCCCGCACATTTCTTATGTAAATTGGCCCCCGGTTAAATTGGTTGAAAGTGTTACCTGTGATAGATACTGAGCTCCTGAACAAATGTCTCCATAGACTCGAAGCTTGAAGAATCGAATATTTTGGAAAAAAACGCATTCAAAGTCAACCGTTTTCACAACTGTCTCAAACCTGTGAAGTGCTATTTTTTCGAAAGGAAATTCATTTTTCTGCAAATTGTTTTCTTTTCTTTTTTTAAATATTGTTTATTCTTCCTATATGATATTTTACGAAAAAAAAGGGATTTTTAGACAAAAAATAATAAAATAACCATCGAAAAAATTCATCACTGATATTCAACTCAATTATTTATGACAATTGCAATAATTGTTGTAAGAACGATTGCCGTTATGGCTTAACATTATTTACTCTTTAAATATTGAATACCTCAATTGATTGTATTTGATTTTATCGAGGGAATTGAAATAAACATGCAATGTTTTGATTCTAATGCCGATGTTAATACTCAATTTTAGTCGTCGGTTTGTATTCATACAGCACACAAGTTAATTCTTGATACATCACCGATAATAATTCAGTTTGTTTGTTTGATATTAAGGATTTTTTTAGTCACCAAAACGAATAAGGACAAATGCGGTGCTACGTTTGTAATCGTCTAGGTAATGCGCGCAATATGCCTCGGATTGGTCCTAATAATGATAAAAGACAAATCGCAATATTTAGACGCGGTAACAACGATCTTCTAGTAATGGAAATTGAAGAAAATACAAGAGTATGCCTTCCTTGCAACCAGTCGATCTCCAATGAGTTAGCTATTTTGGAAGCAGAATAACTGGTGCAATAATTAACAAGTATCATCCTTTGATTCACATGCAAGGAGCATCGGTAGAGGTTGCTAGACAAATGCTGCAGGGAGCCAAAAGTGCAAATGTCGTCCAAGCGCGAGTACAAGTAGATAATCTCATCAACAGACGCGCTGTATGGCAAAGAATAGACGACGCACAAGTTGCCGATTTTCCAAGGCTCGACATTGATTATCTACGAGATCTCACCATAGGAGTTTATCAAGTCAACCTTGCAAAGTCTTATATTCAAGACAAACTGCAGGGAGATGAAGATGAAAAACTGCAGATTGATACTTTGATCAACGAGAATAACTTCATAAGAATCAGAGTTTATTCTCGATTTCGTAATGCCACTAAGCATCAAGTTTTTATAGCTTACAATAACCACGGTGAAGGTCAAGAAGATGGCTTTGTTGATGGATATTATTGCACGTGTCAATCAGGAGCAAGAACCCTTGGTACATGTGCACATATCGCAAGTATTTTGTGGTACCTGGGCTACGCAAGACATCAGCAAAATGTTCACTATCCCGATGGAAGTCTTCTCAATACAACGATGGATGCTGCACATAGAGCCGATCAAGACGACATTAATAATGTTGAAGTGATTGAGTGAATATAGGAGAACCAAAAATCCACATAAAGCAAGCAGAAGCATTATTTTTTATATATAAAAAAAACACTAATATCAGTCTAAATAAAATATTCATTTTCAATTGTTATTCCAATATTTTTTGTTCACAAATCCCTTTTTTTCGTAAAATATCATATAGGAAGTATGTGAGCAGTAGATAAAAAAACCCAAAAAAAAAACCATTTGCAGAAAAATGAAATTCCTTTGAAAACATAGTACTTCACAGGTTTGAGACAGTTGGGAAAACGATTGACTTTGAGATGCGTTTTTTCCAAAATACTCGATTCTTCAAGCTTCGAGTCTATGGAGACATTTGTTCAGGAGCTCAGTATCTATCACAGGTAACACGTTCAACCAATTTAACCGGGGGCCAATTTACATAAGAAATGTGCGGGGTCCTTTGTACACAAAACACTTCGTTTCTTCATAAATTCAAAACCCCATAAGGACGAAAGGAATAAATGTTTCTCAAAATTGGACGAGAGGAAGGAGGGATCAGAGGAGGGATTAAACTCAAAAACTAATAACTGTCGATGAAATGAATCAATCGAGACGAAATTTTATATGTGAATCCAAAACCCCAAACGGACAATATCTATCAATTTTCAGCCAAATCGGTTAAAGGCAATTGGTGGAACAGAGGAAGTGAAGCTTAACTCATAAACCCTGACGATGAACGGATGTATCAACGTGAACTTCAGTATGATGATTCAGAAGTACCTGAGTGAAGACACCTATTGATTTTCAAACGAATTGGTAAATTGGTTTCAGACTTTCAACTTAATTCGCGCTGGGGAAATACATTGACGTTGAGTCACAAACGACTTTTCTATCAGAAGTATTAATTTCATTCTTAAATATTCAGTCTTTGCGGAATTGCCAAAAGCATAATTTTGATGCCCTATATAAAATTAATCTAATAAACTATATTTTTAAATTAATTAATAAGTACCGTTTCCTATATTTCGAAATGTTCTCTATTTTAGCAGTACGCTAGTTGAGTAACCTGAACATTATATATATAATGAAAAATGTCATTGTGGTTGGATAAGGTATTTACATGGTGACAATTTTGTCATACATATACACACAAAAATGTTTTGTTCAGATTAGAAAAAAAAAAAAAAAAAAGGCAACATTTGAACCATAGTGAGTGCACATTTTCGTCTTCGTTACATAGATAGCAACAATTTTCATTCTTCAGATGTAATCGACTAAAAAATTAATCTACAGTAACAACTAATTTGTTCGTGACGATTAATCATATCTTTTATTCAATACACTAAAGTTTAATTGATAACAATAGGATCACATATTATAGCTATGGTTGTAGTTACTAATGCCCAAGTCGGAAGAAAATGTACAAAAAACACAACTTATTTTATAGTCAAAATACAAAAAAGTCACAGAACGTATGTAACTAGTAACATTATTTTTCTTAGATTTTGTTGGTGTAGAAAACAATAGAAATTTCACCTCAAAGAGAACCAGATATTATATAGAAATATTGTTGCTTCATGAGAATTCCATATAGGGTTTGTACAAACAAAAAACATCCTCTCAGTATTTTTAGTTTAATTTTTATCAATAACTGAGGAAGCAAAGCAACTAAAACTCAAACCAATTTGAGCATTATGAAAATTTTTAAAAAAATATATAAAAACTTACCAAACGCATGAGAGAAGCTGTTTTATATCCAGTAAAACTGAAAATCTTTTCGAAAATTTCAGGAGGCAAATCCATAAAGTGCATAGTGGAAACATATTGAGGCTCGTTGGTGGTTGGAGGCGTTGGTACAATTTGCGCCTGTGATTGATGCGCCCCATGACGGGTTTTAATTCCACTCGACTCATTACCAGAACTGTCCCCGCTACTTCCACCAACATTACTTGACTGTCGTGTCGACACCATTTGGAAATCAGCTATGCAACGCTCTTAATGAAACACCTAAAATTTAATGTGTAGATTAGGAAAGATAAAAAAAAATATGAATATAATAATTTGAATTGTAACTAAGTAAAAAAAAAGAGTTGGGGTCTAAAATATATATATATTTTTTTTACTAATTCAAATAAATATACCTAAAAAGCATTATAAAATTAAAGCAAAACCAAAGTTATCTTCAAGAAAATAGTAATTTTATTAAATTTCAAACATCACTAAAAAACGCAAGTTACATACAAAAATTATGGACAAATTCTTATCAAAATTTATAACCTAATTATTAAAATAACCTACTACAAAAATTAATACATTTTAGAATTAAAAAATATACGTCATTAAAAAACAAATATATTTTCAAAATTAGAAAATAGAACAGATTACATATCAAGGTAAGCAGTTAAGTTAACTATTAATTTACAAGAAAAATTCATAATATAATTATGGCAATGTCAAAAATAATATTACAATGTAAGCTTTATAGTTCATCCATCTTTGATGGACTCAAGCAGATCATTACCAAATGACTCCTATATCCACATCTGCATGCCTATTGTATTTAAATTAATTGTTTTTGAACTAACGATACGTCAGTTGAAACTGGGAGGCCTTAGAGACGAACAACAATAATAATTGAAATAGAAAAACCGTAAAAAGCAGACAAATATCGACGACTAAAACTCTAACTAAACAGGTCCACGACTAACTTTTCTCTGGCCATAGCTATTACCTAAACGGAGATCAACAGAGTGGCCAACAACACCTCGGGTCCTGGCTCATATAAAACTAGTTAATTACAACAAAAGCTAATTATAAACAAAAATAGATATTCTATATTTTATTATTATTATTGTTTTAAACATACATTGAGCCAAGAAGATAGTTAAAAAAAAAAATCGTCTAAAGATTTAGTTGACAGAAGTGTCAGTGTTTTGATTGTCACTGTTGGAGGTTGTTTGTTGTTCGTTTATCATTTTTCTAATACATATATTAGTTATGAATTGAATGATTTTTTTTTTATTATTAAATAATAATATAGTGGAATTGTAATTATTATTAAAAAAAAAAAGATAATTTTGTTTAAATTGATGATGAGTGCGAATAAAGGTAACAGTATTACGGATGATAATTTTCAGCTTTCAAATTCGGATAGTAATCCTTTTACTGCTTTAGAAATAGCCCTTGAAACAATGAAAGATAGGTGCCATAAACTTCAGAAAAGGCTCAACTGCTTAGAAGATGAAAATTTACAATTACGGATAGAGAGACATAGTGTGCCAGGTTTAGTTAAGAAAGAACCAAAAAGTGATATTACAACTCTTCAAAAGCAAGTTGAAGAGCTTAATAGGCAAAAATCTCTTTTGAGTCATCATATTTTCATGGTGGCAACTGAAAATACTGATTTGTGGGAAAGGTTATCGAAAGTTACTGACAAAAGTGAGTTGAGTGATACTTCAAATAAAAACGATTCACTAGTTATAAAACCAACCAAATCATTGAAGATCGTCGAATCGTGTAAAAATAAAGGTTAGTTTATTGAATAATTTAAACAATTTTACGTAACTATGGTTTGACATTTTTAGTAGTTTAATTGTAAGAGTAAGTAGTTTTTGAAGACAACTTCTCTAAACCGTAAGTTCTGAAATATTTATTTCATCTTGTATCTACCAATTAAACATATGACTGTTGACGAATAATTGCTGAACAACTCCGTGCTTTTGTTCTTTTGTCCGTTGTATAGAATGCATTTGTGAAAGCTGACTTTCTCAAAAACTATTCTATTGCATCTTATCTGCTTTGTTCCATCTTAGCAGCAGAATCATTGATCCTTGAGAAAAGGCCTTGAATAAAATTCTTGTAGATCATCAAATTGACAATCTATTAATATTTTAATTAATTAAAAAATCTAATAAAACATTTTTCTGTCTATTGTTTAGGTGGCAAAGAGGAAAGCCTAGAAGAAATACCGTTGAAATTAGTCTCTAATTTAAGGAAGAACAAATTCTTAATCGACGATAGATCCGAGGAGGTACTGAAATTAGTAATAGTAATTTTATATTTTACGCATAATAAATTTAAGAAAACTTACTACATACCTGTTACTTCTTTTTTTTTAGTCCTTTATATTTATTTTTCTTTGAAATGGAAAATAACTTATAGTGGATTCGTTTTTCCTACAATACTGTTCAGAACGAAAGTACTTGTTTCTCAAAATTTTTTGTAATTCAAAAAAGCAATGACAAAGTTGTCAGTTTTCAGGTTTACAGATGTTCCAACAATCTCCATATGACAAGGTTCTGTTTTGTGGCTGTTCTGCTCCTTATAAAATTTGTGTTTGTTTCTCTTATATCACCCGTTGGGCATTATTGACTGGTTGGCTTACCGATTGTTCTATTTATTGTACAATCATACATATTAAATACTCTTCTAACATATGCGACCTCCACCACATGCGACAAACTGTTAATCAGACTAAAATCCTTTGCCATGTCTCGGTTGTATTTAATTGCAATTATTAATAATTATTATTAAAGTCATACACATGATTATCATGTCTTCATGGTGTGAATATGATGTTAATAATGAAAGATAAAATATTATAGGAAACATGTTTTTGGTTGTCTTTAAAACACTTATTGGAAGAAGTTATCAATGAAACAGGTATTAAAACATAGTTATTTTTACGTTGCAACTATGAAAACATTAACGCATTCTAGCTTTTTTACTGTAGCTACTTTTCACCCGGTTCTATGAAACCCATGAAAAGGGAATTTTATCATTCAGAGACTAAATTTCTCCTGTCTTTTTTTGGATGTGAACATTTAAATTGTTACTCTATTCGATAGCTAAATGTCAAGTGTAAAATTGTTTTATGAAAGGTGCAATTCTTGACCAAATCCCAAAACATAAGATTTTTTTAGATTAGAAATAATTGAAATATTGAGTTTAGATTAAAATAACTTCAGTTTTTTAGAATTTTGTTTTTTCTGGCTAATTTGGAAATTATAAGATATTTTTTTATTTGTTTAAAGTCAATGGAATGTAGAGAGCAGCGGCGTTAATTTTTCATCTCAGGAAATTGTAGGGTTTTTTTTTGTAACTTGTGGATTGTAAGCTTCGAAGCAGTAAGTTAAGCGTTGCCTCGACAACTAAAAGTAATAGGATGAACTTGAAGATTTATTATCTGGAAGTGCGCCGGTTCACTCTAAACACAAAAGAAAGAATTGAAACTCAATTGTCAAATATTGAGTTATAGTCCAAACGATCGATTGGCTTTGGAGGGAGAGAGAAAACTTAATTTATTAATTCTTGCTGGGGAAGTATGTAGCCGGTGATTCACCTACGACTCTTTTTTACGTAATTTCCCTACGATCTGTTTTATCCAAAAGAATACAAATTTGACGCTCCCGTCGGTCCTTTTTACAGTAGTACAGATTCTCTTGTATACATGTGATTTGTATATGTGAAGACCGACGGGAGGAGCAAATTCTTTCAGATACACAAGTTATTGATGTTTAAAGCATTCAGGCTTGTTTTGTGAAGAATACTGTGTGAAGTATGAGTATAAAAAATGATTTGAAATGGCGTTAAGAAGGTAAAAATATAATTAAAATAAATATATTTATATATATTTTTTAAACCATTGTTTCCGGCTTTATTTCTGCATTTCAAATGTTTTCTTAAAATTTAATTTTCTTCTTTTGATAGTATTGATTAATTTATGGGCAATTTAAATTAAACATTGTCAATTTGACCAAATATATTATATTACAGGCCAAAAACCCTATGAACGCTCAAGATTATAAATTTCCATTGGAGGATTTAGACGAAGGAGAGGATAATGTACTGGACGAAGTTGTCTTTTCAGAAGTGAACATTATTTTAGAAAAATTAAAAACTGAGAAAATGATGCTGAAGCAGCAACAAGAAGGGCTCAGGTCAGCCCTTGAGGTTATTTCAAAGCATCTGAAAGGTACTATAATTTATGTATTTTTACTTCTTAATACGAAGTATAGGGGAAGTTATGTAATCGAACAGAAATTGGATTAATTTTTGAAATATTGTCTATTCCACTAAAGATATATATATAAATGTTGACCCTCCTGTCGTTCCTTTTAGTTAAGCATTACGACAGTAAGTTTAATATTGTTAGTACGGAAGGGTCATCATTTTGTTCTTAAGGATAAATAGAGGTATAAGGGTTAGAGCTGGCTTAACCTAAGTTATCATTTTAATGTTCATATAATAGTGCTATTATATATATCTTTTCTTATTTTAATTTTTTTACGTTACGTATCACGTAAGAATTAATGAATGAATTCTTCAAAACAAAGCATATGGTCACTGGTCAAGAAGTGAGACTTAATGAAGAAGTTCATATTGGCTTATATCAGGTTAATATGGACAGTTACCTTTGGAATGAAATAAGCAGGATCAACAAGTCCAACTCCGGCGTCCTCTCACAAGTAACTTGCCTTCTACGTTGTATCTATAGAGGTGTCTACGAGGAACATGACTGGGGGATAAGAACGAATCAGGAGCTATATATATGCTTTGTCGCAAAAGCCTGACATAGTAAGGTTTGTAAGACTTGACAGACTAAGATGGGCAGGACACTTGGCAAGGATGGGAGACCATGATGTGCCAAAGATGACATTATTAGAGGAAATCCACGGAACCAGATATGTTGGGAGGACAAAGCTACGTTGGAAGGACGGTGTTGCGCATGATACGAGGATCTTACTTGGAGTCAGGAACTGGAGGGCAGCTGCACTGGACCGAGACGACTGGCGAAAGCTGATCCAGGTCTTGATTGAGAGATGAGTTGTTGCGCCGATGATGATACGTAAAAAATCTTGCTAGACTTTCGGAAAATTGACTTACATTTTGTACGTTATACGTCACGCAAAGCCATCGATAAATAAATGTAATTTTTAAATGTTTTATTATGATTTTATAATTAATTTTTGTTTTATTCCCTCTAGATAAAGAAACTTGCAAGCAGTGTGTCGTCCTGGAGGAAGAGTTAGAAAAGGAAAGAAATACTAAAAAACAGATGGAAAATTCATTAACTAATAATAATGTTGTTATGGCGGAGGAGGCCCAAGAAATTATGGATGCAGCCAGTTTTCATCGAAAACAACCTTCTTTTAGTTTGATAAAATCTCCGAAAGACAATACACAATTTGAGGATCGAATATGTCCTCTGTGTACCAAATTTTATCCAAAGTCAACCCCATTTGACGAATTTAATGAACATGTATTGAGTCATTTTGTTGAAGAGTCTGAACAAGACTCTCTCATGAGTAATTATGAAATAGCTACATAACATTGTCGTATGTTCTAATTAGGTTGCTATTAATTGAGTGTAAAAAGAAAAATTGAAATTAAGCTGTCATCTTGCAGATATTTTCAGAAATGGTTAAGGGATTTGCAGTTTGTGGAAGGAGGTTGCACTTAGAATTCGATTCTCATTGTATTCTGTTACTGCAAGTTTGTATGTACTTACAATATATTCAAACCATCATTCTTATTAAGCTAAAGATAATAAGAAGATCTGCCTTAGAAACTTAGAAAGATCTTAAAATTGAAAAGAGAATTATTCCCTTTCAGTGTTGCCAATATACTGGTGAACTCACATCAAGTTGAGAATAGTGTCTGCACAAGTATTACGCTTATGGTCGAGAGTATAAAGAGTTCTCATACGCACTATCATGAAAACTATTCAGTTAAGCTCATAGTATTCTTGCAGGTAGTTCCTTATTTTTCCTTCGTCCCAACGAGAGTTAGCGTCACATGACCATTATAAAAAAATGTACTTCGCAAATATTTTAAATTGATACTCCACTTGACTAAGTAGAAGTGGCGCGACATTGTTTTGGAACCGGTACAACCCCCCCACCCCCAAAAGAAGAAATTGCATTCTATCGCCATAAAATGTTATGGTATTTCTTATTTTTTTAATCCTACTAAAAACTATGTACCTCACTTCAAGGTTTTTAATATAAATTGTAAGTAGATAATTGATAATTTATTTTCTTGCCAGTGTTTGCGCTGGTGAGTTTAAACTATTAAATTTTCATTAAAAAACTTGTATTGTTGACGTATATCAAAAGTATTTTTTAATGTAATCAAAATAATTTGTATTTTTGTATAATATGTACATAAATATATTTATATTCGTAATTTATTCTTATTTATTGTATCACCATGACCCAATTGTTATAGAAGTTAATTTTAAAGGCATACATATGCCTTCTTCGACACCAGTGAACATGAACAGAAATTACAAAAATCAGAACAAGCAACTATTTTGAACATTGTGGATTTAATTAATAACTTAGATTAATAACAAACCATAACATTTTTAAAAAAACCGAAACAATAAAAAAAATTGTTCATTCTTTTTTTTACTGATACACCTTGGTGGAGATAGCTTTTTTTGAGGGGGGGGGGGGGGGGGGGGCTTGGCCTTATAAGCATTTGAGCTCAAACTCCATGTCTGTAGCTGTAATAGAGGCCGAGATTTCTACACAGGCTCTGATGAAACCTGAATATTTTGGAGACGACATACCCGATTTCCACCAAACATGACTAAGAACCATCTCGCAAATACCAGCATTTGAAACGAAAAAAACTGTTTTAAAATAGCTTCAGCCGTCTTGGAGCTACGATACCACAGACAGACAAAGGCATCAAACTTATAACACCCCTCCTTTTGCGTCGGGGGTTAACCGTAGAGGGCTTGTTCAGGGAGTCTTCCTCCTTCCATTCTCTCTACATGGCCCAACCAACGCAATCTCGCCTGCTTGATCACGGATACCAGGTCGGGATCCCCGTAGAGGTCTCTCAATTATCTGTTCTTTCGGATACGCCATCTGCCGTTCTCGGAAACAGGTCCATAAATCTTTCTAAGTACTGCTCATCACTCTCGATTTATTCCATCTCGGTACAACCACATTTTCAAAAGTTAAAATACGAGTTTACTTATCGATTTGAACGCAGGGAATATTTTATGTAGCTAAGAGGCTGAAGTGCCGGAAAATGAAGTAATTATAGTATAAAATAATGAGAGATCAAATGACGGGTTCAGCAAACTGCTTGTCGCCTCCTACTTCTGCAGACGCAACATGCCTTTAGGAGCAGATATTAATGAGCCCCTACGCCTAGACCTTGAGGAGATGAGCGAACAGTCCAAACCATAGCATTGCTCGCTCACCGTCCAGAAATGGATAGTGGAAAAATTGCAGCAACGTTGGATGGACAAACGCACGCATACTTCCCGGAAGTCCAGGTACGCCTCGACTCTACATAGGTACCACCTTGGTCACTGGATGTCCAAATATTATCAGGTCACAATCTTCTTTAAGATGAAGATCAATCCGAATTGTTCGTGCGGTGGCATCGAGAATTTGTCGTTTCCTGGCGGGAGCAGAAACAACCAGTATAACGGTCTAGGAAGGATCTGATGGCTGGTCCAGTCTTATAGAGATTAAATTATACAAATAATTTTTAAAAAATATACATAAAAATGGCGCACTTCAAACATTTTACACTACGTTCTCGATTCAATTATCCGAAAATAATAAGTAATTTCCTTTTCTATTATTTTATTCACAATATTTATATACACAAGTAACATTCAATTCTTATATAAAACTATTAAAAATAAAAAGAGTTGAGGCTAAGCTAAATCTTGAGGTTTATCTTCTTTGGGAGGTGTGTTATCCGCAGTACTCCGCTGTAGTAGATTGTCGGAGAACCAGGCAGGTCGCTTCTTTTTCATCTCAACAATACGTTTGCCCTGTACAGTAGATAGTAGATTATTAAATATCATTGATTAATCACGCAGTATATAATCATATTTTTTTTATTTTTATGTATATAAAATAAAAAAAAATATGTGTTATATTTTATATCAACCTCTTTTGTACAGATCACACTCAAATTAATTTCATACTGGATATATCTATATATGGAATGAGCAGTTTTCTTCGTTTCATTGTACCGTAATTCTGAGGGTGACTTCCATATAGCCAGTAATGTCCGTATGAAATGATTTTGTGACGGGGAGGAGTGGTCTGTATAAAAGAAATTTGTATAAGAAAGTCCTATAATGACCACACCACATATTAAATAATTGGCCTCTCATAGTAAGCTACATCCTGGAGGAGTGCCCTGGATATGAGGAAATACTAAAGGCCATGGGTTTGCGAACAAGAGACCTACATGAGATGCTCGGAGACAACTCGTCTATCCAAGCCGTCCTATCCTCAATGAGTCACCTCATCCAATTAATCTAATCACTTGTACGGCGTCAAAAATATAGGACATTGAATGCCGACAAATAAAACTATTCTATTCTATAAATAATTGTATAAAACCCTTGTTTATATTTTATAATTTTTACTTAAAAAATACCAATACTAAAGATATTTTAAAATTATTTGATATGCATTTACAATTGAAAATATAATAAGAAACATTTTTGGTAAGAACCAATTTTTCGATAGGACTAACAGTTTACGCGTAAAGAAAGCAAACGTCTAAAAAATGTGTGCCGAACGGCATTTATCTCACAATCCGGGCGGCTGTCGAAAAAGTGTATCTACCTTTCAGTTTTCGCTACAACTTTTATTTTAAGAGATTTTTGATTGGGTCATGATATATAGCTCAAATATAAGCTCTATCTTGTAAAATATCTACTGAAAACGTAGTACTATTGAAAAAAATAAAAAAAAAATAACTTGTTTAACTGTTATACCGTCTAATTCCACAAAAATATGTTTATATATACATATATTTTTGTGAATAACATAAACATAAAATATATGCATCGGTTTCGGCTTACGCCATCGTCAGCATAAAGTTCAAAAGTGACATTTAAGTTAGAACTTTGTGCAGACGAAGGCGAAAGCGGTACACTTTGTATTTACATATTTTTTAAGTAAATGGCCAATAAAGTGAAAATATTAAGTAGAATGGAGGACCAGACTCATTCATGACTTTCATTATCATTTTTATTACGAAAAATTAGTAATAAGTAGAAACATAATGGAATGTGTAATATTTCTTTCAAAACTTCTGATAAAATTGTTAAGTCATTCACTAAATATTATTTCTCAGTTATTTCTTTGGAGTTTGCCAGAAAGCACTTATACGATACTCATGTGTACAAAAGTGTGCTAAATTGCGCATATTTCCAAAAGGGCTGATTTCATTGGCACAAACATCCCCTCACTCTAACGAAAATAATAATTAAAAAAAAAAAAGTTTGTGAATAACCGGCGATCTACCCCCAGCAGGTGATGAAACGATAGATTTTTAGCCCAAACATTCTATTGGCTTTGGAGGGAGAGCAAGAACTTAATTGATTAATTCGGGCTGGGAAGTACATAGCCGGTGATTCACCGACGAATTTTGTCGGTCTGACGTTTTTTTAGTGCAACAGCTGACCCTGAAATGACTTAACCATCATTCGTTTTCTAAAAACATTTATGGAAATTTGGTCTGTTATACTTATTTGTATGTACATATTTTTGGAATTAAGACAATACAAAAGTTAAACAAGTTATTTTTATTTATTATATTAGTTTTCCACTATAAATACACAGATTGCAGAAATGTATTCTGATAATTCTTCGGGTTTCATCTAAAGAAAACTACTCCTAAGAAATTGATTATTTTTTAAATGTATTGATATTGTAGTTATAACTTATAAAGGACAAACATACACATTCCCAGATTTAGGATGTAGAGAGGCGGTGAACTACGGCATGGAGCCCGCACATCCGGCTTGGCTTGTTATTTTCCATCTGTTACTCAATCAACAATCATTTTTCGACTTAACTTCCCCAGCTATAAGAAGTGTCGTGGAAGCTATTTAATCGGTCAAAAATTCTGAGCTTTCGAATTTCATGTTTTCCGACCTCCCGATTTAAAAAAAAAAAAAAAGAAAAATATTGATGTCTTCAGGAACAGGATAACTCCCGACAAAATGAATGTATTGACACGAAATTTTAAATGTGTGTCCAGAACCCTCTAAAGACGACACCTATTGATTTTCAGTCAAATAGGCCGAAGGGAAGGGTGGAATCAGGGAGGAGGCTTAACATATAACCTCTAATAACTGCCAATGTAATAAATGTATCGATATAAATTCGAGTTTGAAGATTTAGAAGCCACTATCTAAGTCAAATATTGAGTTTTAGCCCAAACGATCGATTGGCTTTGAAGGGAGAGCGAAAAAGTAATGGTTTAATTACCTGCCAATAGGCTTCTGATTTTCCTTGTGTCTCACCTTCGTACAAAACTATAACCTCTTTATCAATTGGATTCAGTTGGAGTTCAGCCTCAATAACTTTTTGCATTTCTTCTGTTTCTAATTGAACTTGCTTATAGCAAAAACCTATGAAAATATACAATATACAGTAACAAATAAAGACATTAAAAAGGAAATTTGCACCAAAATTAGAACAATTGTCCAGAGTAATCCTAACCTGTATTCAGGAAAGTATACGCCGAAGATACACTCAGTGCCGTTGTGAGATATTTTTGCGCCCTAGGCAAATCAAGAACCTGGCGCCATTTACAAACTTTTAACTAATAGGTAATAAAATAATTGAATACATACACACCAAGATTCTCTATGTGTAAAAAAATGTCTGACGAATAGGATAATTCTAAAAGAAAATGAAAATAATCTAGGCATTTGGCTCGATGGCGACCATATCACAACTGCACTAGATCCATTAGTGTGTGTCTGCCTAGAAGCCCACCATATCACGACGGCACTGAATAGATTACCAGAACGTTCGTTTTGACTTGGATATTTATTTGATCATGAAAGAAAATGGATTTTTAGAATTCGAATACTGAACCATACATATTTTTTCAATTGGTAAGGAATAAAGAAATAATGTATGCGAAGCTTTCACCAGGAAAAAAACAAAAACAGTGAGTACCCTACGACTTGTAGATAATATATGCTATGAATCCAAACCCGACAGAAATTGTAAATTATTTATCACATTCATTTCTAGATAACATCTGTAAATTAACGAAACCACACTTTATCTTCGTGCAAACTTCAGTTCAAAGCACTCCGTCAGAGTTTAAAATAATGAAAACTTTTTTCAAAATTTCAACTTTTAATAAAATAAACTAATAATGTTGATAAAATTTAAATGCTTGAATTCCTTGAAATAGAACGTTTCTCTTCTGCAATGTTACTAAAAGAAAGACTTACCACAAAGATGGCCAGCTTCATAATCATGTCCACAGTTGTTACAAATTAATATATTTGTCTTAGGAACAATTGGTTTCCAGACCCACTGCGGCCAACCGAATTTTCTGTTTCGCCTTTTTTCTATAGTTCTCCTCGATTTAGGCACAGCAAATAAAAAAGGTGATTTCAAGAAATCGTCAAAAGATGATGAGATTTCAGTTTCGGCATGATCATTAAGAAAAGGTTGAGGTCTTTCGATTGCAATTTCTGGATGGCAACCTGCAAAAAATATAGTAAAATTTTAGGCTTAACTCAAAGAATTATATAGGTACGTATAAATTAGAAATACTGCCCTGCTAAACACAAATGGTTAAATTCCAAATTAATATAGTAATATATATTATATACAAATAGGATATGCATTATATATATGTAAATAGGCAAACTTTTAAATAAACATCCTTAACAAACTATTGTTCAACATAAAAATTAAAACATTTAGATCCAGATTTCTTCAAATAAACATTTTTTATCTTCCTTTTTTCTCTTGAAGTGATCATTGAACTAAATAATAAAAGTAAAATTTTCAGAATATTTTTAAAATGAAATTCGATGGGTAGGTATACTTTTTTGTTCTCCCGCAGCCTTGGCAGATAAACAAAGGAAGGCTGAATAATAAATAATCACAAAATAAAGTATCGTTTTATGTTGAATAATTTTGGGGTAGACGCAGTTTACAAATGAATATACTCATAAATTGTAGATTCCATGTAAAACAATAACTATTTGGTAATTGATATAAATAATGCAATTACCTGGTGGAACATGCCCAAATAGTAATGATAAAAAATTAGATTCAAAATTGAACCACAAGTTCTTAATTTGCACGAACCTACGAGGAAGCATGGTACGAATATAACCTCTTATCTACGAATATAACAACAAAAGTCAGCTGACTGATGAACTACTTACTTTTCAGAAAACATTAGCGTTCTCTTTATCTCAGGACAAAAGTACCAAGAACAACGAGATTACACTTATTTATAGCTATGTTTTTGCTATGGAATGTATTTAGAAATATTGATACAGCTTTTGAAAAGTTATTATTCAAATATTTTGATGGAGTATGAAGACCGATGGTTTTTTCTATGATAGTAGAGATCAGCTGTTCGCCAGAACTGTCTGTGGTTTCAGTGGGTTAACATGGTGGGTTCTGGTTGTCTCATATCAGTTAGGACTATGGCTTCTATAGGTTCGGGTCGTCTGTGTGCTCGGGGCTTCCAGAAGTTGTGTACAATTGGTCGGAGTACTCAGGCTCGGAAGAAATCATCCACAACTTACGTCAAAAACAAACACAACGGATTTCAGCCCCTCCTTGAAAATGATGGATTAAAGCCTCAAGTGAGTTTTTACACTTTCATTTTATTTTATTAATATATTATCATTAATAATGAATGTTGTTAACCACATTCAAGAATCATCTTTTAGTTTATTATAATTTTTTTTTTATTTCATAACCTAGATATGCCTGTTGCCGGTCAATGAGAAAATATTCTTTACGTTAGTGATTTTTTTGTAAGCATGTTTATTTTGATAACACACTTTAACTGGGTCATTTTTATCATTTTATCATATCTTATCAGGAAATTAGCCTGGTGATATTTTTAATTTTCCTGCATTCTTCGTTCAAAAATACTTAAGGTCTACAGCTAATTGTCCAATAGTTAACATATATTTCCTTTCATAACTTTTTAATATTTAATTTCTTGAAGATATTATATAAATAGTGTTAGTTTTTCTAAATTGTTTTGAATGTTTTTAAATTTTTCGCCTCTTATCAGTAAAGGATTTTCATAGGCCAGTGGCGGTACCTGTTGATATTTTGTGGAACCTACTGAGCCCCGTCACATTTGAATGTGAGGACCATACTATATTTTTTTTCTCCCCTTAAAACTTAATATTATTTTTGGGATTATTTTAATATTTTATCCGTTTAATTAGTGAAACTTTTGTAGAGATAGTTTTCAGTATTGTACTCTTAATTTTTTAAGCTTTTTGTTTGACCAATATTATAATTATTTAATTTTAGGTGTTACATGCATCAATATTTAGTTTAGTATTTTCATTTGTTCTATAAATATTATATTTTAACCATTTTCTTAAGAATTTGATTTTTTTTTGCTCTAATTATTATCATTTTCACTTTATTAGCTGCGCTATAATTGACTTTCATACCGAATTTTTTTGGTAACACGATCTTTCTGAAATGAGGCATGACGTTTCTATCACTGAAAAGGAAAAATAATAATAGTTCATAGGAAGCAGTTCTAAAGAACTTTCACTGTGAAAGCCTTCAACACATTCTCTCCAATCCTGACTAACATTTTATTTATTAGAAAAAATGCTTATTTTTAATTTTGTATGGTTATTATACTTAATTAAGTTCTCTAATCGAATGAGGAAAAACCTGACATTTTTCATGTTTCCACCCTATTTATAAAACAACAGCATTGCCTAGACTTTCTCCATGCATAATTTATCTAATAACAACAAATAAGATTATGATTTATATATAAAGTCGGAAAATTGGTGGCGATCTATGCGAAAATTTATTTCATATAGAATGTTTCTTTAAAAAAATAGTAATTATTGCTAAATTAAAAAAAAAAGTTGTCGGTGACTCACCGACAATGTACTTCCCCAGAACGAATTAATAAATTAACGTTTCGTTCCCCCTCCAGAACCAGTCGACTGTTTGCGCTAATATTCAATATATGACTTACAAAGTGGCTCGTAAATCCTCATACTAAATTTTTTTCAATAAATTCATAACATTGGCAGTTATTAGGGTATTTGAATTGAGTCCCGGAACCCCCCTCCCTTCACCCGATATCTCTGAAATTTGACAGGTTATGCTCACAATGGGTTTTAATTTTAAATATAAACTATCATGTCAATACATTCATTACATCGACAGTTATTGGGGTTATTTGAGTTGAGCCCCCCTCTGATCCCCACTTTCCTAAAAATTAATAAGTGTTGCACTTATGGTGTTGTCGAATGAAATTTTGTGTCGATACATTCATTACAGCGGCACTTATTAGAGTTTTTAAGTTAAGCCTCTTCCCTAATCCCCCTTTCCTCTTTCACCGATTTGGCTAAAAATCGATAGATGTCGTCGCTAGAGGGTTCTGGGTTCATATATAAAATTTCGTATTGATACATTCATTTTATCAGGAGTTATCGTGTTCACACACACAAACAGACAGACATTCTTTTTTTATATTTATAGTTTAGAGGTCGGAAAACATGATATTCCGTTGAAAACTCCGCATCAGATTTTTGACCGATTACATAACTTCCCGTATACTTTATACAACTGAGTAAATAAAATGGGAGGGGCGATCGCGCATGAGTAAATTAATCTTAAAGAAAATAGTAAAATTGTCCTTGCGTATTTTCAGGTACACTTTTTTTATGATTGGATTTTGGCAAACATGAGACAACTTTACTTCGGGACCAAAGTATATTTTTTTTATGATTTGATTTTGGCAAACATGAGACAACTTTACTTCGGGACCAAAGTATATTTTATCCTGATATCTTTCATATCATTGATTTAATCACTACTCACTTCAGATGAGACGATATGGTTTTTAAAAAAATGGGATGGCTCCTGTGTAAAATTTAATTCTTTTAAATTAAGTTTTCCGGTGTAAAAATAACTCTTTTTAACTGGAGAACATCGTATTTTTTTTTAAATTTTAAATTGTAAATATGCGCTCGTGGTGTAGAAAATTGTGACTGCTTCTAACTTCTTTGCTGAATATTGTCACAGACTTCCTTATTTGTGAGTCTACTTGTGATCTAATAAATAATTCACACTACAGTATTTACTATTTTTACACACAATTACAATTATTCACCAATTGTTTAATGTACAAAATTATCTTTATATAACTAATAAAAATCACTCTAGTCCAAAAAAAACAACATTAAATAAGTTTATAAAAATCAATTTACGACCAAATACTAAAAAAAAAAGCTCTAATAAACTATAAAAGCAACTATTCACAAATATTTACACTTTAAATTTACTAATTGGTCATTGTATATTATAACTTTAGCACGCCGTCCTTCGCATGAGACGTTCAGCGAAAGTCTAAAGCCTGTGCGATGTCAGGTAAAAACCCCTCCCCTAGGTGAATAGAAATTTAGGGTAGGCAAAATTTAGGACTCCTACAGTAGAGTTGGGCTCATGTCCACCATAGTGACGAAAGAGCTCTCTGGTAGTAGGCGACATGACCTCGTGGTTTAAGTCCGACCATGAGTCACAATAACTAATTAACTTTTTTGGGACATTAGAAATTCCGAATCCGGTGCGAACTTTTATAGGTACATATTGAATACCTAATGTTGAGTAAAGTCCACCAATGATGAAAGAGCGCTCTGATAGTAGGCGACATGATCTTGTAGAAAAGGCCGGGCATGTTTCATAGTAACTAAATTACTAATTACTAATTAGGACGGCGTGCTTTAGTTTCTCTTATCACTCACTAGGTACTCACTTGAGCATTGGCCCAATTCGTTCATTAAGAATGAACAACTAGACGCCCCGAATGAGCGCTGAGACACCCGTTCGGGGCAACTTGAAGTCCAGTCTGTGTCCGCCACCGTCATAGTCATATTGTTGGCTTTAGTTTTATTTAATTTAACACTTTTAAAGAGAAAAAAAGGAGAAGGTGAGCGTAGGGCTTTGGTCGCATGGTCTCACCATGGTTTGCGGGTTCGAATCCCGTCCGGGAGTGAGTTTTATTTCGTAGTTAGAACTCCTTCCCGGGGCCATGGATGTCTTAAATAATTATATATAACACATTGACATAACTAATATGCACCGCCAAAAGAAAAAAAAAAAAAAAAAAAAAAAAAAAAAAAAAAAACTGTACACTATCACAATTCAAACAACAGCAGACTTACTGACTCTCCTGCTTATATAGGATTTACCCTTGTCAGAATGCCCGGGCTTTAACTACGAGGTCATATCGCCTACTACCAGAGCGCTCTTTCGTCACTCTGGTGGACATGAGCCCGACTCTACTGTGGGAGTCCTAAATTTTGCCTACCCTAAATTTTTATTCATCTAGGCTAGGGGTCTTTAACGAGTACCTGACATCGTACAGGCTCGGGACCATCGCTTAACGTCCCATCCGAAGGACGGCGTGCTTAAGTTTATTTTACCTCCCAAATAAAATAAACTAAGGGCCTCGGTCGGGCTACGAACCCACGACCTTGAGCTCAGAAGTCAAGCACGCATACCACTGAGCTACCGGCGCGGATATTAAAAACACAAACAAATAATATGATATCAATACAAAAGGCAACATCCTGAGCAAGCAGAAGTTTTCAAATAAATATAATATAATAAACAAATCAAACCTAAATATGGTGTCACAAATAAAATAACATAATCTCAAAACAACCTACACCATCCACGAATAGAATTTTCACTATTTATACTAAAACAAAATATCATCAATATGTTTATGGTTACGAAATGTGATAATAAAAAATATTGTTAAATAAAAATTAGTAATAATTTAAATAAATAAATAAACAAATAATAAATATTACCACATTTCCTGTAGAAATTATAGCAGGTCTTCTATAAATTTTGATTTCTACAGTAGTTTCCGAAAAGGGCCCTAATGAAAATATAGAAAGTTCAAGAACTTTCAAGAAAGTGCACATATTTAAAAAAATTTCAATTAACAAATTTTTTATTTGGATTTCTTCTAAATTTAATAATGAGATGCCATATTGTTTTCCTAAATTTGCAAATATGTTCAATCTGATCCAAAGGTATAAATTATCTTACTGGGTTCACAGGGAAAATGAATTCCTATTGCCATTTTTTAATTCAATCAATATATAGGGCATATATATTTAAATAAATAAAAAGTACCTTTTCACAACTACGTACTTCACTGTTATTTTTCACTCCTACATTGTTCACTTCTCTCAGTCACAAATAGACTCCTTAACCCTTAAACATCTCTCTCTAGACTTCTCACTTAGACTCTCTTTATTTGAAACATCTGATCGTCGTCATTTGTTCTTAATTCATTGGTTGTTCACCATTCGTTTTTAAACAAAATGCGATTAGTCCATCTTTGTATATTTATTCACTATTTAATTTTATCATTTCAATCCTAACGGCTGTTTTTATACAAATAATAATTGATTTTGTAATATATTAATAATTTTAATGTGTGTAATTGTTTTCATCACAATACAGAGCCCAAAGTCACGTTAATTTTATAAATTAAAAAATTTAAGATCTTTTTTATTCTAATTTTTTTTTTTTTCACACATTTTTAAAGGTTAAGCCAACCTTCATGCGAGCCGTATTTGTGGGTTACCATACGTCTGATGTTATCCAATGTTTGAATAAATCCTGGATATATCTTAGTGTTAGTGTTTGGCCAGCTTATTGCTCAACTCTTCTCCCCACTCAAATTTGGTTTCATCAACTTTGGCTCCAACTGATCTCATCCCTCAAAAAAAAACCTTGAGGTGGTTTCACAAAATCTTTTACGAAACTTATCTTCATTGAAGATGAAGTAAAAACTAACATTTACCTTCAGAATGTGTTACTGGATTGAGGGAAGTATCATATATCATAATACTGATTTCAATCTTTTCTATTTCCCCAGTTATATGTAGTACATATGTAGAAGATATTTATCATATGTATTTTTAAAGTATTTATTAAATAGGAAATATTAGCAAAGGAATTAATTTAGAAAAAAAAAAATCGTCGGTGAATAACCACGAGTGTACTTCCCCAGTATGAATTAATCATTAAGATTTGCGCGTTTCTCACAAAATTTACCATTTGGACTAAAAATCAATATTTGACTATTGGGTTCTGAATCCTCATACGAAATTTTGTATCGATACATTGATTACATAGGCAGTTATTAAAGTATTTGAGTCTAGCTTCCCTTCTCTGATCCCCCTTCGACACATTGTGCTGAAAATTTATATGTGTCGTCCTTATAGGGTTCTCGATGCACATATAAAATTCCGCGTCGATATATTCATTTTATCAGGAGTTATCATGTTCAAACACATACACATACATACAAATAGAAATTTTGGTTTTCATTTTTGGAATGAGGGGGTGTAAAACATTAAATTCTGGTGATAATTCAACATCGAATTTTTGACAGATTACATAACTTCCCTTATACTTGAAATAGCTGAGGAAGTAAAAAAGACAAATAGCCGAAATTTGTTTATTAATAGGTTAATTAATATATTTTTGAGTATCCTAAAACTAGATCTTAAAAGGTCTGTGGAATGAGAATCATATTCCTCCATAAAAAATTAGTGGAAAAGCAGTAAGAACAAACCGACGAAACCAGTGTGGAACATATTTTGATTAGTAGATTTTTGGTACTTAAGATTCGACTGAAAATTAATAGGTGCTTTTGTTCGCACCGGATTCGAAATTTCTAATTTCTTAAAGAAGTTATTTAGTTATTGTGACTCATGTTCGGACTTAAACAACGTGGTCAGACCATCTACTACCAGAGCGCTCTTTCGTCGCACTGGCTGGCCGGAGTCCGCCTATACTGCATTTTATATATGTATGTATGAATCATCGCTTAACGTCCCATCCAAAAGACGGCATGCTCAAGATTTTTTCATCTCCCTGATAAAAAACCTAAGGGCTTCGGCCGGGTTTCAGAACACGCGATTTTGAGATCATACTCTATACATAGATATATTATTATTAGTTTTTTAGAAAATTACTTGCTGACCATAATTAAGGAACGTGTAAAAAAGAAAAACTATCGTAAGAAGGAATAAAAATTCCAAGTAAAAAAAAATAAATTAATGAACACACGATTTTGTAATAAAAAGATGTGGTAAATCGAGTTTTTCTTACATGAGAAAAAGTAATTAAAATCAAAGTTATTTATTTTAAATGGTAGTAAAACAATTTTTCTAACAGTAAGATTGTAAGTCAAGAAACAGTGTAACCAACCTGAAAGAGCATTGCTCTTTGAGTGGCATTGAAAAGTAAAAGTGGATATATAATTGAAATGGATACTCTGAATAAAATGGTTGCGAAAATATAAATATTATTGAAGTGGGCAAGTTCTGCAACAACTATAAACTACTTGGCTTCCATCGTTTCTTTCCAAACTAGATTAAACACGAGAAGTAAATATAATTTGTTACAAAATTAATTTTTCAGAGACTATTCTTTACAACGGGATAGATTAAATTAAAATAATTTAATTTTACGATTAAATAGCATGATTTTTTTCTGATTAGTGTCATTTGGCCATTCTTCAAAAAAAAATATGTATATTCCGATTTTTTTGCATTAAGCAATATTTCAATAAATAATTAGATGTAGGAAAGAAATTTTTTATAGGTAAATTGAAGAAAAAAGCCGTCGGTGAATCACCGGCAGTGTACTTCCCCAAAACAAATTAATCAATTAACTTTTCGCTTCTCCTCCAAAACTAGTTGACCGTTTGCGCTAATATTCAACAGTTGACTTACATAGCCTTAAATAAAATAAAAATAAAATAGCTTTATTGACATTCTTTTAGAACAAACGCCTCTCCTTTTGGAGGTTTTGAGTCTACTGCTCTTTCAACAGAAGAAATCAGAAAAGAAATTAACGAATGTTCCTAAATTAAATTAAATTATTTCTTAAGTATAACTGTTACTTCTTCATTAAAATAAAATAAAAATAAAACAAGATAAAACAAAACAAAAGCAAAAAGTAAAAATGAGGGTTATTTCTTAAATAGTACTGTAACACATTAGTTCCATGTTTCTCTGTTGCTGGCCACTGTGCACCATCCATCCCCTATTCTCTCCACTATCTCGTCCCTCCACCGCAGTCCAGGTCTTCCTTTTCCTCTTCTTCTGTCTCTAGAAATCCACTCCGTGCAGACTTTAGCCCATCGTCGAGGATTCATTCTTGTCACATACCCAGCCCATCTCCACTTCATCAAGTGTGTTTCCTTCTGGAGGCTTCTTAGCCTCACCTTCCCTAGAACCTCGCTTTTTCTTATCCTGTCACTTATCTTTATTCCAAGCATGCTCCTCATCATCCTACATTGGTTTACTTCCAGACGACGATCCAGCTTCTGTGTCAGCGACCAGGTCTGTGCACTATAAGGATTATTATAGACATAGCCTTACATATACCTAAATCCTCATACTAAATTTTGTGTCGATAAATTCATTACATCGGCAGTTATTGGAGTTTTTTAGTTGAATTTCTCCCCTAATCCCCTCCTTCCCTTTGGCCGATTTGGCTGAAAATCGTTAGGCGTTGTTCTTGTGGGGTTATTGTCACACATATAGGGATCTTGTATCGATTCATTCATTATATCGACACTTCTTAGAGTTTTTATCTTAAGCCTCCCTCCTAATCCTCTTCCTCTAATTGCTCGATTTGGCTGAAAAACAATTGGTGTTGTCGTTGGAGGGTTCTGGATTCACATATAAAATTTCGTGTCGATACATTCATTCTATCGGCAGTTATTAGAGTTTTTATGTTAAACCTCCCCCCTAATCCTCCCCCTTCCATTGCTCAATTGGGCTGAAAAAAAAAATAGGTGTTATCGTTAGAGGGTTCTGGATTCACATATAAAATTTCATGTCGATACATTCATTCTATTGTGAGTTATTGTGTTTAGAGACACATTTTTTTTTAAGGTCGGAAAACATGAAATTCCGTTCAAAACTCCGCATCGAATTTTTGATCGAATACATAACTTCCCCTATACTTTGTGTCGTTGGGGAAGTAAAACAAATTCGAATCAGGAAATTTTAGAAAGTAGGATTCTATTGATATGTAAGTGATAGCCACTTTACACATATACACAAGTTCAACTTTCTCCAGGATTAGGGGACATTCCGAGTTGCACCAGAATTGGTTTTACACGAATTAACAGTCACCAACTTACTTACACTTTCTTAACAGTTTGTCCATCATCCACTCTCTGGGAGTCTTGTCTTAAGTACCCTCAGTCAATGTCAGAATATATTTCGATGTAATGGGAAACTGATAAAATAAATAAAAACGAAGAACTTGTTTATTGTCTAATTCTACAAAAGTATATACCTACTTAATGTGTACCGGTTTCGGCTTTCGCCATCGTCCACACAAAGTTCAAAAGAGTTTACATTCACTTTTGAACTTTGTTCTGATGATGGCGTAAGACGAAACCGGTACACTATGTGTACAGTTAGTGTGACTCATGCCCGGGCATTAACTAGGAGGTCATATGACCTACTGCTAGAGTGCTCTTTCGTCCCTCTGATGGACATATCGATACATTCATTACATCTGCAGTTATTGTGGATTTTGAATTGAGCTTCCTTTTGATCCCACTAAATATGTGAATCCAGAACCCTCGAACGACAACACCTATTGTTTTTCAGCCAAATCGATCAATGGAAGGGGGGAGCCTTAACATAAAAACTCTAATAACTGCCGATAGAATGAATGTATCGAAACGAAATTTTATATGTGAATCCAGAACCCTCAAAAGATAACTCCTATTGTTTTTCAGCCAAATCGAGCAATGGAAGGGGGATGATTAGGGGGAGCCTTAACATAAAAACCCTAATAACTGCCGATAGAATGAATGTATCGACACGAAATTTTATATGTGAATCCAGAACCCTCAAAAGATAACACCTATTGTTTTTCAGCCAAATCGAGCAATGGAAGGGGGAGGATTAGGGGGGAGGTTTAACATAAAAACTCTAATGACTGCCGATAGAATGAATGTATCGACACGAAATTTTATATGTGTGACCAAAACCCCCCACGGACGACACCTATGGATTTTCAGCCAAATAGCCCAAAGGAGATGAGGGGATCAGAGGGGGGCTCAACTCAAAAACCCCAATAACTGCCGATATAATAAATGTATCGACATGAACAGGCGACTGGTTTTGGAGAGTGAGCGAAAAGTTAATTGATTAATTTGTTTTGGGTAAGAACATTGCCGGTGATTCACCGTCGATTTTTTTTTTTCAATTTGCCTCTAAAAAATGTCTTCTCAATACTAATTATTTATTGAAATACTGTTTAATCGGGAAGAATTAAAATTATTATTATATAATTATGGTGAGGTGGTGAGGTTTTGACTCATGCCCGGGCTTTAACTACGAGGTCATATCGCCTACTACCAGAGCGTTCTATCGTCACTCTGGTGGACATGAGCCCGACTCTACTGTGGGAGTCCTAAATTTTCCCTACCCTAAATTTTTATTCACCTAGGGTAGGGGTCTTTAACGAGTACGTGACATCGTCCCATCCGAAGGAAGGCGTGCTTACGTTTAGTTTAACTTCCAGATAAAATAAACTAAGGGCCTCGGTCGGGTTTCGAACCCACGATCTTGAGCTCAGAAGTCAAGCACGCATACCACTGAGCTACCGGCGCCCTCTATTATATAATTATGAGAACCTTTCCAAACACAAATACAATATGTACTCCAGGAGAGAGAGCACCGGTAGCTCAGATGAAGCTCAAGATCGCGGGTTCCAAAACCTACCGAGGTCCTTAGGTTTTTTTACCTAGGAGGAGAGAAGACCTTGAGCATGCGCTCCTTCGTGTGGCTGTGGTCCCGAACCTATACGATATCAGATACTCGTTAAAGACCCCCTACCTTGGGGTAGGGAAAATTTAGGACTCCCATAGTCGGCCAATAAAGCGACGGAAGAGCTCTCTGGTAGTCATAATAAATAACTAACTACTTCATGAGAACTTGTAGTAGTTCAGACTAACCTGACCCTGTAGAAGCCCCCTCTGACCCCACTCTACCTTTTGCCAATTTGGCTAAAAATCAATTTGTGACGTTCTAATGGATGTCTCGATACAAAATTTCATGTCGATACATACACTTTATCGAGAGTTATCGTGTTCACAGACCGACAGAATATATTTTTTTCCCGTTTTTGGATGCAGTGGCTCGGCAAACATGATGTTCCGGTGAAAATTCAAAATCGAATTTCTGATCTATAGCTATTATTTCGTGTCGCTTTTCGAATATATTGCGTATAATATACGAATATAGTTGTTGCTGAGAGATGCTATCTCTGAATAACAACTTTCTTTTCGAAAATTACCGGACATCTATCCAGTTATTAAATTATGGTTTTACTGTATCTGCAATCAGAATACAAAATTTCGCATTAATAAGTTTCTCAACAACAGAAATGTTTCCTGAAATCTTTTTGGGTCCTTTCTAAATTTTCTAGGCTTCCGTGTACGATTATTATAATTGAAAGGATTAGTGAAAGTTAGGGATTATATTACAAAATTTGAAGAATTAATAATAACAATAATATGCATAATACTTACGTCAGTTGCCCCTATAGCAGTACACGTGATATGATAACTGACGTAGGTATAGTTGAGGAATGGTTACGTCCCACATTGGATATAATATGACTTTCTGATATATGGTCCTCCTAACCTACTGCTCTCACAATAACCAACAAACTAAAGACTATAGTCTCAAAATGCCACTCTTGGGGAGGAACATTGAAAAAATCTGTTACATATACTCAAAACATGTTAGGTATGTTAAACTCTACAAACTAAACAAGAGGTTGTCATCCCAGTATTAATTTTATAAACCAACACTGTGTCATCCTCTGTGGCACATCTACAATAGTTTGTTAGATATTGAGACTCATGGTCGGGTTTTCAACTAAGAGATCATACCACCTACTACCAGAGTGCACTTTTGTCGCTCTGATGGACATGACTCCATGGTCCGACTCTACTGTGGGGGTCCCAAATGACCCAAATTAGTTACCTAGGTAGGAGTCCTTAACGAGTACCCTCATATTGCACAGGCTCGGGACCATCTTTCAGGTAAAAAATATAAGGGCCTCGGTCAGGTTTCTAACGCGCTATCTTGAGCTCAATTGGCAAGCACGAAATGGCAGTTTCTCCTTCAACTTGCTTCACTTTTACCATCAATGCTCAAGTTCCTTTTGATAAAGCGTGAAGATGTACAGCCTATGTCAAGAGGAAAGAAATAAGCTTCCTAACAGTGAAAGAATTATCCAAATCGATTAAGTAGTTTACCTAGATTATCTCAAATACCAAACTTTCTATCTTTATATATTAGTATCAATATGGCGAAGATAAGGAAAGAGCTTAACGAAATTTAAGTACTTTTTTGAAGTGAAACTTCTTTAGTGAGAGTAGTGAATCGGAATTACCTCGACATAAAAAATCAAACATGAAACGCTAAAGAGAGGGGGATGAGTAGCGCATGCATACGTCAACTACGAGTTTAGATCGGTGTCGATGCATCAGCTGTTGTGTGCTACGTGTTTGTATACGGTTTATGCGTTAAAATATTACGTTTAATTATTAATTTAATACGTTTAGTTTTATTCTGAGTTAGTGTTAAATAGTTAAAAATTCCAAAAACTTTAACGGAACGTGTTCGACAATTCCGTGCAAGACAAAAGCAAATACAGCAACAAGAAAGTCAACATAAAGATAATTTTTAATAATTACGCTCCATTTACATTTTTTAATTATTAAAATTATTTTAAAGAAAAATTTAATTCAATAATTTTCAACGACCCAAAACAATCTACAACCAAACATGGTACAACTATAGATGTTGTTTTTACAAGATATCTCCACAAAGTTGATACAAGAATATTCATATCGCACGTTAGTTATCACAAACCACAGGTAACATTTGTAAGTAACAGTGAAGTACCAGATCAATAAAATATAATTTTTACATATTTTTAGGTTTAGTATTTTTATTGTCCTTTATTAACCTACAATTTACCTACTTTAAAATGGTTAATATTTATAATAAAAATAAAATAAAATGTGTAATAATACAATGTAGTATATTATATATATTTCTTTATTTAATTCGTATGGTTAATGAAGACAAAAGAAGTTTCACTTCATCCTTGCGCTTAAGTGGGTGAGGCACAAGGGCACACCTGCTTTTTTTATTATTATTATTTTTTCACAGATTGACTAAAGTAATTCGATAGAAACTTTTCGCTTACGATTACAAAATTACATCTACATAAATGATCATTTTTCTTTTTCAAAGATAAGTTGTTACTGAGTCTGCTTGTGAACTTAACGATCATTTTCCCTTGGGTGAGAACATATTACTGACCTAGTAGCACTGTCAGCTCTTCGTATTGTGCAGTAACAGGAATGCGAGTCTCATTTCATTGTTTCTCTGCAGTTGCAGTGGGAAAACGCTATATCCTACACAATTATTAATCAGCTGAGTGGTCCTTCATGTATGACTAAGAGACACATATTACTTTTCCAGCTGAACGAAGTAGGTATATGTAAAGTTATGTAATCGGTCAGAAATTCGAAGTTGAGTATTTACTGGAATTTTATCTATTCTACCCCCTGACTTCAATAATAAATGTATGTGAATACGATAACGCTATTGAGAATAATTGAGGCTTTCAGAGCAGAAGCGGTGTAAGTCCATAAATTGGACTTTTCTCTAATTCTACGACGGTTCTAAAGCTTGGTTCATGTATGAACGTTTTATAAGAAGAAGATATCTTAGAACCTTTTAATAAGTAAAAAATAGCCGCTACTTTATTATTGAACTGAAAAATGTCAAAAAAATTCAGAGTAGTAATGAAGTAGATACCTAAGTCTATATTTACTTTCTTTTTAATTTTTTAACTATTCATACCTAACTAGGTGGCCATGGTGGCCTTGTGGGCTAGAGCGTAGGGCTTTGGTCGCATGGGCTCACTATGGTTTGCGGGTTCGAATCCCGTCCGGGTCTGAGTTTTATTTCGTAGATAAAACTCCCTCCCGGGGCCATGGATGTCGTAAATAACTAGATAAACAACACATTGACATGGCTAATATGCACCGTACATGAAGCCAAAAAAAAAAAAAAAAAAAAAAAAAAAAAACCTAAGTTTTTGTAAACAAAACATTTAAACATTCATTATGTTTATATTTACCAATTACAATAATAGCTCAGAGCTTATTTCAATCTCTTTAGCAATTTATTTTTAATTCACTTTGAATCAGACATTGATAAGTTGTAAACGTTTTTTTTACCTCTTATGATGGAATCTGATTTGAATTCAAAGATTTGGAAGATTTACAGAATTTAAGCATTTCAAATTCTGAAGTATCAGACTTCAATCAGAATGCAAGAGGTCGGCGAAGTGGAAGATATGAAGAAAATTGGAAAATAAATTTACGGATAAAGTACAGGAATTCCGGCAAGGCGTATAAAACTGAAAAAGATAAGTATGCAAAACCAAAAACAGTCTTCAACGGAATTCCATGTTTTCCGACCTCCAAATTCCAGAAATGAAGAAAAATTCTGTTTGTGTGTGTGTGTCTGTGAACACGATAACTTTCGATAGAATGAATATATCGACACGAAATTTTGTATGTGTATTCAGAACCCCATAAGGACGACACCTATTCATGAGCCAAATGGTTGGTACATACAACATACTAAATGTATGCAATTCCATAAGAATTGTGTGTTGTCAGATTTTGAGTATTTGAAAGCCCTAAAATTGCGCTTTTCATATGACTTATATTTTTTATTATGCCCCTAAATATACACTTTAACATAGAAGCCGATTTTGAAGATAAATAACATAACTTCCGTTCTAGAAGAGTTAGAGAAGTAAAACATCTTTTAAGGATATCCCGTTGTGTGTTTGAACAATGGAATTGTGTGAAGATCCGTCAAATAGTTACAGCGTCTGTTGGTGATGGGAAAGGCAGAGAGGAGGCCGAGGTAAGGTAAGAAAGCGAAAAGAGCAGCTTTCTCCAGAGAGGACAAGTGTTGTGGCGTGTGCCAGTCCCAATTTCAGCAGTGCACAGACTGACTTCCCTAACCACTCAACCAGCGCCGACCAACTGAGTCAAGGGCGGTAGCTTATCTCTACAGACTTCGTTGTCCTTTCACAGAGACGCTGCAACCCTTCATATTGCCCAGAATAAAGAAAGAAACAATAAAGACAAGACATGAGGAGTCTATGATGAGGTTGTCTCTTTAAAACAATGAAAGCTAAATGTACTTTCATTTTTCACATTTGGGCCGTCAAGCCAGTAATATGGCACCAGTAACCGGATGGGCTCCTCGTTTTCACTCTTCTTCTGTCTGTTGGCCGACTAAAAGTAAGTAGTCTCTAACTAGTCAAAGAGAAAACATTTTTAATTCGAATCGGGTAGACTCTCAAAAAAATGAATTTATGAACACGTCTTTCGAAAAGCTAAGAGGTTGAAATAGAAATGTAAGTTTAAGCTGAGTGATGAACACAATTCAGAGCCATCTGAGTGTTATCTGGTTTCCAAAAACTCATAAGGAACGCCACCTATTGATTTTCTGCGAAATCAGGTAAAAGTAAGAGGGTGATTGAAGTGGGGGGCACAGAAATTACAATAACTGCCGAAGTAATTAATATATTTACACGAAATTTTATATGTAAATCTGAAACCTGTTAAGGACGAAATCTGTCAAATTTCAGCCGGATCGGCTTACGGGAAGTGGGGAATCAAAGGAGTGGTTGTACACAAAAACCCTAATAACGGCCTATATGTGATCGACACTAAATTTTATAAGTGGATCCACGACCCGGGAAGGATGTTTCAACGAGTAATTTATCTGTTCTTACTGTTGTCATACCTTTCGGTGGATACCGTCGTCACTGGCTGCTGGTCGAGTACTGTGGGCGAGCGCTTTCGATGTAAAGACATCATCTTCAAGCCACTGTTAATGTTGTACTGAGGTTAGTCCGTGTTTGTTGTCTTATAATGGTCCGTTTCAGGTAATTTGTTTATCTCTGTGGTCCGTGTCAGGTAGTCTGTTTGTCTGTGAGTTTGGTCTCAGGTAATTTGTTTACAGGTGTAATTAAGGGGTCGAAGTTGGTGGAGCGAATATATCAATGTCTCATGTCTGGGTGGGTATGTATTATTATAATGTATGATGTATCTATGGGTATTGTATCCTATGTCGCTTGGTTGGGCGGTGGTCCGTGTGTCCGTCTTCTGGTCTTTTCCGTTTGTGAGTATGTGGAAGTAGTTTGAGTGGGGTGAAAATCGTGTCAGATTTTGTGTTTAGTTGTTCGTTAATGTAGTTATTTACGTTTTTTCCCTTTTTAGTTATTTACGTTTTCTCGCTTAATATTTAAATATATACCAATACATTTTGCAAATATTTTTTTTTAGGTTCTACTCTGCCGAAATAGCTATTGGGCTTTTCTATTTACACGTACGAGGTATCATATATCGAGATTTAAAATTGGATAATGTACTCTTGGATCAAGATGGGCATATAAAGATAGCGGATTTTGGAATGTGTAAAGAAGGAATAACAGGCGATAAAATTTTTTTCTGTTCTTATATTAATATTTTTCCTGTCAATGAAAATTTTATTTTTGCAGAACAAATTTATTGAAACGACCTCTATATTGACTTGATGTTTGAAAATAGAGGTCACAATAAATATATTCTGTAAAAAAAAGATTTTGATTGATAGAAAAAATGCTGAACAAAATTATTCTAAAAAATCTCTCAATTCCCCTTAATTATTCACTATAATTTATTTATTCGCTATTAAAAATCAATGTTATCCAAAGAATGCATATTTTCTTCGATTTGAGGCTTTCCTCTAACATAAACATTTTTATAAATAAAAGAAAGAACTTGTTTAGCTTTCATATTGTCTAATTTCACAAAAATATATGCATAAAGTGTGCCGGTTTCTGCTTACGCCTGCAGCACAGTCCTAATGTAACGTGTGCTGGCGATGGCATAAGCCGAAACCAACATATATTTTTGTAGAATTAGACAATATAAAAGTTTAACAAGTTCTTTTTATTTATTTATTTTATTAACTTTCCACGATATCGACATAGATCCCAGAAATGTATTCTGACATAAGTTTAAATATTTTTATTGTATCAAGAAGTGGTATCATGATTATGACTATATATTTATGTAGTCATGATAATATTTACTGTTTCCCTGACTCTCCAGAGAGACTTGAAAAGGTACGAATCTTACAACAGTCATGTTTTTAATCAGTACCTTTTGAAAATGGTATGTTATCATGAGAACAGTTCACTGATGCTAGTGACACACTGTGACACACATTGCTTTTGATCAAGAAAAATACAGGTTTACCTTGTTTCCCAATTGTGAAACATTTACCAAGAATTTCAACATGTCTACTGGCAATTTCCTGACATGTTGTTTTGCAAATTTTAGAATGTCTGTGTAGTGTTTTGATTTTTCAAAGTGCTAGTAGCTGGTTAGCCCGCGTGAGTAACTTTACTTTCTGGTTAGTAACTTTAAGCCGTTCAGTAACGTTATCTCCTCGATTAGTAACTGTAATAAGCAGGGGGGGGGGGGGGGGGGGGGGGGGGTGCCCCCTCCCCTGGCCAGAGCAGAAAACCAAGATAAAAATTAAATAAACTAAAAAAATAGTTTTTATTAAAAATGGATTGCTTGCAAGTTACCATCTTCAATGGATCTTCAAATTTCCCGTGGGTCTGAATCAGCAATCAGCTGTTACATAAATGTACATGTACATAACAAGTCATATTACATTTATTCAAATATATATGAATTCGATCATTTTATTTCCTCGCTCAAAATCGTCATTTATATTATTCTTTATACTCTTAAAGCTGTTTTTACCTGCGCAGTAAAAATGCAAAGCGCAGCAGTAGCAAAAACACGCTATTGGATGTGAGTAATTTAATTCTAAAAGCACAGAAACCACAGTGTGCATTTGCTGTTGCTGCGCTTTGTATTTTTGCTGCTCATGTAAAGTCATTTAAGTATTATAGTCAGTGGTTACCTCAGGGGGAGCTTCTAGAGGTCCGAGTCTCCCAAATAAATAACAAAAAGTCTTCAAAGCTAACAACGGAAACTGCGGACTGTGCCCCCGGGAGTCTATACCTCCACCCTCGTAGCCTAACTTTGCCCCCCCCCCCCCCCCCCCCCCCCCGGCTCAAAATCCTGGCTACTCTTCTGATAATAAGGTATAATATAGTAACAGTGATTGATGAGTGAAACAGATCGGAAGCGCTGTGCATCAAGTATTTCTGTTAAACCATATACATTAAGATAGCTTACAAGTCGATACATAGTATTGTGACCCATGCTTGGATTTTAACAACGAGGTCTTATTGCCTACTACCAGTGCGCTCTTTCGTCGCTCTGGTGGATGAGCTCAACTGTACCGTGGGGGTCCTAAATGTTGCCTTTGAAAAATTAAAAACTATCTATTGAATTAATTAGTATTATTATTTTTGAACGCATGTATTTTCAATTATATATTTATTCATTTCATTTTATTTTTTAGTAGTATTGTCATTACTAACCACTAACCACATGCGTGTCAGACCCTAAGAGTTGAGAGCTGCTTATGTATGAAAATGTTTAGAGGACGCCCTTAGCTCAGAGGTAGCGTGTTAACCTACTGAGCCCAAAATCGGCAGAGGCCCTTAGGTTTTCTTATCTGAAAGGTGAAAAAACCTTGAGCATACTATCCTTCGGATGGGACGTTAATCGATGGTCCCGAGCGTGTACGATGTCAGGTACTCATTAAAGTCCCTGATCCTTGGTGAATAAACCTGGGTTGTCAAAATTTAGAATTCCCACTGTAGAGTCGGGCTCATGTGCCAGAGCAATGGAAGAGAGCTCTGTTAGTAGGCGCGACCTCGTACCTAAAGCCTGTGAATAATGATGAAATGTAATATTAATATTATATATATATATATATATATATATATATATATATATATATATATATATATAATATTAATATGTATATTAATAATATATATAAATGAATGTAATATTTCTCCATGCAATTTTGTATATCGTGTAATGTTGTCAATTTCAGTGTTGTTTAAGTGCTTTTTTCACAACTATTTTTTACTTAACTGCGGTTGAACCTGATTCAGTTAGTTATGTAACTTTGGGAGGAGCGACATTTCTAACATACCTCTCTCAGCTGTCTGGCATTTGACGTTGCTTCATTCACTCTCTGGCTTGTAGCGTCGTCTCTCCCCCTCGTACCAATATAGTCGTATATGTTCACACACACTCATTCACAAACTTGATGTATTTTTTCTTCTCCTGACGTAAGTCATGCAAGAAAAATTTTTGCCTAATTGCACAAAAAGTATATACATAATACCTGCATATACCTATTGGGCTTTCGTCATCGTTAGCACAAAGTTCAACAGTAACATTCAATTTTGCTAGATTGGCATATTTATACAACTCTGAAATTACCTCAGGACTTCCCTTCGCTTAGGGAAGCCCTATGGAGGCTGGCTTAAATCTAACTGTGAAAATATTTGAGTTTAAACATAAACTTAAAAAAATAATAGCAAGAAATTCGTCCAATTTGTGTTTTTCGAAAGAATTTCAATATGAGAATTGTTGCCACTCTTCCAGTTTATTTTAATTAATAGTTTTAATGCTAAATTAGACGAGGAGATTTTAACGTAGTGACTTTAACGACGCTAGGTGACGGTGTGCCGCTAACTGGACCGGAGGTGAACGAACGTCCTTCGTCAAGGTCGGCTCCCGTCTCTTTTCCCCGCTCTCCTACACCCTGACAAGACATCCATCCACCTTGCCTTTAACGATCCTTTATCCTGAGATATACTTTTATTTTTTGTCAATTTTCTGGATGCGTTTTGTAATGTATCATCAGCGTTTGTTTGTCTTTTCCTCTGCCGTTCAATTAAAATTTTCAACTCAAATTTTTCTGAATTATTATATTCATTCTATTTTGTATATATATATATATGTATATTGGGCTGGTGCGTGTACATAGGGAAGAGGAGAAAGGCTGGGAAGTTAAGTTTCCAGCATAAATAAAACCCAGGATTTCAAAGAGTTATATTTATTTGCTTCGCAATCTTTGTCAGTTTTACAATTTCCCATCAAAATAGTAACACTCTACAATTATATACTATTTCTACCCAAAAATATAACAAAAATATTTTTCCCCATCGTATAAAATTAAAAAATATGTATATTTCATATCTACTCGCAGTAAGCTTCCATAAGACATCCTACTCGGTTCGTTTCAAAAATATTTTGTTTTTGCAACCACCAAAAAATTCTGGTAGATGGTAATTTTGGCTTCGGGACACATTTTTGGATATTTCAAAGAAAACCTCGCGACTTCCTAGCTCTCTTGAGAGGCGAACAGACAAAATGACATATAGCTCGCTATATTTTCGTTTTCAGTTTTCAATCTATGGAACCCTATTAAAAAGGAAATATACCCTGTAGACGAATTCTCCGTTGTTTATTATTATTATTAATTTGTTTTAGACGAAATCACCGGCTTCCGTCACGAAATGTATATTTATCTTGTTTAGTTGTATGTTAATTTCGTTAGTATTTTTGTAATCGGTCTGCCCCTTAACTGAAAGTTAAATAACTACATTTTTTCTTTAGTTTTAATATATTTTTATTGTATTATTTAGAGATAAATAGTTAAAACAATCTTTGTAATTTATTGTGTAATAACATTTTTTTCATAGTTTTTATTCAATACATCTACTTTTGTTACATAAATGTTTATCTAATCGTAGATGAAGTGGGGAAAAAAAGTGTTATTTTTATTTATTTCAGTAGTTTTCTATATTTAATATCTATTTTGTATTTCGGGTTTTGTATTTTGTTGTACCGAGTTTAGTCTGAATTACATATATTCAACGTTTCTTGAACAGGAAGGCCGGTTTTAAGTAGGACCAGGAAAGTCCCCACTCTGTTGACGCTCGTTTTTGCCTAGTTTGGTTCAAATTATTTATAAGGTTAATAAAGTGATTTTCTTCCTGTTCAAATTGTTTTATTTAACAACCGGTTTTGCATATTCTACATCATCAGGTTGAAGAAAAATAAGGAGGAATATGTATATGATAGAAAGTCGTTCGGAAACTGGTCTGAAGAGTTACCATGCACTCATCCCTATTCCTTTCGTAATTGTCCTTCAACCTGATGATGCAGAATATGAGAAACTGGTTGTAAAATAAAACAATTTTTTAGCATCCTGTAACATCACTTCTGACCGAAAATTTCTATTAATTAATACGCTGGAAAATAATTGATATATGGTAAAATAACTGTTTAAAATTTCCATCCTATTATTAAAATCCTGAAATACAATTTTGGATGAGCTCTTGATTGTATAGATGGTGTATAGGAAAGAAATCATCCAATTAATTCTCCCCGTAAACAGCTCATTTCATAGTAGGCAGTTTCCCTTTTAACTTTTGAAAGTGAACTGAAATTGCTTTATTGCCTCCTCATTCTAGGCAGAGAAAGTGCAAAAAATTAGAATGCGAACTGCGTGTACTGCTTGGCAGTTTTTTTTTAAGGAAAAAAAGACATTTTTATAAATGCAAGGCGAAAATGTTTTAATTCTCTTTAAAATAAATAAAAACAAAGGTCAAGTTTAACTTTTATATTGTATAATTCCACGAAAATATATACATAAAGTGTACCGGTTTTCGGTGACGCCAGTCTCAGCACAATGTTCAAAAGTAACATTTAAGTTAACTAGGTTGTCATATTTATACAATCCTCAGGTTACCTGAGACTGTGACAATCTGTCCTCTCTTTTTAAGGATGTTCCCTATAATAATAATAATAATAATAAACTTATTTCCATTAAACCAATACATGGTAATAGGATACGTCAAAAGAATTTATACATTAAGATAGCTTATAAATTAGATTTATAACTACTTGAGTCTAACACATCTATGATTAGTAGTAATAACAAAACTATTAAAAAAAGTAAAAGAAACTGATAAAATCTGAATAAATAAATACTTAGAAATAGATGAGTATAAAAAAAATTAAAACATTGATACATTTATAATAAGTAGACACATTTTTCAATTTAATAAAAATTAAGATAACTATTTTTCAAAAAACTCTTCGGAAGCGTCTTTATCCCAACGATGTTTCGGGGCGTTCTTACTTAATAATATTGTTGTAACTAGAACTCCAGTGTATTTTTGGCTTTCTACGGATACCTTTCTTGAGTTGTCGCTAGAAACATTCAACGCAACAGCGTCATCACCAGTGGCACATCTATGATTGAATAAATATAAAATATAAATAATGTAAAGTAAATCCTTCAGTATCAGGGTACGGAGTAACAAAACCAAAAACTTGATTACCCCATCCGTTCAGCGTAGAGGCTAAAGGACTACTGGCATAGCTCAAAATAAATAGCTGTTATGTATAATAGATATGTAAGTTTTAGTTATTGTGTATATTTGGAATGAACATTTTTTGTATGTAGAGTGAGTGAACTTAGCTATCCCCACCCCTTTGAGCTATGTCAGTAGTCCTTTAGCCTCTACGCTGTACAGATGGGTTAATCAAGTTTTGCCCTGGAGGGAGCCTTAGGATTTACTAGTTATTTTTAATTATTTATATTTTATGTTAATCATAGATGTGCCACTGATGTCCGACTGGAACCCAATTGACGCTCTTCACTACACCATCGATCTCCTCGAGGCGATTCTATAATCGTTGAGCTGGCGCTTTCTTGTTAGTTGTAAATCTGGTTGGTGACAATGGCTAGAGCTGACTCCCACATGATCACGACCACTTTCACATCCTTCTAGCCCCCGGCCGGCTCTATCTCTTTCTTCAGATAGAAAGTGACCTTCCACTAAGGCACTTTTACGAGGGACTGCTCCCCTTCCATTAAATAATGTTAACAGCCATCACTATTTTTTGTGCTTGACTCAGACGAAGTGCTTTATGAGTTTTTGGATACTGCTCACTCTCACATGTGCAGATTTTTGTTATCGCTTAATAACATCACATAATAATAATTATTATCACACAATAATACAATGACTTCCTCAACACTGTGACAAGTGGGTTCCAAAAATTTGAATTTTGGCAAACATTCCTACTCAGCCTATTTTATCTTCTTCTTGAATTAAATTAAATAGATCAATACTGAGATATTATAAAATCAATTCGGCCATGATAACATTAAGACCTTACATTAGTTAGTTATCTATAGTCATATCAGGTGAGATCAAGAGTCATAAAGATTATTTTGAATTCTATTTGTTATATTATCAGGATTTATTTATATCAGGCGACCTGAATCGAACGCGAGGAAATAATTTCGGTCTGTTTTCCTTATTACAGAACGAAAACTGATAATACTATATATTGTTATCAATTTTCTTTCTGTTACAGTCAATGTGATTAGAGCGGCTAATGTGCACATTCACTGGTCAATATTCAAATTCTCCGACTAGCCTTTCAGCGAAATTGAGTCCAATGGTTCACGAATAAAATATATTTACGAATTAGGTTTTCGCTCTCGTTGCAAATATTTTCGTATGTGTGATACGAAAAGATCAAATTACATAATAAATCTTCCGATTGGTCCTTTTAGTGAAGCAGTACAGGCTTGATAACCTGATAATTAAAGCCTTTATTTACATTCTCCGAGATCTTCGGGAAATTTACACATTCTCCGGGGAATATTCACATTCACTGCCTACTCACTTTTACCGTAATATATATTATATATCGTTTTTCCTTCTATACAACTAAATTAAACATTTTTCTATACGGATTGTCGAAATTACTTTTTTCTTTGATCAGTAATTCGTTTCATGTTATGTAGAAAGAATCCTTAGAGACCATCAGTTCAACTTTTGTTTGAATTTATGTTTGTTTGAAGTTCAAGGAAAATCGCATAAAGGTACTTTCACGAAATGCGCTGGAACTTTGACGTTTGATTAGATTTCCATAAAATTTCACACATTACATCCTTATAATCTCTGTTACAGTTACTAACCGGGTAGATGACTAATCTGCTCAAAGTTACTAATCGTGGAACGCCGGATTCGGAATAATTACCAAAAACATTTTATAATAATTTTGACAGTCTTTTCGACGTTTAACGAAAGGCATAAACAAAAACGACAGCTCAAAAACATTAAAGATTTGTTTTATAGACAATATAAATCAGTCTTACAACAAAAAATAATTAGTAAAATGGTTATCACCTTATAGAGTCGGCCATGTGCGGCACACTGATTGACATGAAATGTATCCTCATACCTGGCGCGCATTTATCCCTTTCAGTGATTAGCTAAGCCCATTTTTTAATCCACAAGAGTATCTCACAGATGCCGCGCGTCCAGATATAAATATTAATGGACTGTTTTATGAAGGGGTTAATTGATACCTGTGGGAAACCCAAAATGTCTTTTGTATTGTGTTAAATTAAATTTTACGGACATAAAAAAAATAATAATATAGGCATTTTCAAAGTGTATTGTATGATTAATTTGAGAGGGGGAAACATTGAAGTGAAGATCTTTTATATGTGAAAAAAATAGTGGCAAATGCCAGCGGAGACTAAATGTATTAAAATTTGTAAAGAGGAGATAGCATACAAAAGGATTGGGAATTGCATACAGAAAAGAAGAAGAATGACCTAGCCAAAGGATAATTGGATAATGAGTGTGACAATAGTTGAGAGTTCGTGACACTTTCAGGTTCTGTGAGAACCTCCTCAAGACCACACACCGGGTATTGTATACTCAGAGAAGAGCTTTCCAAAATATACACAAGAAAAATGTACACAACAAAGGAATTTCTTAAACAAATTCTTGGTGGCAAATTTCCATTTTAGTTATTAAGGAAAATCAAAAGGGTTGACCTTCCCGGGTGAAGGCGCAGATCCAAGTTACATTTGTCTACTATCCTTTGGTGATTCTATAAAAACAGTGAAAATAATTTCACTATAACAAAAATTAATTCACTTCAAAACAATTACAGTCAACTTTGAAATAAATTTTCAAAGCTTTTAAAAGGATACTTTAAACTATAAAACGAATAGTTCCCCTTCAAATTTTGGCCGAAAAGTAACGAATGTTCCCGACATTCGAGTCCATGCCCTACTTATGCAAAAAAATATGTGTGTAAACACAATTTAGGCGTTTTAATCTTACAAGGTATTGAAAAAGTACCACTAGAAGCTAAAAAAGTACAACTTGACCAAAAGCCCAGAAGGGGACGCCCGTCCATGGCCACAAAGGCCTTGCTAATCAATAAAGACCACAAAAATCTGGATATTATTACTACTGATATTATTATTGGGTACTAATTATTAATTAGAGTATTTTTAATTATTTTAATTTTTAATTTAAGAAAGTACTGATTCATTATTAAATAAAAAATATATTTGTAAGCATGCTTGTTTTTTTATTTACTTAAAATTTACTGAAATATTATTAGTAACAATTCTTTATTCAATTGAATTAATATTTTATAAACATGATTTGCAATTCATATTCATAAAGTATTAATTTAATAGAATAAACAATTGTTTATAATAATAGTTGCATGAGCACATTACTACATTAATAAAAAATGAAATATATTTTTTAAGCGATCTTGTAGTGTTAACGCTAAAACTAATTGATTTAAAGTTCCAAGTGTCCATTTTAAAGCTGGCAATGAAGTTATTACTAAACATTTTAAAGTACTAAGTATCAATTGTATAGTTATCGTGACAAAGTTGAAATTATCTTTTTTAAATAGCAGTTATATTCCCGTTTGTTTAAATCTAAAATATAAATTTATTGGATGGGCAGATACGTTTTTCCTATTCTCTATCTGAGTCAAAAATCACTATTTATTACACAGTTTTATTTATTTATTTATTTAACCTTTTAAAATTTTAAAACATGTTTTGTGAGATAGCCTGATGATGGTGGCAACCTCGAAAGTCGGCTAGCACAAACAATAAAATCTATGAGTGGTATGACTACGTTTTTATTTTAAAACCTTTGAAAAAAAAAAAAAAGCAACACTTTTGTGAAAGTGTCTGCCACGTGCGGCACACTGAGAGACAGCGCGCCAAATGTCAGTCATACGCCTGACCCCGATCCCCCCTACTCTCCTCTGCTGATTAGAGTCGCCACAGGGTTAAAGAACGCTAAAATCCTAAAAAAATAATGAATACATTATGTAGTTTTCGCATTCCCCAGTTATTCGAAGTAAAGGGGAAGTTGTGTAATCGATCAAAAGTTCGATGCAGAGATTTCAACGGAATTTCATGTTTTTCCGACCTCTAGATTCCAAATATGATAAATGTCTGTGTGTCTGTAAACGCGATAACTCCCGATAGAATGAATGTATCGACACGAAATTTTATATGCAAAATCGGCAAAAGGGTAGGGGGAGATTAGAGGGGGCTCAACTCAAAAACTCCAATAACTGCCGATGGAATGAACGTATCGATAGGAAATTTCTAATTTTAAGTCAAAACCCATTGAGGTGATAACCTATTAAATTTCAGCGATATCGGCTGAAGGGAAGGTGGGGTTCAGGGGAGAGGCTTCAATTCAAAAAACCCTAATAACTGCCAATGTAATAAATTTATGGACACAAAATTTAGTATGAGGATTTAGGAGACCTTATAAGTCTACTGTTGAATATTAGCGCGAACGGTCTACTGGTTTTGGAGGGGGAGCGAAAAGTTAATTGAATTACTTATTTAAATCGATATAAATATAATATATTTATATATTTATGATATTATCATCTATAATATAGAATAAATAAAAAAGGTCATCGGTGAATCACCTGCATTGTACTTCCCCACCACGAATTAATCAACTAAGTTATAACTCTCACTCCAGAATCAGTCGTCCGTTAGGGGTGAAAATAATTTTGTATCGATACATTTATTACATGGGCAATTATTAGTTTTGCGTTTGGCCGCTCCTTTTCCTTTGGTCAATTTACCTGAAAATTAATAGGTGTCGACTTTATGGGATTCTGGATAATTTTGTATCGATACATTCATTCTATTCAATAGCTGTCAATCTGTTGGTCCGTGAACATATCGAATTTCTGACGGATTACATAACATCCTAGCTGAGGAAATAAAAAAAATTAACCCCGACCTTTGCATTTTGACTATTTACTAATTTATTCCTCAAATGATGCCCACTAAGGCGCATATCCGCTCATTATGAATAATTTGTGACGAGGTCTATCCACAAAAGTGTAGAATATTTCGTAAATATATATATTTTTTTTATTTTAGTTTGATAACAATTGAAGTTACACCCGACACATTGTCAAGTATGACAAAAGGACAATATGAGGATGTAGCGACAGTCAGTGTTTTGGAACCGAAATAAATAAAGAATACATTTAGGACCGCATGAGTATTCATCGGTGTCATGAGCATCTGACATAGAGTGGACATCGAGGTCTACATCCACGGTCATACTCCCATACTCTATTGGCCCTACATTATTATTAATATTGTAAATTAAAATATATTTTTTAAAAATGTCGGTAAATTACTTACATACTTCCCCATCACAAATTGATCAATTACGTTTTCTCTCTCTGAGATTATGCGAAATATTCTATCCTTACGGGGTTTTGAATTTAAATAAGTTTAGGTTTAGGTTTTATGACTCATGCCCGGGCTTTAACTATGAGATCCTATCCCCTACTACCAGAGCGCTCTTTCGTCACTCTGGTGGAAATTAGCCCGCACGGGGCACGCATACCACTGAGCTACCGGCGCCCTCTGAATTTAAATATAAAAAATATTAAAAATTAAAAAAAAAAAAAAACCCACACAAAAAATAAACCTTTAAAGAGGGCGGGGGCGGAGGGGCTTGAAGGGCTTAGGGGGCGGGGCTTGGCCTTATAAACATTGGAGCCAAAATATAGATCACGCATGTAGTTATGAAAGAGGAGTTTATGGGCCACGCACAGATACCCGTCCGGTGCCGAGCGAGCGAGACTGTTTCAGGAGCGTCGCAAAGTTCGACATAGCGAGTGAAGATGACATCCATACATTTGTCGAAGACGTCTCCGAGCTGATGGATATCAACATCAGTTGAATCGATGTGATGCAAGACCATGTAAAAGGGCTGCCATAGACGTTTCACGTTAAACCAGCGGCCGTGCACCCCGACACAGCCCTGCCCGATTTTTCAATTTTTTTTTTTTTTTGAAATTAAGTGTTCGGAAAGCTCAACAACTTTCCTTATACTTCTAGCGTGCCTTTAGCCTCTCTTTAAGTGTTCTGTGCTGTAAAAATAAAGCACGTTATTATACCTTCCTTTCCGTAATCTGATTTTTTTTTTATTCTTCATAAAATACACGTTTCTATCGTCTAATGAGTTTCTAGAAAGGTATTAACTACATATGTGCAGTTGCAATCTTGCAGAACATCTAAATTAAGAGATAAGAAACCTAGTTTTTCTTCGCTCTGATAACAGTGCAGTCCGAAAAAAATAATAATAATTGAAGAAAATGTTTTTCATGTAATAAAATAGTTTTTTTTTGTGGGAGTACGTCTATAGAGCTTGTTGGGGATTTCGAAAAATGATATAATCTTGAGCAACTCGCTCCGACCTTCTCTCTCTCTGAGTTACGAAAGAACCACTTAGAAGACGCATGCTTCTCTTAGGTACTCCGGATGCCCAGTATCCGTCTTAACACGATGTCTCACTAAACAGATGTTTTACTTCCCCTCCTAAATGAAGTATAGGGTAAGTTATGTAATCAACTTCCTCAGCATGAATTAATCAAGTACGTTTTTTTGTCAATACGAGTACATGCATCCCCGATACAGCTTGTGTTTTTTTATTTTATTTTTGGAATCAAAGGGTCGGAAAAGATGAAATTTCAGTGAAAACGTTACAATTTCTGACCGATTTTATAACTTCGTATAGCAGAAATAAAAAAATGTCTTGTTATTGCAGTTATAACCAGTTATTGAAGGAAGGTGTTTATGATGATAGTGTGAATAACTGACTAGCAGGCTCCAGAAGAAAGCTGAATTGAACTTTCACAGTGAGCTCTCGTACATTCCACAGCCGTGACGATGGTTAGCTGTAATACCATGGTCAGGTCCCACGAAGATCCTTCAGTTCGAAGATCAACCCCTACCCTATCCAACAAAGATCAGGGGAAAAACCTGATTTCAAAGATATCGGTGCTTATTAGATGTTATTATGGTACAGTTAATAGTAGAGATTCTTTTATTTTATGACATCATTTTATTTGGCTTTTTATTGAATACATATTACATGTCTAGCTACACGATAGGAAGAAGTTACGTCATCGTCAGAAATGAATAAAATATAAATTAATAAGATATAAATAAATAAATAGATCCATAAAATAATAAGAACTATAAAAAATAAATGAAATAAATTATAATAATTTTCTTCATTTAGCCTGGGAAGTACATTATCCATAGATTTATAAATTTATTTATATATTTTATATATTTATTTATATATTATTTATAAGCACACTACTACTTATACAGTCAGTTGTAAAATACTGTTATATTCATTCATTCATTCTTTGTATCGGGATTAGTATCCAAAAACACGGAATATTTTTTCATTTTTCATGAATAGAATTTAAATTTCATTGAAAACTCAAAAAAAATCAAATTTCTGACCGATTACATAATTAATACACATATATTACATAAGCGGTATTTTTAATATACCAATATTTATATTGATAATCTAATAGTGAGTGACCTCCTGATCTACTCGGCGCCGCCAAATGGATAGTCAGTATAGCGTGTTTAGTCTATCCTAACGCCTTTATTTCTTAAAGGGAGTTCTAGTATACGAAATCAGAGTGCGCCGGCTATTGAGCTCAAGATAGTGGGTGAAAAAACTTTGAGCACGCCATCCTTCGGATGGGACGTTAAGCGATGGTCTCTATTCTGTGCGATGTCAGGTACTCGTTAAATTTAGGATAGGCAAAATTTAGGACTCCCATAGTAGAGTCGGGCTCGTGCCCACCAGAGCGATGAAAGAGGCGCTCTGGTAATAGGCAATATGACCTTGCAATTAAAGTACAGGCATGAGTCACAATAATTAACTATAAGAAATCAGCTGATGTGCTCACTCGGTTGTTAAGACCTTCACAATAATGAACACAATATTTTCATCAAACTTTTTTTCTTTTTTCGTATATATATTTCATTACGAATTTTTCCTGGTGAAACATAAGGTCGTTAAGTCCAGATTATAATATATATTATGTTTCTTTATTATTCTAAATATTGCAGAGGCGGTGCAATAATGCAGTGTGGGCCTACAGGGGCGGTTCGAGCTAAGATCTTTACACATAAAAAAAGTCGTTGTATCACTAGCGATGTACTTCCCCAGTACGAATTAATCATTTGCGTTTTTGCTATCCCTCCAAAACCAATCGACCATTTGGACTAAAACTCGTGTATATTTATTATATCGCCAGTTATTAGGGTATGCAAGTCGAGCCACTTTGGCTAACTATGAGATCCTATCGCTTACTACCAGAGCGGTCTTTCGGGACAAGAGCTTGACTCTACTGCGAGAGTCCTAAATTTTGCCTATCCACCTACAGTGGGGGTCTTTAACAAGTACTTGACATCGCACAGGCTCGGGACCAACGTTCCAACCGAAGAACAGCGTTCTCAGATGAAAACCTAAGTGCCTCGGCCTGGTTTTGATCCCGCGATCTTGAGCTCAATAAACAAGCACGCATACCACTGAGCTACCGGCTCCCTCAACGTGTTGATACATTCTTTCTATCGTGAATTATCGTGTTCATAGACAACTATTTTTTTTTTCATTTGCATTATTGGAATCAGGAAAACATGAAATACCGTTGAAATCTCCACATCGAATGTCTGGCCGATTACAAAACTTCTCCTATACTTCGTACAGCTGGAGAAGTAAATAGAGATTTTTTTTATATGAAGTTATACGTTTTTTTGTCAAAATTAGACACAATATAATTGTTGCGTCTTGCAATAGTAGCCTATGACAATAGGGACCATAAAAGAAGCATCTTGCACAATCTGAAGTTAGTATCTATAAACAAAAGCCATACCACTTCACTTGAACTCTCCTAACGTAACTTCTACATTCCTCACCCACTGTTAAAGTCTCCCCTTTCTATCACTCCATTGACAATATATATATTTTTTTTGTTTTGCTTTGTTTTCTTATCATGTAAATTGAACATTCAACAAAAAAATGTATTTTGTAAATTGCATTGGTTCCCAATTATTTAAATCCCCCTATCCATTTTTTTAAGTAATATTTCCTGTCATGTCGTTGTCATTTTACTTCGGTCTGACGTCTGAAATTCCACCGATTGCAATCGTGTGTGGATGCCGAGTTTGTGTGTCTGTGAATACGATAATTGTCGACATATCGCTCCCCCTCTTCAAAAGTGACGTAACGCAAAATTCGTCAATTTTTTTTTTATGTCGCAAATGAGGTAAAAAAAAATTATCTCTTTATTCAAGAAAAACGACACTTCTCGGGTTCCAATAGATTAGAAACTAGAAAGAAAAACGTACGAGCCCTCATTACTTCAAAATAGTTATTTCAAATTACAGTAATTTTTCCGTGTCGTTTTACAGGCATTCATGATTTTTGATTTGTGTCACTTCTGAAGCGGGGGTTCGATATTTTATATGTGTATCCAGAAATGCATAAAGACGACACGACATATTTTCAGCCAAATCGGCCAAAGAGATGGGAGGATTAGGGGGGAGCTTATCACAATAACTCTAATAACTGCCTATGTAATGAGTGTATGAAGAACGGCATCTAGTTATTTGCAGTGAAATTGGCTGAATGGAAGGGGATCAGAAGAGAGGTGTCCAATTCAAAAACCTAATAAGTGCCGATATAGTGAATGTATCAACACAAAATTTATTTTTGCAATGTAAATGAACTATTGATTTTTAATCCAAACGTTCGATTGCTTTTGGAGGAAGAGAGAAAATTGTATTGATTACTTCTTCGTTCTGGGGAAGTACATTCTCAATAATTCTCCTTGTACCTACAGTATAAAGGGGAATATTGTAATCGTGCAAAAATCCGAGATCGAGTTTTTAACGGAATAAGATTTTTCAAGGTCCACATTTTTGAAATTATGTTTGTCTCTGTCTATGTGATCGGAACTTTTTGAGCGCTCTCAACTTAAAAACGATTCGAAGATATTATGAACTTGAAAGCAATAAATATGTCACATGTGCTAACTTGATTTACATTTTCTAAGATACTGCTTATATTTATAATTTAATCAAAAATCATTCCAAATAAAATTTGTAGAGAAATGTGAAAGGCATATTTTATATCGAATACGATTTTTTGTAGGTCGCCCGGTTTGCGAAAAACATGCCGAAAACCGTCCTGAAATGTCGTTTTTAAGCCCATTTTTTTAAGGAAGTAGCTGTTTTATGGAGTACATACACACTTAGTTTACAGAGACCAGTTGTGTTTATTTAATTGTGAATTAAGTTTTAAAAAATGTAAGCAATGTTTCTTTTGGACCTAGGTAATTTTTTTATTTATATAAAGACAGAGTTTTTTTTTGGCCTTATGTACGATGCAAATTAGCCATTGTGTTATCCAGTTATTTACGACATCCATAGCCCCGGGAGGGAGCTCCATATGAAATAAAACTCACTCCCGGATGGGATTTGAACCCGCAAACCAAGATGAAAACATGCGAATAAACAGTTACTCACTACAGTGTGGATTATTTATTAAATCACAAGTGCACTTGAAAGTTGGAAGCCTGTCACAATATTCTATATATATATATTCAAACCTATTAGTTGGAAATTTATGTGGATACTATATCGCTCATTTGCTGCAACAACGCGACATAACTCAAAAATGGGCGTTTTTGAGTTATGTGCATAGGAAGAACTATTCTCACATATACTTTTTGCGAGTAGAACGACACATCTGAGCTTCAATTGCTCGCCTAGAAAACAATTATTGCTGCAAGAATGTCATAATTCAAAGTGAGGGTAGTTATGAGGTTAAGGTAGAAACCTCAGTAAGGCCTATAGCTGTTACTGTACATTTTATTTTATTTTATATTGTATTATTTCAATAAAACATGTTAAGTTATTTTCGAATTAATGCATCACGTTAAAAATTTGAATTGTTCCTCCAGGAAAATCACAGTTTTTGAGTTATTTCGCTGTTGCAGCAAATGAGCGATATGTATATTGCAATGAAGTTTTGCTCTATTCTCTATGCAACTTTGGGACAACGTCTCGGTGAATCTGATGTACTTTAAGGTACAGAACAGTTGGAGTTACAAAATAAGTTGGTTTGGCCTCGTATTGATGGGATCGTTAAGGTTTCACCTTCTCATTGATACTCAAAGCACGTTGCATTGCTGCATTGCAATCTACTGCAATGATGGCGGCTACATCTGACTGCACTTTCTTCAATTGATATGCCCCTTTGGCTCTTGTCTTTTTTTATATTTGATCATCATCGATCACTTCTTATAGATTCATCTACCTACCAGTCGTTCACCGCATGGCAATTTGATTGTTGGGAACATTCCATTGTGATACTATTAAACAAATCAAAATACAAAAGTAAATATGAACAAAAAAACAAAAGTAAATATGAACATCATCAAAAATATTTTGTTATGCATGCGTCTAAAAAATCTTTGTAAAGAATATTACAACATTTCCTTCGTTAGAAATATTATGATTGAACTTTACTAAGTAATATTTTCTGGTAATCCTGAAAAAAGAGTTGTCGATGCAACACCAGCAATGTACTTCCCCAGAACGAATTAATCAATTAATTTGTCGCTCTCTCTTTAAAACCAACCGATTAAAAATCAATAGTTGACTTACGGCAGTTATTTGATTTAATGTGTATGCAACAGTATACACCTTATTTCTTTATTTAAGAATACAAAAATGTACATACAAAAATTCATACTGTCACATACACATTATATACTAACGACAGATTATTGTTTCTAAAAACAAATTTTTATAAAAATAAAAAAAAATTAATATTGAAAAATAATAATATTAATATTAAAAATATTTAAAAGAAAATCCATCAAACTAAAGGAGTAAAAAAAGGATGTAATTGATGATTATTTATATATAAATAATAATAGTAACGACAGATATATGAATAAATAATACCAGCAAAACAAGAAAAAACTAGGTGAATAGATCCCAACATATAAGGATAAATAAAAATAAATATAAATATTATAAATAAATAAATTAACAATACTGAAAAGTAGAAAATAGTTGTTTTCTTTCTGCAGGCGATCGTTGTTGGGTGGGAATATCAATAATTGACATTAAAAAAAACACATAAAATAAAGTGTCGCATTTTATGTCGCAGAGACAGTAGCAGACAGGTTACAGACAATATCGTCAATGCAAAAATAAATAAATAAAATAAAGTCAGAATATGCAATCACATTAACCACCCTTTGTGAATAACAGTTCGAACGTTATCAGGTCTATCTTAGCGCATTTATGTTGCAGAGACAGTAGCAGACAGGTTACAGACGAGATCGTCAATGCAAAAATAAATAAATAAAATAAAGTCAGAATATGCAACCACATTAACCACCCTTTGTGGATAACAGTTCGAACGTTATCAGGTCTATCTTAGCGCATTTAAGTCTCTTTCAAGTCCGCATCCTTCGACTTCTTGTACTCGTCGTGAGATATTGCAGTGGTCATTAGCTACTATATAGTTTACCGTTTACATTTTTCTACTCGTTGGAACGTGACAAGTCACGAATAACTTTGTCAATAGACACATCTTATTTACAAGATTCCTTCAGGATGTTTGTGCTTCCGTATGAATGAGCCTGCTATTGTCCTGTCTACATCGATGTTGACACTCAACTTAAACCCATGCAGTTATATACACTATGCATGATAATCTTGCAGTTTTCTCGTACTTCTATCTACCCTAGCCTCAGCTGTTATGTAATATTTTATTTACATTATTATTTCTTTTGTCCCTCACTTTTATTTCATTATCATGGTTAATTGCAGTTTATCTTCTTTTTAATTTCCGCAGACTTTCTCTTTTAATTAATTGGATGTTTTGTACACAATCACAAAATGAAACTATAATCAACAATTACAACTTTATCATATCGTTATTGACATAAGAGGTAATAAATATAATATAAATAATAATTTCTAAGTTCAGAAACGCGGACATATTGTGGAAACTTGTAATGAATAAATAAAACAAATTTATTTTTTGAACTATTGTTTATTCCACAATGAATGTATCTAAAGAAATTTTGTATGTGTATCCAGAACCTTCTAAGGATGACACCTATCGATTTACAGCCAAATCGGCCAAGAGGAAGGGATTTATTAGGGTAGAGACCTCAAAAATCCTAGTAAATGCCGATGTAATGAATATATGAACACAAAATTTAGTGTAACGATTCAGAAGCTTCTATATAAGTCAACTATTGATTTTTAGCTTGGTTTTGAAGGGAGAGAGGAAACTTAATTGATTGGTTCTAGGGAACTTCACTGTCGGTGATTCACCGATGACTTTTTTCTATGACGTAATTTTTTTGAAAGTCGTGTTTACATGTTTTTAGGTTAGCAAGAATATACTGACTTATTGACCTGAACGTCCATTGTGAAAATGGTGAAATCGAATATAGGAAAGGTCAGATGTTTTGTCATAATGTCAAATTTCGAAACTTCCTTGTTTGTTTTCATTGGATTATTGAAGATGAGAAAATCGTGTGTTACCCGTTATTATTATCGCCGATGCGACCTAAAGTTTATACAAGACCGATTCTAATATGCAGGCATTTTTTTATTTTTATTTAACGTCGCATCGACTTCAGGATCATTAGCAACGACTATTATGTCTACATGTCCTCGTACAGTTTTGCATCTTTAAGGAACTGGATGAGTCCGTTGTATTCGTCGGTGGGTGTTTGAAGTAGTTTTTTCATGTGAGTCGGTAGTTTGTATTTGTTTCTTAATGTGTTGTAGTTTGTGCAGTCAGTCAGTATAGGTACTCGTATGTTGTACTGTGAGCTCTGTGTAGTCTTGGTTTTATGTCAGCTGTTCAAGCCAAGAAGTAAGTAGGAATGTATCAGTTTCATATGTCCAAGTCTTAGTCTTGTGATGATCACCGTGTCTCGTCTCTTCATGATGCTTGGAGGTTTCCATGGCTTGTTTTCTTATTTTATTCTTCGGAGTTGTCTTCCATCTGAGTCCATTCATTGTTTCAGTGTTGTTCAATTTTTCTTCTAAAGTAGGTCGAAAGGTCTTGAGCTGTGTTAACTGTTTGTTGAGGCAATACGGGGGAGAGTGCAGCGTCTCTGGTTTGCGGCAATGTCTATTTTTTCATTCCTAGAAATGCCAACATGGGACGAGATCCAAATTAGTTTTAATTTTTTCTGTTTTTTAATTAATTTAGAATGCCATAAGTGAATTTCTTGAATGTTTTTTTTCAACTGACCATAAATTTTGATTCGCCTGAATCGAGCAAAGAAAGTCCGTGAAAATAAGAAATTTTGAATATAATTAAGATATTACGAACTGATGTTTGCCGTTAATGTTTTTTTTTTTACTTCCCCCCTACGGAGTATAGGGAAAGTTATGTAATCTGTCAGAAATTCAGTGTTGTTTTTATCGGAATATCATTTTTTCCGACCCTTATAATCAAAACGAAAAAAAAAAAAAAAAATGTACTTAGGCCCTGAAGTAAAGTGGACTTATTTTTCGTTTGATTTCTGTCAAAATCTAATCAGAACTAAGTTAGCATATGTTACATCTTCAAGTTCCAATCACATATACAAAAAGGGCGCTGGTACCTCAGAAATAGGGTGAGCCTATTGAGCTCAAGATTCTAAGTATAAAAAATTTAGATTATTATATTATTATACTCAATCTACTTATTATACTTATTTAGAATTCAAGTGAGGGGGGTTCATAACAGGTGTAATTAGCGTGACAATGTTATCAGTCCTGTTTGACTTGTCGTATCGCCTCGTCAAATGAGAGCCATCAACAATGCCTTCCTCCTGCTGTTTAGTATGCTGTCCAGAAACACGAAAATGAGAATTCCAAAATACTAATGAGATCATTTGCTGTCAACTGAAAAGTGTAGGGATCAAAAGCTCGACAGGAACTCTGGGGTTCTGGCCAAGGCTTCCAATCTCCAACGCATCCAATTCTTTCAATCCAAAATCATTCGTACAATAGTTAATGCTCCTTACTACACAATCAACAGAACTCTTCACACTGTCCTTAACGTATATGTCGTCACCGAAGTTGCTAAATCCAAGCTTAAAAAATATTTTCCTCTCTTAGTTCCCACAATAATCTTCTAGTCCATGCCTTCCGTTCTGCCACACTTCCCCAACGACGGCTTAAGCGTCAATGGCCTAGAGACCTTAGTAGCAGCAGTGACAGTGATTTATAAATTAAGATTTGCCTGAAAATTAATAGTTTTCTTTTTGTTGTCTGGATTTACAGTTAATTATAGTCGTAGTAAACCTAGTTAGCAAATATAGTTATTATTAATTTTAATCTTATACAGATAAGTCAAATTATATAGATAATCGAATTTAAGAGATATTCTAAACATAAGAATATAATGAGTTACGTTTCCAATATCACCATAAACTTAACTCTTATGAAATAGTTTCATAGCTATTCTAATCGGATGATACCATTATCTGGGATATATTTCTTTATAACATTCTTGCTCTAAGGTATCCTTGTAGGTTTCTAAATAGTCTCCAACCCAGGTTCCTCTCCCTCCGGTCCCGGCCCCCCAACCAGGGAAACACATATTATTTATATATAATATACAGGGTGTCCCTCGTAACTTTAAAAAAAATTGGATGAAACTAGACCAAAAATAGAGTAGAATGCCGCCAACCGCATCTTTCTATCTCAATCCGTTGCCGAGTTATGATTTTTTAAAGGTTTTTTCGAGAAAACCTTTAAAAAAT